>JAWDJD010000004.1:265834417-266434417 GCA_035047305.1 Bradypodion pumilum | reverse complement strand
TAGCTATGATTTTAAAACAAACAGGCTGGAACCATGCACCAAATCTGACAAACTATAGATACTGGAAGATTGTTGAAATTTATTGGCCAGAATCCTATTGGTCTTCATGTAAGGTTTATATCATCACTAACAACAACAATAAAATACTGTACAGCAATCTGGCAATAGAAATAACTTGATTATGGATTAAACACAGTTTAGCATTTCCTATAGTCGTAGGTACCCTGGGAACAATTCTGCAAAATTTGTTAACATTTTACTGTGATGACGAACCTTGGCACTCCAGGTGTTCTTGAAATTCAATTCCCAGAAGACCAAGCCAGAACTTCTGCTGATCAGGGCTTCTGGGAATTGATGTTCAAGAACAGTTGGAGTGCAAAGGTTCACCATCACTGAATTATAGCGAACTGCAAATTTCTGAAATAACATCATGAGAGCTGCAGATTGTGAGATTGGGAATAATATACACATCACATGGTTTTTAACATATATTTGGGTTACAGCTTGCATCTGTAATATCATACCAGTCAATGTTTTTATACTATTGTTGGACTGTGTGTGTGTGTGTGTACATTGTCATGTTGGTGGTGGTGATGGTGATACAATTGCAGAGCTAGAAGGGACCCTATGGAACCTCCAGTCCAGCTTCTGTTGAAAAAGCACAGTGGGTAATTAAACTCATACCCTCTACTTCTACAGCCAGTAGCTAATTGATGAGGTGTCAGGAAATATTTTAGTCCCATGCCTGGTCATTCCCCCACTCCCACGCCACCAAGACATGTCCCAGTACTTCACCAAATAGCCACAGCAGGCTGTGGCAAGTTACACAAACCCCATCCAAACACCAATAGAACTATAGCCATTAAATATATAAATTTCACATCAGAAATTTGTGCTGCTTTGGTCTTTATATGGAGCAAATAAAGACGTAAAAAGGTGTAGTTGCACATGTAGATGGAATTGCATGTGAGGCTGCACAAGTAGGAGCTATTCATTTTTGGTACAGAAGGTTAGCCCAACTCTTGAAAATATGGACATTTTCAGAGTCTTTGCTTTGAGTAGGGCTTTGTAGACAGCTGACATCCATCTTTCTTCTCCAGGAGATGAGTGTCTCCATTTTTCTCAGTATGCCTGTTCAGCTCTGATTAAGGCCATCAAACCACTGCTGGAAAGGGCAACATTTCCATAATGTCTTTGTATAGTATTGTGAGGTGGTGGAAGGCCAAATCATCATTTACCTGTTTGTAACAAGTTGTCTGTTATTCTCTTCAAAAGATTATCACAGGAGTCCATATGTATGAGTGTTATTTAGATGTAGTAAACTATCATTCCCATTACCCAAGCCATTTGAGAAGGATGGGAGTTGCAGTTCAATGCATCTGGAAGCTGCTGAGTTTAGAAAGGCAATCAACCCAATAATTCATTGCAACATGGAGAGGAACTCCCATGCTTTCTCCTACAGCTGGGTATGTACTGTTCCCAGCTGATTCTCAGCATGGGTCAAATACACACAAGAAAACTGCAGCATGCTGGGTTCAGGAAATGCAGCTACTGTATGTGAAAACTGTTGCATAGAGCGGTTGATTTATGTGGAGCAGCTTGTATGCAGAGCTAATGGTCTTTTTCCATCACCACAGCAATATTGGGTGAAATAGTTTGCAGTGTTGAGACAATAATTCCCAGATGGTGTTTGGCAAACTGCTGCATACAGACAAATTGTCCTGGGTGAACATCCTCCTCATGGCTGAATTTAAAAGGGTTGGCTTGCTCATGCGTGTTTGTGAAGTAGCCTTTCACCCCATAGCAGATAAATGATTCTTCCATGTACTGTATCAGATGCATTATTTATCTCCTTTCTCTCTACAATAATACAAACACTAGTTCAAGTCTCATTAAGAGATATGCTGTCTATCGACTCAAAGGAAACTGTTCAAGTGGTGACAGTGGATTAAACTGTGTTTTGTAGGATACTGTGTTTAGTCCACTGTGGAATTGGAATTGTCACTGCCTGCCATTCACAGCCAGCTTTGAAGGCACCTGAACTGTTGTAACAGCAATAAGGCATATGGACTGCGGTGGCTTAGTGGTTAAGACGCCGAACGTGATGACTGGAAGGTCGGAAGGTCAGCAGTTCCAAAACTGAGTGGTGCATGACGGAGTGAGCTTCCGTCTTTGTCCCAGCTCCTGCCAACCTAGCAGTTTTAAAGCAAGAAATTGCAAGTAGATAAATAGGTACCACTTTGGTGGGAAGGTAAACAGGTTCCATGCACTCTGGTGTCTAGTCATGCCTGCCACATATCCACAGAAACCTCTGCAGGCACAGACAGCGCTGGCTCTTTGGCTATAAACAGAGATGTATACTGAACCCTAGAGTCAGATACGACTGGCTTTACAAGCAAGGGCAACCTTTACCTAAAAGTATTCTAAACATGGTTTTGTTTACCCTAGAGTTGTACACCTTTGCCTAATTGAAGGTTTATTCTATTACGCATGGAGAGGGAAACAAAATACCTTTACCGTTAACTGTCAATTATCCCACTGGATAAGATAACCTTTCTGTTGCACTAAGAAGAAAAACCGCAGGTTCTTGATTATTACAATGTCTTTTAAACACAAATCTCCTTTGGTATGTCATGTCAACTTCTTCATTTAAAATATAGAAGAAAAGAAGATTTTAAGTGGGTGTCTCCTAGCATATGAGGAGCCACAGGAAGTAAACATTTATAAGAAAATAACAGTTTGAGAGACAATTAGGAAGTCACACATTAGTAACAAGAACGTTTCAAGTTAAAACACAGATTTGTTTCCAGCAGTAGGAGATCAAATTATCGAAAATGGTAAAACATTAATCTACTTGGTTTCATCTGGATGTTTTTTTTTTTCTGGATGGATGCAAGGCTTTTGAATAACAGTGGCCATTATCCTCTCCAATAATTACATTTACAGAGATTCAGCTGGGGAAGTGCCGCAGTGATCTGGCCAGACTCTGATTTTGACTGATATGTCATGTGTTTGGTAAGGGAGCCAAGTCAGATCACCGTGGCAGTTTCTGTACCTGAAGTTTCACATTTGAGAATACTGAACAGGATACTGGCCAATGTTTAGTATCCTACAAAATACCATAGCAAATGTTATGTGCTAGTATCACCAGCTGTATTTCTTAATTTTCTACATTTCTTATACCTCTCTAATATTTACATTCCATAGGTCTTTCTAATATGCATCTATGAGCAACTTACAGAGACTGGAGAGTCTATTAGAATTCCCAGAACCCATTGGTAGATGGTGTGCTGCTATCAGGCAATGGGGCTACAGAAAAGGCCAGTGCTAATTTAGACTGGGGCTTCAGTGGCTCTGTGATTAAGAAGCTCACCTTGTTAGCTGGAAGGCCAGCAAGTCAGCAGTTTGAGACCCAGGTACTGCATGACGAATTGAGTGCCCGTCTCTGTCCCAGCTCCTGCCAACCTAGCAGTTTGAAAGCAAGAAATTGTAAGTCGATACATAGGGACCATTTTGGTGGGGAAAGATCTTGGGGACATGAAAGGAGCCTCATTCGGGCGTCCCCTGAGCAGAGTGTTTCGAGCAAAAATCCTTTCAACCCAGAATAATTTTTGACACAAAATTATTATTATTTTAGACTGCATTAACAGAGATATACTATCCAAACCCCATGAGGTTCTAGTCCTCCTCTATTTGGCACTGATCGTAGGCCTCCTCATGAGTGTTGTGCACAGTTCTGAACACTGTACTTTAAGAAAAATGCCAACAAACTGGAGCAGGTTCAGAGGAGCAAGCAAGGGTGATTAGAAATCAAGCCATATAGCAATAGCAATCAGCAATTGCACTTATTTACCACCCCATAGTGCTTCATGCACTCTTTGCGTGGTCAAAAGGTAATTAGCATTTTGCCCCCAACATGCTAGGTACTCATTCTACTGACCTCAGAAGGATGGAAGGATGATTCAACCTTGATCCCCATCAGGATTGAACTCAGATCCTGAACACAGTTATGGCTGCAGTACAGCAGTTTAACCACTCCGCCACAAGGAAAGATTGAAAGAAAAGGAGACTGAACGCTCCTGTGCTGGAGACATTCAAGAGAAAATTGGACAACTCTGTCAGATCCACTTCGATTTCGATTCCTGCACTGAGCAGGAGGTTGAACTCAATGGCCTCATAGGCCCTTTCCAATTCAGTGATTCTATGATTCAGCAAATACTGGCATGTGGGCTTTTAAAGAAGAAGAATTCACTGGTCATCTGCCCTTAGTACCTTTTACTTGTTCCACCATCAGTCTTGCCGAGAGCTGAAATTTAACACCTGTCTTCCAATCCCACTCAGGCATTCGCTGACAGGTATAAATCAGCATGCAAGGAAAAAGAGTTTGACATCCTTTTGTCATAGTTCTCCACATGTGGAGACTGGCCTTATGAAATGGAGAGAGCCCTCTACACTTGTAGCCTTCTCCACATATTCAAGAAAACCTCCCATGTGATCGAGAACCCTGTTTCTGCAGAATTCATGATCACACAGGAAGCCCTATGTGCCTCAACGGTTCGCTCTCTCACCCGGTCAGGGCTAGAGGGAGCATGGAACACCTGGGGGCAACTGGCACAGCTTAAAATGCCATTGTTGGAGCTGTCCCTGATGGACTGCCTTCATGACTCGCTGGTTCACTCCCTCGCCCGGCCGGGGCTGGATGGAGCGCAGAACACCTGGGGGCGACCGGCGCAGCTTAAAATGCCATTGCTGGAGCTGCCCCTGCTGGACTGCCTTCGCGCCTCACCGGTTCGCTCCCTTGCATTATGGACATTATGGATGTTGAGCCCCGGGCTCCACCGCAGACGTTTGAGCCTCAGACTCCATTGTGGACGTTTGAGCCTGGGCTCCATCGTGGACATTTGAGCCTGGGCTCCGTCATAGACGTTTGAGCCCCAGGCTCTATGGCGGACATAGTGGCGTTACTTATTTCGTTATTTGTGATTCTAGCACTTAAATGGTATCTTATCATGTAATTTGTACTTTATCTTGTAATTTTGTAATCTGAAAACTGTATATTTTCTGTTATTGTATTTTTTCGATGGGTTGTGGTCCGCCCTGAGTTGGCCTGTGCTGAATAGGGCAGGATATAAATCAAATAAACATAAACATACCAAAGTCCATGAAATCATAAAATAACTGAGTTGGAAAAAGTCTTCCTCCACAAAGGGTCAGTTTCAAACTTCAAGTGAAGGAAGATGGGCCAATATGTTCCCACTTACCCTTTCCATGTTTTTTGCTTACTTTTTCAGAGAAGATGCCAAGTTAGTTTATACAGAGGCATTACTGTATGCCTTGTGGGTATTGGAGTTGCATTGTGTGGTAGTTTTTGAAGCCAACAAATTATATTCACAATCAATAGAAGTACATGGGGGGGGGATTTTTAGTCTAGATTTATTGTCCTCAGTATATGACTTGTTTAACCCACACAGATCAATGTCTGTGCTTGCATGACAACTATAAACTTCAAGTACAAACATCAGATTAATCAAGACAGATATTTTGTCACCCAATTGCAAGAATGCAAAGGACAACACACAAGTCATTTCTATTTCCCTCATTTTTGCCCCAGTATGGGCTTAAAATGTCTTCTTCTTCTACCATATCTGAATCTGAATATTATCGATCCTCATGGTGATCAGCCATGAAGTCTGTCCTGAGAATATAATGCAGTGGCCCTCCATCTGCTTTCTGCATCACAGCATGACACCCATACCACTGATCCAGTTCCATGAGTCACTTTCTGGTCCTGAGCCCTTTTGGCACACAAAGTCCTCCTCAGCCCCAGGCCAGTATTGATGAAGCTGCTGCCCTTTATCAAGATGGATTCAAGTGGGATTTAATCCACTTGGGGAACATTGCCTTCCCTGTGGACTTCAGCATCCAAGGCCATTAGTCCTCAGGGTTGTCAGGTTAGTTAACTGTCACCTGACACTCAGTGTTGAGTTACTGGCAGTATGGTCTACTTTATTACCATAGCAGGATGACCTGGTCAGAAAGGCGGGCTTAGAGTGGCGTGGTTTGGATGCTGCCTGAGTAGCACGTATTTCGATCAGCTCGTGCCTGAATGTGGTATTAAATGTGATTTCTTATCAAAAAGTGGGATTTAAACCTTCGGAAAAGTGTCACTTTGGAGCCTTGGATATATCGTCTTAACTTTTGGAACTTTATTAGAGTCGGAGTCCGAAGAACGAGCGGTAAGTGCAGCGCGGCGCAAACCGTGCTAAGCGAGCCGCTTGGGGAAGGACGGGACTTGGTCTTACTTTTAAAGTGGAGGCTCCGAAAAAGAGGATTATTAAATATTAAATATTTTGGTGGTGGAAGACGAGAATGAGTTTGTTGGAGATGCGATGGGATAAACAACTTTGGAAAGGAGATTGGAAGCTCTGAGTTGTGCTGAAAGAGTTGGTGGTGAAGGAGAAAAGAGTAATTGGGGAGAGGTAAAACGGAATCGAAACTTAAGAGTTTCCATGCGGTAATGGCTGGATAAGATCGGGAGTTGGGAAAAGCTGAAAGAGAGAAAGTTTTTCTGATGAAAGTGCCCGAATAAGGAGGAGGAAGAAAAGAAGGTAATGTGAATTTTGTTTTTTTGTTTTTTCTTCTCAGAAGTCTGTGCTTGAAAAGAGGAACGAGCGTGGGAGATTCTCGTCAGATACCGCCGCCGCGGTTTGGATTATATTGGTTTTTTACTACGTGGTTTCCTTCTTTTCCAAACTCTGAATTTTGGTTCCGAATGGTTTAATCTTTTATTTGCTTGAAGATTTGATTATCTCTTTTGCCCGTACTGCCTGTGTTGGATTATTGTTTTTTGGAAAACCGTCACTTTCATACCCCCTGCGCAACTTTGTTTCATTGCGGAGAAGCAATTGTATCACCTCGAATCTGCCTCTTTCCTTGGCTGATCCTGGAATTACAGTGTTTTGTTTTGTTTTTCTCATCTCTCTCTTTCTTCTACATCTGTTGGATTATAAAATAAGAAGGAGGAAGGGTGACGTAGAGTGGAAGTTAAGAGGAGAAGAAAGAAGAGAAGGAAGGACTGGTATTCTGAGGATTATGACTTATGAAGGACTGCTTCCTTTTTTTTCTTGTTGTGTGCATAAATAATATATTGTTTATAGTCTGAATTTGTGGGAAAGGTACTACGGAAAAATGGATGATCAAGTTAAGAAAGATGATGGAAAAAAGTGGGAGATGATGACCCTGTGGTGAAACAAAAAAAACAGAGGGGAAAAAAAGAAAAGGAAAAGAGAGAAAATAGGGAAAGGGCAAGTAGCTCTCCACTACAATTTGATGAAGTTGTGTTGATGACTGAATTTGGAAAATTGGGTAATAGATTGGAGAGGATGGAAGCACATATGCAAAGAAGCAAGGAGATAAGGGCTGAGTCTCACAAAAATCTTGTAACTATGTTTAATGAATTTGTCCAGAAAGCTGATGCCAATTTTGATAACTTGGGAAAAGCCATTGTATCCACCCAAGAAAATGTAAAAGTGATTAAAATGGAGGTGAAAGAAATCCAGAAAAAACAATATGATTATAATGTAAGGATGGATGCACAGGAAAGGAGGGTGGATATGATGGAAGAGGCCATGAGAAAACAGAATTTGGTTATAAGAAAATTGTCAGAGAAAAAAACGGACCAGTTGAAAATTCGAGTTTTGGATTGGTTAAATAGTCTTAACATGGGCAAAAAATTTGTGGCTGAGGATATAATTAGTATATTTCGTTTGGGTTCAAAGAGAATGGGTAAAGTTCGGAATGTCTTGGTTAAATTTGCAAGTGCTAGTGATAAATTGAAGGTGATGTTACATTTAAAACAAAAGGGAACAGATGTCTTAAAAATTGATGGTGATGATGTGGAGGTTTACAATGATATTTCTGTTGAGGAACAAAACTGGAGGTACAAAATGAAACCCGCAACAAAAATTCTTCGAGATCAAGGGATTAATTACTACTGGAGGTTCCCATTACAAGTGAGATTTTTTTATGCAAAAAAAATGCATACTGTGGATTCGGGAATTGACCCTTTGGAGTATTTTCGAATGATTGGTTTAATTAGAGGTGGTACACAGGAATGGTCATCTTTGAGGCAAGCACTGATGGAATCAGGGGCTATTGAGAGGAGGCAGATAGAGGAAGAATTAAGTGGTGCGGCAGGAGGAAAAAGTCTGGGGGAATTGAGTGTGGTCGAAGTGACGGAGTTGGATGAGGGATGAATGTTAATAATTAATTATTGAAATAGATATTCAGTTGAAATTAATAGAGACGCTTGAGTATGTGGTTGTTATTTTAGGTAAATCCCCGTGTCCCCCCCTCTCTTTGGGAAAATTTATTTTTCATGGAGGTGACTTTTTGTAGGAAGTAGAGGTATAGAAGATTAGATTTTTATTTTTATTTTTATTTTATTTTTTTATATTTTATTGTAGTTTATTTGTTTTGGAATGTTGGGTTTAATTGGTATAGAATGTTTAGTTAATTGCACAGCCCATGAAGGTCATGAGAAAATAGAGCCTGCTTTTATAAAAAAAATTCCATGAAGTTTATTAAAATATTGACGTGGAACGTGAAAGGTACTGGTTCTCAAGTCAAACGAAAGAGATTAGAATCAGCTCTCAGAAAAGATCGACCGGATATAATTTTTCTACAAGAAACACATCAAAAATCGGAAAGTATGAATAAATTATTTCTAGGCTGGACACAAATTTATGAAAAAGCTTATGGCACTTCGAAAGCAAGAGGGGTTGCAATATTAATTTCGACTAGAATGGGTTTTACCATAATAAAAAGCATTTCTGATCCGGAAGGTAGATTTCTGATTGTAAAAGGTATGATTGAGGATGAAGAAATAACCCTTGTGAATATTTATGCTCCAAATGATCAACAAGATAAATTCTTAGATAAAGTATATCATATTCTGAAAAAAGAGAAGACTGGAAAAATGATAGTAGCAGGGGATTTTAACTTAATTAGATCCAATTTGGACTGCACTAATGCATCAAGAGATAGATCGAGATTAAAGATGAAAATATTAGATAATTGGGCTAGAATTTTAGGTCTGAAAGATGTGTGGAGAGAAATCAAAGGTTTAGAAAGAAGTTATACATATTTTTCGTAAGTCCACAATTCTTACTCTAGAATAGATTTTCTTTTTGTTACAGATAATATACTTAAAAATATAGAAGAAATTGATGTTGGGATCTTTAAAGAATCAGATCATGCAAAAATGTTAATGCAAATAGGAGTTGGAATGAAAGCAAACAAATTAAACAGCTGGAGGTATGATCCAAAAATGTTTGGGGATCCCAAAAACAAAGAAAACATAGAAAAGATATGCAATCAATATTGGCAATGGAATGACACAGGTGAAGTGGCGTATAACATTGTTTGGGACACCATGAAGTCGGTTTTTAGAGGAGAATGTATTAAGTTGAATAGTATTAGAAATAAACAATTAAAGGATAAATATGAAGAAATGGAGAAGGAAATTAAACGGCTTCAAGAGGAGCACATAAAAACTAGGAAGAAAGAAACACTTGTAAATATACAGAGATTGAAAAAGGAAATAATAGGTAAAGATATAGTAAAGGTTAAAAAAGATTTGATATATTTAAAAAGGGAAATTTTCGAATATAGTAATAAAAACTCAAAGTTATTAGCTAGAGCTGCGAAAGAAAAGAGCATTAAGAGAGAAATAGGAGTTTTAATAAATAAATATGGTGTGAGGTGTAATAAAACAAAGGAAAAGGTAGAAATTGTCAAGGAGTTTTATCAAGAACTGTACTCTGAGAAAAATATAAAAGTAGGGCGATTAAGGGAATATTTAGAGAATTGGAAGGGAATTAAAATTAGAGATGAGCATAAAAACAGAATGGAAGCTTTAATAACAGAGAAAGAGATAAAAGAAGTGATACAGAAATTGAAAACAAATAAAGCTCCAGGAGAAGATGGATTTACAACTGAATTTTACAAACAATTTAAAGATTCGGTAGTGCCAAGACTTTTGAAGCTGTTTAATTATATAATGGATGGAGGATTATTACCGACTTCATGGTACAGATCAGTAATTGCCTTGATTCCTAAACCCGGAAAAGACCTAGATAAATCAAGATGCAATTTTTTTTACAGCAATACTAGCAAATAGGTTAAATGAATTTATGAAGGAATATATAAATAAAGATCAAGTAGGATTTATGAAAGACAGATATATGGCGGATCTCACAAGAAGAGTAATTGATTTGGTAGATATTGCTGGGCAAAAAAGGGAAAGGATTGGACTATTGTCATTGGATATTTTTAAAGCTTTTGATTCTTTGCAGTGGAGCACGATTAAAGAAATTATAAGAAAATTTGGCTTTGGTACAAAATTTATAAATTTAATTGATCAGCTATATCAGAAAGTATTACTAGGATTAAAGTTAATGATGTATTGACAGAGGATATTAAATTGGAAGCGGGGACTAGACAAGGATGTCCATTGTCACCAATATTATTTGTGATGGCTATGGAATTACTAGCAACATTAATAAGAGATGATAAAAATATCGAGGGAATTGAAGGAATAAAAATTAATTTATATGCAGATGATACAATGATTATAATGAGAAACCCTGTGAAGGCAATGGAACGAATTTACACACACTTGAGAGGTTTTGAGGAAATGACAGGATTGAAAGTGAATTGGGATAAATCAGAAGCGATCTTTTGTAATGTGGGTGATGAAGAACAAAAAAAGATTAGGGAGAAATATAATATACAAATTAAAATAGTGTGAAATATTTAGGAATAAATATTGCAACCAAAATAGAGGATCTTAAGAAACTGAATTATGATAAACAAATAACAGAAATTAAAGGGAAAATAAAGCAGTATAGTAATTTAAATTTGTCCTGGTTTGGTAGGGTTGCGCTATGCAGCCGGCCGGTGGAACGAGCGGCACCTGAGGGCTTTCCATCACCCTCAAAAGCCGCCCCAGCCTCCATCAAGCCCGGCGGGGCTTTCGACCGGCAGCCGGCCGGTGGAACGAGCGGCACCTGAGGGCTTTCCATTGCCCTCAAAAGCCGCCCCAGCCTCCATCAAGCCCAGCGGGGCTTTCGACCGGCAGCCGGCCGGTGGAACTGGCGGCACCTGACGGCTTTCCATCGCCCTCAAAAGCCGCCCCAGCCTCCATCAAGCCCGGCGGGGCTTTCGACCGGCAGCCGGCCGGTGGAACGAGCGGCACCTGAGGGCTTTCCATCGCCCTCAAAAGCCGCCCCAGCCTCCATCAAGCCTGGCGGGGCTCTCGACCGGCAGCCGGCCGGTGGAACGAGCGGCACCTGAGGGCTCTCCATCGCCCTCAAAAGCCGCCCCAGCCTCCATCAAGCCCAGCGGGGCTTTCGACCGGCAGCCGGCCGGTGGAACGAGCGGCACCTGAGGGCTCTCCATCGCCCTCAAAAGCCGCCCCAGCCTCCATCAAGCCCGGCGGGGCTTTCGACCGGCAGCCAGCTGGTGGAACGAGCGGCACCTGCCAGCATCAAGATCTCGCCACGGGGCCTCTTCCAATGCCGGTTGCCTTCCCCCTCCCTGGACTGCCTACGGGCAAAATGGGGGTCAGCTGCGTCAGACCCCTGCAGCTACAAAGATCTCGCCGCGGGGCTGCTCCCGACGCTGGTGCCTTCCCCCGCCCTGGACTGCCTGCCTGGTATTGAGCCCAGCTCACCTGCACTTGCAGCCGCTGCCACCCTCTACGAGCCACGTTTGGCTAGAAGGGTGAAAAGCCACCGCCACCACCGCAGAGGTCCTGTGCTTCCCCGGAGCCACACCATCGCCCCGGGGGGGGGGGGTTGAAGCCACTTGAGGACCTTTTGACGTAACTGAGGAACGTTTACCTTTTATCCTGGCTGGGCTTTATTGTTTGTATCTTGTCTTTGTTTCTATTTCATCACTGCTTTCTTTTGATTGTAACTTTAATTATGTTCTGACACTTTTTGTATATTTTATATTGTATTTTCTTGTTTATGTTTGCTGCTGTCTGCTGTGCAGACAGCATGCGCCAATGTAAACCGCTCGGAGTCACCTTTGGGCGAGTAGAGCGGTATATAAATTAAAGTTTATTATTATTATTATTATTGTTGCCAAAAATAAATTTTTTGTTTGATGTCCTTCCTATTCAACTAAAGGAAAAAGATTTCAAACATTTTCAGACTATAATAAATACTTTCTGTAATGGAGGAAAAAGACCAAGAATTACAAAACGTTTATGGTATGTATCACAAAGAGAAGGTGGTTTAGGCCTTCCAAATATTAAACAATATTATAGAGCTTTTCAATTAAAAAATATTGTTAAGATTTTAGCTAGGTCAGAAGTTATATGGGATGAAACATAGATTAGGGATTTACAAAGCAGGGGTAATGCAATTTTCTTGGATAAAGACGAAAAGATAAAGACAAATAATCAATTGACAAAAGCAATGTTTGCAGTTTGGAGAAATACTAAAGGGAAATTTGCACCAGGGATTTCTTTAATAACGGATATGGATGATGTAAAGATGTTTCCAATCAAAATCGATAAAAGAATAAAAGATATAATGTTGAAGAAGGATGTGTTTTTGCTGAAAGATTGGATAAAAATGTCTGACGATCCAGAACTGAGAGCTGAAATATTTGAACAAATGAAATTGAATTGGTTACAAGTAATTTCAATAAATAAATGGGAAAAGAAATATAAATATGGATTTAATTTACAGAGGGATAAAACGGAATTTGAAGAGATGATTTGTAAAATAAGAAAAGGAGAAATGGGAATAAAAGGGTTAGTAAGTAAAATATATAAGATTTTAAATAAGGATGAGAACTCACAAGAAGTTCTGAGAAAATTATGGGAAGAAGATTTGAATATAAAAATTTTAGAATCCCAATGGAAAAGTAAATGGAGGAGGAGAGTTATGAAGAATCTCCAGTTAGGCTAAAAGAACATAATTATAAAATATTGTGGAGGTGGTACCTGACTCCAGTTAAACTATTCCGAATGGATAATAGTAAAACAAAGAACTGTTGGAGATGTAAAAGCGAGCTTGGAACATATGAACATATGTGGTGGAGTTGTAAAGTGGTAAACGCTTTTTGGAAAATGTTTGAGAATGAAGTATCCGATATTTTTAGAATTGATTTTAAACTGGACTCAGGTATCGCCCTATTGACAGAATTGGATAATATAAATATGAGCACAAACAATAAAGAATTGCTATCTATAATGTTAACAGCTTTAAGATTATGTATAGCTAGGAAATGGAAGAGCAATTTAACATTGAAAATGGACGAATGGTATAAAGAAATGTGGGAAATTGCCTTGAATGAAAAATTGACATGTGAACTGAATGTGAAGAAAGGTATATCGAAAGAAAACAAATTTTGGGAAATATGGAGACCTTTTGTGGAATATGTTTTAACTTGTGGTAAAGGAGGTAAACCAGTACCTCAGCATATGAGTTTTTGGAGTGATTAAAACAAAATAATGATCCTCATGGCATGTATATATCACTGGGTGTTGTTACTATTATATTATTATAGTTATGATTATTATTATTATTTTAATACAACAAGTTGCATTTTGTAATTTTTTGGAATTCTAGATAAAATATGTGATATATTGTAAAATATTTGATGAATACAAGGTTCTAGAGTAATAAGGTTTTATAATACTATTATATATGGAATTTAAGTATCAGAATGAATATAATTTGTTTTTCATGTTTATGTATATTTTTTGTAACTTTGTATTTTCTTTAAAATTAATAAAAAAATAATACAAAAAAAAGAAAGGCGGGCTTAACAGTGCTTGGAAAACTTTCTTTTTTCAACTATAACTTCCTGAGTCATCCAGCCAGCAGGGCACCTAGGCTGTGAAGGGAAGATGAAAAAATGAGGTATCTATAGCTACAAAAGCTGTGAAGCATCTGTGTTTCCCTTCCTAAGAAAGAGTGTCCTTTTCATTTTTCTTTCTCTTCTGGCAGCTCCTGACCTTGAGCTTTCCAGGCCTGGGGTTTTGTTTTGACTCTCCTCCCTTTCTTGCTCAGTATTAGTCAACATTTCCTTTTCCTCCCGTGCACAGCTGTTCACATGGTTTTTACTCTGGAACGGCTTTCAGTGATTCAGGGAGAACCTGTACATTGTGCTTGAAAGTGGAAAGCCTGAGAAGGCAAATGCTTCCTGCTCCCTAAAACTGGGAACAAATTCCTAACACAAATATGTATTCTGAAAGAAAGAACACTTACCATTACACCTACAGTGTATTAGGTAAGATGGTGAGAGGTCAGCTTTTCTTTAGATGTATAATTATATTTCAAACTTATTCCCTATTTGAACATTTTTTTAAACAGGTGGATTGCTGCTGTGGCTGAAGCTTCATAATGAAAAATGAAGCCACCTAATATCCCTCACTGCCAGGCTTGCCACTCACAGTACTAACATGTGCTCTATGATGGGGGCAGCAGGTGGGAGCAGACTGCAGCACCATAAATTCTTCACTGCAGCATATTAAGATGGTGCTTGACTTAATTGACTATTCAGCAAAAGGACTTTTAAAAAATACTCCTGCATCAAGCTGCAGAAGGTTATTTCAACTTTCCTAGGCTGTACTAAGGAATGACAAGGTCAATTTGCTTGCAAAGTTCGAAATATTTCTTGTAGGAATTGGGGCCGTAAAGCGGCCCTTGAGGTCCCGGAGGAGACTGGTCAAAGGAATGACACGAGGCAAGATGGAGCGAAGACCAGTGATTTATTGAGGGAAAATCATCAGTATATATTATGCAGAAGGCTGTGCATGGTAGGATGGTTATCTGACAGAGAATCACATCACCTATTTACTCAGGTTAATTGGGAATCTCTTTTGGGGAAGTTAATTAGTGCGGGCAAACGCTGGCTGGAACAACACCATTGTTTTGGGCTTAGACTAAGGCAATCATGACTCCTATTTGCACCAGAGATTAAGCTTAACTCAGAGTGAGTAATTGCCTAATATGTAACAGGGGTTAGAGATTTGATCTCTCAGCAGGTTCATTGTTCAGGTCAGGGAATTGGGTGAATCAAACCCTATAATTTATCCACCCCCCTTAATTTCTCTCTGCTGGCAAGGGCCAGGGGCCAGGAGCGTGCTCGCTAGGTTTAACCTCTGCCAGAGGCCATGCGTGCCAACTGGGCACGCGGATCCACATCTCCCCTTTTAATTTTTCTTAAGAGCCTGACCAGCGACTCTGCGTAGGAGAGGGGCCAGCTGATGAGCGGGAATGGCGTCTCGGGGTTTCCTTCTGGGGCGGCACCTTGAGATCAGCGAGGGAATACATTGTGCAAAGCAGCAGAGTGCGATGCCTAGTATAATCACCCCCACAACCACCTTGAGTACCGTTTGGAGCCACCCCCAGGGGATCCATGACCACAAGGAGTCCTACCACCCCCATGAAGAATCCTCCTTATGTTCATAACTAGGGTGTGGAGGTCCGTGAGCTGGCTCTGTATCTTGTGGGTATTGTCTGTGAGATTTAAGCAACACATGCTGTGGACAGACTTGCAGCCCATATGATGTAACAATAGGGGATAATCGATAGCTGCTTGATTATCCAGTATGGCATGGCGAAGCTCTGCCTGCTCCTGGTCGAGCAGCGCTATTGCTGAGGAGGTGTGGTTGATGGCTTTTGCTAATCTGCAAGCCAATTTGACCAATTCTCCGAGCGTCGCCTATGGCTAAGCCTGACACGCTGAATATACTGACTACAGCCTGGTTTTTCAGAGCTGTGGGTCTGAATCCAGACTGCTTTCTGTAGCAAGGCAAGATAATGAGATGTGTCATTGATACTGTGACCTGGGGTGACTCTAAGCTATTTCTGCAGCTTCTGGTGTTGTGCAAATGTCTTTCTAACACCTATGGGGCGGTGTGAAGATTACAATGGCTGGAGATAGCCGGCTACCGGGTGCTCAATCTTTCCAAGTAATGGGCCGGTGCAAAACATGGGCCGGTCTGGCTTCCTTTGGTGGAAGCTGGCCGTTATTAACAACATACAGAAATTCAAGTGTCCCTTGCAAATCCCAACTGGAGAATTGTACAAGGCATGTATAAATAATAGCAACTACAGATAACAATAGCAATAAAAGACATTCAGCTGCTTCTTGAGGCTTCCCTTCTTGGTGGGGCTTCATGTGCAACTTGAGTTTGGAAAAGTCTTGTTTTGGGGAAAAGCATGGTCCTCAGAAGTAGCACTGAGTATGCAAAAATGTTCATAGAAATGTCTTTGGAGATGTAAGTCATAAAGGAAGACGGACAGCTGATGACATCCAAGGCTGGTGCCATCCTTTGCAATAGCCGAACTTGGCATCCGGGCCTGATTCTGGCCTCTGGGACCTGCATGGGGAAGAGACTTGTTTGGGAGATAAAAATTCTGAAAGAGTTAGTTAGTTTTTGCACTTATAGGATAGCAATTGCTGTGCAACTATGGGACGTTGTTCCCCCCCTTTCTGTTTGTTTGTATTAATGCAAACGTGCATGTACTGCCATTTGCCAAAATGTGGGGATGTGTGACGTCCCTTTGTCACACCTGAATGGCCTCTGTCCCTCGTGGGTTGACCCCCCACGAGGGCCCCCCCGGTGGCAGGTTGAACTGTCTTGCGAGCGCTTTGGCATTCTGAAGAGGGAATGCATGACTCTGAATTGGAGTTGTGAGGAACAAACTTAGCAAATTTTTGTCTATCACGGGAGTGATGTGTGCTCCCGGTAGACTGTGAAGCAAATTCCTGTGAAACTGGCTGTCAGCAATTATGTTGAAGCGTTCTTTGGCAAAGGTGCGCAAAGCGAGGTTCACGGCTGCCAACTCTGCCTGCTTGCGGAAGAGTCAGGAGCGTGCGCCAAGCTTGGTCCTCTTGCCAAGTAAGAACCTAATATGTGCGACCCCCATAAGTGAAAACTGTCCTAGCCCCCTGAAGAGGAACCAGTGACATAAATTCACACAAGGTGACTGCCTGCGTTTGAGACGAGTCTGGGGTCTTATGGCAAACCATGGCGCATGAAGCACCAGGCTTCCCTTGGGTAAATTTCTCATGGAGGCCCCCCTGTGCACATCCATTCATGGTGTGCGTGCACACTTTTAGAAGAGTGCCAGATGGTGTCTTAGCCTTTTGCCTGTGCTTAGACTAGCAGCCAAAAGGGAAGGGGTGGCCTAAAAATGCCTGTATCTGATTGAAGGTGTGACCTGACTGCACTCTTAAAATGGTCCTAGGCAGTCCTGGCTAATGGGTGGCACTCTGCACATGCTCGGGAGCTCAGGGACTAATCCTTCCTCTGTGCTCTGGAGCTTGAAAAATGTGTCTGCACACTAGAGAGGGTGCTGCGGGCCAGGTGCCATACTTAATATGACCTACTATGACTTATTAAAAACAAGCCAACTATGACGTGCCAGCTGTAAGGAAATAACACACAAAAAAAATGAAAAGACACACAAGTTAAGCATTTCCATTTCCAGCAGGGAGTTCCACTGGCGAAAGGAGGGAAGGAGGAAAGACAAGTCAGAAGTTAGCACAATGGGAATGCAACAACTCTTATCATAACGAAATCAGATTAGGTCAGGTAGCTAAGACAACTGGGTCCTTCTGTTAATTAATCCTGGAGCCTGTGAAAGGAAGGCTGTAGAAAGAAAGAGATTGGTTAAGGCCTGGAGAGGAATTTTGTTCCTGTTTGCGTGCTTTTTCCTGTGAAAGGGGTACAATGAGTGAGTTACTTTGCACAGATTAAAGTCAAAATACCAGAACAATATCTTTCCTAAGAGAATGAAGGAGAGTTAGAACGATTCTCAACCTGCGGCCAGATGTGGGCGAGTGGGCCAGAGCCCACGTTGCTCTGCCACTACCCCCGCCAAGCCAAGAAGGGCTGTGTGGCGCAGGGAGGGCAGGATGACTGTCCGGACACACTGAACTCAGTAAATTACTATTCAAGCGGTGTAATACCTGCAGTGTGGGAGGTGCTTGAAACCTTTTGAAACATTAACATGACCAGCTTCCTGTTGACAATTTGCACATCTGTACATAAAATGCAATGATTCAGAGCAGCAAACTACTAATGGTATAGAGCCCCAACTGGCATCACTCTAATTAAGGATAATTGGCCATTCTAAGTTTTGCAGTCTCCCTTGCTCGAAAGCCAGTCATCTACAGAAGTTTCTGTGGTCATGTGACAGGCATCATGTGACTAAATGCCAGAGCACACGGGATGCTGTTACCTTAACGGCCAAAGCAGTATCTATTTATCTACTTCAAATTTCTTACTTTCGAACTGCTAGGATGGCAGCAGCTGGGGCAGATGATGGGAGCAGCTGGGTCAGACTCTGTTGCAAAGCATTCAGGTCTCAAACTGCTAACCTGCCAACCTTCTAATCATCAAGCTCAGCATCTTAACCACTAAGCCACTGCAATCTCATTTGCACATGCATAAATCATAAAGAAGATTCTAGTCAGAGCAATCCTATACATATCTCATCAAAAGTAAGCTAAATTGAAGGGGATATGCTCTCAGATCACCGTGCAAAGATTTGCATGGGATGTGATTGTGCAATCATTATATTGTTTACATTAGGGGCCTCCGGGTATTGTTGGAATATAGTTCTTGGCAGCCCTAGCCAAGGTAGTCAAAGATGAAGAATGGTGGGACCTGCAATCCAACAGCATCTGAGGGATTATCAATTGCCACTCCCTAGGTTATACTAGCCTCTACTTTAGCCAGTTGAGGAAAGTTTCAGGGGATGCAGTTCTGAGTGATTGGGCAGTTGCTTAGAGGGAGAGGCACTTCTTCAAATGGTCCTAAAACATTTAGAATAAAGCCAGTAATTCTTAGAACCATTTTTTTTTAGTTTGATTATATTTTTGTTGTATAGATGCTTTCACAGAACATTTAAACAGTTCTTTCTTTCCATGGTTGTATCTTAGCATTGCATAATTAGATCATTTTTGACCAGGAACAGGCTACTTCAATGGTCTTATCTTGGCCATTTTTAGATCTTCTTTTGTACACATGATGGGGCATAAATTGCTAGCATCTCTCAATGTCAGGTTGAGCGCAAGGCGAGCCAAATAACAGATTTTTTTTCCAGTGAGGGTAAGTTTTAGGCAGCCAGTAATAATTGAACATGATTCATTAAGAGCTACTTCCACATGTTTAGCATATGCTGATTTATACCACATTCTGCATGGAGTACCACAAGGTCAAATCTGTTGTTCTTATTATTTGTGGGTGTGCACCCCAGTCTGAACGAGCCAGTTTTCTAAGTATGTTTTTTTACTTGTCAGAAACCTTATGTTTAGACAATGTTTATGGCAGGTCGGGGATTGATTCAGACTGTTACCCAGATACTTTAGGACAGGACAATGTTCTAAAATCTTGCCTTCTTGCTAACTTGGAGCTCCCTCTCTGTTTCCATGCTTTCTAAGCTGAATTCACAGAGTTATGTTTTTAAAAGGTTTGGTTTCAGCTGATTGTTTTTATAATATAAGGAAAGAACTTTTAATATAGAGGTTAGCTGATGTCTGATAGACTCAAATGTTTGCCCCTGGATTTTTAAGGCAAAATCACATCAGCACAGATGAGATTCCTTATATATAGGAATATCAGTTGATCATTTGTGTAATTGTTAAAAGGTAATGGTACTCAAAAGGGACTGTGGTGGCCTAGACTCTGAGGACTGGAAAGTCAGCAGGTCAGTGGTTCAAGACCCAAGTGCTGCACAATGGAATGAGCTCCTGTCTCTGTCCCAGCTTATGCCAACCTAGCAGTTTGAAAGCAAGAAATTGCAAGTAGATAAACAGGTACCACTTTGGTGGGAAGGTAAACAGCGTTCCGTGCACTCCAGTGTCTAGTCATGCCTGCCACATGACCACAGAAACATCTGCAGACATAGACAAAGCTGGATCTTTGGCTATAAACAGAGATGAGTACTGAACCCTAGAGTCGGATACGACTGACTTTTGAGCAAGGGCGATCTTTACCTTTACCTAGTGGTACCAAAGCAGTATCCTATTCCTTTGTGTCTCACTTGAAATTCAACAACAAATATTCTGTTTTGAAGCAGAACTGGTATAGAGGTGGAGCTTTCTGATCAGTAGTTGATGGTGAACAGTGTCATATGCTTCAGTAAGCTCAACAAATGCTGCACAAGTTATTTTTTTTGTCTTATGCTGGGTTAAATCTAAGATTTGAGCCATACATCTTTTACCAAGTTTAAACCTACCTGTTCTAGATTTAGAAGATTTAAGAAGTACATCTTTGAAACCAAAAGGTTTCTAACAACACACAAACAGTTTTGCATAAACAATTACAAATCTGCCTTGAATTCCACACATGCTTTTCTCTCACAAAATAATAGTTGTGAGGACAAAATATGGCTCAAATTATTATTAAAGCAATAAAATGTATTCTTATGATCTTGAGGTGGAGAATATATTCCAATAAAGATTATTCTGTACATTAATTTAATTTTTTTTACTCTCTTGGTGACAAGATTAATGCGTGACTATGGATTGAATCCAGAGGGAGAAAAAGATGACTTCTTTAAACGGTTTCTCTTTGATCTTAAAAACAGAGGAACAGCTGCTTCCTTTGGGTTTCTAAGTAGTTTATTCCCACCCCACCCTTTTTATAAAATGCTGTGGGTGAAAGCTGCCCACTTTCTACATTTTTGTGGTAAATATGCCATTTTTTATAGCAACTGTATCTGATAGCTTGAGCCACAGCAGTTTCCCTGCGGCTTAATTACTGAAGAGAGAGAGAGAGAAACCACTTGCTCCTCCTGCGGCAAAACATCTCAAAATATGGAATTGCACCAGCATCACAGTAACAACACATTAAAGACAGAGACAGATAGGCTGGCTCAAATTATTAGCGTGAATGAGCATGCCAGGGATTAGAATGAATGAGGACTCTTTTACATCTTCTATGGTGCTGTGCTATGACACATGACTCGAGGCTCTCTGTGAAGTGCAGCACATGCTCCATAAAGAAGAAAGATCATGCCTGTGATCTTTAGAGAAAAAGGGGGAAGTTGGGAAGTGCTGTTAATTATAACAAAAGCAGAAATAGGAAGAAAAATGGTCTGGACCTTACTAACCACAAGCATTATATGCTGCAATAAATCTGACTGTTTGAGCATTTTAGAAGCATAATTCTCTGGGCTCAGCACTGGTTGATAGCTGCTGCTCAGATATCTTGTTGGAGCTGAAATTCCACCGTAGCCTCCCCTTCAAAGTGGTACTTTCCAGATGTGCTACACTCTCACTGACCATTCTAGCTGGGGATGATCGGTGTTGCAATCTGACATGGCTAGAGGGCATTAGCACAGGTTGTTCTGGTTGGTGTTGGGTGCATCCTTCTGCACAAATATGTGTCCTACAGATGAACCTATCATAGCTCTTTTTTGACTTGTCCTCAGAGATGCATCTCCAGTGCACTACTGGCCATGTTAATAATGGGTCATTGCAAGCTTTCAGCATCTCCACTTTGGTCCATGAGAAAACAGGCATTTAAGCCCAGCCCCGCCGCCCCACCCACAATTTCAGATGTATCCATAAGCAAGACAAGGTAGATGTTTAAACAACTCCAAACTCACCTAGTATTTAGAATTCATAACCCACTGTGGTCATATTATGGGCTTTTGAGGGAGTGACTCACAGACAAAGTGGGAGTATCAAATTTTGGGGATATGTCTCCTGCTCTGGTCATGAGCTGGTATGGGCTTCTGTCAGATTTTCCACAGTCAGCAGAGAAAAACAGAAAGCAAGAAAGTGTGACCAACAAAAATCGGTGGGACTAATGCACCTTCCAGGTAGGTATGATGTATTTAAAATGTAGATGGAGAAAGGACAGTGTATCAGTACACAGGGGATCCAAGCAATAGCATCAAAATTAAGTTTGCTACAGTTTGAATCTAAATGATGCCACCTGAACATGTTTTTTCCAGGAGCAAGTAAGGAAGTTGCTACATAAGAACTCCTGGATTATTATATTTTACTTGCACAGTAAATAAGACATAATCAGAAGTTAGTGCAGGTGATTGTAATTTCAAATACTCTTGAATTTGTCCATCCCAGCACAAATATGTTGGACCCTTGCTGAATGTGCTTGATAAGATCTAGGAGGGGTGGATTAACTGGGTGAGTCCAAGAAGTAGTAAACATCCTATTATAGTAGGGAACTGTGCCTTCTGCTTTGAAAGAGGCAGTAATGTATTGACTCCTGAGCAGGCCCTCTCTGGACCCAAAGATATGTGACAATTACCACACCATTGAAAATATCTCTTTTTTGGAGAAGGTGCTTGAGCATGTTTGGGCCTGGGTAGCTTCAGATATTCTTCAAGGAAAGTGATTATCTGGATCCCATCAAAAGACTATTTCAGTCTGGTTGCAGGCCATGATTTCCTGTGGAATTGGCCTTAGTTACCCAGACTGACTTCATTTGTAAATGAGCTTCTTTGGAAGGTGGACACTCAATGATTTGCCATGTCAAGAGCTCAAATGCCTACATCAAACAAATGTCACAAACAAAACACTACTGATCTTGAACAGAATGGTTTTTTTCAAATTGCATTTGAAATGCCTTATCCAACCTGGTGCTCTCCAGATGTGTGGCATTACAATACCCATCACCTTCATCTCAAATGACAGTCTTGGCTGAGGGTGAAAAGGACAAATTTCACTTACCAGTAACTGTTGTTCTTCGAGTCTGTGAATTCACACTCTGGGTTCTGCGCCTGTGTGGGAGCCATTTCAGAGCTTTAAAGCTAATTGGATAAAAACTTGAAATTAGGGACCACCCACTATCTCCACCCGCCTTCGGCACCATTTCACACTCTTTCCCTCAGTTAATACTAAAGCTGTACATAGGAAAAAGAGACATCTCTTCCACGTAGCTAGAGGCAAAGGACAGGTGGGTAGTGTGACTTCACAGACTACATACTTAAAGAACGACAGTTACTGGTAAGTGAAACCTGTCCTTCTCCTTCGTGTAGTCTATGAATGCACACTCTGGGAGATTAGCAAGCTCACTTACTTGGATAGTGGGCACCCATGGAGGAGATGAAGCCAAAGAGTGTTTCACAGGTGAGATGTCATCATTAAGGAGGAGGAAAGACAAAGGCCAGCCATCATGACTACTCTGTCCAGCCTGGTATCAGGGATAGCTCGAGTGTCCAATCTGTAATGTTTGGTGAAGGTCATTGATGTAGACCAAGTGGCTGCCTTGCAGATATCTTCCATGAGAATGCCCTCCAGAAAAGCCATAGAAGTGGAAGTAGCCCTGGTGGCATGAGCCCTCACATGTGGTGGAGGTCTGATAGATGAGATGTCACAGGCCAAATAAATGGTGTTAGAAATCCATTTCAAGAACCTTTGTGATGAAAGTGCATTTCCTTTTGACTTCTCTCCATACTGTACAAGTAAATGGATTGATTTCCTGAATTCAGTTGTCCATTTTGTGTAAAAAAAAGCAGAGCAATTTTGATATCTAAGGTGTGCCATGCCCGTTCCTGTTCAGAGGTAGGAGCAGGAAAGAAGGTGGGGAGGGTAACCAACTGAGCCAGATGAAAATCCGACATGATCTTTGGTAGAAAGGTAACATCTGGATGGAGGACCACGCTATCTTGATCAAACTTTAGAAACAGTGGACCGCAATGGATGGCCGTCAACTCACTAGCTCTTCTTGCAGAAGAGATAGCCACCAGAAATGCTGTTTTCCAGGAAAGAAGCCAGGGATCAGTAGTTGCTAAGGGTTTGAAAGGAGGTTTCATGAGGGTGTTAAGTACTACCATCAATGACCACTGAAGCAGAGGGACTTTGACTTGTGGGAAAGAATTCTTTAGTCCCGTAAGGAACCATTTCAAAGTCCCGGAAGGCTTGTGCAAGTAGTGATGTGGGTGGGGAGTGTGCCACCACAGCTGCCAGATGGACCCTGATGAACAAGTTCGACAAGCCTGATTCGGCGAGGTGTAGAAGGTAAGTTATGAGGAATTCCATTGAAGCCTCAGGTAGGTTTTGTCCTTTCTCAACAGCGAATTGACGAAATCGTGCAAACTTGGAAGCGTACGATTTTGTAGTGGAAGTCTTCCTGCTGTTGCTGATGATCTTTAAGAGTCTGTCACTATATACCACACCATCAAATGAAGGGTGGGGAGATTGGCATGGAGGAGCAGGCCTTTCTCCAGCTGGAGGAGGGATAGTTTGGTAGGGAGAGTCAGGAGGTCCGCTGAGAGATTCCGGAGTGTCATGAACCAGGGCTGTCTCAGCCAGGTGGGTGCGATTGAGATCCCCTGTACTCCCTGCTGTCGAGATCATAGGAGCACTTTCTGGATCAGAGGGAGTGGTGGGAAGGTGTACACTAGGTCATAATTCCAAGGGACCATGAATGTGTCCCCATACACGTTCTTGAGCAGAATATCGTGCATTTCATGTTGTCTGGAGTTGTGAAAAGGTCTATGCTTGGAACTCCTCACTTCCTGCAGATTGTTAGTAAAACCTCTTGGTCTAGCTCCCATTCATGGGTGGAGGAGGTCTTCTTGCTGAGGAAATCCGCCATCGTGTTCAACTCTCCTTTGATGTGAATCCCTATTAGGAAGATGTGGGACTGGAGGCACTACTCCCATATTTCGACGGAGAGATGAAAGAGGTTTTGCGATCTGGTTCCTCCCTGTTTGTTGAGGTAGGCGAACACCGTGATATTGTTCAAGGTGATCTGAATTACCTAGCTGCTTATAAATGGTTAAAATGTTTTCATTGCCTTCCAACTGGCCAGTAATTCCAAGTAATTTATATAGTGCAGCTTCTTTCATGGTGACCACATGTTGTTGATTCTGAAACCCTTGAAGCAAGCACCCCATCCTTTCATGCTTGCATCTGTGATGATCTGCATGGTTGGTACGGGATAGTAAAAGGATTTTCCCATTTCAATGCACTCTCTTAGCTTCCACCAAATGAGCTGTTTCTTGAGTTCTCGAGTTGGAACGATGCGTTTGCTCTGTTGTTCTTTCAGAGGGTTGAAGTGGGCCATTAGTCACAATTGAAGCAACATCATTTTGAGTTTTGCATGCAGTATGACCATCGTGGAAGACACCATCAGCCTGAGCCGTCTTTGGGTGTGCTTGAGTCACACAGTTGGACGAGCTTGTAAAAGGCAGATCATTTCTTTTTTCTTTTTTTTAAAATATATTTTATTGAATTTTTTTTCCAAAGACATACAAAAAAGAAAGGAAAACAATGACTAACAATACAGTACATAAACAAAACCATAATATCATCTTAACAGACATTACTAAATGTTAGCACATAACAATATCTAGACTCATTAATTACTATATAACCACCGGATATTAAAAGCCATTATTTCAAGATCCAAAATAATAAAAACTTTCTACGCTATCACTAATCTTTGGATAAATAATAATCACCCTGTGAATATATACAATGCCCGGAGAGTTTATTTTCTACTCAGCTCCAGAAACTTCTTTGAGATGGTACTGGTCCTGAACTATCATTTGCCATACAAGAATGGTCCACAAATGGTTTCCATATATTCCAAAATCTATTCTCTCTTAAGTTATCTCTTTTCACTTTAATCTCCCATGTCAATTTATCATTCAGTGCTAAACTCCACATTTCTTTATACCATTCTCCAATCTGTATATCTATATCATTTTTCCAATTTCTAGCTATACATTGTCTACCCGTTGTCAATACAATTTCCAATAATTCTTTTTCCTCCTTGTTTAAACCCAAACCTTCCACATTTGTTAAAAGAATGGTACTTGACACCAACTTAACACTTCTACCCATTATTTCACCAAACTCACCTTCTATTTTTCCCCAAAAATCCCTTATTTTTTTACAACTCCACCACATATGTTCATATGTTCCATCAAATTCTCTACATCTCCAACATAACTTATCTCTTTTATTGTCCATCTGGTAAAGTCTTAATGGCGTCAAGTACCATTGCCACAACATTTTAAAATTATGTTCTTTAATTCTTACAGACATTGTTCTCATAATCCTCTTTTTCCATTTATTTTTCCACTCAATCTCCCCAATTGTAATATTCAAATTTTGTTCCCACTTCCGTTTCAAATCGTCCTGTGGATCTGCACCTCTATTCAATATGTTATAAAGCTTACTTACAAGACCTTTAATACTGCTTTCCCCTTTTCTTATCTTCCTTACCAGCTCCTCAAATTCTGTATGTATTCTATCTAACCCTACTTCTTTTTTATATTTTTTGTTCCAGTTGTCCACCTTTAACTTCTGAAACCAATTCAAATTTAATAACTCAAATATTTTTTCCCGCTCAACATCAGAATCACAAATTTTTAACCAATCCTTCAATAAAAGCATCCCATTTTTATCCAATATTTCATTTTTTTCCTTATCTAACTTTATTGGGAAACACATCATATCAGTCAATTCCAAAATTGGAGAGAGATTTGGGACCATGTCCTTTTTTACCTTCTTCCACACCTCCATGAGACCTCTCATCATAGTATTATTTGACCTTTTCACCTTATCGTTTATTCCCAAAAAAATCATATTTCCAGTATTTCTATATTCCTTCATCTCCAATTGCTCCCAAATTGTCTTTTCTCTTGCCAAAATCTTCACAACATTCTTAACTTGAAAAGCTCGATAATATGTTAGCAAATTTGGCATACCCAAACCCCCTTTTTTTTGAGACAAGTACCGTAGCTTCTTTGGGAGCCTAGATTTTTTACCTCCATTACAAAAACCATTAAACATCTTTTGAAACTCATTGATTTCTTTCTCTTTCAAGTGGATCGCTAATGTATCAAATAAAAAGTTAATCTTTGGTAGCAATATCATTTTACACATAGCAATCCTTCCGAACCATGACAACTTTAACTTCTGAAGCTCTTGTATTTTGTTCTTAAATTCCATTTTCAAGCTGTCATAGTTCAATCGTTTAAGTTCTTCTAATTTGTTTGAAATGATTATCCCCAAATATTTCAGCTTATCTTTAATTTGTATATTAAGTGTCGACACTATCCTACCCATCTCACTTGTTTTCAAATTGCACAGCATCAGTTCTGATTTATCCCAATTTATCTTTAATCCAGTTATAGCTTGAAATACCTGTAAATGATCTTTAATCCTGTCCATTACCAACTCTGGGTGCTTCACCATGAGCAATGTATCGTCTGCATACATACTCACTTTATTATCCATGATCCCTTCTATATTCGAATCCTCCCTTATACTTTTAGCTAAAATCTCGATTGCCATAATAAACAGGATAGGAGATAATGGACAGCCCTGCCTAGTACCAGCCTCTAGCTTTACCACATCTGTACGCTCCTCATTTACTCTAACCCAAGCATTTCCTTTTTGGTATAATAAATCTATAACCCTATTGAATTTATCCCCAAACCCATATTTTTTAACTATTTCCTTAATTGAAGACCACTGCAATGAATCAAATGCTTTAAAAATATCCAATGATAATAATCCCACCTTTTCCTTTGTTTGATTAACATTGTCTATTAAATCTAATACCCTTGTAGTCAGGTCCGCCATGTGTCGTCCTTTTAAAAACCCAACTTGATCAACATTTATATATTCCCCCATGAAACTATTTAAGCGGTTAGCCAATATTGCTGTGAAGATCTTCGCATCTTGATTTATAAGTGAAATTGGTCTGTACGAATCCACTCTTTCCAAATTCTTAACAGGCTTTGGCAGAAGAACGATTGTAGTGTTATACCATGAAGTCGGAATTGGTCCTCCATCTAATATATAATTATATAACTTCACCAATTTCGGGACCACCTCCTCTTTAAATTCTTTATAAAACTCTGTCGATAATCCATCATCCCCCGGGGCTTTCCCTATCTTTAGTCCGCTTATTACCTCCTTAACCTCTTTATCAGTGATCTTTTCCTCCATTTTCTCCCTATGCTCTTGTTTTATTCCATTCCCTAATTGTCTCTCCAATATCTTTTTAAGCTTCTCCAAATCTACTTCCTTTTTTGCATATAATACCTGGTAAAATACCCTAACAATTTTACATTTATCTCTATTCTTATTACACCTTGAACCTTGCCTATCAACCAATACCCCAATTTCTCTTTTTTCCCTTTTAACCTTGGATGCTCTTGCTAATAATTTTGAGTTCTTATTACTAAATTCAAAATATTCTCTATTTAAATAGATCAAATCTCTTTTAACTTTATCAATATCCTTACCCATTACTTCTGCCTCAAGTCCTTGTAATTTCATAAAAAAAATTGTCTTTGTTTTTTGCATGCTCCTCCTGTAATTGTTTTATTTCTCTTTCTTTTTCTATCTGCTCTGCTTTATATTTTTTATATTTAAAGCTTGCCAATTTTATACTTTCCCCCCTAAAAACTGACTTCATGGTATCCCATACAACGTTAAAATTAACCTCATTGTTGTCGTTCCACTGCCAACTTTCTTTCCAACTTTCCATAATTGCCTCTTTACTTTTCTGGTCTTTGAACAAGTTAGGATCGTACCTCCAATTTCTTCGAGTATTTTTTTGTGCTTTCAATTCCAAATATACTTTAGCATGGTCCGATTCCTTAATAATCCCAATTTCCGTACCTTCTATATCCCCAATTAAATTTTCGGAAAGTAAAACATAATCTATTGTTGAATAGGTCCCATGGACGTGTGAAAAAAAGGAATATGCCCTTTCCGAGCCCTTAAACTCTCTCCACGAATCCTTCAAGCCCATAACACCCATCCAGTTATCCAACACCTTCCCTTTCAAACCACTTCCACTTCTAGCTATGTTTGTACAATCTAATCCTGACCTTATCAAATTAAAATCACCAGCCACAATAGTTTTTGCAACATTTTCCAACTCCACTATTTTCCGATTTTTTTCAAGAAACTCTGCTTGGTGGTCGTTCGGAGCATAAATATTTACCAACATAATTTCCTCATCCTCTAATTTTCCTCTTAGCAACAGATATCTACCCTCTTGATCAGCAATCTTTTTTGTTATTTCAAATCCCAACTTTCTAGAAATCATGATTGCCACCCCTCTTGCTTTCGAAGTACCGAACGCCATCTCATAATGTTGCATCCATCCCAAATAAAGTTTATTCGTATCTTTTGATTTCTGATGTGTTTCCTGTAAAAACAATATATCTGGTCTATCTTTTTTCAGCGCCAATTCCAATCTCCGTCTCTTAAGAACAGAACCTGTACCTTTCACATTCCACGATATTATTTTAATACTTCCCATAACCAAATTCTTTTCCCAGCTTTAAACTCTCCATTGGGCGTGCCACCAACAACCCTACCACCATACCAACTACATAAAACACACACTTTCACTCTCCCCACCTTCCTATAAAAAGCCGCCTCTGTCAACCAAAGAGGGGAGAGGGGGGACATGCAAGATGCGCCCTACTGTCGGCGCTACACGCTATTTGCCCATTCTACCTCTAGTAACTACTTAAAGTTACTGAAATCTAATGCTCATTGCTCCTTACCTATCTCCTCCTCCACCATGATCAAAGACGGCTCCTCTTCCTCCTCTCCTCGCTGTGGTGTTCCACCTGTAGCCCCAGTGGCTTCCTCCCTCTCATATTCCCTCCCCAAAGCTCCAGAATCCATCAATTCCTTCTTAAGATTTTTCCATTCTTCCGAGTCTTTACGAATTCCAACAAACTCAAATATTCCAATGGATTAGTGCCTTCATCAATAACTTGTATTATTTTATCATAGAAAAAATGCAGTTGTTGCGGAAATCTCCAATTATACCTTTTATTTTTACCCATCAATAGTTTAGTAACAGGCCTCATCTTATACCTCCATGTTCTTTCTTTTAATGAAATATCATTATACACTTCAACAACTGAACCATCAAATTTCAACGCATCAGGACCAACTCGTTTCAGATGGGCCATTACTTTTAACTTATCTGCCCAATTCGCAAATTTAACCAACACATTTCTTTGAACCACCCTCCCTCTTCTTGGACCCACCCGGAATACGCTTACAAAATCCTCCTGCACAAATTCTTTCCCCATATTCAAACCATTTAACCACTGAACCACCCTCTCTCTTAACAAATCCGGAGTGCGTTCCACCACCTGACGAATCACAATGTTCTGCTTTCTCATCATATCTTCCACAGCATCTATCCTTCTCTCTTGTTCCTCCAGTTTCAGCTTATTCTCCTGCACCACCTGCTGAGTCCCTTTTACCTCCTCCTTTATGGCATTTACCTCGATTTGAACCACTTTCACATTTCCCTCAATTTTTTTCAAAGTGAAATCCACCTTTTTTGAAAAATCTGCAACTGATGACATCATCTTGTCTTGTTTTTTCATCATTTCATTTCTGTCTTTCACCCTTGAATCCTCATTTTTCTCCAATTTTTGAAACAACTTGCCAATTTCCACCATAATTTGAGTCTGATCATATGACACTGTGGGCGGGGATGAAGACTGAGTGGTTTCCTCCATTTGTGCTTTTTCTTTCTTCTTAGGCTTTACAACTGGTTCTTCTTCCTTTGCTTTCCCTCTTGTACCTTTATCCATAATAATGTAATATGTAAGAAGCCCAATGCTGCAGTTCGTTGTAAAAGTTAGTCACTGAAATAAAGCTTATAACACTGCAGCCACTAGTTCCACAGATCCAATAGGAAAATTTATATGCAAACAGAAGATCAAAAAGTTATTGTAATCCACAAAAATAAAACCGAAGGAATCAGCTCTCCCAACAGGCAGCTTAGGAGGAAAAAGAAGAGCAAATAAAAAATGTTAATCCACAGCAGGTCTGTTTCCCCAAAGCAAATAATCCAATCAGTCGTTTTCCAACTGCAATAAAAGGGCTTCAAGGGAACAGTCAGCCCAAGCTTCTCCTTTAAAAAACCAAGCCGCCAAAGAAAAAAGAGGGGGGGGAGACCAGAGGGAGAAAAAGCCCAAAATCAAATCAGCGAGAAGAGGTGAGGAGCAGTATATTCCACGATAAACAAACAAGTATTTATAATCCACATGGTGAAGGAGCCAAAAAGCCAAGCCACCTAGTCCTTCTCTTGAAGCGGACAGTCAAAACGCCATTTTTCAGCGGCTGCCTTAACTTTTGGGTAAGAAAAAAAAACCTTCTCCTTCTGAGGAACGGAAAACTTTCTCCAAGTGGTTTGAGCCGGGGAACTCCCAATCAACTTCCAATATTATAGCCCAGACAGGATAATTAATCCACTTTGTTGTCGTCAAAACGTGGCGCGGTCTTCTGGTATGTAGAAAAAAACCATAACCCAAACACGATCACTTTCGTTTTCCAGGACCGCCGCCATTAACGAGACCACCACTTGCTTTCATCCGCTTCCACCCGCTTCCATTTCAGGGTCCGAGCTCATTTAGCAGAAAACCCCAGCCAATTTTAGAATTTAGAGATCCATTCATGCACTTACATACAGGCTATTTTCATGCCAAACAACTTCTTGCCAGTTCCAAAGCCTTCTCCGCTGTCTCGCTAGTCCCGTTCTCGGCTCCTCGGCAGAAAAGCCGCGACTGTCGTCACAGCTTCAGCCGCCCAGAGAAGCCTCCCGAACTTCGACCATCCAGCCTCAAAAGATCACAAAATTTTCCAGAAAGACAGGCAAGGTTCTTATCTTTAGAATTTACCACTTTAAAACTTCCCCATTTCACTCCAGCACATTAGTTACCACTTTATTAAGCGCGAGCGTCCGAGTCTAGATGTTACTCGGCGGCCATCTTGGCCACGCCCCCAAGGCAGACCATTTCTGAGATGTCACATTTTCATGGAGTCCAGACGAGCTCCTGTGTAGTCTATTGTATGATTTGGTATGAGACGGGACTTTTTAATGTTGACTCTGAGACCAAGATCCTCCATAAGATGTAGGGTGAAGACCATATCTTCTCTTGCCTTTCATGCTGAAGGTAAGCAGATGAGCCAATCATCTATCTACAGGAAGATTTTGATTCCGTGGAGATGAAGGAAAGCTGCTACTGGTGCCATACACTTGGTAAAAACCTTCTGTGCAGTGGACAGTCCGAACGGTAGGGAAGTATATTGGTATATTTGGTCTTGAATCTTGAAGCGCAGGAATTTTTGATGCAAAGGGTGAATAGAGATGTGAAAGTAAGAATCCGTCAGATCGATCACAACAAACCAATCTCCCTTGTTGATGAGTGGGAGAATGGTTTGAAGAGTCACCATCTGGAATTTTGTCTGATGGATGCATTTGTTCAGCTGACGAAGGTCTAAGATCGGCCTAAGTCCCCCATCTTTCTTGTTGACCACAAAGTATCTGAAGTAGAAACCGTCGGACGAGTTGGTAGAGTCTACAAGTTTGACGGCTCCCTTCTTGAGAAGAGTTGTTACCTCCTCCCGGAGAGTGTGCAAGGGGGAGGTTGTTCGGAGGCACCCGAGTGGGGTTTGTCTCTTGAATTCTATACTGTAGCCAGATCTTAAGATTGTTAAAACCCACTCGTTGGTGGTAATAGTTTGCCAAGTTGCAAGGAAAGTCCGCAGTGGTACGTACAGGGTAGGAATTGGAATATCTTCAGTCTGCATAAAGTCAAACATGCTGTCGGGCCTTTTGTCAGCATGTTTTGAGGATTGTTGTTGGTGATACAGTGGTCGGGCTTGCTGGCGACGCGGTTTATAACAGTTTTGTCAGTTGTAATCCTGTTGTTTTCCATATGGACGCTGTGGAAAACTTGTCTGATAGGTCTGGTATGCCGGTTGATAGGATTGCCTGAATCTAGATTTCTGCTGATAGGCATGATTAAGCCCCAGCCGGAGCTTGTTTGCCATGGTCTTGTCGCAGTGCAGCTCATTCAAGACTGTATCGGTCTTGGAGGAGAATAAACCCTGACCGTTGAAAGGCATTTCCTCCACCAGTTATTTCACCTCATCTTGTAGATCGGTGGATCGTAACCAGGAGTGCCTATGGAGATGGATGGCTGAGGCTATGTTCTTAGCAGTGGAGTCACAGATGTGTCTCGCAGTCCTGATTTGCTGCTGACCGACTTGGGTTCCTTCTTTACAGAGTTTGTCGAACTCTGAGCATAGGTCAGCTGGAAGTTTTGCAGAGAAATCTTCTGCCTTAGACCAAAGTTTATAAGTGTAAGAACCCATTGCAGCAGAATAGTTAGCCGCCCGGAGCAACAGGGAGGCGTTAGCGTAAATTTTCCTTCTGAGGGAGACTAACTTCTTTCCCTCTCAAGAAGCAGGAATAGGAAACCAGCTGGCCGGGGTTTTACCTTGTGATGCTTTGACAACCCTCAAATTCGGCATGGGATGGAGTTGAAGGAAGTCCGCCTTGTCTCCAAAGATTTTATAAAGCCCATCTACTCATGTTGAAACAGAGTGTGCCGATACAGGCTTTTTTCAGACAGCTTTGGCAGAGTGGGGAAAAGTTGGAAGGAGGGCTAAGTGTATTGGCCTGATTTGTTGTTCATCTGCAACACCACAAACCTCGTCCACAAAAGGTAGGGGTGGGTGTTCTGCCTTGATGTTAACAGCCAAACCAAGCCTGGTAAGGAGAGCAGTAAAAGTCCTCTGATCCTCAGGCTGTTTCTCTTGTTTGTCCCCTATTTGATCCTCGGGAGTCTTCTCAGGCTGGATGACTGAATTGTCCTTACCATCGGACGAGTAAGTGGAACGGTCCGACCCCTCCGAGACAGTAAGGGGTAGGACGTAGGCCTCTACGTCAAAGTCAGATCAGTACTGCCTGCCTGTCCTCGACATGGTGTCTGGAGTGGACTCTGGAGATTGCGGCAGTGGCCTGCAGCTAGCAGAAACTTGATCCCTTTCATGTCTGGATCTTTTAGCAGGTAGTTTGGACGAAGGGCTGACCGTGTGCTTTTTGGAGGATTGTTCTGGAGGTTCTGGTGGTGCTTTGGCCAGGGCTGGAGTGAGTCCTGAGAAGCGATCACCAATCTGTTTTGCCAGGTTCTCAAACAATGGGGTAAGAAGGCCCACATGGAACTGTTGTGGTGGTGGTTGAGGCGGAGGCTCAAGGCGGGCTGCCTGTCGGCATGGACTCCCTCAAGCGGGTCTGGGGGAGGCCCCACAAGGTGGAGGAGTCGGAGGTGACTCTCAGAGTGATAGCGATGGAGGCTTTACCGGAGATGTTGTCGGGGTTGGTGCCGGTGAGGAAAAGGGTCCCTCGAAGGAGGTTGTCGGAATGAAAATAGCCGATGCGATAGGCAATGGAGGAGGCGAGCATGCCGGACGCGGTGTAGGGGGAAGAAAGTGGTGCGACTTAGTCTTTTTCTTTTCCCCTTTTTGGGCTTTTTTCTTTTTATGAAAAAGTTATGTGGTACTCGATTTCTGATGGGAGGCAGAGGGTTCCTCGTTACAAGTCTCTTGAGAAGTCTCTAGGTGAGGAGATAGAGCTGTCGCCATTAGGTGAACTTTGAGGCAGTTCAAGCGATTTTGTAGACGCTCATGAAACGTAGGATCTTCCAGTGAAAAAATTGAAGGAGAAATATATGTGGACCGAGAGGATGCAAACCCCCCCGGGCCTAGAAAAATTGTAGAAATTTGGATATCCTAAGAAAGCCAAGAAAAATTGTTAAGCTCTTTCAAACAGCTCCTGCTACAGCAGTGGAAAAAAGAGAACTGAGGGGGAATATGCCAAATGGCGCCAAAGGCAGGTGGAGATGGTATGCGGTCCCTAATTTCAAGTTTTTATCCAGTTAGCTTTAAAGCTCCGAAATAGCTCCCGCACAGGCGCAGAACCCAGAGTGTGCATTCACAGACTACACAAAGGAGAACTATAATTCTAGCTAGACAGGAGGTACCAGTCTGGAATACAGTACAGTAATACCTCATACAAAATCCGCTTCATACAACATCGAATTCATACAACATCGCCTAATTTCTTGAAAAAAGTTACCTCATACAAAGTCGCTCGACTTTGTATGAGGCATTCAGTTTTTCCCAGGTTGCATTGTGCCTGGGCAGTATAAAAGGCAGGACACATGCGTGCATTGCTCTTGTGGGTTTTGCACAAGGCAAAGAGTGGTTAGGAGTGGTTTTGAGCGTGATTTTGGATTTTTTTGAATTTTTCATCAGAATTTTTAGAAGCATTCCTGGGATTTTTGCATCATTCTTCAGGTTCTTGGACAATCAGGGTTGTTTGACATGTTTTTGTAATGTATTTAGCCTTTAGAGAATGATTTCTTAAAGTTCTGTCAGTTTCCTGTCTGTTTCCTTGACTTTGCCCTGAAGTCTGTGCTGTTACAGTACAATGTATCTCTATGGAAACGATGTTGTATGAGGCATCGCAGCAAGGATTTGGACGTTGTATGAGGCATCGCGTCTAGGATTTTGCATGCCTCATACAAAGTCCAAATCCGTATAAAGTCCAAACTTGTGGAACCAAGCTTGGACGTTGTATGAGGTATCACTGTATCTGCAGCAAGATGGTATTTGCTTTAAAGTGTTCTACTACCTCATTTACCAGGAGGTGGTTGGTTGGTAGGTAACACAAACACCAGTACCCAGGGCAACTAGGCAATAGACCAATCAGTAATCTTAATGCAGTCCAGAGTCCAAGTCTAAAATCAAGCCCAGGATAGACAGAGATACAGGATGTTCTTCTTTCATGCCCCAATCAAACCCTGGACTGCCAAAATGAAGCCACTTTCTTCACTTTATCATAGCCCAAACCCAAGTCCTCATCAGTGCATGTCTCTGGCAGCAATTGGCAGACCACTAAATGATCTGGATTCTGTGCCTCTCCACATTCACGCCATGTGTTGCTGTCTGCCAGCAGCCCCCACTTAAGCATATTGGTCTTGCATTTAGGGACACCAACCCTCAGCCTATTCAGGGTCCTCAAAGTGATGTAGGGGAGGTTGAGTTCCTCAGCTATATCCTCCTTTAATGTTTTTCCTTGTCCAGTGAGCTCCTTCCTCCATTTTCTAATTTGGTTTTGCTCTTGTGTACTCTCAAGAATATTTGTTCTTGTCATAAAGCTCTTCCTAGATCTGAGCCGGTGGACTTGAGGCTCATAGCTTTTCAGAGGGTGTTGAGGGTCATTCTCTTGCTTAATTCTCTCAGCATCTGCTGCTACTTCTCTCCTGATCTTAAGTGGAGTGATACCAACGAGAGGGTATATTATCTCAACTGGTGTAGGTTTGAGACATCCTGTCACTATACACATGTCTTCATTAACAGCAATGTTAATTTGTTTTACATGTGTGGTTGCGCTCCATACTGGAGCAGCATTCCTCAAATCCTGACAGTTGGTGGCTAACCATATAATTGCTAGGATTCTATTGGTGTTTACATAAGGTTTGCATAACTTGTTGTGGCTAATTGATGAGGTGCCAGCAGACATCTTGATTGTGTAATTAGGTGACTAAGTATCTGACCACCTCATCAATTTGCCACAAGTAGCTATGGTGAGTTATGCAAACTGTTTAAGTGAACACCAGTAGAATTACAGCCCATATCATAATAATAGGCAGCATCCATTAGACTAGTTGTGTATTTACTGCGTATATTGTTTAATTATCATGTGAGCTGCCTTGAGTCGGGTTTCCTGATTGGGCAGCATACAAGTGCGAAAATTAAATTAAATAGGTTGGCAGGAGCTGAGACAGAGATAGGAGCCCACTCTGTCATGTAGTTCCTGGGAATTGATCATTTAATTCAAAGCATAACCCCTTTAGTCACTTCCTTGAATGTACTTCTCTATATGAAAAAGCACTTGACTTTGTTGTGAAATCACTATTTTGTTTTCACATTTGTGTAGTTTTCATTAGCTGCATATATTTTACAAGGAGAAACAAGATATTTAAGCTTCATTCCAAGGTATTACTCAGAAGTATGTCATATTGAGTTCAATATGGCTCACTCCTAAGTAAGCAGGTATAACAGGGCAACCTTTATGCAATTCCTTTAGTAAATGGATACAACACTACCACCTACTGGCTCTATAAACAGCCTGCTAAAGAACTGTTTCAGTTATTCCTGTGTAGTACTGTACCTCACATAATGAATGCATCGTACAGTGAAAAATTCGCACAACAAAGCGTTAATTATGCAACAATGATACCCCGCATAACAATTTTTTCAAAACTGGGGTATACCCGCTTAATGGAAACCCCGTTTAACGAACATTTTTCCTCATTATGCGGGGCATCTCCCATAGGGAACCGCACAACGAAAAAACTGCATAGCGAAGAGCTTCGTGGAACAGAGTTTTTCGTTATGTACATGCCATAATAGTTAGAAATGCATATTTCTCACAATACATAGAGACAGGAGTGTCTCTTTACAGTGGAAGCTACTATACAGTATGTTTACTCACAGGCAACCACACTGGATAGTGGATGGCCTGATGGCCTGGGATATAGAAGGCTTGGGTTCAAATCCCACTCAGCCATTGAAACTCATTCTCGGTGCCTAATCAAGAAACTGGCATAAGAATATTTGAAAAGCCAGCTTTCTTCTTCTTCTTCTGTGTTTAGAGCAGACATGAAACTGCCAAAATTAAGGCAGCTTTTGGTGAGTTCATTCTGCAGTTCCTTGTGCCGGACCTAGTGTGAGAAAGATTAGCTGGCCAAGGGTAGCCATTGCCACAATCTTCAAGGTTCTTTTTGTAAGTCTCCTGCAAATTACAATGGTGCAATGTTCTATCATTAACCGCCCTCAGCTCTTACAAACTCAAGAACATTACTTTCCTTGTGGAATCAATCCATATCATATTTGTTTCCCTCTTTTCCTTCTGTCTTCTTTCTTCATGTCACAATATTAGACGTCTTGGTTTCCCATGATGTGCCCAAAGTGGGGCAGCCTCAGTTTCATCATTTTTGCTTCTAGAGAAAGTTCAGGCTTAGTTTCATTTCTTGTTTGTCACTCTGGCAGTCCATGGTATCTGCAGAGCTCATGTGAAGCATCATAGTCTAAAACTAATCAATATTTTCTTTTGGCTATCCTGTCTTCTTTGGGTCGCTGTAATTCGGATGTTACTTTACTGCATACACCTATTGAGTTAAATTACCAAACAATTGCGCTCATCCCACATGCCAGCAAAGTGATGCTCAAGATAATACAGGATAGACTTCAGCAACATGTGGAGAGAGAACTACCAGAGGTGCAGGCCGGTTTCAGAAGAGGCAGGGGGACTAGAGACCACATTGCCAACATACATTGGATCATGGAGAAAACAAAGGAATACCAGAAACAAGTCTACTTTTGTTTTATTGACTACACCAAGGCTTTTGACTGTGTGGACCACAACAAAATGTGGCAGTAATTAAAGAGATGGGAGTACCAGAACACCTCATATGCCTCATGAGAAATCTGTACACGAACTAAGAAGCAACAGTTAGGACAGAACACGGAATGACAGAGTGGTTTGGAATAGGCAAAGGAGTAAGACAAGGCTGCATTTTATCACCCTGCTTATTCAATCTATACACAAAGTATATAATGCGCAATGCAGGGATGGAGGAATCACAATATGGGATTAAAATTGCTGGGAGAAAAATCAACAATTTGAGATATGCAGACGATACCACCCTAATGGCAGAAAGTGAGGAAGACCTAAAGAACCTCTTGATTGGATTGAAGGAGGAGAGCACAAAAGCTGGCTTGAGTCTTAATATCAAGAAAACCAAGATAATAGCAACAGGTCCGATCAGTCCCTGGAAAACAGATGGGGAAGAAGTAGAAGCAGTGACAGATTTTACTTTTCTAGGATCTAAGATCACTGCAGATGGCGACTGTAGCCATGAAATAAAAAGACAACTGATTATCGGGAGACAAGCTATAAGAATCCTGGGGAATATAGTGAAAAGCAGAGACATCACCTTGAAAACAAAAAATCGCATAGTCAAAGCAATGGTATTCCCGGTGGCAATGTATGGGTGTGAGAGCTGGACCATTAGGAAAGCTGAGCGCAGAAGAATAGATGCCTTTGAAATGTGGTGTTGGAGGAGAGTCCTGAGAGTCCTCTGGATGACAAAGAGAACAAATAGGTCAATATTAGAAGAAATCAACCCTGACTGTTCATTGGAGGGACAAATAGTGAAGATGAAGCTAAAGTATTTTGGAGATCAAATGAGAAGGGAGGACTCACTTGAGAAGGCCTTGATGCTGGGAAAGGTGGAGGGCAAGAGGTGCTGGGAAAGGTGGAGGGGGCGTCCAAAGATGAGATGGATAGATATTGTGGATGCAATGGGCACAGAGCTGGGCGGGCTGTGGATGGTGGAGGACAGAGGTGCCTGGAGGAAAATGGTCCATGGGGTTGCAAAGGGTTGGAATCGACTGTGCGACTGAACAACAACAAAAGGTTCTCCTGCAGTTTTACACAGGACTATTCAGAGAAATGTGTGTGTTGCATGTAGCTAATATATCCAGCAGGTGGCAGTAAATAACAATGCTATGCTTCATTTTTTTCCTTGAAAACTCCCAGGCAGAAAATAACAAGATACTTGCTGCTGTTGGTGTTTTTCTTGTTGCATGGAAAATTAAGTTGCCTATCATTAAGGTGAAAAACCGAGAAATACTGTTGTGCATGCCTAAAACAAATCTATGTATCTATTTATTGAATTTATATCAATGAAAAGTGGCCTTAACTTGAATCAGATCACTGACACATCTTCCTCTGCAGTTAAATTTGGTTTTGGGGTTTTTCCTCTTCCAAATAGGATCCAATGCGCAAACAGCAGGGGGGCCAGCTTCGCTATAAGCACAGGGGTGCCTTTGGCTGGAGAAGCACTTTACCTGTAGGAAAGTGCAGGGGGGCCTTGGCCCGGAGAAGCGCTTTAGCCCTGTGAAAGGGCTTCTCCAGCCAGGGGCACCCCTGCGCTGTTAATGAAAGGGATTCTTGCTGGGCCACTGCTGTTTGCGCAAGGGGACATGTGGAAATCCCTTTTGCTAATAGCGCAGGGATGCCTTGGGCCAGATAAGTCCTTTCCCAGGGGAAAAGTGCTTCTCTGGCCCAAGGCACCCCTGCGCTGTTAGCGAAATGGAGTCTTGCTGGTCCACTTGCAGAAACAGCAGAGGGACCAGCGGGACTCCATTTCGCTATCAGCGTTGGCTGCTTTCCCCCTGGGAACGCACTTCCCAGGAGGAAAGCAGCCCAGTGCTGCCAGTTCACAAAGGGGCTTGTGGTGTGCGGAGGGGGAGGCTCCCCCATGCCACCTCAAAGCCACCCGGCTTATGCTTTTTAAAAAATATATATGTATCATACAACGATGAAAATCGTTGTATGATACAATTTGTTTTTAAAAAAGGCAATCGTTGTACCATTTCATCACTGTACGATGCAATCGTTATACGGGGTTCTACTGTACCTGTATTTGAAAACGGCTATCGTATCGCTCAATTCCTTCAGTCTTTCCTCATAGGATTCAGTTTCCAGTCCTCTGATCATGCTAAACCTGCTTCAGTTTGTTGGCTAATCTTTCTCACACTAGGTCAAGGCGAAAAGAACTGCAGAATGAATTCACCCAAAGGTGCCTTAATTTTGACAGTTTCATGTCTGGCCTAGACATGGAAAGAGAAGAATGAAGTCTCACTCTTATGTCTGATGAAGTGGGCTTGCCTACAAAAGCTCACATTAAAATACAGGCATTTGTTGTTCAGTCGCACAGTCGATTCTGACCCTTTGCGACCCTATAGACCATCGTCCTCCAGGCACATCTGTCCTCCACCATGCTCCTCAGCCCACCCAGCTCTGTGCCCACTGCGTCCACAATGCCATCTAGCCATCTCATCTTTGGTCGCCCTCTTTTTCTTTTGCCCTCCACCTTTCCCAGCATCAAGGCCTTCTCAAGTGAATCCTCTCTTCTCATTTGATGTCCAAAGTACTTTAGCTTCATCTTTACTATTTGACCTTCTAAGGAGCAGTCAGGGTTGGTTTCTTCTAGGATTGACCTATTTGTTCTCCTTGCTGTCCAGGGGACTCTCAAAACTCTCCTCCAACACCACATCTCAAAGGCATCTATTCTTCTGCGCTCAGCTTTCCTAATGGTCCAGCTCTCACACCCATACATTACCACCGGGAATACCATTGCTTTGGCTATGCGATTTTTTGTTTTCAAGGTGATGTCTCTGCTTTTCACTATATTCCCCAGGTTTCTCATTGCTTGTCTCCCCATAATCGGTCGTCTTTTTATTTCATGGCTACAGTCGCCATCTGCAGTGATCTTAGATCCTAGAAAAGTAAAATCTGTCACTGCTTCATATAAAATCTGCTGTTGTGTCAATAAAATCTGTCACTGTCACATATCAGAGAATAAACAAAACAAAACACTGTAGTACTTTTAAGACTGTTATATTTTAATTTTAATGTTAGCTTTCGTGGGTCAAGTCCACTTTGATCCACGAAAGCTAACATTAAAATATAAGTTAAGTCTTCAAAGTGCTAGTGTTTTTGTTTTGTTTATTCTCTGATATGCTTGAAACAGACTAACATGGCTACTGTTCCAAAAAATTAAAATACAGAAATTAGACTTTAAGGTGCCACAACGTGTTTTGTGTGTGTTTGTTTTTACTCTCTGATATATTTCTTCCCTCAGAAACAAACCCTCGCTCTGACCGTTCAAGGCCGAAGCTCCACCACCCCCCCCCCGTTCCTCCCTCCCGCCCTCGGGGATGCGCGTCCGCACCTTAGGAGTCGGCGCGCGCGCGCGCTTCTCACTGCGACTGCGCACTAGCAGCTTCCCAGGGGCGCCGGCGCGGAGCTGCAGTGTCTTCGAAGGATTAAAAAAAAGGGGGTCTCCCGTGTTGGTGGCCGCCATGTTGCTCTCCGCTCCCCTTCGAGCCCTCGTCGCACGTTCGGTAAGGGTTGGGGTGGGGTGGGAGTTGGGGACCCACCCAGGACTTCTTAGGGCGCTGGTCACCTCCCGGGGAAGGTCCATGGAGGGCAGCAGGAGAGGCCAAGGGCACGGCAGGCAGGCCGAGTCACCGACCGACCGACCGCCCCTTCCTTGCCGAAGGGGAAGAGGAGGAGCTCTTGCAAATTTCGCCCCGACGTGGCCCCGGCTCTTCTCGGCGAGGGCGGGTGGAAGGAATGGCAACAGAAGGGCCATTTCCTCCACGAGATCCTCGGGACGGGGAGGCGGGAACCACCCGTTCTTCATAAATCCTGCCACGAAAAATCACCTCGTCCTGAGTTCGATCTTGACGGAATCAAGGTTGACTCAGCCTTCCATCCCTTTAAAAGATTCTTTTTATGCCATCTTGCTTTGTTTCCTGTGGGGTTTATTTTGGTGCAGTCAGCTTGGCTGTTAAGGGATATCTCTCTCTCACACACACACTCTTTCACTCTCTCTCTCTCACACACACACACTGCTATGGGGTGATATATAAGCGTAATTGCTATTTACATATACACTTCTATGTGAAATTCAAGGTACACACACACTATATGCTCATCTCTGTTTCAAAGCTGAAGAGCCAGCGCTGTCTGCTTCTGAAGACATTTCTGTGGTCATGTGGCAGGCATGATTAGACACCGGAGCGAACAGAACGCTGTTGCCTTCCTACCGAAGTGGTCCCTATTTATCTACTTGCAATGTCTTGCTTTCGAACTGCTTTAGGTTGGCAGGAGCTGGGACAAAGACGGGCGCTCATTCTGTCCTGCATTACTCGGGAATCAAACTGCTGACCTTCCATCTCCCAGTCAGTGTCTTAGCCATTTGAGTACTGCTACAGGGTGGTATATAAGTGTAATTGCTATTTCCGTATACATTTTATGTGAAGTTCAAGGCACCTGGAGCCATGGTAGGCCTTGCTGGGTTCCTACTAAATCTGTTTTAAGAATGAGGCAGGAGCAAGATTCAAGGTGTCGAGTAGAAAGGCGTCTGAACTCTGACTGTGCTTTTACACGTGTAGTTTTCCTCCATGGGAGAAAGAAGGATCAGGGGAGAATCTGAGTAGTAGCAATTGCAGGATCCCTAATTATTGGTAGAAATAGTTTAAAACCAGATGTGAGAAAATTCTGTGAAATGGTTTCCAGAGGTGTCGCCTCTAATGTGAGGGTTTGGATTTTAGGTTCATGTCAACTTTCATCATGTAAATGTCCAAAGACTGTAACTTACCAGACCTTCTTCATGCAGTTCAACAGGTTTCTTGTATAACAGACCACCATCACCAACTAAGAAGTCTAGGGTATATTCCCAGCTCACAAGCAGTAGCAATTACACTTATATATAGCGCTTAGGGCACTCTCTGGCCAGTTCAGAAGATTTTGTTTCCAACATGCTGGGTACTCATTTTACCAACTTCGGAAGGATGGAAGGCTGAGTCAGTTTTGGTCTTGGTCAGGATCGAACTCACAACACGTCTGCAGTACAGCAGTTCAACCAGTGTTCTTATTGGAATGTCACCAATGGGGCTTTCTCCCTAAAGGGTCATGAACCATCTCAGTTCAGTACAGTTTCAGTTACTGTATTTTCATCTGGATGTGAGAGTTGCAATGATGCCAAACAATCGGGCTTGTCCTAGTATTTATTAAATACAGTACATTGTCTCTAAATATAAAAATCCTCAACGTACTTGAAAGGCATTGAAAACATATAACAGGCTTTGAGTTCCAAACTTTGACAGTAATACACAATTATTGAAAACTGCAGACATTCACTTAAAACATGAAAATAATAACAGCAAAAGGGTTAGTTAGCAAGATATTGGCGTAAAATATTGGTGGGATATAAAAATGTTCAAAAAGCTTTACAATTAACCTGGGAAACTGATTTAGAACTTTAAAGAAGAGAAATGGGGTAGAATATGGAAACAAAGGATTATGAAAAATATGACAGATCAGATTAAAAAGAATTGTAAAACAATTTGTAAATGGTATATGACTCCAGTATGGATAAGGTATGATTCCAAATATAGTAAGGATTGTTGGAGATGTAAAAAAAGAGATTGGGATATATCTCATTTATGGTAGGATTGTAATTATGTGAAGAAAACATGGGAAAGAGTTTTCTGGGAAATTAATCAAATATTGTCTATAAAATTGGAGACGTGTCCTAAAATAGCATTGCTAATGGATTTTGGAAATAAGCAGATAGAAAGGAATAAGAAAGAAATGATTATTATAATGGTAACAGCTTTGAGATTGGTTATTGTTAAAAAATTGGAAATAAGATTGTGAAATTGTATTGGATGATTGGTATAAAGAGTTATGAAATATAGCAATAAGTGATAGATTGGCATGTGAGCTAAAAAATTTTTTGAGGATTGGTAAAAATTGATTTTAGAGAGATATGGGAAGAATTTATTGTTTTAGTGAAAGGGAAAGGAGTAAGCCTAGGGCAAGATTATATATATATATATATATATATATATATATATATATATATATATATATATATATATATATATATATATATATATATATATATATATATATATATATATATATATATATATATATATATATATATATATATATATATATATATATATATATATATATATATATATATATATATATATATATATATATATATATATATATATATATAAAAGAAAGGAGACAAATATATAAATGAAATGTTATATGGAGAATAGTTAAATGAAGCTATATAATGTCCTATTGGTGGGTGCACTTAGTGGTTTTTATAAGTTGTTTTTTTTAAAAAAAAAGATTATGTATATTTTTCTTTATATTGTACTTGTATGTTGTTGTTTTTCCTATTTATAATATAAAAATATAAAAATATGAAAATTGCATACAGGAGTACAAAAATAAGAAACAAAAATGCAACAGCTAAGTTATTTGAAATCTTTCGTGTCCAGATAAACTTTGGACTGACAAAATGAAGCCATTTTCTTGGCTTTGTCATTGGACAAAATTAAATCTTCATTGGTATATGTTTCTGGTAGTAATCAGCAGAAAAGCATATCTTAAAAATATGAAACCTTTTAAAAATAAAAAGCCTTTCTAAGCCATTTAAGTATGATTCTGAAAAACAAGAAAAAGCTTTCTCACTCTGAGCCACTGCAGTCGCCACTCAGCCCTCACTTTGCTTTAATCCAGTGGTTCCCAAAGCTCTTTTTGGCCATGCCCCACCTAAGCATCTAAAATCCTGACACACACACTGGGCATATAATTCTTATTATTCAAAGAGTGAACTCTTATTCACATGGAGGAAGCCTAAAAGGCCATTAACTTGGTCTAACTCATTTTTGAAAATCCACCCCTTAAAAATCAAATTGCCCCCCTGTAGGGCATGTGCCTCACATTGGGAACCATGATTCTAATCTATGGGAGACATTCCTTTGTTGAATTTTTTGGAATACTGTACAGTAGTAGCCTTTTAGTCTATGTTTCATGCATATCAGAAATAAACAAAACAAAAACACTGTAGCACTTCAAAGACTGTCATGTTAAGATACAACAGTTAATCTTTAAAGTGCTACAGTGTTTTTGTTTTGTTTATTCTCCGATATTATACTATTGATATGCTAGCTTTTCACTCTGAGAACCACTCTCTACTGCATGTTGTCTGTGGAATCTTGTTCTTGAAGCTACTGCTATTTTGTCTCCTGATGTGTTTTAGAGATTGGGCGCTATTTATATAATCTCATTGTTTAGATTTAAGATCAAAATCTATCTGAACTCTACAGTTTAGGCCTCCATTGTCAGCTGGAAATTCCCATTTAGGTTTATGCTCCCCTCCCATTCAATAACTGCACCCACTAGATGGTGCTATTATAAATAATCTATAACAACATGGTGACTTTCTTTCTCTTACTCTCTGTGACATGTTACATCATTCATTGTTTTGTATTTGTATTTCAGTTTATAGTAAACCATGAGCTCAAAAACAAAGATTAGGCACTCTTAGCGTTTCTGTTTTCTTTTAATGATGTTGCTTAGTACAACAGGATGATAACTGTTTCCTAAGGAGCTGTCTAAGCTGCAGTTTGAAAACACCTTTTATTTTAGAAAGTTTTTTTGCCTTCATTCTTGTAAATTGTTTGAGCACTGTGTACTTGCTCCAGAGAAACTCTGATACCATATTTCTGCTGCTGTGTATATTTTGCTTTTAGGATCAGATTAATAGAAAAATGAGTTTGTTGGCTATATAATCATATAAATCCACCATGTAGACAGTATATCCTCTGTACAGTAATTAGCATTTTACCTCCAACATGCTGGGTACTCAATTTACTGACCTCAGAAGAATGGAAGACTGAGTCAACCTTGATCTTTGTCAGAATTGAGCTCACAATGTTTTGACTGCAGTGCAGCAGCTTGACTACTGTGCCACCAGGGCTCATAGGGTAGCATGTGGGCCACATGAGGGCCCCAGGATCTCCGAGGTGCAAAAGACCCATCCCCCCATGTCCCTATGTACCTTTCTGGAAACAATTTTACCATATTTATGACTCTTCCCTAGCCTCCTCAAATCCCATCAAATCTGACCCCCACCCAATAAATAGCCATATACAGCATGATAGTGTTATTTACATTAATTAAAAAAATGGCAGTCTCCAGTTTAAAGGAGTAGGCATGTGCAGCTCTCTGACTGTCAGTGGAGAGGAGGGAGAAGAACCTTTCCTAATCAGGTAATGGGAACACAAGGGAGGAAAACAGACTTGGAAAGGTAGGTTAAATAAGGATGTTTCTGGATGTAAATATTACCTCTGTTTTTTTCTGCTGGGGATTGCAGTGGCTCAAGTTGCTAAGATGCTGACTGGAAGGCCGCAGGTCAGCAATTTGATTCCCGAGTACTGCAGGATGGAATGAGCTCCCGTCTTTGTCCCAGCTCCTGCCAAACTAGCAGTTCGGAAGTAAGAAATTGCAAGTAGATAAATAGGGATCACTTCGGTGGTAAGGTAAACAGCTTTCTGTGCACTCCGGTGTCTAGTCATGCCTGCCACATGACCACGGAAACGTCTGCAGAGACAGCGCTGGCTCTTCAGCTTTGAAACAGATGAACACTGAACACTACATAAGAACATAAGAACAGCCTTGCTGGAACAGGCCACAGCCAATCCAAGCCAGCATTCTGTCTCACACAGTGGCTCACCATTTCCTTCAGGGTATTCCCAAGGAGATGCCTTCACCTGTTTAGGATTCCCTGGAAATGGCATTGAGAGATATCCTGCCTATCTCTCCAACCCTGAGGTTGTCCTTAAGTATCCATAATTATAGCCATTGATACCCTAGAGTCAGATATGACTGGCTTTTGAGCAAGGGAAACTTTTACCTTTTTCTGCTGATGTTATACAGTATATATAAGTTACTGTGAGTCATATTTTGTAATTGTATATTGGGTAGAATAACTGAAATCAATAAGAGTTAAAAGTTAAACCCACTGGTTTCAGTGGATCTACTGTTATGTATGACTAGAGTTGTAGGCAAGTTATTAATGATAACTAGAAAAACTTATTATTTTCTATAAAACGTGATTTCTAGATGACACAGATACGGTGCCTTCATACATCAGCAGCACGCAGTGGTGGAGGTGGAGCTTTGTTTGTGGTAAGTAATTTATACATAAGACTAAAGCAAATGTAACTGAAAATTAAGAAAGATGGCATTTACTCACAGGACCTTTAATTGGAAGTACTTGTCATTTATACTGTAATAGCCAGAATTCTATTGTGGACTTACACAATTGTTAATGTAACTGTGTAAAGTGCAGCTAATGAATGACTTGTAGTGTGAATGCCAGTTGTCTAACTTGGTATGTGACTGGACATGGCAAATAGCACGTCTTCATTAGTGGTAACCTGCTATCACAGTTGATGCAATTATACTTATTGTGGTATACATCTACAATAGCATATTATAACCACCTTTTCTTCATTGTTAATGTCTTCTCCCTTTTTTACTTATTTAATTTTGTTTGTTTGTTGTACTGATATCTTTGTAGACCTGGTTACATTAAGTGGATATTTCACTGATTCCAGATGAATTCCAAAGCTCTACCTCTTTTGTTAGTTGAAGTTCATATTTTGATCTGGAGCTGTTAAAAGGGCTAGAATTCTGTTTTGCTTGCATAGCACTCAGTTGTGCATGTAGTAAAACTCTTTCAAACCTTGCACAAGGAGACAGACAATATTTGCATAAGTCCAGTGCACTGCAGTGAAGGCAGCATCTGACTTTATAATGGCAATCTGGTAATCATGGGACCTGCACAGGTAGAGCATTACACTCTAGCCATAATATAAGGGATATTGGATGAAATCTCTTAGTATAATGTAAAGGTAGGGTTCCAGTACTTCAGCTCATTCTGAGCCCTACGACACAGCCTGCTGACATGTGAACTCTAAGAGATCAGAAAAAAGCCTGTTATCTCACAATATTCCTTTTCAAAATGGAAATTTATTTGCATGGAACTTTGTTCTTCACACTTTAAAATTTAAAAATTAATCTGGGTTTCTTTGTATATGCTTCATCCCTTTTCTGAGCAGAAGAATAAGATGAAGTAGATCTTTATTTAGCCATTTTATCTTTTTATTTAACTATTTCTGAGGGGGGGGGGAGTGAATCACCAAACCATTATTTTATACTTTTATTCAATCTATATTCTGCATACAAGAACAGTATCAGTCCAAAAAGTAACTGTTGTAGCCATTAAAAGTACAGTTGGAAAAAGTTATTTCATCCATTCTCTAAAATCTAAGGAACATATTTGATAGCCTTAAGCAATTATTACATTAACACACATCAGGAATTCAAAAATGAGGGTCGTATTTGTAAAATAATGTCATCATAAAATTCACCAGTTGTAGGCCATGTCCTTTTCACATGTCTAATTGAAAATGGATCCCCCTTTTAATATATTTCTCTAGTGTACCCCTCCTTGTGGAAAGCCATTCCTTAAGACGTTAGGATAGCTTCTTCCCTTCCAACTTCAATGGTCAAGAGACCATTGAAAACACATCTTTTGGGAGAAGTATTTGGGGAGAGTGTTTTATGGTAATTAATGTCATATTTTGATGCTTCCTCTTAAAATTTTGACAATTTATTACTTTGGTGTTTATGATGTTTTATGGTTTACTTTGTTTCTTTCCGTAGCATTTATTATCTGCCTTATAGCATCTGTTCTATTTATGTTATACTGTATATGTGATCACTTTGTTAACTACCCAGAGCAGTATTTAAACTAGATGGGTGGTATATAAATTGAATGAATGAATGAATAAATACCATCTGTTGCTTGTTTGTCTTCAATCTAATTCCAATTATACATCCCCATTCTCTTGTTTACATTACCTAGCTTGCTTTTGGAGCATAATCTCTTCTAATCTACTTATAGAGAGCATAGGACAATATCACTCTTATCCAGCCTGCTTAGCAGAGATAGCCTATGTATAGAACCTAAAGGGCTTATTTATCAACTTTTAAAAACTTATGATCATTAGAATTAAAACATAAGTCACAGTCCAGTCCAAACAAACACTGTGATAGTGAGATTAATAGCCCAGAGAATACAATCATTTTTCATTTTCACCTTTGTTTACAATTGCACTTGCCTGTTCCTCTGGCAAAGAAACAATGGAAGCAGTTTCATTTTTTTTTTTACATAAACAGAATCTCATTTTGGCTTTTATCTTGAAACATCTGGGGAGGAATGTGATGAATCCTGGACTTATTTGTATCCTATCAGGTCTGTATTATTAATAGAGGACCTGTGGAAGAACAGAGTATTATCCTATAACTTGACATTAGACTTTAGTAACATAATTGGGTAGCATCTTTGGTTTATAAGACATCATTTCTTAGGGTTGATTTAAATGTATTGTGGAGATAGTACTTTTATAGTAATGGCTGTTCTGTTGGGGATTATAATTAAGGATGGGATTTTCTTTTAAATCCAAAAGAAAAAAACACAGAAGAGGTTCGTTTTTGTGTTATTTCATCAGTTTTCCAAATCTGTTTAAACAAAAGGGGTACGTGTGTTTCTTTTTCTTTACCCATTCACTTTTGTTTGTCAAATTACCAGGGATATTTCCCATCCAATAATATTGCAATGGCTATTGTTAGCAGCAAGTCAGAATGTCAAGGAACAGGAGAGTAGAATTTTTGAACTTGTTAAAGGGCTGGATTGGTCAGAACAAAGTGAGAATTTATTTCTTAAGTTTTTGTGGGAATCTTTGTCCTAAACTAGCTTGTTCATTGCCCTCCATTTTTTCTATTCTGCTTCTGTGCCTGCTTATCTGGCTACTGGGCTCAAGAGAAACCATAAATCAGGGGTTCTCGACCTTTTCAATTTGGGGGCCAGGTCACGCTCCCTCAACAGTAGGCGGGCCAGAAGGTGTTCCAGCCATCACCGTGGGAATCAGCCGCAGACTCATTTACGGCTGTTGTAAATGCCATAAATGAGTCCATGGCTGTCATAAATGCATTTACTATGGCTGTAAATGAGTCCACAGCTGATTCTGCCGCCACCAGCTAGAGCCAGATTATTTGGCACCATGGGCCGGAAGCAGCCCACAGGCCGTAGATTGAGAACTCCTGCCATAAATAGTAACAAGTACCTAATTCTTGCTATATTGTGGTCATTTTGGTTGAGGGAGTGCTTGGGGGGGGGGCTTGCTTACCTTGGTTTTTGGGAAGGGGCCTATGTGTGGGTACTAGTTTGTTACATTTACCCCAATGTTTCTCAGTGCATGCGTGCTTTCCCTGTTAAATTGATTTTTCAGATTGTTAATTTGGTTAATTTACTCCATTTATTCTGTCAAAGGATACAATTTAGGGGTATTTCTTTTTTCTTTATTATACTTGCATGTTTTTCCAATATTTCTGTCGCTTTGCCTCGTGGCTTTTAGTTTTAAGGTTCTTTAGGAGTTTGGGATTGATTCTGTTGCCTGCCCTAGACCCTATAGTTTTGTTGTGTGTATTTTTGAATAGTTCTAGAAGTTTCTTTAGGGCTTTTGGATTGTAACCAGAGAGGACATGAATTGGGGAGAAACAAAACAAAAGAACGTAGAAGACTTGGTCCATTTTGCATTAAGTGAAAGGATTGGAAGATTAAAGTGGTACTTCTCCCCAAATAACCTGAAACACAGCAAGCATGAATGTTTTTGCTTTCTGCTCTCCTAATAATTGTGCTGACAATTTGTATAGCTAGTATAGATCAGATAAATACAGAGGTGTTTGGTAAGGTAGATGGAATATGAACTACAGTACAGTGGAACCCTGACATACAAACGGTTTGACTTTCAAAAAATTTGACATACAAATAAAAACCCTTGCTAAAAAAAAATCAACCTCCAAATTTTTAATAGGAAAAATTTAACATACAAAAAAAATAAAAGGTGACATCTAGTGGCCTCTTCTGGTAATGCAATGTGTTTTTGACATACAAATTTTTCGGCATACAAATAACCTTGTGGTACGGGGAAAAACATATGTAGAGGTTTTACTGTATCTTGCCCAGAGCTAAGTTTCATATTAATTTTCTCACTAGGGAGGTTAATTTTATAGATTTCTCATTTAGTACAAACTTACTATATCATTAACTAGGAGAAGAGTGAATTTGGTATTTATTTATTTTATTTGTTGGCTTTATATAACCACCTTTTTCGCTGGTATCCTTCTTGAAGTAACCTCTCACTAGAGGTTAACACCCCAGGTGTAAAGTTCTACACTAGGGGACAGGGGACAAGTGTACAATTACAAGATGGGGATGCTTGGCTCAGTAATACTACAGGCAGAGAGCATCTTGGAATTGTAGCTCACATGCTGAATAAGAGCCAACATTGTGATGCTGCTGCAAAAAGGCAAGTGCTATTTTAGGCTGCATTAGCAAGAAAATAGTCTACAAATCACATGACATACTAATTCCCCTCTATTTGGCACTGGTTTTGCTTGATCTTGAATAATATGTCATGTTCTGGACACTGCACTTTAAGAAGGATACCAGCAAACTGGAACAAGTTCAGAGGAGGGCAACAAGGATAATCAGGGGACTGAAAATCAAGCTTTGTGAGGAAAGATTGAAAGAACTGGGCATGGTTAGCCTGAGAAAAGATGGTTGAGGGGAAATACAATAGCACTCTTCAAATATCTTAATGGCTGTCATACAAACAAGGGGTGGAATCTATTCTTAACCATTCCAGAGTGCAGGATGTGTAATGGGCTCAAGTTACAGGAAGCTAGATTTTGGCTGAAAAACAGGAAAAATTTCCTAACTATCAGATCATTACAAAAATGGAATTAATAACCTAAGGAGATGGTGAGTACTCCTGCACTGGAGGCTTTCAAGAGAAAATATATCTGTTAGATATACTTTGACTTGGATTCCCGCATTGAACAGAAGATTGGATTTGATGGCCATACAGGCCTCTTCCAGCTCCATTCTGTGATTCTGTGCAGTATCCTGAATGAAATCTGCTTAGAGAGAGTACTCCTGTGGATGGGATTAAATGCTGTAATTAAGCTAATATATGCTTAACAACGTGCACTGTCAGCTGCATAGAAGCAAAAGTAGTATCATGAAAGCTAATGAGATGGATACTTAGAGCCATTCAACAACTGTGTGATCCATTTTTGGGGGGAATTGACCCCCTCCCCCCATGTAATCCGATCGTAATTTTAGTTTTCAGCCCCTCCCCCCCCTTAAAATTATGTAAACCAGACCTTTTATATCAAAACTAATTTTAGAGCTTTTCATTATTGGTGCCTAATGCACAAAAGCTCCAAATGGATTACATGATCTTTGACCTGACCCCGCCCCCGCCCCCATGTAATTTTTCCATAATTCAGATGGCAGACCCCCTCCCCCCTTCAAGGATCACATAATTGTTGAATGGCCCCTTATATGACATTGCTGGATCAAATTTGTATGCAAGAGCTTTGTCCACAAACAAGCTTGACGGGTTAGCTGGGTGTGGAAAGGATAATACTTCTCTTTAGCTTTACTGGAAATGCCTTCCTTACTTCCCCTTCGTTATTGAACATACTGGAGTGTATGATGGCTTCTCAGCACCTTAGGTTTTTGCACTAGGTAGATGATCTAATTCACTGTTTCCCAACATTGGTATGCAAAATCATTCCAAAAGGGTTGAGGATAAGACGAAAAGATGGGGAAGTGGGGAAGTGAAATAAAAGCAGCATGTAGTGGGCCTAATCTGACTTTTTTCCTGCAATCCTGTAGCAGTGACTACAATCTGTTGTTGATTTCACTGAAATGTCACCTACATAGTAATTACACAGCTATAATACTTAAGTATTCATTGTTAGTCCTTAAATTCATACGGTGTATGCTGGGTCTGTGATCAAATTGCAACCAGCAACTTTGACAAGCTTTTTGAAATAGGATAACCAGATGCATATGAGAAATTTCCTCCTTTGTAATAGTAAAAACAGTTGGGTTTTTCCAGGGAGGCAAGCTATTTCTATATCTGACTCCTTTCCTACACCTGGGATTCAAGATACTCATAACAAAATTAAAAACCAGGTGCAGTTAAAACAATAATCACTACTGAATTAAAAAGTAGTTTAAAAACACATTAATAATGAAGTTTAGCACTGGTCATTTGAAACATCTTCTCAGTGGTCAAGTCAACTAACAGAAATGCTTGTACAAATAAAGAGGCTGCAGACAAAAGGAAAACGGGGTAGGAGCCCGCCTAACCTTCCTTGGAAGGAAGTGCTCAAGAGCTGAGAATAGCCATTAAAAGGGGTTTTTTTACTTTCTTTTACATAACTGGCCAACTAAAACTTGTTTTGAAACTTGATTTTCTAAAAATAATTTAATGTTTTTGTTTTGTTTTTTGGCACAGCATAGAGATACTCCTGAAAACAACCCAAGCACCCCATTTGATTTTACACCTGAAAATTATACGGTATGTCAGTGTGGAAAAAGGATTATCTCTGTAGAAAACTAAAATTATGGCTTTATGTAGTATATATTTTCTTTAACAGAGAATAGAAGCAATAATAAACAACTACCCAGAGGGCCACAAGCCTGCAGCAGTGATTCCTGTTCTAGATCTAGCACAAAGACAGCATGGATGGCTGCCTATATCAGCTATGAATAAGGTATTTCAGTAATGTTAGAATATTTTTACAGTAGTGTATTTACATTTGGTATATTATGCAAAAGATACTGTATTGATATAACAAAAGTCCCTGATCATCACCAACATCACTTGTTTTTGAAGTCTTAATACAGGTTTGATGCCATTACACTCAACATTACCCCAAAGAGGGCATATAAGTTTCTATCTTGTGTTTTAACTATGTTATAGAATCCTTAGTATGCAAATAATTTCAGTGTTACTTAAATCTAGCACTTACCAAGAAGTATGTTAACATAGTGCTAATTCATGTAGTTAAACCTTGTAAAGCAAACCAGCCATTTACTTTTTATAATGCCTACTGTTTTTAAATTGTATTTACTTAAGATTGCTTTCAGTGGAAAATACTGTAATTTTAAAAATATCCTACAGCTAGGATTGTAACTGATACTGAAAAGTATCTTGCTGAAATTATTTTTGCTTGAAAAGAATAAGTTACTGTCTCTTTGTCCTAGGTAGCTGAGATTCTACAGATGCCTCCTATGAGAGTTTATGAAGTAGCTACATTTTATACTATGTATAATCGCAAACCTGTTGGAAAGTACCATATCCAGGTCTGCACTACCACACCTTGCATGCTGCGAGACTCAGACAGCATATTAGAAACCATTCAGAAGAAGCTTGGTATGAGTCAAAGCAAACTATATTCCTATAATATGCAGAAGATTTATAATATACTAGCAGATTATGCCCGGTGGTGCCGGGCTGTTTTAAATTGTGTTGGATAGTAAAGGGTTTGGTTTTTTTTTCTTGAACAAATGGTGCTGGGCTGTTTTAAATGGTGTTGAAAGGTTTTGTGATTTTTAAAATGTTTATTTATATGCATGGGCTGTTATAAACTGTGATCAGCTTTTTTTGGTTGTTTTTTTTTGGATTAAAAATAGGAGAAAAGGATATAATATTTTTCCAATAATTTTTTTAACCGAATCACTATGTGATTTTTTAAAAATAGTTGTACCTTGGATAATAATTTTAAAAATGTGTAAGTATGTGTTTTTTTTTAAAAAATCAATGTTTTTAAACTGTGTTTAGATGTTTGTTTGTTTTTGAGTGAAAACTGTACACAGGATTTAAGTATTTTTGACTGTTTTTTCTCCTGTGGCCTCTGGGTAGTGCTGTTCAGGTTTTCTTTTGCTTTGACTGTTTTTCTCTACTGGCCTCTCGTTGTCACTTCTTCCGGTAAGTAGTCTCTTTCTTTCCTCATTTCATTTCCGGACGTCGTGGAGTGAGGACGTGGGGGTAAGTTCTCTGATTTAATTTCTCTGGGGTTTTTTTTTTGGGGGGGGTTCTGTGTGTTCTTATTTTTGGGTTTGATTTTGATTATTTTTGAATGTTTATGATTCTGATTTTTGTGTTTTTTTTTGGGGGGGTAAGTAAAGTCAGCGGGCGGAACGCCGTCCGCTGGCTTTGCTTACCTGGGAATGGGTTCAGTGTGTGTGTGTGTGTGGGGGGGTTGGGAGGGTTTAACGTGACCTTGCCTTGCTGGCCAGGCCGCGTCAAATCCTTGCGTTGGGGTGGGGGTGGGGATTCTTTTATTTATTTATTTATATGTATGTATTTTTTTACAGGGGGGCTGGCCAGTGCCTTGCCGTAGCCCGGGTTTGGGGTGGAAGAGGGGGGTATCCCCTCCCCCCAAGCTACAGGCTGGCTTGGGCAGGCCGAGGCTGCAGGGGAAAACATATTTTTTTCCCGTTGCCTCGCCGAAGCATGGGTGGGTGGGTGGTGGTGGAAGAGAGGGATATCCTGTTTCCCCACCCCCCATGCTACAGAGGAGGAATTGTTTCGCTTTCAAGGAGGGGAAGGCAATGATGCCTTCGCCCTCCCTTGAAAGCGAAACACTCGGAAAGGCATCGGGCAGAGCGTCGTCCGGTTCCTTTGCTTTCTGGAGGGATTGTTTTGCTTACAAGGGGAGGGGGCGAAGGCATCAATACCTTCCCCCCCTTGAACTCCCTCTGTTGTTTTTCCCCCACTCTGGCTCAACTTTTGTTGAGGCCGGTGGTGGTCTCGCTGTGTCTTCGGTGGGGTAGGGTGGAGGAGAGGGAGTCCCTCCTCCCCGTTGCTCCGTGCAAGAAGGCCGGCGGGTGTTTGCATGGCTTTGAGGCGCTGCGTCCGCCTGCGGCGGACTTGTGCTCCCAGTGTGTTTATTTTTATTTTTCACGCGCCGGCTTTCTCAGCGTTCTGCGCACTCATGGCGTGCAGGACGCTGGGGCTTGTAGTTTTGGGTTTCTGTTTACCGTTTGTGGAGCGTTTTTTTTCTGCGGCTTCATTTTGATTGGCCGTGGTGCGTTTCCGAACGTTCCTTTTGCTCGGGCCTCTCAGCCTGATTGGCTGTGGCGCGGCGCAGCCCAAGGAACGTTAGGAAATGGAGTCCTTTCTTTTTGTTTGCGTTTGGGGCGCTCCTGCCCCACTGGCACCAAATTCAACCTGACAGTTACCTGTGAACCCCGATCGGGCGAGTGCACGGAGGCTCGGTCGGGGCTAGTGGGGCCTGGCTAAACATCCTTTGCCACATTCCAACAGTTAACACACAGATTTATAGGTATAGATTACTTTTTCTTATTTGTTTCATGTCAGAGATTACTCTGGGTTGAAAAGATTTTTAGGGGACACCCAAATGAGGCTCCTTTCATGTCCCCAAATGCAGCTCTCTGGTATTGAAACCCAACCTTTCTGTCTCCAGCTCAGCATCTTACCACTAAGCCACCAGGGGAGCTGCTTAATCCAGGGTGATACAGTATTGTGATGGCAGTGGAATCTTTGTGAATGAATGAGTAAGCTGCCCTGATGGCTTACAAAGGTAGGGGTGTTGGGAAAGTCTGTAGCTGTTTGTGATCAGTTGAAATACTGACATCTAAGAGACACAGTAAGCAAAGGACGTAAGAAACAAGAGAGACAGTAGGAACAAGAGCCCTAGTTGTAGAAACCTGGACGTGGAAGATAGTTAGGAAATAAGGCTTGCAGCTTAGGCAAGAGGGTTTCCATAGAAATGAAAATGACCAATGGAGAGTGGCAGGTATTGCAGTGTGGACTAATTGTAGTTTGATTTGTAAGTTGTAGTTTAATTGTAGTTTGATTTGAGGGAGCATGATCTGGCCCCCAACTTAAAAAGGTTGGCAACCCGATTTAGACTGTTATTTAAAATGTAAATACTTGTACTGTTCAGCTACAAAGGTTGCTAAATTACACAGAAGAAAAAGGAGATCCAGAAGCAAAAACACCTAAAGCACTAATTGCTCATATTGAAGTATGATTATAGAAATGTGTTAATCATTTTTAAAAAAGAATTTCTAAGAAATAGGTATAATAGTTAGATGTTATAGATATTATGCCCTTCAGGAAAGGACTAAAAACCTGGCTGGCAAACCAAGTGTGGGACACTGGGGATGCGGTGACCCCCACCTGCTGGCTGATATAATGACATCACTCCCTCGCTCTTTTTAGTTGTTGAGCTAATTTGTAATTGGGGTTTTTACTGGTTTTAAATTTTTTATAGTCCTCAAGTGGGATTTATGTAGTTCATGATGTAATTGCTGTATGCCACCCAGAGTCACTTGCCGAGTGGGCGGCAATACAAATGTGACTAATAATCAGGGAATACCCTGAAGGAAATGGTGAGCCACTGTGTGAGACAGAATGCTGGACTGGATGGGCTGTGGCCTGTTCCAGCAAGGCTGTTCTTATGTTCTTATGTTCTTAAAATAAATAAATAAATTATAGGGTAGGGCCTACATGGAAACCCCTGACTGCCTATAGAGTTAATACTTAGGGGATTCACATGTTGTCCAAGAGTCTTATTCTTCTTCATAGCGAAGATGAAACTGATGAGGGATTGGTGGGAAAATGCCTCCGTATAATTGGTAGAGCAGAGAGCCTTGGCGGGGATAAAAGGACAGTGCGGCTCGATGCCGTGGGACTGCACCGCCGCCTCTCCCTGGCCCTGTCATCGGCCAGGGCTTCAAGGCCAGCTGTGGTCACTCTGCCGGAGCCCCAGCTCGGCGGGGATAAAAGGTCAGTGCGGCCCGACGCCACGGGATTTCGCCGCCACTTCTAACTGGCCTTGCTGCTGCCACCAACGTTGGTCTTGAGGAGAGAGTAGCTTTGCTGGACTTTGCCTTCCCACGGCCTGATGGCTGGGGGAGGTAGGAGCACCTGCGCTGGCCTCCCATAACTATAAAAGAACTATTTCGCCCGCCCTTGCTGCAGTCGCTGAGCCGTGAGCTTCTTTCCCCCACTATGTGCTGTTTTTAGAGTAATTTTTGTACACTGTATTATTGTATATTATTGTATATTTGGGTATTATTATATACTTTGTTATCTCTTGTATTTTTTGGTATTCTGTATATGCTAATTATTTTTACTTATGGTTTGCAGTGTTTATTGATTTTTGTATTGAATTTACTTTTGTATTGTTATATTGTATTGTATCTTGAAATTGTAAAGGTACTTATTTTTGTTAAAGTATATTGTATAATTTATGTATTATTGTTAACTGCATATTATGTTTGTATATTGTATTTATTTTTGTTGGAAGCCGCCTTGAGCCGCACTTGTGCGAGTAAGGTGGGGTACAAATCTAATAATAATAATTCTGTTGTTTCTATCATTGGATTCTTTGCCTGTTTTTGTTTATCATCCTTACTATATTTAAAGTACTTATCTGTTTATATTATTGGTTACCAGAACATTTAAAGTACTGTACAGTTGATCCCAATAGTAAATCAAATTGCAATAGAATAATACTTCCCCCAAAGCATTATTTAACACAAGCTGGAACAGTATTGGACATTTTTGAAAGACCATCAGGATAGCACAGCTGATACTGGATGTCGAGCACTTGGTAATAACAGAGCCAAGATGTTTTTCCTGGAGAAGAACTATCATAGGAGGAGCCCCTTCTTATGTACCCACCAATCAAGCTAATCTTTCAACCCAGAGTAATTTCTGACATGAAATTTATTTTACAGTGCAGTTGTGTCACCACAGCAGCATACCATTGCCACTGAGGTGGAAATACAGTAAGATGACTACTAATGTGATTTTCTCTTTGACATTTTAAATATGGTCTTCAGAGATTTAGTTTTCTTCAACATAAAAAAGATTTTTCAGAGGTTTAAACTGAGCTAAAATTTACATAAACATTTTGATCCAGTAGTTATTGTGCTGTAAAGCAAGATTTCTCTCTTCTTCTAGAAGCCAAATCTGTCCATCTGAGTCCTCTAAGGTGAAATGGAATTCTGGCTGCTAGATAACTCTTGGGGTATTATGCATGCAGCCATATGCCTGCAGGATTGCCTCACTAGTTCACTGCAATGAAAATTTTGCCCTACCTGTATTAAGAAAAATATTTTTTAAATTGTTGTGGCTTGGATTTAATTGCTACAGTTTCCACTTTTTTCCTCTTATAATTTAAATTGATCTACTTCCCTTTAGGTATAAAGGTTGGGGAAACAACTCCTGATAAACTATTCACATTGATTGAAGTAGAGTGCTTGGGAGCTTGTGTAAATGCACCAATGGTACAAATAAATGATAACTATTATGTAAGTACAAGTTCTTAACACCAACTGTACAAATAAATGACAACTTATGTAAGTACAAATATTTAACTGCAAAAGAAAACATGCTAATTTTTATGTGCATATGTTACCAGAATTTGTAGTGGCTTAAAATGCTAATAGAAGCAGTATTTTCTGCTTTAACTTGTGTTACTAACTTGGGTTTTACTTCAAGTAATCTTGATCTAAAATTACCATAATCTTACCAAATATCAAGTCTATCAGAGATAGTTTTAAAATTTAAAATGATTAAAATAGATTTGATATGAATATGCTCTAGTGCTTATTGTGTGAAAACAGTGCATCAGTAGTTGTGCTAGATAAGAATATTCTATATTGATAAACTGAGATGTACTAAACATGTTGGACAATGAACATCCGCCCTTCTTAAAACTGTACTTATGCTGATATTTCCCCACAGACCAATATAAGTCCTTCAGGTTAAACCATCTTATTTATGATTCATATACATGTGGCATGATAAATATACAGTAGTAGGCTGTTATGTCCGGCCCTTATAAGCACTAGTCCAGACAACAATGAATAAAACAGCAACAAGTCTTTATTCAGCTGTCTTTTAGAGATGAGTTTACAAGGTGCTCTGGACGCAGAGATGGCTATACAATCCCAGTGGAATCAGTCCTTCCGGACTCTTGACGTGGATGAGGCAAAGACTAGCTACCATAGAAGTGTAGCATAATGAAGGAGAACCAGGCTTAGCACATTGCTGGCTACCTGTACGGAGTGGGAAGTGTAGATCTGGTCCGGCCCCACCCTTGTTTACTCGTGGGGCTTATATAGTGTCTCCTTGGTGGTGGCTCCTTGATACAAAGTAGCGACCCGCCAGATAACCATAACTAACCAACCATAACAGGCTATATATGTAATTAACCAATGGAGAACAGGATCCAAAACTACCAATCACAGGGCTTGGATTAGCATAATGAGCGCGCCCTGTGCAGGGGGGTTTTGCGCCACTTTAGGCTCCTAATTTGGATGGTGGGAAACCACCATTTTCCTCTTGCAAGGTGCTGCCCGTGCTACTTGGAATTGTGCCTTAATACACAACATAGACCTTTTTTCTCCTATACTTTAGGTTGCTTGATCCTATGAGGAATATTATTAGCCATGAAGATTGTTTATTTAGGAAGTACTGTAACTGTAATTTAATCTGCTCTAGAGAGAACAAGAGTCCTATAGAACTTCAAATACTCATATTGTAATGCAAGCTTTCAAAGATACTAGTTTATTAAAAAAAAACTCTGGCCTAATACATTTGTACATCTTTAAGATATACTAGTCTCTCTGTTTGAATGGGAAATGTTACATTTTCTTTATTTCTCATTTCAGGAAGATCTAACAACAAAAGACATTGAAGATATTATTGATGAACTGAAAGCTGGACAAGTTCCGAAACCTGGACCAAGGTATTGTATTTTTACCATACAATAAATTAGGGAGGTGCATTTGAATTTGAAAATACTCAGAATCTAGAGAATAATGCAATATTTGCATAATTCTGAGTATTTCTAATCTGAATTTTATAGTTCTGAATTTCTGTAATAATAATTTGTAATACAGTACGTGGCATTCCATTTACTCCTATATATTAGAAAGCAAAGGTTTATGCTTGTTAGAGGAAGAAGTGAAAATGAAATCGATTCCTTGGGTATCCTGGAGTGATTTCGTGGGAAATCAATCTTAAATTCAAAAGATACTGTTAACACCAAGGATAATTCTCACCAAATCTTTCCTTGAAAAGCAGGATTGTGGCCAGTAGAGGCTTCCCTTCATATACAGAGTCGCTGATGTGAGGGAAGAGATTGAAGGAGCTCCAGTGGGCACTATTTCAGAAGCATGTGACACTAAAGTAATTCTTGCCCCCACAGCTGCACTTGCCCAACCAGTTGGTGGAAATAATAGTAGTACTGAAAAGGTAGCAGTTCCTGTCAGGAACATGCAGCAAAAAAAACCTAGAGCCCCCCCCCCAAAGAAATCAATTATCTGGAAGTATTTTCAAAAGTACATCAGATGCATGGCTGAGTGGTCACATGGCAAGGAAGTGCTCAAGTGTGGGCAAGACTTGAGACCACCTCTCGTAACCTGTTCAGCTGTCTCTGAAGACTCAGTACAGGGCATTGCTGCTGGCAAATGAATTGGGTACTGGAGGAAAGTCACTTATTGTTAAGGGATAAGAGTCATCAGAAGACAGAGGTTGGGCCACTAGCCCAGGGAATCAGGGAGGTTGATTGGCAAATATAGGAAGAAGTGGTAGGCAGCAAATGCCAGTCCAACACCTCAAGAATAAGAGACATGAAAAATTGGGGCTGCCACTGTATCACCGAATCCAGAATGGAGCAATTTGGTGGAACTCTCTACCTGCTTGAAAAAATGATAAAGCAGTGAAGCACACTTTTGGAACTGGAGACTTCCATTGGTATGGCTCTTCTGGGCTTCTCTGGTATGGTTCTTCTGAGACAATATCAGTAAAGTGGTCTGTATCTTCTGATGCATTGAAGGTGCAACATTGCTCCTCTCCTGCAACTACAGAGCAAGGTGTCAGGAACAGCCTTGACATGAGCCTTCTAGAGATACCACACCAGAGGAAGGACGTGCAGGAGCCCTACAAGCCAAGAAGCCAATCCCTTGTTTTACAGTGCTGAGAAGGAGTCTGGGGAGGTCTGGACAGAGGGACTGTGTCATGCTCGTCAATTAAATATGCCCATTGTGAGTGTTCTCTCAGGCAGGGGATATTGTTAATCCACACCGCTCACACCTGGAACCTGGATTCGTAGACTTTCCTTAAGGTTAACTTACTATTGTTGGGCTTCCCCAAAGCCCCCTTTTAAATGAGAATAGCGCAGTCTGCTCACAATATTAGGTATGCCATGATTCAGTCTGCTACCCCCAAGATTGTGCTCACTTACTCAACTGTCTGTGTTGGCACAGTTAACATCCATCATAGGCTGCCTGCTGCTTTTGTATTCCTGCCAGTGCTGCCCAGGGTATGTGCCCACTCCCCAGTGCTGTTGGTATTATCAATGTTCTGGGTTCAGTCAGTATGCCCATCACAATCATTTCCTAATAAGTAGGCTGTTGCCGTGTACTCTTTTTGTTTGGCCCAATCACCGGGAAGGTGTTAAAATGTTTTTCCCGTTTTGTGTTTTTAAAGGGGAAATGATAATTTTGTAGGGAGGATGTTGTAATGGTTTTTAAAGTTTTAATTGTTTAGTCCTGTATGATGAGGACATTTGTATTTTGAACTTTTGATACTGTTGTGAGCTGCCTAGAGTTGCTTTGGCAAGGGAGGCGGCAATATGAATACAGTAATAAATAAATAATATACTATTCATATTGACTGTAACGGAATTCTAGATATCCAGAAATTCCAAATTTTTGACATTTTAAATCCTGAATTTGAAATTGAATTTTGGTACTAATCCACATTCCTGTAAGAAATAGGAATTGTGAGGAATAGATGACACTGATGCTTATAATATTATCTTATCACAAGCTCCAAACATGCCTATGTATGTAGAAATAAACTGCACAAAGCTTCATTCTTTTGCTCTAACATGGGTACTGCTTCATTTGATCATGACCTAATTTGTCTTAGTAATGGGCAAGTGTGTGACACTGCCAAATTTGAGAGATTATTCATGTCTAAATTTGTTTGACAAATAAAGCCCTCAGAGTTACTATCAGTCCCTTAGTATACTTGGAAAAATTACGTCCAGCGTACAAGTGTAGCACTTAGTGATGTTTAAAACATACTATTCACTTCCTACAGTTAATGTAACATTTAGTAATGTTTAAAGTATATTTTTTTCTTTTTTTTCTCCCAGGAACGGGCGCTTCTCTTGTGAGCCAGCTGGTGGTCTTACTTCTCTAACAGAACCACCCAACGGGCCTGGCTTTGGAGTCCGGTCAGACCTATAAAATTGTTTTATAACTACAAGAAAGTGGTTCAGAAAATAAAAAATATTAATTATAGCTATATTAAAGTATGATTGCTCTGTTAACAAGACTGGTGTATTTCTTTAGTGTGATTATTGGCAGTTCAAGTAATGAAGACATGTAACTTGGAATGAAAATGTTTTATTATCACTGAAGTTTTGTTTGAAACAATATGAACACATTTTCCAATCAAACTTAATTTTGTCCATACCAAACAAAGTAATACTTTACATCCAATTATATAAATAGAAATGAAAAAGACACCGTAGTATTAACAAAATAGTAAACAACAAGATCAAATATTTAAAAAAACACCAGACAGAAAGTGAATATATTAGAAATGGGGGAGGGGAAGAAACTAAGATCAGTAGAGTCTAAAATTGTTTTGCAAATATGTTTAGTCTAGTGTCTTACTTTTTGAGGGCAGTTGTGTCAAAAAGAGATAACAATGGGGAAAAATATCCGCATTACATGTAAGCAGAATTCATGGAGAGATTGACAGGATCGATACCCATAGCATTTGCTAAGCTAACAACTCAGCTGAGTATCAATGCAGACATATTCTGTTGGTATTCATCAATTTTAGTAGAGCTGATTAACCAGTTTAGGGGAAAAAAGACAGCATGCTTTATGCATATTTCCAAAGCATAAAAATGGAGGAGTCCTGGAGTGAAACAAATGTGCAATCCAAGGTCTCAACCTAAAAATGTTTGACAAAGCAACATACACATTTGGGATTTTTAGCCATTTCAGACAGAAATGATTCATTATTTCTTGTATTGGCTTTGTTTAGTTAATTTAAGAATCTCAAGTTGCTTTTCACCACTTACTCTTCTCAATTTGGAGTATATTATTTAGATGGTTCAATCTGATATTTACCATATATACTTGAGTATAAATTGAGATTTTTAGCCCCCAAAAATGGGTCTCGACTTATACTTGTGTCAATGTAAACACTCAAAAACATACCCACAGAAATGTCTAAATTAATTAATTTTACCGTATGTTCATGTATTTTAATTATTGAAACTCGCGAGCAGCTGCTGCATTTACCACCCCCAACTTATCCTCAGGACAATCTATTTTTCTAGTTTTAGAGGTCCAAATTAGGTACCTCGACTTATATTCAGAATGACTTATAGTCGAGTATATGCGGTAGGTAATCTTGTTTTAGAACCGGAGAGCAGATCTTGTCTTGTTACTTCCTAGTTTTATGAAAAGCTCTTTGCCAAAGATTATACTTTTTATTTCAGGCCAGTGGTACAAGTCTTGTGAGTGACTTATAGTCTATCTACAGTGGACAAATGTTTAAAAACAACTGTAGTTTAAATCATGAGATAGGCTATGAACTTCTAAACAGAAAAATATTTACAATATTTCAAATATATTTTGGAATTACTGTATTAAAAATAAATCTGTTTGCAGATTGTTGTCAGTCCTTCCTGCTCCCAAAATCCCATTCGTTAATATAGGTAGAATTTTAGTGGAAAGTTATTCTCATTTTAAAAATTATAACTACAGTGATACTTCATACAACGTCCAAATTTGGTTCCACAGGTTTGGACTTTATACGGATTTGGACTTTGTATGAGGCACGCAAAATCCTAGCCGTGATGCCTCATACAACGTCCAAATCCTTGCCGTGATGCCTCGTACGTTGTTTCCATAGAGATACATTGTACTGTAACAGCACAGACTTCAGGGCAAAGTCAAGGAAACTGACATAACTTTAAGAAATCATTGTCTAAAGGCTAAATACATTATAAAAACATGTCAAACAACCCTGATTGTCCAAGAGCCTGAAGAATGCTGCAAAAATCCCAGGAATGCTTTTAAAAATTGTGATGAAAAAATCAAAAAAATCCAAAATCACGCTCAAAACCACTCCTAAACACTCTTCGCCTCGTGCAAAACCCACAAGAGCAATGCACGCATGTGTCCTACCTTTTATACTGCCCAGGCATAATGCAACCTGGAAAAAACCCAATGCCTCATACAAAGTCGAGCGACTTTGTATGAGGTAACTTTTCAAGAAATTAGGCGATGTATGAATTCGATGTTGTACGAAGCGGACTTTGTATGAGGTATTACTGTATTATATATTTAATTTTTTGAAATAAAAATAAATGTTATTCAAATACAGAATGCAATCTTGTAGTTGAATTTACATTTACAGAGAGAATTTGAGGGATTAGCTTTAGTTTCATGATTGCTTTTGCACAATCCTCTGAAAAGTTATTTTAAAGCTGCTCTGGAGGTTAGACAGATGTTCATATTCCTTAGAACAACTATACTTAATCATGTTTTGGCCAAAGCTCAAAGTCACTAATTTCAAGTTGATGGTGAAAAAAATAGTGTCAAAAAAGCCCACCCAGCTTTCTATTATAGGAAAAATTAATTGCCACTAAATTAAAAATAATAATAATTCTAAATCTAAATCTGTCATTCCAATTTTAGTATGTATAATTTCTACTTTAAAAAACAACAACCACTGTTAGCCATTATTTTTTCACAAAATGCTCATCCTAAAATTTTGTTTCTCAAGACCATTTCCCCCCTACTTTTATGTATTTTATCAAGATCTGGGAAACATTTAACGGTTTTTATCTTTACAAACAAATGCCTTCCAAAAGTCATACAGAATCCTGTTTCTTTAGAAAATGTGCAACCTTTTAATGTAGCACAATATCTTGATTCAAAAGGAATTATGTACAGTATTTGCTATAAATATGTTAGAATAAGTCTCAGATATTTCCAAACAAACCAGTTTCTGATCAGATTGCTCTATAAACAGTAGAAAACATGTTGGAAATGATTTGGATAAGAACTGCTATTACAAACGCACATACTGTATATAGTTTTAATAGTGACTGAACACCATCACAGGCTCTAACTCAGTGTTCCAGGAGACAACCATCATGTATCTTAAAAGATGTCCAGCAGTCTTTTAATTTCACCTAACCTTTTCAGTTTTCAAATGTTAATTGGTATTAAATTAGTCAGCCCTACTTAGAGAACTACAGTTAGAGTGTCTTCAGTGTAAAGTCTAATACTAAACCAGGATGGTTGTGCAATTAGCAGTCACTGTTCTTATTAATATAATTATTCTTTAATAGTAATAGCCAACCGAAATCTACTTACATCAACAAGTGATGTGTGTATGATATAAGAAACATTATTTCCGGGATGAAATGGATGACTAACTTTCTGGACAATATGAAGTTATTCAGTGATCAGACTTTGTTCAGGGGAAAAAATCTGGACTTCTAACCTCTTGAGGGCAAAAGCCAACATCATGTAAGCTGATACCTGTTATGCAACAGGAGTTTTCCTGTCTTACCTATTTGCACCCTCAAATCTGGAGCTCATGCAAGGGCTATGGGATAGGGAATCAATCTCTTAATTCCCCTGATAGAAGCAATTCTATCAGGACATTTTAGAATTTCACCATGTGTGTTCTGGCTCATGGGCATTTATCTTTCAATGAATGGGAGAACCACAACACTTTAGTTACAGCTAAAGAAAAAGATAGGGAAATAGAAAAAGACCCAACCAATCCCTACAAGACTAGTGATCTGAAAAGAAGCTATTAAAAGGAATTCTAAAGAAATCAAATTTTAATGAAATATGGTGAGTTTTTAGACTAAGCACTGATTATTATTATAATAATAAAGGGAAAGGAAAGAAACCTGGCCAATAACAAATGTCATTCTGGAAAGGATAAATTACAAATTATAGAGATTGTAGAATAAGGTAAAAGAAACACGTATTGTCCTGCTGGGTGAAGGGAGCACATAGTATTTTTGTATACTATAACAGTTTTTTGTTGTTTTATTGTAACGTGTATGCATTGTTGTTTTTGTATTATTATTATTAAAAAAAGAATCTAAGGGGATAATAATGTAGAAAAAAAGGTTAAGATGTGGCTAAAATACTAATTCAGTGATCAAAGATATGTAACCCAAGGGACCAACCTGTCTTCCTCACTCCACAATTAAATTCAAAACATATTACTAATCTGCAAAGAGAAATGTATTCTGTAAACATCTTGATGTAAATTGTCTTTTCCTGAGATTACATTAATTCATTTTTAAAATTCTGTACATAAGAACAGCCTTGCTGGAACAGGCCGCAGCCCATCCAGTCCAGCATTCTGTCTCACACAGTGGCTCACCATTTCCTTCAGGGTATTCCCAAGCAGATGCCTTCACCTGCTTAGGATTCCCTGGAAATGACATTGAGAGATATAGTTCGGTTTCACTTACCAGTGATAACTTTCGTTCTTCGAGTATATAGTTTGTGAATACACACTCATGGGTTATGCGCCTGCGCAGAACAGAACAGCCGATCGGAGGCTTGAAAAGCTATTGGTCAAAAGTTTTGGCGGTAAGACCGCCCACCGTACCGCCCACCCTGAGGCGCCCGCGCGCCATTTTACCTCAGTTCCATACTTAAGCCAAGCACAGGATAAACCAACTGATCTCATCCGTGCAGCTCAAGAGGGGAGGCAGGGTGGGTAGTGTGTATTCACAAACTATATACTCGAAGAACGAAAGTTATCACTGGTAAGTGAAACCGAACTTTCTCCTTCGTATAGTTTGTGAATCCACACTCATGGGAGATTAGCAAGCTCACACTTACTTGGTCGGTGGGCAGTCGGATGAGATGATCCCACGATGAGCTGAAGAACCCGTAGGTGGACCCGTCAGGGGCGTTGAGTTCGGAGCCCCCTGGTGAGGACGACACGGCCAAGCCTGGCGTCCGCAGTGGCTCTGGTGTCCACCCTGTAGTGCTGGACAAATGTGGAAGGTCTGGACCAGGTGGCAGCCTTACATATGTCCTCAAGCGGTGTGCCCTCCAGAAAGGCAGTGGATGTGGCAACCGCCCTGGTGGAATGCGCCCTGACATGCGGTGGAGGTGGCAGTGAAGCTGACTCGTAGGCCAGGTAGATGGTAGAGGTGATCCATTTGGAGAACCTTTGAGCAGAGATGGGTTCACCCTTGGACTTTCCCCCATAAGCCACAAAGAGGCGTTGTGACTTCCTGAACTCTCTAGTCCTGCTGGTGTAAAACAATAAAGCTCGTTTCACATCCAGCGTGTGCCAAGTCCTTTCTTGGGCGTTAGTGGGGTTCTGGAAGAAGGTTGGCAAGGAGATAGTTTGTGCCATGTGAAACTTGGAGACCACCTTGGGTAGAAAGGTGATGTCCGCTTGGAGGACGACGCGGTCGTTGAAGAACTGGAGAAAAGGTGCGTCTGCTCGCAGGGCAACCAGCTCACCAGCTCGTCGTGCAGACGTGATGGCCACCAGGAATGCTGTCTTCCATGTGAGGAGACGAACATCGGCGGTAGCCATGGGCTCGAAGGGGGTCCTGGTGAGCGCGTTAAGAACGGTGGACAGTGACCATTGAGCCGTCGGTGTCCGGGCCGGCGGAAAAGCGTTCTTTAGTCCCTTGAGGAAGCGCTTTACCGTTTGGTCGCGGAAGGCCCCGGAAGCGGGCGAGCCAGCAGGAGAGTGCGCTACCACTGCTGCGAGATGCACTCGGATGGAGGTGATGCTGAGGCCAGACTCCGCCAGCTGGAGGAGGTAGGTTAAAATGTCCTGCAGTCCCACCTGCGTGGGGGGCGTTTGCCGGGCGGCCAGGAAAGCACAAAAACGCCTGTATTTGGAAGCGTAGGACTTCCTTGTGGAAGGGCGCCGCGCTAGTTCAAGGATCCTGGCCAGTCTGGGGTTATCCTCCACGCGGTGAGGTGGAGGCTGGGCAGGTCCGAATGGTGCAGCTGGCCCTGCTCCATTTGGAGGAGTGTCGGTGATTCCGGCAGTGTGTGATACTGTGACGACATGCGCAACAGTAGCGGAAACCAGGGTTGGCGCGGCCACGCCGGTGCCACCAGAATTGCATTGGCTCTGTGTTGGTGCATCCTGGTGAGTACCTTCTGGACCAGAGGAAACGGAGGAAAGGCATAGAGATAGTCCTGATCCCACCGTTTCATGAAGGCATCGCCCTCGGAGTTCAGTCCGATGCCTGCTCTGGAGCAGTACCTGCTGAGTTTCTTGTTGGACTCCGATGCAAAGAGGTCGATGCTCGGCGTCCCCCAGACCTGGCACAGGGACTGGAACACTCCGTCGTCCAGCTCCCATTCGTGGGTCGTCGAGGTGAGACGGCTCAGGTGGTCTGCCAAGACATTCAGTGTGCCCTGAATGTGCACTCCAATTGGGAAAATGTGCCTCTCCAGGCACCATTCCCACAACTGCACTGCAAGGTACAAGAGGGTGGTGGACCGTGTTCCTCCCTGCTTGTTGAGGTACGCCACCGCCGTGGTATTGTCCGAGGCCACTTGAACCGCCTTGCCGGTGAGCAGAGTCTCGAAGGAGCGCAGGGCCTTCCAAATGGCCAGCAGCTCCAAGTAATTTATGTGGTGCACCGTTTCGTGCGGTGTCCAGGTGTCGTTGACCGTGAGAGTCCCGCAAGCAGCGCCCCAGCCGAGGTTGCTCGCGTCGGTCAGTATCTGCAGCGAAGGTTGCGGGGGGGTAGAAACTCTTCCCCGTGGCCACGTTGAGTGGTGTAGACCACCACAGCAGTTGGTCCCTCAGTTCTGGAGATGGGGTCAACCGTTTGGATTGGCTCTCCCGAAGTGCGTCGAACTCGTGAAGGAGCCACGATTGCAGGGACCTGAATTTCAACTTGGCATGGGGGATCACTGCCGTCGTTGAGGCCATCAGGCCTAGAAGTCTCTGAGCCTTCTTCGCCCGGATGCACGGTTTCGTGCGCAGTTCGCTCACCCCCTGCGCAATGTCCCGTAAGCGTTTCTGGGGGGCGTAGGCTCTCGTAGTGAGCGAGTCAAGTACCGCTCCAATGTACTCGACGCGCTGGGAGGGAGTCAACTTCGACTTGGTGAAGTTGATCCTGAGGCCGAGACTCTCCATGAGGTGAACCGTGTATTGTGTGTCCCGAACGGCCGACGATTTGGTGGGGGAGACGATCAACCAATCGTCGATGTACGGGAAGACCCTGATGCCCCGTTGGCGGAGGAATGCAGCCACCGGAGCCATGCATTTGGTGAAGACCCGCGGTGCCGTGGCCAGACCGAACGGTAGGCATCGGTACTGGTACACGGAATGGTCGATACGGAAGCGGAGAAACCGTCTGTGTTCCTCGAGGATGGAAACGTGGAAGTAGGCATCCTTGAGGTCTATGACTGTGAACCAGTCCCCTTTGTTGATGAGGGGGAGGACGGTCTGTAGGGTCACCATCCGGAACTTCCTGGTGTGGATGCATTTGTTCAGGCGGCGTAGGTCCAGGATAGGGCGAAGGCCTCCGTCCTTCTTCTGGACCACGAAGTACCTCGAGTAGAAGCCGTTGTCCCAGTCGGACGGTGCTACCCGCTCGATGGCTCCCTTGGAGAGAAGGGTTGCTATTTCTTCCTCCAAATGGGGGGACGAGGTGGTGAGACGATGTCTTCCTACTCGAGGCACCCGCACGAACTCGATGGCGTAGCCAGAGGACAAGATCTTTAAGACCCACTGGTCGTCCGTGATGCCCGACCATGCCTGGAGGAAGTTCCGGAGGGGGAGGTACGGGATGTGGAGCGAGAGAGACTCGGCCGTCGCAGCTTCAAACGCGGGGCTTGGGCCTCGCGGTCGAACGCTTGTCCTGTCCGTAGGGCCGGTAGCGGGGTTTGTGTTGTCGCCGCTGTTTATAGGAGCTGGATCTAGGCTGCTCCGTCGGTCCCTGCTGCTGTGGGTTGCCCTGGAACCGCCGTGTGAAGGGCTGGAACCTCGGCCTGGTGGAAGTTGCCGGCGTGGTGAGCCCCAGGAACTTCGCCGTGGAACTGGTCTGGCGCATCTCATTCAGGACCTTATCGGTGTCCTGACCGAATAGGCCCTGCCCGTCGAAGGGAAACTCCTCGATGAGCTTTTTCATAGCGTCATCGAGGGAGGTGTCCCTGAGCCAAGCATGGCGACGGAGGTAGATTGCGGAGGCCATGTCTTTTGCCGCATAATCGTTGATATGCCGGGCAGTGCGCATCAGCTGCTCGGCGACGAAGTCCCCCTCGGTGGCCAGCGCGTCAATCCTCTTCTGGGCATCGGCGGGCAGTTTAGCCGTCTCAACCTTCACCTGCTCCCAGAGGTGAGATTGGTACAGGCCCATGGCGGCCGAATAGTTTGCGGCCTGAAAGAATAGGGAGCCGGTGGCGTAAAACTTACGCCCCACCGCGTCCAGTTTCTTTCCCTCCGGCGTCGACGGGACCGGGAATCCGCTGGTGGCCGTCCTATGCTGGAAGGCCTTGACCACCAGGGAATTCGGCAGGGGGTGCGCCTGCAAGAACTCGACGTTCTCGTCCAGGACCCGGTACATGCTGTCGAGCCTGGACGAAACGGAGTGTGCCGCCAAAGGTTTCTTCCACGTCGCCCTCGCCGTGGTCATCATGGAGGGGAGCATGGTTATGTGGACCGGCCGCACAGCACGCCTGTCGAGCTTCGCGGTCATCTGATCCTCACCCTCCAACGGCGGTTGGTCGACCTTCAGGTTGAGGGCGGTGCCGAGCCTCGTGAGCATGGCGGTCAGTGAGCGCTGGTCCTCACCACGCGGTGGGTCCACTGAGCCGATGGCCTGTTCCGGCGTGCGCTCGGCGTCGACGTCTCCCTCGTCCTCCTCCGACGACGAGCTGGACTCATCGGAGGACGAGGGAGGCAGTCTTTCGTCCACGTCCGGACCGCGCCAGTACGGCCTGGGCGGGCCGGCGGGATGGGCGTCCACCGCATCAACGTCCGGACCACACCATGACGGGTTGGGTGGGCCGGCGGAGCGGGTACTCGACCCACGGGAGGTCGGTGGGGCCGCGGCAGAGCCGGGATGCCCGGGGCTTGCGGTGGTCGGAACCGGAGCCGCAGAGGCCGCAGGCGTGGAGGTCTGGAACCTGGTCGCAAACGACGCCATGACCTGGAACATCTCTCGGACGAGGGCCATCTGAGACGCGTCCGAGTCCGCTGGCGGTGGAGCTCCGGTGGCCGGCGGGATGGTGGCCCACGAAACGGTGGGAGCCGAAACGGTGGCCGGCGTCGGTGTCGGCGAAACGGTCGTCGGAACGGTGACGACCGCCTCGTCTGTCGGCGTCCTGGGCCGTGGAGAGACGGAGGCCTGCCTCGGCGAGGAATTTCTGCCCCGAGGAGGAGAGGAGAGCACCTGAGGTGGGCGAGCTGGAGCCCCAGCCCTGCGTCCTTTCTCAGGTGACCCGGAAGACGACCGTCCTCCCCAGATGGAGGATCCCGGAGAAGGACATCGGGCAGTCGAGAACGGCGGCGAAGGCCCGGGAGAGGCGGGTGTGCGCGGAGTGGGGGGAAGCGACCGTCTCTTCTCCGACCCACGCTTGCGCTTCTTCTCACCGTTCTTGTCCTTCTTCTTCTTCTTCCTCATCGGAAGCACGGAGGAAGAGGCCGGCGGTGGTTGAGCGGCAGCGGCGGCCGTGGAGGCGGACGCGGCGGGAGCCAGAGCGAGCTCCATCAGGTGAGCCTTGAGGCGATTGCTTCGGTTCTGCACCGCGAGGCGCGTAAACTTTTTGCAATGCGGGCAAGACTGGCTCTGATGCGACTCTCCCAAACAAAAAAGGCACAGGCTGTGTCCGTCGGAAGCCGGAAACTTCTTAAGGCAAGCCGTGCACTGTTTAAACGCTGCAGCCATCAACCGCGGAAAAAATTCTTCCAGTGGAAGTTTCTGGAGACGAGTACCCCGAAGGGCCGACCAGCCGCCACCCCCTTGAGGGGGGAGACGGTGATCGATGCGAAAAATTGGCTACTGAATCCACTCAAGAGAAGAGACAGAGCCGGGGTGGCGATCCTGCCCGGAGGACAAGATCACCGAGAAAAATTGTTAAGATTTGCCAAAAAGACTTTCCCTCAGAAGGGCGAAAAAATTGAGGAAGCTCTCAACGATCGTCCTGCTGCTACGGCGGAAAGAAGAGAACTGAGGTAAAATGGCGCGCGGGCGCCTCAGGGTGGGCGGTACGGTGGGCGGTCTTACCGCCAAAACTTTTGACCAATAGCTTTTCAAGCCTCCGATCGGCTGTTCTGTTCTGCGCAGGCGCATAACCCATGAGTGTGGATTCACAAACTATACGAAGGAGAACCTGCCTATCTCTCCAACTCGGAGGTTGTCCTTAGGTATCCCATAATTATAGTTGTATGAAACAACTTTCTGCTCATGATAAATTATCTAAGTTTGCTTTCGGTTTTATGCTATCATCGTGACTGACAACTGATATAGAGGCAGTGAAGAAGTTTCTCTAACTTTAAAGAAATCCTGTTTTTGTAGTACGTGAATATTACTCATCTCTTCATTGGGGCACATAAAGAGTCTCTCCAAAGATTGTGGTATTTCTGAAACACAATCCGGCGTACCCTAGTAACAGCAACCTTGTGTTGCCAGCTAATCTTTCTCACACTACACTGGACAAAAGGAACTTCAGAATAAACTTACCCAAAGGTGGCTTCATTTTGGCAGTTTCATGTCTGGCCTAGATATGGAAGAAGCTCTTCATTGCTGCTATATAAAATATTAACATTTGTATTGGCACCTGCATCTTTGATGCAATGCTGCAAGGCTCCTGACCAATGAATCACTTTAGTGCCTAGAATTTGAGTGCACTAGTACTTAAAATCTATGTTGCCAGAACCAATGGGGGGGGATAGATACACACACACACACACACACATTGTCTGCTATGGTTTCCCCATGCCCCATGGGGCATGGAACGGCCCGCCAGAGGCCACCGCGGTGAGAGACGCTCCCAGCCCGTGGGCTCTGCGGCCACCAAATTTAGGGGGGTGAATAAATTATAGGGTTTGATTCACCCAATTCCTTTGACCTGACCAACGGATCTGCTGAAAGAGCGAATATCTAACCCGGTTACCCATTAGAGTAAATCACTCATCTCCAGGTCTCAGTGTAATCTCTGGTGCAAATAGAAGCCATATTTACCCTAGCCTAAGCCTCAGACAATGGTCCATGTTTGCCCCAGTTAATTGACTTCCCCGAAGAGATTCCCAATTAACTTGAGTGCTCAGGTGATGTCATTCCTGTCAGCTGACAGTCTTGCCAGCGTTGCGCTTTTTCCTTCTATATATGTTGCAGCCTTTTCTCAATAAACTACTGGTCTTCTCTCCATCTTGCCTCGTGTCGTTCCTTTGACCAGTCTCCTCTGGGATCCTAAGGGCCTCCTCACGGCCCCAATTCCTACATCTGGTGACCCCGAGACGTGATTCTACTCGTGAGTAAGGGACCCTGGAGAGGTCTACTCGTGAGTAGCGATCCACGCGGCCAGGTTCTGCGCCAGAACCTTGTCCCATCATCCTGGAGGACAGCACAGCACTCCGGCCGGCAGCCAGCCGATCGGAGGAGTGGCCTGTGGCGAGGCATTCCAGAGAGACATTCCTACAGCTTGCTCCCGCTTTCGAGGAGGTTGCCATAGAGGGAAACGCGTTCCGCTCAGGGCAGGCTGTGAGCCCCTGACATCGCAGAGGCCGTTAGAAGGGCCCGTGGCAGAAGGTCCACGCTCCGAGGTCTACCCCAGACACTAGACGCCCGAACCTATTGCCTGACAAGACGCGTCGACTCGTCCCGAGAAGGAACCTTCCGGAGACCCCACTGCAGGTAATATGGGGACTTGTTCTCACAGACCAAGTCCGTCCGCTAGCCAAAGAACTCATGAGGAAGGGTTCAAGATCCTGGCCAGGATATTTAAGTTGCGTTTTCACAGCAGGGAGCTAGCGAGACTTTTGGCGTACCTCAGGGAACACTGTCTACTTTACCCAGAAGTAGGTACGTTAACCCTGAAGCTCTGGGATCAGATAGGAGACTGCATTCAGCAACCCCCGAAAGCTCCAGAGGGCATAACCCGCACATGGAGCAAATGTAGGAAACTCTCAGCAGAGGTAGACCCAGTCCGGATAGAGACCCAGAAAACCCCAGCGCAGTCAGAACCATCAGCCCCAAGAAGTCTCTATTCGTTATTTCAGCTTCAGCAGGGCAGTGTAGGGAGCATTCCCTCAGTGGCAGCTGCAGACGTCACTGAAGGAATTCATGGCATGAGAGGCCCTGGCGCTTCTCTGACAGTTAAAGGTTCCCTGCAAAGAAAGAACTCCATTCAGCGCATGGGTGAGGAAGATTCATTCACGGGGAAATTGCCAGTGGCACAATTAGCTAGCGCCCAACTGCTGTGCTCAGCCCATCTGAAGGCAGACACACGTTCAGGCAGGGCTGCTCAGCGCCCACTGCTCACGGAAACCTGCACGGCCCCTGGCCACACAGGGCTCCAGAGCAGGCCCATTTCCACACTCAGGCGCAGAGCAGTGCCAAAACCCCAAGGCGCCTGCTTCCAGTGTGGAAAAGTGAGACACCTTAGAAGAGAATGCCAACCTAGACCAGGCAGATCTTCAAAAGATTGTCTTCATGCCAAATGGCCACCCTGGCACGCGTTTGGCCCAGGCTAGAAAGGAGGCAGCCATCGCCCTGGCTATGCCAGAAGAACCATCCCAGCAATGGTACCCCGAGTTCCCCCAGGGCACAGGCAGAACCTACTTGTCTCACCTTGGGAGTAGCCCAGAGAAACTTGTCCCCTAAGTAAAAGCACCCAGATGGCTGCAAATAGCCAGCTGTGTATAAATCATTTCCTCATGTGTAGTATAGAACGCTGCAGATCAGGGGAGGAATGTGCGAATGCGTAAATAGATGTGTGTATGCGTGGTGCACCACTGAATGTATGACTGCAAGAACTGTGTGTGATTGCAAAAGCCTTGTCTCTATGACCACAGTATGACTGAAAAAGTGTTCCTTGTGTGTAACTGCGTGGTAATGTCACTGTGAAATATGTGTTAAAACAGTTTGCACTCTGTTCATGGGCAGGAGCTATTTAAACTTTGAGGAAGCATGATGAGCGAAACCCTTTGCCTTGCCTGCTTAGCAGTTTGGGCAGGAGAGGGGGGGGGGAATCCTAACCTACAATAGGCCTTCTTCCCTTGAGACTTTTTCTTTGTCAAAGGATTAAGCCTCTCTTGGAAACCGGTTTTGCAATCAGGAAAACAGATTTTTCTTTTCAGAAGCGCGATCTGAAAACAAAAAATCACTTCTATGAGTTTTCCTCACTGTATCATAAGCTATGGGGCCCCTCCCTACGTCTGCATTCCTCAAGCCCCATCTCTGTGTTTTAAGGTTTTTTTGAATGTCTCTTAGCGTCTTGGAATCTCACTAGGAGTGAGAGAATTGCCTTGTCTTCATGTGTGTATTGTGTTATCATCTTGTAACCTCGGTTCTCAACCTTTTAAGTCAGGGGCCAAATTCCGGGGCCTCAGGCAGCTCTGGGGGTCCGGACAGTCATCCTGCCCTTCCTTCACCACACAGCCCTTCTTGGCTTGGCGGGGGGAGTGGCAGAGCAACATGGGCCACATCTGGCCCACTCGCCCACATCTGGCCGCAGGTTGAGAACCGTTCTAACTCTCCTTCATTCTCTGGTATTTTGACTGTAATCAGTAACTCACTCATTGTACCCCTTTCACAGGAAAAAGCACGCAAACATTTTTGCGCTCTGTATCTTCATAAAATGCTTACCTTTTTACAGGGACAAAATTCCTCTCCAGGCCTTAATTGTAACCAATTCATTTCTTCCTACAGCCTTAACTTGCTTCCTTTCACAGGCTCCAGGATTAATTAACAGGAGGATCCCAGCCAGTTGCCATGGTTACCTGACCTTATCTGATCTCGTTATGATAAGAGTTGTTGCATTCTCATTGTGCTAACTTCTGACTTGTCTTTCCTCCTTTTCTCCTTTCGCCAGTGGAACTCCCTGCTGGAAATGCTTAACCTGTGTGTCTTTTCATTTTTTGTGTATTATTTCCTTACAGCTGGCACGTCATAGTTGGTTTGTCTTTAATAAGTCTTAGTAGGTCATTTTAAGTATGGCACCTGGCCCACAGCACCCTCTCTAGTGTGCAGAGACATTTTGCAAACTCCAGAGCACAGAGGAAGGATTAGTCCCTGAGCTCCTGAGAATGTGCAGAGTGCCACTCATTAGTCAGGACAGCCTAGGACCATTTTAAGAGTGCAGTCAGGTCACACCCCCAATCGGATACAGGCATTTTTAGGCCACCCCTTCCCTTTTTGCCGCTAGTCTAAGCACAGGCAAAAGGCTAAGCCAGCATCTGGCACCCTTCTCACAGTAGCACCAAAATCGCTCCAGTGAAAGTGTGCACGCACACCATGAATGGAGGTGCGCAGGGGGGCCTTCATGAGAAATTTACCCACGGGAAGCCTAGCGCTTCATGCGCCAAGGTTTGCCATAAGACCCCAGACTCGTCTCACTTCTAGCAGACAGTCACCTTGTGTGAATTCATGTCACTGGTTCCTCTTCAGGGGGCTAGGACAGCTTTCACTTATGGGGGTCGCACGTATTAGGTTCTTACTTGGCAAGAGGACCAAGCTTGGCGCACGCTCCTGACTCTTCCGCAAGCGGGCAGAGCTGGCAGCCGTGCACCTCGCTTTGCGCACCTTTGCCAAAGAACGCTCCAACATAATTGCTGACAGCCAGTTTCCCAGGAATTTGCTTCACAGTCTACTGGGAGCACACATCACTCCCGTGATAGACAAAAATCTGCTAAGTTTGTTCCTCACAACTCCAATTCAGAGTCATGCATTCCCTCTTCAGAATGCCAAGGCGCTCGCCAGACAGTTCAATCTGCCACTTTCTCAAGCCCAAGGCATAGTTCGCTCTTGCCAGCATCGTGCAGGGGCACCGGGGGGGGGCCCCGTGGGGGGTCAACCCACAAGGGACAGAGGCCATTCAGGTGTGGCAAATGGACGTCACACATCCCCACATTTTGGCAGATGGCAGCACATGGACGTTTGCATTAAAACCTTCCCACAGTTTGTTTGGGTAACAGCACAGAAGGGAGTAACGGCTCCCCATGTGGAGCAGCATCTCCTTTCCCACGGCCAAGGGCGAACGTCGGCACACGACGTCCGTTGACGCCCCAGCTTATAGCTCCAGGCAGCTGGCCACCTTCAGGGCCACCTGGGATATTAAGCTCACTTTTGGCGTTCCTCACAATCCGCAGGAGCAAGCGATTGTGGAACGGGTCTATCGGACGCGTAAGTCCTACATTGACAAACAAACAGAAAGGGGGGGAAACCACGTCCCATAGTTGCACAGCAATTGCTATCCTATAAGTGCAAAAACTAACTAACTCTTTCAGAATTTTTACTAACTAACTCTTTCAGAATTTTTATCTCCCAAACAAGCCTCTTCCCCATGCAGGTCCCAGAGGCCAGAATCAGACCCGGATGATTGCCAAGAGCAGCACCAGTCACTGTCCTGGAATGTCATCAGCTGTCTGTCTTCCTTTATGACTTACATCTCCAAAGACATTTCTATGAACATTTTTGCATACTCAGTGCTACTTCTGAGGACCATGCTTTTCCCCAAAACAAGACTTTTCCAAACTCAAGTTGCACATGAAGCCCCACCAAGAAGGGAAGCTTCACCTCCGGAAAAGCTGCTGAATGTCTTTTCTTGCTATTATTATCTGTAGTTGCTATTATTTATTCATGCCTTGTACAATGCTCCAGTTGGGATTTGCAAGGGACACTTGAATTTCTGTATGTTGTTAATAACGGCCAGCTTCCACCAAAGGAAGCCAGACCGGCCCATGTTTTGCATCAGCCCATTGCTTGGAAAGATTGAGTACCCGGTAGCTGGTACTCCCCAGTTAGTTTCACACCTCCCCATAGGTGTTAGAAAAGACAATTGCACAATGCCAGAAGCTGCAGAGATAGCCTAGAATCTCCCCAGGTCACAGTAAGAGATCAATGACACATCTCATTATCTTGCCTTGCTACAGAAAGCAGTCTGAATTCAGACCCACAGCCCTGAAAAACCAGGCTGTAGTCAGTATATTCAGCGTGTCAGGCTTAGCCATAGGCAACGCTTGGAGAATTGGCTTGCGGATTAGCAAAAGCCATTGACCATACCTCCTCAGCAATAGCGCTGCTCAGCCAGGAGCAGACAGAGCTTCGCCATGCCATACTGGATAATCAAGCAGCTATAGATTATCCCCTGTGGTCACATCATTTGGGCTGCAAGTCTGTCCATGGCATGTGTTTCTTTAACCTCGCAGGCAATACCCACAAGATACAGAGCCAGCTCACGGACCTCCACACCCCAGTTAGGGACATCAAGGAGGATTATTCATGGGGGTGGCAGGACTCCCTATGGTCGTGGTTCCCATGGGGATGGATTCAGACGACACTCAAAGTGATTGTGGGGGTGGTAATACTGGGCGCAACAGTGTGTTGTTTCATGCAATGTATTCCCTCACTGCTATCGAGATGTCCCCCATGGAGGGAACCCCGAAGCCTCATTCCCGCTCATCAGCTGACGCCCCTCCTATGCAGAGTCGTCGGTCAGGTCCTTAAATAAAACAGAAAGGGGAAATATGGTTTCCCCATGCCCCATGGGGCATGGAACGGCCCGCCAGAGGCCACCGCGGTGAGAGACGCTCCCAGCCCGTGGGCTCTGCGGCCACCAAATTTAGGGGGGTGAATAAATTATAGGGTTTGATTCACCCAATTCCTTTGACCTGACCAACGGATCTGCTGAAAGAGCGAATATCTAACCCGGTTACCCATTAGAGTAAATCACTCATCTCCAGGTCTCAGTGTAATCTCTGGTGCAAATAGAAGCCATATTTACCCTAGCCTAAGCCTCAGACAATGGTCCATGTTTGCCCCAGTTAATTGACTTCCCCGAAGAGATTCCCAATTAACTTGAGTGCTCAGGTGATGTCATTCCTGTCAGCTGACAGTCTTGCCAGCGTTGCGCTTTTTCCTTCTATATATGTTGCAGCCTTTTCTCAATAAACTACTGGTCTTCTCTCCATCTTGCCTCGTGTCGTTCCTTTGACCAGTCTCCTCTGGGATCCTAAGGGCCTCCTCACGGCCCCAATTCCTACAGTCTGCTACTTGGTCTAATCCATGTGTCCTATACTAAATCAATTGTGCTGAATCCAAATCTGAAGTCTGATTCTGCCTAGGACGGATTCTCAACCTACGGCCTGTGGCATCGAGCCCACGCTTCCGTCGCCATCCTTGTCCCCTCCGCTTGGCTTGTCCCTAATGCTGTTCCATAGCAGGGCAGATGTTGTAAGAAGGCTTACAACATTTGTCCTGCTACAGAGCAGTGTTAGCGACATGCCAAGCTAGGTGGAGGGAACAAGAATGGCAGCGGCAGACAGATGAGGCCGCCCACGTCTTTTCCTGGGGGCCGTTCTGGTAGAGCATGAGCAAGGACAGTCAGGACCCCTCCGTCACACATGGCAGGTCAGTAAGCAAGGAGGCGGCAGTGGTGGTGGTGGTGGGGAGTGTTGGCAAGCTGGACTGGTGGCATGGGAAGGAGTGTTGGTGGACCAGACTGGTGGCATGGGGGAAGGGTTGGTGGGCTGGCCTGGTACCCCCAATGCCACTGAAATGGTGGGGGCTCGGCGGTGAAGGGGGAAACACCAGTCCGCCCCTCCCCCAATAGTCTGAGGGGGAGTGATCCAGCCCCTGGCTTTAAAAGGTTGAGAACCCCTGGCCTAGGACATCATGATCTTAAGTAAGAAAATCTCACCCTCTTGGTTAGGTTATTGCATTGACCACATTGGGTATATTTGCCACAAATGTAGCAAAAAATGTCCAGTTTATTCACACAGCTGCATCTACTCATCTTTAGTTCAAAACAGACTCACTATGGCCTAGCTGTACTATCCAATAAAGTGGTTTCGCACTAGAGACAAGCCCTCGGTCTATCTCGCCTTATACAGTAAAACCCCAACTTATGTAAAAAAATCTGTTCCATAGCCTTTTACGTAAATTGGATTTTTACATAAATCGAAGCAAACCCATAGGAAAAATGAATATTTACGTAAATCAAAGCAAACCCATAGGAAAAATGATTTTTTTTACGTAAACCCATAGCAAAATTAATATTTACATAAATCGAAACAAACCCATGATAGGTCTATACCTATAAAATGGTGCGTTAACCGTTGGAATGTGACAAAGGATGTTGCACCAGGCCCCACTAGCCCGTAATGGGCCTCCGTTCACTCGCCTGAACCTGGTTCACAGGTAACTGTTGGGTTGAAATTTTCAACCCGGGGGCAGGAGCCCCCCAGTCACAAACAAAAAAAGGGAACTTCAATTCCCAACGTTCCTGGCGCCGCACCGGAGCCAATCAGGCGCGGCAAAAGGAATGTTCAGAAACGCGCCGCGGCCAATCAAAAAAAAAGCCGCAGGAAAAAACCGCCGCAAAAACCGAAAAGACAAACGACAAACTACAATCCCCAGCGTCCTGCTCGCCATGAACGTGCAGAACGCTGAACAAGCCGGCGCGCGAAAAATAAAAACAAAACCACACCGTGAGCGCAAATCCGCCGCAGGCGGACGCAGCGCCCAGAAAAAAGCAAACCCCGAAATCACTATAACATGCAAACCCGCCGGCCATCTTGCACGGAGCAACGGGGAAGAGAGGGACACCCTCTTCCCCACGCTGCCCTGCCGAAGACACCGCAAGCCCAGCGAGACAAACTCGCTGAAAAAAAATTCAACCCCCCCCAACCGCTGCAAAAAACGCTGTGGCGGCAGCAAACAAACACAAAACGAAAAAAGGCCAGCAAGCAAACCCCCACCCCCCAAACACACAAGCCCCAAAAAAGCCAGGGCCACAGCAATACCATCACGCAAAAGCCGCATTAGGCGGCGAGCCAAACACCCACCCAAAAAACACACACACCGCAACCCAGCGCCGGGCCATGGTAATACCCCCCCATACGCCGCATGAAGCCGCGATGGTATTTCCGTGGGCCAGCCATCAAGACTGGCCCACGAAAATACCCAAAACACAAATCAAAAACATTCAAAAAAACTCCGAAAATATAAAAAAACCACACAGAGAGAGACCCCCACCTAAAACCCTAAAAAACAAAAACATTCAAAAAGACACACACAGAAACCCCCACCCAAAACCAAAAACATTCAAAAAGAAACACACAGAAACCCCCACCCAAAACCATAAACAGACACAGAACGCCCCCCAACCCAAAACAACCCCCTCTAAAAAAAAACAACGGACAGAGCTTACCATTAGACGTCTTGCCTCCCTGAAAACCGGAACTGAAATGAGGAGAAGAAGAGACTCACTGGAAGAAGCAATACAAAAAAATTGCTCAACCCCACCACCCAGTGGCCAATGGAGAAAAAACATCCAAAATATTACCAAAAATTCAATAAATCCCAAAAATTAGGGTAATCAATTCCAAAAACATTCAAAAATATCCAAAAAATCAGAAATAATTCACAGATTAATAAATAAATTTTCAATAAAAAAACACTGTAAAATACCTTCAATTTAATAAAACATATATTTACACATTTTTAAAAATATAATCCAAAGTTCATTTCCATAAATAAAAAAACCCATCAAAAATCAATTTAAACAGCCCGGCACTGAGGAAGCCGGCACACACACAAAAAAACACCACTGGGAGCGCAAGTCCACCACAGGCGGACGCAGCGCCTCGAAGCCAAAAAAACAGAAAACCTTACAACACAATTTAAAACAGCCCAGCACCATTGGTGCAAGAAAAAAAATGAAACCCTTTACTATCCAACACAATTTTAAAAAGCCCAGCACCGCCGGGCAAAATATGCTAGTAGATAGATAAATCTTTATTGTCATTGTCCCCTTGCGGGAACAATGAAATTTCTTGGTTGCTATATATCAACTCAAATAAGGCATATCCCTTAATTTAAAAACAGCTACAGAAACACCAATTAAGATAGTACCATACAGTACAATTTAAAAATTTAAAAACTTCAAAACTTTAAAATTTCAAAATTCTAAAATCCTAAAAATTAAAAATCTAGAAAAATTAACATTTTAAAATAAGATAAGATGACTTCAGAGTCCAGAGTTTCCATTTAAGGCCAAAATTGCTCTGGAGAAGAAACTTGGGGGGGGATGAAGTTTTTACGTAAATCGAAGCAAACCCTTAGGAAATCATGGTACATAAATCAGGACATTTACGTAAATCGGGACACCATTTCAGTGAACAATCCTTACATAAGTTGAATTTTATATAAGTCGAGGCATATGTAAGTCGAGGTTTTACTGTATACCTATTTCTGATGTCAGCTCACTGACTTGCCCAGACATGCCCAGCCGCTGCTGGAACATGCATGCCACCAGGGGACGTGATTCAGCTGAGGCAGTAGCAAGCATAGTGGTAGCTGCAACTATTATAATGTTCCCATGTAAAAAAAATTGCCCAATTACCAACCATTTGAACAGCTATAGCAAGCCTACAAATCTGAACATGATAGGCAAATTCTGAGTTCAGATTTTGAATCAGCACATTCGATATCATGTAAATTATATGTGATTCCCAGTAGCAAAATCATTGTTGTGCTGTGTTATATTTAGATGAAAGACTTTCATACTAGGAATTTAAACAACAAATATTCAAAGGTTATTTTAATTATTAAGCACAATGCTTAAAATGTCTTCAGTTGATGTTACAATTTTTCAGTCAAGGAAACAAAGCAGAGTTTCTAAAAATGCCACCAACTACAATTTACTCAGTATTAACATGATTGTCAAGGAAATATTGAAGTTACTCACAAAACATTTGGATTAAAGAGTGGTTCTTACTGCTCTTTAAATCAATACTGGAAATAAAGACTATCCTATTGCTTTCAGTACTAATGGCGATGGATAGGCAAGGAAACAGCCTATGCATACTCCTTTACTATACTGTACTGTCAAATGTCAGCCATGCATTCAAACTACCAGTGTGTGTAAATCTCATGCAGTACAGATAGGAAATGTTTTGACAGATCTGTGCTGGATGCAACGTAACCATCAGTAGCAGTTGAGGATTACATGAGAGTTGTAATTCAAGCACTTCAGGGCCACATATCCCCCAACTGTGTCCTAGGTCACAATGTGTAGAACTTGTCCACATTTTGGGTTATAACGGTCCTCATGCGTACAGACTGGCCATGCTGACTAAAACTGATGCAAATCGTACAGCAAAACACAGAATTAACTACTTTAAGAATACTTGTTTACAATCTAGCCCTTTATTAAAAAGGGTCTGAAGATGTAAATGTAGTCATTCCTTAAAAAACCCAAAATAAAAAGTAATAATTCAGTACCACATATCCTGGGTTCAATACATTTAGTTTAACAACTCCTATCATGCAAATCCAATTTTGTGGGAAATATCCTAGATGGGCAGTATAAAAAATGTAATTAAGAAATAAATATATATAAACGCATGAACCGTTTACCAAAGTTAAAGCCTAAGTGGCATTGGACGAACAACCTAACAACTTAAAATTACAGCCGATCCAAAGACCGATCAGACGTACAAGTTTATCAAGCATCTCTCGAAGCTCATTACAAGTGAAACTAGGAAAATTAGAATATCGTGCAAATGTTCATTCATTTCACTTAAAAGGTGAAACAAATATATAAGATAGACTCACTACATGCAAAGCGAGATATGTCATGCCTTAATTCATTATAATTGTGATAATCATGGCGTACAGCGTACATGAGATTATGTGATGATTTAGGGTACATGAGACTGGGGGGTTGGGGTTTTTCATAAGATGTAAGCCATAAGCATCAATATTATAACAAAGTAAGGCTTGAACTATCTCGCTTTGCATGTAATGAGTCTTATCTCATATATTTGTTTCACCTTTTAAGTTGCATTACTGAACTGAATGAACATTTGCACGATATTCTCATTTTCCGAGTTTCACCTGTAAGGGCTCGTAGACTGCTCTCAACCTCTCCATGCACCAGCAGAAAACGAGAAAGAAAGAGGTAGGGAAAAGAGAAAGGAAGGAGAAAGAGAAAGGAAGGAGAGAGAGAAAGGAAAGAGCGAGAGGAAAATACAACCACCGTCAATGGGAACCCAAACCCTCTCTTCTGCTCCCTCGACGCTCTTCCGCTGGGCCGCACTTGCCATTAGGATGCAACGCTGCCCTTCAAGCCCGTCGCGCATGCGCGCCCGGTGTTTATTAAAAACTCACTGCGCCACCGCCGCCGGAAGGAAGGAAAGCCTTTCCCTGTGGAAAAGGAGTAACCTGTCTGTGTGTGTCGGTTGCTGTGCTCGGCGCCCGACGACGCCAGAGCCCCCGCGCTTCTCTATCCCTTTCTCTCTCTCCACCTTTTTCTGGACCATCTTTCCGGGCCCCAGCCGTTTCCAGAAAGTTCCAACCGCCACCACCCGCGAAGAAAAACCACAGACGCCTACAGCGCCTGCGCACTTACGTTCTGCCTCCGCCCTCTTATTCGTTCGCGTCAGCCAGTGAGCCAGGGCCCGTTATTCCCTTTCCTCCCTCGGCTGCGTAAAGGGCACGTTAGGGAAGGAATTTAATATATATATATATATATATATATTTAAGGCAGGACCTTAAATCTCATATCTCAATCTCTCTCCTCGCGCACACCTAGAGGTTCTGAGGGAGGGGCGGTTAACGATGAAGCCCCGGCCCGTCGCGTGGAGCGTTCCTCACCTACCCCCCCCCCACGGCCAACCGTCTCCGAACGTTCACGACGGCAGGGCCGGGCGCGTGCCGAACCGTTTCTCTCTCGCGCGCGTCGGCCGGCGGTCACGTGGGTTGCCCGTCAGCCAATCCTGGTGGCTAGTGACAAACCGACATTCTGACGGGTTTCGGTGCGGGCGGGGAAGAGGAGGGGGGTGCGCAGCTAAAGGAAAAGGGGGAGAGACCGAACTGAGGGAAGAAGGGGTTGGGTGCGGAGACAGAGAGAGAAAGAGAAGGAGTGTCGTCAAACCGTGACTCGCAGCGTGGACCGCCGGAGTGGGGCTGGAGGCTCCCGGTGCCGCTCGGTTGGCCAGGAGGGTTCGTTTCCTTGCCCGGGGGACGGAACGTCTCGTGAGGCTGCGGCGGCGACTCTCTTCCGCTGAGGTAAAAGGAGAGGAAGCCACCCGGGTCGCCGCTACAGATTCCCCCCCACCGGGTGGAGTGAGGGAGGGGAGGAGGCCGCGGCCATTACGTAGATGACACCCCCTTTTTTGTGGGGTGAAGAAGGGTAGAACCTGGGAAAGAAAGAGAGAGAGAGACTGAGGCGGGGAAAACGCAGCTGTTGCCACGGGTTTAGGTCCCTTGTTCCGCCTGTCATAAATACGTGTCTGTCAAGCCCCTTCTTTTTCCGCAAATGTGGCTCTGTCTCTTAACCTTTTCTGTGGTGGACGTGTGTTTCATGAGGGCTTCCCCTTGTGGTATGACCATGTAAGAAGTGGGGGGGGGGAGTTCATTCCCCCATTGGGGTGCCCTCGTTCCCTGTGGTGTTTGGTCGGCGGGGTGGGGGGGTGAGTGGGGGGTAAACCGGCTTTCTATGAGATTTAAGGTCCTGCCTCTTTCCCTCGTCCTTGTGAGCTTTTTTTGGCAAGAGAAGGACTGACTGAGGGACGGAAAGAACACTCCCCCCCCTTCCTTCCCACCCCTTTCTTGCGTTGCCTTAACTCGTAATGGAGGTACTGCAGCTCGTATGCTTTCATGGCAACACGTACCAACCCCCTTTTCTGAGATCTCCCAGACACACCTTCCCTAGCCTGGCTTTCTGAAGCTATATACGGGGACTGTCAGTCAGAATTAAGGGCTTGATCAGCCAGCAAACAGTCATTTCTCTCCCCCCCCCCCTCCCCGGTTGCCGCCGCCGCCGCCTGTTCCCTTGTCCCCAGCCTGTCAATGTGGTGTGGTTGTTGCCGCTGGAGCCATGGCTGCCGCGGCTGTCACCACCGCTTTCGCCACCCTCCTTGTGGGGCTTGTGGCGTGCCTTGGGTCTGTTTTTCTGTCGTATTCTCCGCCCTACGCGAAGGCTTCTGTTTTCGTGGGTGCGAGTAGGATAATCGCATTCGATACGAATGAGAGTGCTGATCGCAGTGAGTTTTCTGGTCTGCAGCTTTGTCAGCCTTTTCTGAAAAGAGAAGGCGATGGTTAGCAATGCATGCCTTCTGTGTGTGTGTGTGCGCGCGCGCTAGAGAGAGAGAGCGTTTCCATACCTCTCTCCACGGTCTGTCGAAGAGCGAATGAGAAAGCAGCAGTAATGAATGTGCGGCAAGTCCTCTAAAGGGGTGATTTGTGAGCTGGAGGGAAGAACTATTGCAGCTGTTGTTACAGTTACTTGTTTTACATATATTAGGAGTGAAATGCGTTTTTAAAATGCGTTTGTCTAGTGCAATTTACTAGTAGCTTGCCAAGATCCTGTGGTTTGTTTGTTTTTTTAAATCAAAGGTTTGCACAGAAATGTTTTTGGACCCTTCTGTTGTAGACTTCATGCAGTGCTTTTTGTTTTAATCTTTCTTCCTGAAGGGTTTCTTGAGAAATCTTAATGTCTTACAAACTTAGTATGAAATAAATTTTCATAAACATCAATCCAGTTCATGTGCTGTATGAAGTTCTTTTTGAGTTACAATGTAATATACATATAATAGTGGTTGCAGGAATTCTAAACAGAGGTCAGAAGAGACGCTAATAACAAAAACTGGGGATAGTGATCACAAAATAGTTACTTTGTCATCCTTTTAGTAGTGAACTGATTAATACACAGTGCTACTGTATGTTTTTTTTAAATTGACATTACTGAGGTCATAGGAGAAAGGTGAACCATCATGGATGTTTCGTATTTAAATTTATTTTTGAAGTTCTTTCCTTTAAGAATGTTTACCTTTAAGGCCGTGGTTCCCACAGCACACACCCCACTGGGGGGCAATTTGATTTTTCAGGGGGCAGATCGAGAATGAGTGATTAGCAGTGAGTGGCCTTTTAGGCTTCCTCCACATGAATAGTTCACTTTTTGAATAATAAGGGGGGGATCAGGATTTTAGAGATGCTTAGGTGTGGGGCATGGCCAAAATAAGGTTTGTGACAGCATCCTGAAGGCTAACATTTCCCCCCTTTGATTTTTGATTATTTCTATTTCTGGTGTAAATTTTGTGTTTTTATTCCTCTGCATAGAAATTAATTTGTTTTATTGGTGGAATAATACCGGTGCTTCAGCATGATATTTGCAAGCATAAACTTCAGTACCTGTAGTCTGTGGCTGTTTAAATAAAAGTGATTTTTTAAAAAATGAGCACTGAACCCTAGAGTCAGATACGACTGGCTTTCAAGCAAGGGAAACCTTTACCTTTACCTAATCTACTCACCATTGTAAGGATAAGTGATAAGAGAGATCCTTGCAATGAATAGTCTTTGGAATAGCCACTGTTAAATTAAGATTGGTTGTACTTTCTGCACCTCCACTCTCTGTGACTTAATTGTTTTTAAATTCTCATCCAGCGTTGCATCATATTTATATAGACTCAAAACACAGGAAATACATTGTGTATTTGATAAAATTATGAAAGCTTATGCCATAACAAATGTAATAATCTTCAATTTTTGCTTATTTAATCTGTAATATGGAACAGCATAAAAGTTAGAAATAAGTGAGGGGTGTAAATATGCCCTTTAGTTTAAAATACAGTAGCTTTACTTTTTAAAATATTGTTCTCTATTTATAACACCCTGAAACACAAAGAAAAAATAAGGACCAGGAGGCACATTGGGGAAATATGAGTTAGGTAACTGCTCTGTGGAAGTGGGAATTCAGTTCCCCATTGTTTCCCAAAATCTACCTTGTGTGGCCTTGAGCATGTTGCACTGTCCCAGGATGCCCTAGAAGAATGGTAAACCATATCTGAGTGCTCTCTATTTAGAACACCCTGAAATGAGTTGTCATGAATCAGAATCAACTTGATGGTATGCTAATAACAACAGTAGCAGCAGCAGCAGTATAGTTTGAGTATTGTGTATTCATTTGTGGACTTGACCCCAATACCACAAAGACCTGTTGAACTTTTAGTGGAATTGTGGGCGTATGCTGCTGACCTGGAAAGCCAGAGCCGAGTCACACTCCCTCAGACTTTTGAGAAGCCAGACTAGTAGTCCCACCACCACCACTGCTAAATGTGGTGATGAAAATGGCTTTGTCCAGCTTCTTTCCTCTATATGCATCTTGGCCACTGGCAGAAGAAGGAGTAGAATTTTACATACCATACCTGAAGACATCAAAATAAAACTGTCCTTTTCATATTGGTGTTAGATATGATAGACTCCATAATAATTCCATGGAAAGTAGAACAATGTAATCCAGGGGTCCTCAACCTTTTAAAGCTGGAGGCCAAGTCAGGCTTCCTCAGACTTTTGAGAACCCAGACTAGTGGTCCCACCACCACCACTGCCAAAGGCGACCACCCCGAGTCCACCACACACCCCGTACCACCACCACCACCCGCTCTCCTGCTTACTGGCCTGGAGGAGCTGCATCGTGGATGAAAGAAACGCCCCTGCAGCTGCCGGAAATGTGCCCGCGGCCACTTCCACCACCTCAATCCTTATCTCCTCCGCATGGCTTGGCGTGGTCCCTAATGGCACTCCATAGCAGGGCAGATTTATTTATTGGTAACCCAAAGCGGTTTACAGACAAACAAAGATGGTAAATTACATAAAACATGAAATACAATTAAATATTGTGGCTGAACATCCTAGACAGCATCCAGGCTCAAGGTCAGTGACAGAGCCTGTTACTCAACATCATCTGCAACATCCTCGGGCATCTTAAGGCCCATGTCATGGGTAACAGCCGCTCCAACTCCCCTCCAACCAGCTGAGGGGAGGAGCTCAGGGGGTTCTGTGGCAGGGACGAAGGTGGAAAATGTCCTCCTGCCATGGAGCAACGGTCGCTCCCACTCCCCTCCAACCAGCTGAGGGGACCTGCTGGCAGATGTTGTAAGGTTTACAACATCTGCCCTGCTACGGAGCACCATTAGGGACACACCAAGACAAGCAGAGGAGACAAGGATTGAAGTGGTGGCTGGAGCGGGTGTGTGTGCCAGATGATTGGGTGCCATGGGCCAGATCCGGCCCATGGGCCAAAAGTTGAGGATCCCTGATGTAATCTCACTTTTCATAGCTACACCTTAAAATTCTTCTCATTTCAACTATTTTGTTTTACCCGATGTTGTGTTCTCAATTCTATGCATTAAAACAACCACCAACTGTATCAATATATCCCGTTGTAATTAGAACGCGAGCTAATGACCACCTGGTGGCAATAGCGAGCGCCCAGCTCACAAGGTTCCAATCCCCAAAGAACTGCAGCGCGGGAAGATTCCCGCCACTACCTCACCTGGACAAGAAGGGCGTGACCTGGAATGACGTCACGCCGGCAGTAGCCAATGGGCTATCGTGGAGCCACATTCAAATGTATAGCCACCGTATATATTGAGCTGTTCGTCCGCCATTACCTCATGTTCCCCCAGACCACCATGCAATAAAGATGTGTTAAGCCAATACTTCGGCTGTTCCTGTGTCTTGTTTCTCATACACTAAACCCTTGTATTAAAAAACTGCTGAGAGAGAAATGATGCACACAAATACGCTATATATTGAGGCATTACAGAAATAATTGATAATTACCTTAAATGTAATTAAGACGCTCCTCATTCTATTAATGTAACAAATGACTCTCCTGTTTTAATACTTACTGAAACATAAATAATTAATAATATAATATAATATTTCAATTAATTCTTCACCAACATGTCTTCATGCATTTGACCATAACAAATCTGAGACTGTCAGAGTTTGGCCAACGGATTTTTCTTTACATCTGTTTGACTCAGCTTAACATAGTTTATCATACCTATCATTGTCATATTTCTCATTCCTACATTTTCTGGTCCATAAGATTAGATCATCTCCTGGAGACTATTTCCATTGGCCAGTTTGCCCAATCTAGTGCAGTCTAGAGCTCATTATTACTTTGATGTATGCTGATTTGTGGATCATTAGACGACTTTTCCTTGTGGGCAGTTATCTGCTGAGCAGGTTCCACCTCTTAAGCCTTACTGCTGCTCTTTTTTAAATTTTATGGCAGTGGGCCAGGATACCTTAGAGACCGCATCGTCCCAAGAGTGTCTGCCTGTCCAACCAGAGCGGACCGGAGGGGCTCTCTAATGGTGCCATCAGTTAGGGGTGCACATTTGTCCAGCACCCGAAGGAGGGCCTTCTCCGTGTCCGCACCAACTCTCTGGAACCTCCTGCCAACAGATCTAAGACTTCAAAGAGAATTGCTGCCCTTCAGGAAAGGATTGAAGACCTGGCTGGCAGGGCAGGTGTGGGGCCCAAATGGAAACATGGTCCCCGCCTGCTGGCTTATGTAAACAATTAAGAACTCTCTCTCCTTCTTTTTATAGTGGGTGGGATGGGTGGGTGGGATATGGGTTTTTTTAAGTGGGTGGGATATGGGGCTTTTAAAGTGTTTTTATGTGTTTTTAGAACTTGTTGTAATGCCGCCCTGAGTCGGGTTCTGCCTGAGTGGGCGGCATATATAAATATGACTATTCAATTAAATTAAATTAAATTTTCTCAGTTAAACAGCTGTTTCTGCATACTGTTTTTAATTTCCTTACATGTTACCAATTTTGTACCACAGCACTACAATGAAAACTAAAAATTAATCAAATTAAAATTAGAAAGCGTTGAGAAAAAACCTGGAGATTAAGAATGGGACAGAGAGGAACGAGTGCATTAGACAGAGAGCAGATACTCTGCACTCTTTAAAAAAAAATAACTTTTATACTAACAATAAAATAAAAGTAGGAAGGACTGGGGTGAAAATGGGAAGATTTGAGAATGGTGAATGGATAAAACAAGGATGGAAGGAAGAGTGAAGTACTCATTAGCCAGATACAGTTCTTTTCAGAGGCCAAAATAACTGGGACAAAATTTAGTCCAAAAAATCTATACATTTTGTCATTGGTACATTTTTGTTTCAGCCAGTATAACTTATTGGGACAAAAACAATTTTGTGTCATTTGTCAGTTTTTTAATTCTTGTCAGATGCACCACCAGCATATAATAACATACAAAACTAAAATTAACACATCTAAAAAGAAAATAGGATTATTATTTTATTATTTATTTTATTTATTGAATTTATATCCCGCTCTACTCAGACCCATGGCCGACTCAGAGCGGCTAACAACATATTAATGTACATACTATTACAATATAATGATACAAATATACAATAAATAATCAATAAAGTTACAAAGAAAACAATATTCCACAATGGTACAGTATCAAATACACAATAACAAAGCATCAAAGCATTAAAAGGGCTAGATGACATCTGCCCAATATCAGGCCACTTCAACAACATTTCCTCTTGCCAACATAAGGTCCTCCTCAGTGCACATTGAGGGGCATTGTATGCATTGTATCATTTGACAGCTATCATGATGCTGGGAACCAGAAGAGGCATGCTCTGATTGTCAGTAGATTTTCCCTGATCTGGAAGAGGTGATATTAGAATTCTTGAGGAGTTCAGGTTATAAGAGACATATACTGTATATTGAATTTTAGCTACAGCTATGATCCTACTGATAGTCCTAAATATATGAAATTCTCACAGGATCAGAAAACCTATTCCGTACTTTTTAAAAGTACTGTTGGGTGAGAACAATAGCTTTTTTTGTAAAAATGCACAGACAAGGGAGTATTATCAGTTCCCTCTTGCATGTTGTATGTTGTTTATCTTAGTTTTATGCATGTTTACTTAAAAGTAACTTTAAGAACAGCCATTCCCACCTCATCCACTCCTTCCATGTACAGTAAAAGAGCGCCTTACTTAGAGACTAACTCACTTAAAGAGCATAATTTTCTTTCAATGGTCACCTCACTTAACAACTAAAACCAACAAAAACATGCTTAACAACTAAATAGGGGTTTTCAATCTCTCCCCTCCCCCACCAGAAGTCACAATTGGTCACTCACAATGGTGTTTTGCTTAAAGAGCAATCCCGTGGAACACATTATGCTCTTTAAGGGAGGTACTACTGTATTTTGGGATTGTTCCTCTTATACTGTCCCAGCTGGGTGTTATCTTTACCTATAAGGAGGGACATTAACCATTGGACTCTGGCATACATGCCTGCACCCATCCATACTATCCCGTGCCGAGCCGCCCGCACTTGCGTTTACCCGGGCTGACCATCACCGCAAGGGTCCAGCAGTCGCCAGTGGGGCAACCGCCCCATGAATGCAAACAAACAACTTCAAGTCCCAACGTCCTCCGCGCTGCGCCGCCTCTCAGCCAATCAGGCTAACAGGCAAGAGCAAGGAGAACGTTGGGAAAGCTGGCGCGCCCAATACAAAATGGACCACAGCAAAAAAGCCGCCGCACGAATGCGAACAAAAGAAACAAAACTTCAAGTCCCAGCATTCTCCGCGCCATGACCACTTCAGCCAATCAGGCCGAAGGGCGCGAGCGTTCAGAGTGCTGAAAAAGCCGGTGCATGAAAAATTAAATAAAATAACATTTCATGCAACGGGAACACAAGGCCGCCACAGGCGGGATGCAGCACCTCACAGCCTCAAAAAACCCACAAAAAACCACAGTGAGACAATCGCCGGCCTTCTTTCCCAGAACAACGGGGAGAAGAGGGACTCCCTCTTCTCCCCGCTACCCCGCCGAAGACACGGCAAGACCACCGCCGGCCTCAAGGTAAGTTGAGCCGCGGTGGGGGGGGGGGAACAAGCAGCAGGCAGCAATTCGTCAGGGGAAGTACACTCCCTGGCGAATGACTGGATGCTACCTTTGTACTACCCACACCGCTGTTTCGAGAACTAGCACAAAACAGCGGTGGAGGGAATAGAAAAGCAGCAGCCAGCAATCCGCAAGGAAGAACACCACCCCTTAAGGATCGTTGCCTGCTGATCTCCCATTAGGTAAACCTGGGAAAAAGAAGGCCGAGAGGAGAGAACCATCGTGAGGCAGATAGCTCTTCTCTGCCTCCTTCTCCCCTGACCGACCTAACGAACCTTACCAGACAAAGAGTGAGCTGACTGCCGGCTCCTCCTTTTCCCCATCACTGCATCGAACCCTAATTTCGAAACAGCAATGGAGAAAAGAGGAAACAACAAACAGGCCGTTCTTCACCCCACAAAACACAACAACAACAAAACAGTTAACCAGAACGCCAAGCATCAAAAATAATAAAACACAAATAAATAAACAAATAATTCAAATAAACCCAGTAAGCAACACAACAATAAACAACAAACTCAACTAAAAACACCCGAAATACCAAAGGCTAACGAAAAACCATGAAAACTCACTAAAAACACCTATCTACAACACGAAAATGCCTAACTCAACAAACAATAATATCACAAATACAGAAAAATAAAAATAAATAAATAACAACCAGAAATACCCAAACCAATAAAACACATCTAAAATCCAAAATAAAAACAAAAGAACAAGCAAAAACACTTGGGGGGAGGGGTTAAGTAGAAACTTTTTACTTAACCCCCCCAGCCCAACACCCCAAAATCAAAACAAAATACAAACAGAATAAAAAATCAAGAGCACTTACCAAACACGTCCTACTTCCATGCCTCCGGAACAGAACTGAACAAAGAAAGACAATCTCAGTACTCTTAAACACAGCCCCACCTAGAGGCTGGAAGCGTATAAAACAGTCAAAAAAACTAAAAATAAAAACAAAAAAATAAACAAATTCAAATAAATTTAAAAACCACAAATTCAAATCTCAACCACCAAAACCACCCCTAACCAAAACACACACACACACACACACACAAAACCCTGCCCGGCAAGGCAGGGCAAACTATGCTAGTCTTAGATAATTCAGGTGTTCGAAGAAAAAGCAACTTGATCTCAGTAAAATCTCTGTTCTTTTTGAAGTGTAACTTCATGTGACATGATTTGATTTGTTAGTACTCTGAATTCCTTATTCTTAGTTTCAGATAAAGTAAACAATGAGGAGAGAGGTTTAACACAATCTAACAGGATTTTTATTTAGGTACTTTAGGTATGAAGGGAGAAGTAGGTTCTTGAATATGAATGATAAAGGTTTAAATGATAGTGAGATCTAAATATATTTTTTGAATAATGAAAGTTCAGGATAATTATGTTACAGAGTGTCTGTCTTTCTTACATATATACACTCTAACCACTATAGAGAGACTTCAATTAAAAACTTTGCCAGAGATGACTACTTATTCTCAAATGGATTTCTAATTTCCTTCAGGTCTCTGGTCTGACTTTTCTGATCTGATTCTCTTCACTGTCATCTCTCAACTTCTGTGATAACTTTGTACGACAGTCATATTTCAACATACACCAAACCACACTGTTTTATACATGCTAACTAATCAGCATTCAGCTACTCAATCTCTAATCACTTCAAAATTTCACCCAAGACCAGCCACAATCTAAACACTCAAAACTATTTATGTACAAAATCCATATAGGTAATCTTAACCTATAAAACCAAGGGTTAACAGTTGGAACTTGGTATAGGTTCCTAAGACTCGCCCTAATAACCCATACCCACCCTTCATGCACATGGATGAACTGGGTCCGCAGGTCAACGAAGGATTGAGAAAAGCGGCAGTGGGGCAAGAGCCCCACAAACACGAAGAAAGGGAAACAACTTCATTTCCCAACGTTCTTTGCGCCACGCTGCGCCACAGCCAATCAGGCTGAGAGACACGACCACAAAGAACGGTGAGAAACGCGCCGCAGCCAATCAAAAATAAGCTTCAGAAAAAAACTGCAGCACGAACTACGAATCCCAGAGTCCTCTGTGCTGCACAACCCCTCAGCCATTCAGGCTGAGGGACACGAGCACAGAGGAGGCTGGCAAAGCGTGGCACGCCAAAGTTAAAAAATAAACCGCCCGGAGGGAAAGACTTTTAAAGACCCAGCAGGACTCAAGAGGTAAGCGTGATTAGGGAGTGGGGGGCGAGGCACGGCCCCGGTAACCACGCTGCCACCACCCCCGCCCCACCACCTAGCCCACCCTTCCTAACCCCCACCGACCACGCTTACCTCCTGGCTCTGACTGGGTGTTTAAAGGTTTCCCTTCCGGTGTTGCCTTCTACGTCTCGTTCTCACTTCTCTGTGGGCTGCCTGGAAAGGAAGCTCCTTTCCAAGCAAACCCAGAAAGAAGCAAACCCCCTCCCTGCTGGGGATTTCTTCTCCCCAGGAGGCAAAGCTGTCTTTGCCTCCCAAAGAGAACGAATTGCTTCTCTCTGGGCTGCCTGGAAAGGAAGCTCCTTTGCAAGCAAACCCAGAAAGAAGCAAACCCCTTCCCTGCTGGGGATTTCTTCTCCCCAGGAGCCAAAGGTGTCTTTGCCTCCCAAAGAGAAAGAATCGCTTCTCTCTGGGCTGCCTGGAAAGGAAGCTCCTTTGCAAGCAAACCCAGAAAGAAGCAAACCCCTTCCCCTGCTGGGGATTTCTTCTCCCCAGGAGCCAAAGGTGTCTTTGCCTCCCGAAGAGAAAGAATTGCTTCTCTCTGGGCTGCCTAGAAAGGAAACTCCTTTGCTAGCAAACCCAGAAAGAAGCAAACCCCCTCCCTGCTGGGGATTTCTTCTCCCCAGAAGCCAAAGGTGTCTTTGCCTCCCAAGCTTCTCAAAAAAAAAAATACATTATTTTAAAAAAATTACTTAAAGCACAGTCAAAAACATTAAAAAAAACACACAAAAACAAACAAAAACAACACCAAAAAATACAAACACATTCACAATTTTACACAAATGGTCACAAGAATAAAAACAAGTCAAAAAAATTACACTAAAACACACTTTAACACAAATCACAAATATATGTCAATAAAATACAATAGAAACTTTTTAAAAATCCTGTACTGAGTTTTAACTCAAATTAAAACCCAAAACATCTAAACACATTTTAAAAACATTGAATGTAAAAAACATTTACTTTCACATTATTTAAATTATTACCTACGGTACAACTATTTTAAAAAATTCCAAAAACTAAAACATTATTCAGTTACATAAAACAAATTGAAAAATATATATCATACTTTGTTCTTTTATTAATCCTCAAAAAAAACCAAAAAAAGCAGATCACAGTTTATAACAGCCAAGCCAAAAAAAATTACATAAACAAACATTGTAAAAATTAAAATTACAGACTAAGTAATTTTTTAAAAACATTAACACAATTTAACATTCCAGCACAATTTAAAACAGCCCGGCAATGCCGGGCAACCTCTGCTAGTTATACATAAATGTATACATAGAGGCTCAAAATGGGCTAATTGCAGCATGGCCAACTCTTCACCAAGCATGCAGAACATTGCAACCTAAACCTCTTTTCATTGCCTTCTAACTGGTGAAGTAGAACACTAGTAAAATAGTACTTCTATGTAAAGGTCTCCCTTGCTTGAAAGCCGGTGTTGTCTGACTCGTACTCATCTCTGTTTATAGCCACTGCTTCGGGAGCTGCACTGGTTGCCAGTGTGCCTCCGGGTGCCATTCAAGATGCTGGTAATTACCTTTAAAGTCCTATATGGTAGTGGGCCAGGATATTTAAGAGACCGCGTGACTCCAAGAACATCTGTCTGTCCCACCAGAGCAGACCGGAGATGCTATCTCATTGTTCCATCTGCTAGAGGGGCACGTCTCTAGCACCAGAAAGAGGGCCTTCTCAGTATCTGCTCTGGCCCTATGTAACCTCCTGCCAATTGAGCTGTGTCTCCAGACAGAGTTGCTTCTCTTCAGGAAAGGGTTAAAAACCTGGCTGGCAGGGCAGGTGTGGGGCACCAACGACATGATAACCCCGGCTTGCTGGCTAATTTAGTAGAACACACACTCTCTTTTAAGCTTTTTAAATTTTTGTCAGTAGTTTTTAGAAGGGTTTTTATTGCTTTTTTAAACAGACATTGGTTTTATTTTCTGTGAGCCGCCCAGAGTCTTCAGAGTTGGGTGGCAATACAAATTAGAAAAATAAATAGCCAAAGAGCCAGCACTATCTGCATCTGCATACGTTTCCGTGGTTATGTGGCATAATAAAGCCTAATAAACATGTTTTTCACAGAGAGTAATGAAATGCTTGGCATTGCTGCTAGAATTGTGTTGCTAGAAACACTGGACTAAATCCTACTAATTTGAAGGCCTAATACTGTATATGCCAGTGATAGGCCAAAAGTAAATAGATGTTTGTTGTCCTATTTCATCTTCACAGAATTACCCAACACTCCTGTTTTGAATTTATATGGTCTAACGTATTTTAATGTAACTGTTGCCAAGGCCTTGACCATGGATGCTGAGACCACCCTGTTGGAAGCAATTCAGGACTAAAAGGCAATTGTGGGTCCATCCCAATTGATATCTGACTCTGCTCATTCAACAGGGCATGGTGGGGGTGTTCTGATTCCTCACATTGCACTAGATCAGGAGTCAGCAAACTTGGCTCTCCAGATGTTCTTGGACTTCAATTCCCAGAAACCATAATCAGCAGGTGTACTGACTTGGGTGTCTGGTAAGTTTGCTGACTCGTGCACTAGATGCATTGGGAATAGAAGAACTATCTGTAGTTCTGTTGTTATGAACAGATGACACTCTATCATTTAGAGTTAAAGTGACTCAGAGATTCTGAAGGTGTAGGACCAATTAAGATTGTCTACCCCAGGAAGATAGATGGTAAATCAAGTTGGTTTTCTGGTAATCATTGGGGTTTTCTTTTTTTTCTCGGCAGTTGTCAAAGCCCTAGTTGACCAGAAATGACCCTCATGGAAAAACAAGCACAATAAACCTTAAGTGAGCTTTTTGGGAGCTGGGTTATGAAAGAAGCATAAGACTAGAAATAAGTGACATTAGAATAGTATTGACAGAAATCTGAGAGAATTTCATTAAATACAGTTAGAGCCCATTTAAAGAGCCACTCCGTGAGAGTGATCCAAACAAAAACAACTTCTTGCCCACCTTTCTTCATAGAGACTTTCAGCAAATGTCTCTTGAGTATTATATTCTGGCCCATGAGAAGACATCCAGTATCCCATTTTGACCAGTTTGCATGACATTTTACATATAAAATATATCTGCCGGTTTGGATGCTATAGTTGGGACATATCTATGACATACCCGTCAAGCGCAGCTCCAGAAAATACGGGAACTGCTCTGGCCCGGGCGCGCATGCACAGCAACAACTCTTTTGCGCATGTGCAAAACTCCTTTGCACATGCACAGAGCTAATTTGCACATGCACAGAGCCCATTTGCGATGGGCGCGCATGCACAGTAACCCCTTTCCCCGCTGTTCATATACGGAACGGTGGCGGGAAAGGGGAGGAACGTGCAGAGAAATACGTGATTTCCCGGCCAATCCGGGATACTTGACAGGTATGATCTATGAAAGGCATATTTATCCTATGCTTGTCCTTTTCAGTTTGTGCAGTTCAAGAATGTGGAGATGATCTGTGGAAAAGTGAAACCTAGCACTTGTGCTTTACATTTGCTCTTCTTGGTTTATTAGAGCAGTTAGCAACAGTCACTTATACCAATGTGTATCTGGTATAAGGCATTTATGGGTGAAATTGATTGTTTAGGTTTGTTTCAATCCGGCTTCAGGCCAGGTTTGCTTTTGTCACCATGGTAGATATTTCATGCAGAGACTAGATACTAGGACTGTGTCCTTTGTAAATTCTGCTGAAGCGCTTGTTGACTTTCAGTATCAGGAGGTGGTGAAACCCCCCAAAAAATGGAAGGGAAGAAAGAGAAGGAAAAGAAGGAGGAAGTCAAGGATAAACAGCCAACGCCTTTGACATCTCCAGTTCCAATGGACGAAGTCATGCATATGACTGAGTTGGGAAAATTGATTAAAAGATTGGATAAGATGGATAATTATTTACAAAAAATTGAGGAGAATAGGGCTCAGGATAAGGTTGATATTTTGAAAGGACAGCAGGAGATAAAAGAGGCTAGAGCTAAAGATAAAGATGAGATTATGGAAAGTCATAAGAAACTTAGATCAATGTTCACTGATTTCACTAAACAAGCTAATGTTAATTTTAGAAAATTTGGAAAAAAATTGTCTCAGTGCAAGCAGATATGAAGTTAATGCAATCTGATATGAAAATGTTAAATGAAGAGCAAGAAGAGGTTAAATTTAAGATTGAGGTTCAAGAGAAAAAAGTAGATACGATGGAAGAGCAAATGAGAAAACAGAACATGGTTATTAGAAAATTGGGAAAAACGCCAGACCAGTTAAAAGTAAGAATTGTAGATTGGCTTAATAATCTTAAAATGGGTAAAGATTTTGTGGCTGAAGATATTGTAAGTGCATATCGATTGGGGTCAAAAAAGGAGAGGATTGTTCAAAGAAATGTTTTGGTTAAGTTAGCAAATTTGGGGGATAAATTGAGGGTGATGTTGTTTTTTATAAAACAAATGGGGTCTGGCGCTCTAAAGATTGAAGGAAATGATGTTGAAGCTTATAATGATATATCAATTGACGAACGATCATGGAGATACAAGATGAAGCCTGTGAAAAAAATTTGTGTGATCAAGGGATTGCATACAACTGGAGATTTCCTCATCAATTAAGATTTTTTTATGCGAAAAAATGCATACAATTGACTCAAAGATGGATCCATTGGATTATTTGCATTTAATAGGTTTGGTTGGAGGAGGTACTCAAGAATGGACAAAACTGAGACAAGAATTGGTAGAATCGGGGTATTGAGATGGAGGGAGGGAGGAGAAAAAGTAGAGAGGATCAGTGGGAGGTGCAGAGGGTGATATTGGGAGTGGGGTGGTAGAGGTGTTGGAGTCTGATGAAGGTTGAGGTTTATAATTAAAAAATTACAGGAGGGTTTGGAAGGCGAGTAGTTGAAAGAGATCGATAAAGGATCGGTTAGATGAAAAGGATAAATGCTTAGACCATATAGTTTGGATAATCATCACATCTTCCACATCCGTCGTCCCGTCCCCCCCATCAATAATATACATATAGTGAGGCAAAGTGCAGAAATAATGTCAAGGATAGGCTGAAGTCAGTTAACAAGGAACAGGTGCAAGCAATCATCGTAGCTCAGCTCTGCTGTGATTGACAGTTAATAAGATACATTGTAACCTTAAGTGTTTTGCTGGCGGTAGAAATAAAAGTTGCTTGCAGAGCAGAGCAGAAGTGAACAGAGCTGGATGTAATGCTAATTTACTTTGTCTGTAAATGTTGTTAATATACCAGTTTGATTAAAACTAAATCTGGTGTATAGTCTTCTTTCTTGGACCTATCACAACTCAGACTGCTACAACACTCACTCAAAACTAACACCCCCTTGGTAAACAGAGGCAACTTTTTGGCTGGAAAAGTAGAGGGGAGAAGAAATCTTTTTATATTTTTGTTCTATTATTAAATATGGGGTAGTGAGAGTAAATTGTTTAGATATATGCACAGCCTTTGGAGATCGCAGTAAGTCTAATAAGATGAGGTTAGAAATTAGATATGAAGACCGTTAAGATATTGACATGGAATGTGAAAGGTACTGGTTGTCAATTGAAACGTAGGAGATTAGAATCAGCCCTTAGGAAAGATCGACCAGACATAATTGTTCTTCAGGAGATGCATCAAAACTCAGAAGATACAAATAAATTATTTTTAGGATGGATGCAGATTTATGAAAAGGCCTTAGGTATCTCAAAGGCAAGGGGTGGCTATCTTGATTTCGAGCAGATTAGGTTTTACGATGACAAGGTGTATTAGTGATCCGGAAGTAGGTATTTGATAGTGAAGGGTACAGTTGAGGATGAAGAAATAACCTTTGTAAATATATATGCACCAAATGAATTTCAAGATAAATTCTTAAAGTGTATCAAATATTGGTGAAAGAGGTAACAATAAGAATGATAGTATCAATTTGATACAATCTAGTATAGATTGTACAAATGTGACAAAGTATAGAAGTGGGTTTAAATGTCTAGTCATGCCTGCCACATGACCATGGAAACATCTGCAGAAGCAGATAGTGCTGGTTCTAGTGGTTCAGGGCTCCAACTAATGTCCTGCAGCCACAACAGTATGAGTTCGATCCAGACGGTGATCAAGGTTGACTCAGCCTCTTCCATCCTTTTGAGGTCGCTAAAATTAGTCCCCAGCGTGTTGGGGGGGGCCAAAAATGCTAAATTGCCTTGTGAACTGCGGCAGAGAGTGCACTAAGCCCCATGGAGGAGGTGTAGAAGTGTAATTACTAATTTCTTTTTTGCTTCCCAAAACTGAGGGGAGAGCAGGGAAACTTTCCTGGAAAGGGGGGGGGGTTCGTGATTGGGAATAGGGAAAGCGGAGAAAAGAAGGAAAAGAGAGAAGGAGGAAGAGAGCAAGAAAGTGGAAACAGGAGGCAAAAGAAGGGGAGAGGGGTTGTTTGCAATGCCTCTTTGGGTGAGAGAGGCAGGGGATCACGCAGGAGGAGAAAGAGGGGGATCCCTCCAGATGCCCCCCCCCAGGCAGAAGAGGAAGGAGTGGGGGGAAAGGGATGGTTGCAACTTGCAAATAAAGAAAGAGAACTTCCTCCCCCTCCTTCTCCGGCTCTCGTTGGATCTCTCAGTTCGAGACGACTAGCAGCGTTGGAAAGGGGTGTGTGTGGGGTTTCTGGAAAAGTCCCTCCTCTTCCTCTTTGGAGCGGGCGCCTGGCCGGGGATTTTGGACCTTGTAGTCTTTAGTGTAAGGGACCAAAGACAATGAAACAGCCGAAGGATTGGCTTAACACAGGTTTATTGCATGATGATCCGGAGGAACATGTGGTAATGGCGGATGGGTAGCTCAATATATACAGCTGGCTATACATTTGAATGTGGCTCGTCGACAGACTATTGGTTGCTGCCTGCGTGACGTCGTAGGAGGTCACGCCCTTCTTGACCAGGTGAAGAGGTGGCGGGGAATCTTCCCGCGCTGCTGAACCAGGTGAATATGATCCATGAGAGCTGGACGCTCGCTACTGCCCTCTGGTGGTCACTAGCTCGCGTCCCCTTATTAGGTTTACATTGATACAGCTGATGGTTATAATGTTGCACACAGAAAGGTTACATTGTTAACACATGGCAAAGGTACATTGTTAAAGGCACAGCTTTACAGAACACAACATAGTCTCCCTTCCGTAGCCGGATCGCGCGCGCCCAGCGCTGGGCTTTTACACACCGCCGTTGCGTGCGATCCTTCTCCCGACAGCAGGGGGTGGGCCGCGGGAATTTCTTAGGTGCCTCGCCCTCCCCTGTGAGACTCCACCTGGCATGGAGCCCCCATCCTCCCATGCACGTGCACGGAGGTCAGGGTACACAAACACACAAAGCGGGCGGCACACACACTTAGGCTGGCCACTTTTTTTCCTTTCTCTCTTTCTCACTCCCTTTTCTCTCTCTCTCTCTGTTTTCTCTCCAGTATTACTTCCTTGCCACGAAGTCGGCAGTAGGCAAGCAGCAACAGGAGGGCGCCGGGCAGGAGGAATCCTGCACATGTGCAAATTGCCCCCCGTCTTTCTGCTTCTGGCATGCATGCTCCAGAAGCAGAAAGACTGAAGGCCAAGGGCAATTGTGCATGTGCGTTTCCTGTTCGCCCGCCTGCTGGCTTCGTGGCAAGGAGCCGCATGCCATGGTTAAAAAAAAACCATTTACACAATGCTAATAGGCTGCCCGCTGCCGGGCCCCTGTCAACTCCGGGCCTGGTACGGCATCCTGCTTGCCCCCCCCCCTGACAGCGGCCTTGGGAATGATACAGGGGATGTCAGTTATAATGTAGTATTGTGCGGGGGGGATTCTTATAGTGTTTCTATAGTGTTTTGGTGTTTATATTATTTTTATGCTCATTTGGTACTTTAACTGTACTTGTATAAGCTATGTTGATTTTGTTGGGTGGGATTTTGTGACAATGCTATTGGGTAATATTGCATCTATATTATTAATGAGTCTGATATGTTATTTTATTATTTTTTAGAGTTTTTCTGGTATTTTGATGATATGCTGTTTTATATTTGAACTGTATTTACCTGTAATTTTTAATTTACTATATGATATGCTTTCTATATTTTGGTTCTTGTTATACTGTATATTTAATTGTGTTGGAAGCCACCCTGAGTCGGCCTACAAGCTGATTGGGCAGGGTACAAATTAAATCTAATACCATGAAGTCGGTATTTAGAGGGGAATGTATTAAATTAACAAGTATAAAACATAAACAATTAAGGAATAAACAAGAGGAAATTGAAAAAGAAATTAAACAGCTTCAGGAAGAACATATGAGAACTTAAGAGCAAAAAAATGTTTGAGAGGATACAAAGATTAAAGAAGGAATTAATTGGAAAAGATATAGAAAAGGTAAAAAGAGATTTAGTATATTTCAAGAGAGAATAGAATATAATAATAAAAATTCAAGATTATTAGCAAGAGCGGTGATAGATAGATAGATAGATAGATAAATCTTTATTGTCATTGTCCTGCACAGAACAACGAGATTGGGAGAGAAAAACACTTAACAACCCAACAAAACCTAAACAAAATACAACTATACAAAATTATCAACATACTCCCACTCCACATATACACATTTAACCCAAAAAAGCTCTAAAACTCTAAAAACTCTAAAACTCTAAAAGAGAAAAGAAGTACAGTAATATCTCATACAACGTCCAAACTTGGTTCCACAAGTTAGGATGTTGTATGAATTCCAACTTTGTATGAGGCATGCTAAATCCTATCCGCGATGCCTCATACAACGTCTAAATTATTGCCACCGATGCTTTGTATAACGTTGTTCCCATAGGTGAGAGCGGGGAGGCGGGAGCGAGAGGCTTGCCTCAGTTGTAAGGCGGCCGGCATGGCCCATAAGAAGGCCAGTCTTGCTCCCACATCCCCGCTTTCACCAGGGGAAGCGTCTGGCAGCTCTGGTGCGGCAGGTCTTTTCATGGGCCACGCCGACCGCCTCACAGCTGAGACCAGTCTTGCTCCTGCCTCCCCGCTCACAACCAAGGGAAGGGTCCGGTGGGTGTTGCGGCTCCGGCGTGGCAGCTCTTATGGGCCACGCCGGGCGCCTTACAGCTGAGACCAGTCTCGCTCCCGCCTCCCTGCTCTCACCAGGGGAAGCGTCCCTTGGTTGTGAGTGGGGAGGCGGGAGCGAGACTGGTCTCAGCTGTAAAGCGGCCACCGTGGCCCATAAGAAGACCTGCCGCGTCGGAGTCTCGCTCCCACCTCCCCGCTCACAACCAAGGGAAGCGTCCGGTGGGTCTTGCGGCTTCTTTCTAATGTAAAAACCCTAATGCCTCATACAATGTTCGGCAACGGTGTATGAGGCATCTTTTTTCCAAGAATTGGGCGACGTTGTATGGATCCGACGTTGTATGAAGTGGACGTTGTATGAGGTATTACTGTAAAAGGGAAATAGGTATTTTGATAAATAAACAAGGGAATAAGATGTAATAAGACGAAGGAAAAAATTGAAATAGTAAAGGAGTTTTATCATGAGTTGTATTTTGAAAAAGAAATAAAATTAGAAAAGTTAAAAGAGTATTTAGCAAGACAGACAGGGGTTAAAATAAGTCAAGAACACAGGGATAGAATGGAAGAAATAATAACGGAAAAAGAAATCAAAGAGGTTATATCAAAATTGAAAATGAGCAAAACACCAGGAGAAGATGGATTCCCAGCAGAGTTTTATAAAGAACTAGCAGATTTTGCCCGGCGGTGCTGGGCTGTTTTAAATGGTGTTTGTATTTATTTATTTTTGTTAATGTTTGTAAAGGAGAGGCTAGTCTATATTTGAAATTTTTAAAATGTTTATTTATTTATTGTCGGGCTGTTATAAACTGTGATTAGTTGTGTTTGGTTTTTTGCTTTTGTGGATTAAGAAAAAAACAAAGGATGATGTACTTTTACCAAAAAAAATTATTTAACCAAATAATGTTTTAGTATGTGTGTTTTTTTTTAATAGTTGTACCATAGGTAATAATTTTAAAAATGTGAAAATACATGTCTTTTACAATAAATGTTTTTAAAATATATTTAGATGTTTTGGGTTCTTATTTTAGTTAAAATTCAGCACAGGATTTTGAAAAGTTTTTATTTTATTTTATTGTCATATGTTTGTGATTTGTGTTAAATTGTGATTTTGTGTTATTTTGTTGACTTGTTTTTACTGTTGGGGCCTTTTGTTTGGGCCTGTTGTGTCTTTGTGAATTGTTTTTACTTTTGTGGCCAGCAGGTGGTGCTGGTAAGGTGTTTTCTTGTATTTTGACTACAAGACTGTTTTTTGACTGTTTTTTCTCTTGTGGGCTCTGGGTGGAGCTTCTTCCGGTAAGTAGTCTGTTTCTTTATTCATTTCGTTTCCGGCCATCGTGGAGTAAGGATGTCTGCTGGTGAGTTCCCTTGTTTTTTTTATTTTGTGTGTTGGGGGGGGTGTTTGGATTTTGTGTTGTCTTGGTGTATTTTTTTGTTGTGGTGGTGGTGTTTGGCTAGGTGCTGTTTGTGTTTTGTAATTTGTGTGTGTGTTTACTTTGTATGTTTTTGGAGTTAATTTCTGGGCTTTTTTGGATGTTTTTGATTGTTGTTTTGTTTTAAGGGGGTCTTTCCTTCCCGCAGGCCGGGCTCGATGCCTGGCCTGTGGAAAGGAAGGGCAGTGGCCGGGGGGGGGGTGTCTTTCCTTCCCGTGGGCTGGGCTCGATGCCTGGCCTGTGGAAAGGAAGGGCAGCGGCGGGTGGGGGATCTTTCTTTCCTGCGGGCTGAGCTCGATGCCTGGCCTGTGGAAAGGAAGAGCAGCGGCGGGTGGGGGGTCTTACTTTCTCGCGGGCTGGGCTCGATGCCTGGACCGTGGAAAGGAAGGACAGCGGCGGGTGGGGGGTCTTTCTTTCCCACGGGCTGGGCTCAATGCCTGGCCCGTGGAAAGGAAGGGTAGCAGCAGCGGGGGGTTTCCTTACTGCGGCCTGTGTTGCTGTGATGTGCTGCATTTTTTTTTGCGTGCCGGCTTCCTCAGCGTTCTGCGCGCTCATAGCACGCAGGATGCTGGTGCTTGTAGTTTGATGTTTGCAATTTCAGTTTGTGCAGCGTTTTTTCCTGCGGCTTCATTTTGATTGGTCGCGGTGCGTTTCCAAACATTCCTTTTGCTTGCACTGCTCAGCCTAATTGGCTCTGGTGCGGCGCGGCACAAGGAATGTTGGGAATTGAAGTTCATTTTTTTGTTTGCATCCGGGGGGCTCCTGCCCCACTGGCGCATTTCTCAACCCCCCAGTAACCTCTGTACCCAGTTCGGGCGAGTGCACGAATGCTTGGTCGGGGCTAGTGGGGCCTGGCTAAACATCCTTTGTCAAATCACAACGGTTAACACACAGATTTATAGGTATAGATTTGAGGAGGCAGTAATTCCAAGGCTTTTAAAATTGTTTACTTATATATTAGAAGGAGGGTCAATATCGACTTCATGGTATAGGTCAGTACAGTATACTTTCCGGAGATCTGTTTGAATTCTTGGTGGGACAACTTTACAAAGTTGCATTTAAGGTTCTTCTTCAGTTCCATAGCCAAAGAAAATTTAAAATATACCCAAAACTGCTAAAACCGTGATTACCTACCAACTGTATCCTGGTGACATCCAAACTGTTGCTTTCCTTTTCATGAATATCCATACAATGGAACTGTTGTAATTCTAAATTTTTGTTTCACATTAGCGATGGAGTGATTGAGAATATACAATGGAAGCATAATTTGGAGACAATAGATGTAGTTCTTGTAGTCAAAAGGCAAATAAAGGGATGAGGAGTCTTCCTGTGGTATATGAGGTTATATATGGCAGCTGCTACTTGTGTCAGAGTATACATTTTTCCCCCAGGGAAAATGTCATTGCCATGAATTTGTTTAAGGTGGATCCCAGCTTGCCATAAAGTGACCCACGCGCTATGATCATGAAGCCATCTCCTGTTGCACAGATGGAATGAGACATGCAGGATTTGACACTGGGATTGCAATGGACTGCTGCAGCCTTGAGGATACAGTATTGACAAGGTTACATAGGTTGCAGATGTACAGATTTTGTCAGTAGCCTGGAGTGGATTTGAACAGTTAAGACCATATACTAACTGTACCAGGACTTAGAGCTGCTAGATTTCGTCATAACCACTCTTATTTAGTGTATTCCTTTAAAAATGTTTTAGTAATGTTGAAAAAGCACACAGAAACTTTAGGTTACTCAGAATGCTGTAGCCAGTTACAGAGATAAAATGACTCCCCACTTATCAGCATCCTCACAGTCTACCAGTCTGTTTTGGCGTACAACTTGAAGTGCTGTTCATGACTTATAAAGCTCTATATGAGCTTGTACCATATGGTTTGAAGGACTATATTCTTATTTAGTATACTTTTGTCAAGATTTCAAGATATTTAGTGAGTAATGTTGTCTTGATTTTTCCTGTTGTCAGAGGCACACAGGTATGGAAACACCATTGAAAGTGATCAGTTGTGACTTCTGGCGGGGGGATTGCGAACCCCAGTATAGTTGTTAAGCGAGTTTTTGGTTGGTTTTAGTTGTTAAGCGAGACGACCATTCAGAGAAAATTCTACTTTTTAAGCGAGTTAGTCTCTAAGTAAGGTGCTCTTTATGCGAGGTTTTACTGTATAAGTAAATTAAATACTGTATTATGTTAGGAAAATGACTGGCTGAATAATTTGGTGTGTTAGATATCTGGTTGCGCAGAGGTTAGGCGTTCCATTCTCCACTGTGTTTCTTGAAAGAAGAGCCAGTTGTGGGCAGGCTGTGCAGTCCCAGGGTGCTCCCAGAAGAGGGTAGTGGTAAATCACTTCTGATTGTGGTTTTTTTTAACCTACAAAACCACGGAAAGGAGTGCCATAAGTCAGAACTGACTTGATGACTCACAATTATTACTTACATTAGAGACATGAAATTCATTGTATCCAAATAAGACTAAGGTGTAGTTGGTATATAATGAAGTTCAGATTTTTCTTGGGATACAGTTAAATCTGGCTTTCCTAATGAACTCTCAGGAACCATCTATGTCTTGGAGCACTTGTTATTCTCTTTGCTTGATACTGCTGATTGCAATCCCTCTTGGATAACCAAAATTTTGTCCATATGTCTATAATGTACAGTCAAGACTAATTTAGTTGATTATACAGAGGGGCTATTAATAGAAAAATATGGTGAAACTGTAGTTTATTTAGAACATGGTGACCAGATTATTACGCAGTATTTGGCATGTGGAAAAGCTTCCTAATTTGTAAAGATATATTGTGTCTTAAACAGAACGTTGTTTACTACATCTCAGGGCTTGATTATACAAAATATTCTACAAAATTTTCCCTGGTTGTTCTGGAGTGGGAGAATGTTGACGTGCTAGTAGGGGTTGTTGTTGCTGCTGCTGCTGTTGTGATTTTGTTCACATCACTTGCTGGCATGTGTGACTCCCTGTATCAGTGTAAAGTGACATTGCGGTATATGTATCTTAGGTGATGTTGATAGTAATATTTCAGTGAGGTGTGTTGTTAGGTCTGCTCTGTATTAGGCTAGCAGTTGTCAGTTCATGTCAGTACTATATCATCTGTTATTATATATATTATATTTTCTTGAACCTATTTAAGAGTGGCATGAGAGAGTGTGACAAAGCAACAAAATAGTCATTTCACTCAGTCCCTTTGGAGAAGTTAACTGTGCTGTTCACCAAGAAGAGATTATGAAACAATGTGGCCCTGGGTAGATAGCTTCGGGGAGTGCTGACCAAAAATATCTGGTAGTCTCAGGTTCAAGTCCTCTTTGTAAATGAGGATATCATATACCTAAAGCGTTATTTTAAAAACATTTCATGAAAACCTCTGTTGAATATTTTGAGATCTGCTTCTCTTTTTAAAGACCCCTTTCATCTCATATTGTCAGGGGGATGTTTTATATTTGAATGTTTTATGGTGATTGTGAGCTGCCCGGAATCACTTCGGCGAGGGGGCAAGGATAGAAAAACAAATAAATAAATACAGCCCCAAACAACAGTTATCCTTGCAACTACTGTATTGCTATCAATGTACCAAGACCACTAGAAGGGAATAAGACAAAGAGAAAGGTTTTCCTTGCATCATTTCAATAAAATGACCTAAAGATTTCAAGGTTGGTGGAGGGAGTCCTGGTGAATCCCCCCCCCCCTCATCTTAGCTCTTTAGGTCCTATGAAATGTTGGTCTTCCACCTTATTTTCCAGTCCCATTATCCTGTAGACCATACTGCCAGCAATTCAAAGCTGATTGTCAGGCGATGGTTAACTAACCTGAGAACCCTGAGGACTAACTGCTTTGGGTGGCAAAGTCCACAAGGAAGGGTGGAGATGGTCCCCAAGTGGATTAAATCCCACTTGAATCCATCTTGATAGGGGGCAGCAGCTTCATCAATACTGGCCTGGGGCTGAGGAGGACTTTGTGCGCCAAAAGACCTCAGGACCAGAAAGTAACTCGTGGAACTGGATCAGTGGTACGGGTGTACAGGTGTCTCACTGCGAAGCGAAAGGCAAATGGAAGGCCACTGCATTATATTGTTCCCAGGACAATCTTCATGGTTGATTACCAATATTCAGAATTGGATATGACACTTAAAGAAGAAGAAGATAGAGCTACAAACATCCATACTTCCTTTCAACATACTTTACAGTGTGACACCATCAAGCTGTAATTCTGGTGATTGCAGTAGTAACAGTGCTGGACTTACAGTCAACTTGAATGGGAAAAAAATGGAAAAAGAAGAAAGTTGATCCCACATACCAGACAAAGTAGTGACTGCTAAGAAGCTACAACCATGGCAGTGAGCTGAGAAGATTACCTAGAACAACCCTTGAGTTAAATTCTTAGTAAAGGTTTCCCTTGCTCGAAGCCAGTCGTACCCAACTCTAGGGTTCAGTGCTCATCTCTGTTTCAAAGCCGAAGAGCCAGCACTGTCTGCTTCTGCAGACGTTTCCGTGGTCATGTGGCAGGTATGACTAGACACCGGAGTACACGGAACACTGTTACCTTCCCACCAAAGTGGTCCCTATTTATCTACTTACAATTTCTTGCTTTCGAACTGCTAGATTGGCAGTAGCTGGGACAAAGACAGTAGCTCATTCCGGCTTGCAGTACTGTACTCGGGAATCGAACTGCTGACCTTCCACCGAGTTGAAACATTATGTTGCAAAGGAATGGGTGGGTTATAAGGGGAGCTACTGATAGTTTCATTTTCTTCAGGACCTAAGAAAAATATAGCTTAAGTCAGAATTATGGTAATTGTGGTGGCTGTCTGCCTTTGTAGCTACAAGCCTGCACAGAAGAATGCAGGAGGACAGAACCTAGCTCCTTGGGGGAATGTGGGTGGTGTTAATAGAGTGAGAATTTTTACTATTTTAAAATAGTTTTGTTCTGCAGAATTTCAAACAGTGCTGTATCACCTGTCAAATTTTTTACAAAAGGAACAGAAGGAGGGAAAGGATGGAGCAGAGGAGGACAATGTTAATAGGGTTGGACACTGCTCCGAGTGATAATTATGGCAGTTTCATGTGTCGTGTGAACTTTTGCAATCATGCCTCTGAGACAAATAATCATTTATGTGTAGGTGCCAATCATTATTTCAGCATCAGAAACTGCTAAGGATGTAGAATAGAAAATTCCAAAACAACTGGAACTAACCCTTCTGTGTCGTTAAGCCCTTAGTGTATCAATAAGCTACCGCAGACAACTTGAGCCCAGAATACTAAAGACGTAATAAATTGCCTTTTATTTAATCGTGACAAATTTTGCAATAGCCACCAGAGGCCCTCATATTGATTTCCTTGAAGGTGAAACTGCTTCAGAAAAGAGATTCTGTACTTCACTTTACATTTTAACCATGAGGTAAAAACTTTTGTGTTCCAAAACCGTTTAATCTTTACATACTGATTTTATAGCTGAGGCTGTTGATTGAGGAGGTACAGTGGTACCTCATACAACAATTTAAATCCGTTCCATGGGGCTCGTTGTTGTATGAAACAATTGTTATACGATACATGCATCGCATAGCGATTTTCCCTATGGGATGTATCGTATGATTTTTTTTTTTTTTTGGTAAGTGATTTTCACAAAGGGGCTTTGGGGTGGCAGGGGAAAGGCTCCCCCAAGCTGCCTTGAAAGCCACCCAGGTGGTGAAAAGCATTGCATTGTACAACAACTAAAATTGTTGTATGATACAAAATTTTTTTTACAGATGCAATCGTTGTACGATTTCATCACTGTGTGATGCAGTCGTTATACGGGGTTTTACTGTATTACATCTTGTAGTATTCAATGGCTGGTGATGTTTCCCCAAAAAAATATTTCTTTACAAATGCAAGAAGTCTTTCATAAGTTTCAGAATATGTGTTTGGTTTACAATAAAGTTCTAGCTTTAAGTGAGGTTATTTTTAAATGAATTTTTAAGATATTTCAAATCATTTCTAACATTGCTTTATAAAATTATCAATTCTGTCACATGCACAAACTAATATTCTGTCTTCTGCTGTTTTTGCATCATCATCATGTGCATTCTGAAGGTTGTCAGGTTTTGTTTGCAATGACAATAATGGATTTCTCATGTCATTGTGTAAGGGCCAGTTAATTTGGTGATTAGTGAGCTTTTGGTGAAGTTGCACTAGTTGTTGTGTGACTTATTGTATAAGTAATTGTATAAGTAATAAATATTTTATAAGTAATTCTATATTTTCTCTTTCTTTTTAGTGATAGTGTTTTATTATTTTCCTTGCATAGAACCACAGCTTCATAATGCTAATCTAATCCTAGTGTCACAGTGAAATTTATGTATAGTGGAATTATATTCCATTATGTGCATAGTCCCATATTCAGTCTGCATGTTGCTCTCTAAAGAAGGGATTCTCAACCTGCGGTCCATCGGCCGGATGCAGCCTGTGGCATCATTTCATGTGAGGCCCCCACTGCCTCCACCACACCAGGAAGTGCCATGTGGGGGAAGAAGGGCAAAATGGTCATCCAGCCCCCAAAGCTGTCTGACGGAGTGTGACCCGGCCCCTGGCTTTAAAAGGTTGAGAACTCCTGCTCTAAAACAAATCCAAGTCTTCAACAGACAGTTGTGGAAAACAGTGATGATTATGTATATAAATGAATCATTGCATGGAACTCTCCTGTTCCCTTAGGATAGATCATCTGTTAGTAAGCATTTTTCAATGCAGCAATTTTCACATTAAAATGTGTGTTGTCAAATGTTAAAAATGCTTAATTAAAAAAAGATTGATAAGATTGTTGTCAATATGAACAGAATTATATCTCTCAGTAGCACAATCCTGACAGTATATGTTAAACTGAATTATTTTCCATTATGTGAAGTAGTAACTAGCAGTTGGTGTGAAATACAGAGATTGCCAAAAGGGTATGCACATTTTAAGAAAGGAAAAAAAACTATTAAAATTGTAATACTCAATATATACTAATAACAAAAGATGAATACAAATCACGTTTGACTTCTGCATCCAGATACTTCTGATTACGGCAAACTACTGCTTAAGCAACGTTGACCAAAGTGTCCACTTGTACCATTCTGCATGCCATTTGGATTTCTTCCCAAAGTACCACTAATGTAGCCGGTTTTCTACAGTACACCATATCCTTTAAGGTCCCCTCTAGGTAGAAGTCAAGGGGTGTTAAATCAGGAGAATATGGGGAAAACTCAGCTGCACCTCTTCAAAATGGTCTTGCGCTCTTCAAATGACAACCATGCTTCCACCATTTTCTGTATATTAAACATTTTATTAGACTATTAGTGGCCAGGATCCAACAGGTTACATCCATTGATGGAACTGCTTCCCCAGTCAAATTAATATTCCATGTCCTCCAAATGTACTCCAAAATACTGTTGCCATGAGGGAGAGTTTGGAGGAAAACCATTGTACTTGTATTAGCTAGGTCAGTTACTTTATTTCTATTATGAGAAAAATGGGTTGCTAGACTTCTTTATCTCAATTTCCTTAGCATTTATATTAATGTCTTTTTAGGTCTCCTTTGGATATTTCATAACAGCTAAAAATAATAAACTGACCTCAAGTTTGGATAGTGCTGGCAACCTGGAGCTAACCGTGATTTCAATTTAGGTAATATGTTTATTTTTCTCTTATTTCCTCACTCTTACACTATGTGTTATATTTAAAAGTAGGAATAATTCCCATTTAACTCAATAGACTTTTCTGCTGAGTAGCCACTTACCTTTGCATAGCGTAATATGTTAATTTCAAAACAGTATGGAATGCTTAAAATATGCAGAAATAGAAATGTCTATTTTTAAAGCTATGATCCAAGATAAAGTTCAGAAAGTAAATATATTATTAATATAAATGTATTAGTAGTCTTTTTAAAACTTTGGATTCTGGTGTGCTTTATGATATTGTAGAATAGTTCATTGTTTAATTGTCATGCTCAGCACAATTTTTATAATGAGAAACAAAATTGCCATGAATATTTATTTGACATATAGCCTACTTTATCCCAGAAAATGTAGACTTGAAAATAATACAGTAGCAGAACTTAAATTTATTTCTCAGTAAAATTGATGATGTAGTTCAGGATTAATGTTAAACTGTGGTTTATCATTAATGAAATATATTTGGGCTTGCTTTCCTCCTTTTCTGATCCTCTACCAGAAGCAGATCAGGAGTTTTCAATTCCAATTTTAAAAAGCAATCAACTATATAGGTCTTTTACCTGTGTCAAGGCTCTAACTCAGTGGTGGGCTCCAAAAAAAATTTACTACCACACTGTGGGCGTGGTATGGTGGGTGTGGCTAGGGGGAGAGCCCTGTGGTGCACCCGAATTAGGACTACTTTATTTCAAAACTTGGATGGGCGGGGACAGCCAGAATTTCTGCTACCGATTTTGGCTAGCTGGTGCAAACCTGCTGATGCCCACCACTGGTCTAACTACAAGATTCATACTATGTCAGACTGCATTTTGTCTCTATTGTCAGTCCACAAAATAGTGTATAAAATATTAAAGCAGGAAATTTAACTGAAACAATTGTAACATTAAAGTAGCTAACACCAAAGTTTTAAAACCAAAGAGAGTGGAGAAATTAAAACCTTCAGTCTCATAATTATAAGAGGCAAAAAAAGTTTTTTATTGCTCACTTAGGAGACTGCGGTGGCTCAAGTGGTTAAGGTGCTGACTGGAAGGCAGCCGGTCAGCAGTTCGAGACCCGAGTATTGCACGATGGAATGAGCTTCCATCTCTGTCCCAGCTCCTGCCAGCCTAGCAGTTCAAAAGCAGGAAATTGCAAGTAGATAAATAGGGACCACTTCATTGGGAAATAAACAGCATTCCGTGCACTCCAGTGTCTAGTCATGCAGCCTGCCACATGTCCACATAAACGTCTGCAGACACAGACAGCACTGGCTCTTTGGCTGTAAACAGAGATGAGCACAGAACTCTAGAGTCGAGTACGAATGACTTTTCAGCAAGGGTGACCTTTACCTTTGCTTATTGCTCACTTAAAATCTGTTAGGAATGTGATCATTCTAACTTCTTTGATGACAGAGTTGGCTAGTTGGAGTGCTTACACAAAAGGCCACTTACTGATTTTTCCCTATTAAGATCAGCTTTTCCTTCAAACATTATTTAATCAAATTACTGTCAAAATTCTGTATGTATTATATTTTATTTTGGGAAGCCCTGAAATATTTAAATGGTGCTGATGAGTCTAAATAAATTCAATAAAATCAGTCTTTATGTTACATGTAATTTATTCACTGCATGTATGCAGTGCAGATGTATGCAGACAGTTATTTTTGTTTCATTTTTCCCCCTTGACAGATGCATAATGAGCACACTGATTCAAGATAAAGTTAGTGAACAACTATAAAATGCCCAGATTTGGGTCAGCAAAGGTAGTTCATATTCAAAATTCTGACAGCGATAGCAACATGGTGGAGAAACCAACTGGAAGAAAGGTATAAAAACTATGTTGAAAATTACGTAGGCTAATCCATAGAATCATAGAATGCATCTCAATCAGAACACATTATAGAAAGTATGAAAATATGTTTCTTGTGATGCTAAACAGAATTGTAGGTAGCAGTTGTTAAATATTCCCATGAAGTCTAACCACAGTACCTTTTGCATTTGAAATTACTTTATTGAAGATGTTCTGATGTTAATGAAGCAGACAGTTAAATTATGGGTCAATTTTCTACAGACCTACAGATAATTGCTAAACACAGTGGAACCTCATACAACAATCGCCCTGTGTAACAACGAAATCACATAACAAGTAGGTTTGGGGGGATGGTGTCCTGCATAACAATTTTCCCTATGGAAAAAACCGTACAGCAATTTTCAATGAGGAAAACCACTTAGCTAAAAAAATCATTGTACGATGCATCCCATAGGGAAAATTGCTATACGATGCATGTAAAACAACGAGACCTGTGGAACGGATTAAAATCGTTGTATGAGGTACCACCTGATTAAATCATATTGTGTAGTTATAAAATGGTGTAACTTTTAGATGTGAATTGCTGCAAATTAAAAATTGTCATAGATGTTATCAGTTTCATATTGAGTTGCACAATTCAGCATGCAACAAATAATAATGCCTATAAAGATTTCCTAAGTTATGAAAATTCTCATCTAAAAATAACATTTTTTTGTTCAACTGTGCAATCAGATTACTGAGCAGAGCTAGTCACCAGCACTCTAGCAAGGAGCTAGTCACCAGCACTCTAGCAGAAGGATGTAAGAGGCAGTCTAACAATGCAGCTGGACTCAAAAGACTGTATCAGGAAAGCATATATAAATGCTTGTATACAAATGCCAGAAGCCTCCGGAACAAAATAGGGGAGCTGGAATACTTAGCAATAGATAAGAATATTGATATTATTGGTATCACTGAAACCTGGTGGACGGATGATAACCAATGGGATACAGTTATCCCAGGCTACAAACTGTACAGGAAGGATACGAAGGGGCAAACGGGAGGTGGTGTAGCCTTGTATGTCAAAGAAGTGATAAAATTGTATGAATTGGAATATCTAGGTGATTTGGAGTCACCATTAGAAGCTCTATGGGTAAGAGTACCAGGCCACAAGGATGGTCTAACAGTAGGCATATACTATTGGCCTCCGACCCAAACTCTTGAGGGAGACTGGCAGTTGGAGAATGTTGTAAAGTAGGCATCCAAGAAGGGAAGCCTGGTTATAATGGGGGACTTCAATTACCCTCACATAGACTGGGTGAACTGTTGTTCAGCACATGATAAAGAGATAAAGTTCCTAGATATGCTAAATGATTGTTCCCTGGGACAGATGGTTGAAGACCCAACTAGAGGTACAAGAATCCTTGACTTGATCCTGAGTAATACTCAGGATCTGGTGCAAGATGTTAATGTGACTGATCCAATAGGGAACAGTGACCACAACTCAGTTATGTTTAACTTGATCATAGACTGCAAGTCACTGAAAAAATCTAACACAGAGACCTTAATTTTCAAAAAGGAAATTTCCCAAAGATGAGGAAACTAGTAAAAAAAGAAGCTGAAAAGGAAAATTGAGAGAGTCCAAATACTCCAAGAGGCATGGAGGCTGTTTACAAAAACAATAACAGAGGCCCAATTGGAATGCATACCCAAAAGGAAAAAGGGCACTGCCAGGTCCAAGAGGACTCCGATGTGGCTTACAGGAGCTGTCCGGGAAGTGATCAAAAGAAAGAAAAGCTCATTTAGAAGATGGAAGGCTTGTCCAAATGAGGACAGCAGGCAGAAACATAAATTCTGGCAGAACAAATGCAAGGCAACAATCAGGAAAGGAAAGCAAGACTTTGAGGAGCGTATAGCTAAAAATACTCAGAGAAATAACAAAGACTTCTTTAAGTACATTAGAAGTAAGAACCCAACTAGGAAGGCCATTGGACCATTAGATGACAATGGAAGGCAAGAGGTTATTAAAGAGGAAACAGAGATTGCAGAGAGACTCAATGAATTCTCAATGAATTCTTTGCTTCAGTATTCACTGAAGAAGACAGAGACCACATGGCCAAAACAGAGCCTATCTTCGTAGGGAGGGAAACCGAAGAATTAAGCCAGATAGAAATAACCAGGGAGGAGGTCCTTGCATGTCTTGTTAAACTAAACACTAACAAATCACCAGGACCAGATGGCATCCATCCACGAGTTCTCAGGGAACTTAAAGATGAAATTGCTGATCTCCTAGCCAAAATATATAATATTTCCCTCAAATCAGGCTTTGTGCCTGATGACTGGAAGGTAGTGAATGTAACACCAATTTTCAAAAAAGGATCCAGGGGTGATCCAGGAAATTACCGACCTGTCAGTTTGACATGCGTCCCAGGTAAAGTGATGGAAACCATCCTAAAAGATAGAATTAATAGGCACATAGAAGAGAAGGTACTGCTAAAGGAGAGCCAACATGGCTTTTGCAAGGGCAAATCATGTCTCACTAATCTGTTGGAATTTTTTGAGAGTGTCAACAAGCATGTGGATAAGGGGGATCCAGTTGACATTGTTTATCTGGACTTTCAGAAGGCTTTTGACAAGGTCCCGCACCAAAGGCTCTTGAATAAACTTGCTAGTCATGGAATAAAGGGACAGGTCTTAGCAACTGGCTAAGGGACAGGAAACAGAGGGTAGCACTAAATGGACACTTCTCCAAGTGGAGGGAAGTAAAGAGTGGGGTCCCCCAAGGTTCAGTACTGGGACCCCTGCTTTTCAACCTCTTCATAAATGATCTAGAGGTAGGAGTAAAAAGCAAGGTAGCCAAATTTGCTGACGACACTAAATTATACAGGGTAGTGAAAACTGTGAGCGATTGTGAGGAGCTCCAGAGGGATCTCTTGACACTGGGGGAGTGGGCAAAGCAGTGGCAAATGAGCTTCAACATTAGTAAGTGCAGAGTGATGCATGTTGGGGCAAAAAATCCCAATTACATTTATAAACTGATGGGTTCTGAACTCTCTGCAACAAACCAGGAAAGGGACCTTGGTGTCCTGGTGGACAGCTCAATGAAGGTGTCAACCCAGTGTGCCTCAGCAGTGAAAAAAGCAAACTCAATGCTAGGGATCATTAGGAAGGGTATAGAAAATAAGTCAGCAAGTGTCATTTTGCCTCTTTATAAATCTATGGTGAGGCCCCATCTGGAATACTGTGTACAGTTCTGGTCACCATACCTCCAGAAGGATATTATGGAGTTGGAAAAAGTGCAGAGGAGGGCAACCAAAATGATTAGGGGACTGGAACACCTTCCTTACCATATGAGGCTGCAACGGTTGGGCCTTTTTACTCTTGAACGACGGCGTCTAAGAGGTGACTTGATTGAAGTTTATAAAATCATGCACGGTGTGGACAAAGTAGATAAGGAAAAACTGTTTTCCCTATCGCATAACACTAGAACTAGGGGACACTCCATGAAACTTTTGGGTACTAGTTCTCAAACAAATAAGAGAAAGTACTTTTTCACCCAGAGGATTACTGGTCTATGGAACTCCCTGCCAGAAGAAGTGGTGACAGCTGTCAGTCTTGACAGCTTTACGAAAGGATTAGACAAGTTCATGGAGGACAAGGGTATCAATGGCTATAATTATGGATACTTAAGGACAACCTCGGGGTTGGAGAGATAGGCAGGATATCTCTCAATGCCATTTCCAGGGAATCCTAAGAAGGTGAAGGCATCTGCTTGGGAATACCCTGAAGCAAATGGTGAGCCACTGTGTGTGACAGAATGCTGGACTGGATGGGCTGTGGCCTGTTCCAGCAAGGCTGTTCTTATGTTCTTATGTTCAGATTTCACTCCCTTATTTTTAACTTGCAGAACTTTCTTGCTGGACAGAGTAGGGAGAATCTGTGGTCCAAGGAACTCTTTATTTCCTAAACTATTTCTGCTCATGTTAACTATGCTATTTCTCTATTCCCTTCTGTTTTTTTAACATGTATTTCCCATTGATTTAAATAGAAAAAATGAGTAGATCACCCCCAAGCCACATGTTTCCAAAAGCACTTTGGGGCATCTAAGGTTTCCTCAACATGATTTACTTCTGTTAACTGCAGAAAAATAATGGGATGGTGGTTTCCGGTGTGTCAACAAGGAATTCTCTAGTAGTTGACCTCTTTTTCTATTTCTCTTAATGGAGAATGGCAGTGTCCTAAGTTCTCTGGAATTATTAACACTAGAGCAATCTTTTTGCTGTATTCTTAAATGTGCAAAACTTTTGGCGTTATTTTCAATTCAATTTTTATATTGGACTAGCAAGGGTTGCCCGGCGTTGCCGGGCTTTTTTGGTTTTTTTTTTTTAAAATATGAAAAATGGTGTTGGATGATTTTTGTTGTATGTGTATTTAAATGAGTTATGTTATTTTTTTACAATAATGTTTTTTTATACGTAGGTAGTGTTTTAAACTGTTATAAAAAATTTTGGATTTTAAAAAGAGGAAAGGTTGATATAATTTTTTTTTCAATAATGGCATTTTTAAAAATAATGTGTTACTATGTGGTTTTTGGTAATAGGTGTACCTTGGATAAGAATTTTTTAAAAATGTGTAAGTGTATGGTTTTTTTTTTATTTCAATGTTTTTGACTGTGTTTAGATGTTTGTTTTTTCTTTTAGTGTGTTCATATTTATTTATGTTTGAATAATTTTTTTGTTTGGATATTTTTGAATGTTTTTAAAATTAATTTCCCTTTTTTAAATTCTTGGAGATTAATTTGAATTCATTGAGTGTCATTTTTCCTGTGGCCACTGGGTGGTGCTGTTGCATAATTTTCTAATTTTGACTGTGTCCTGGCCTGTGTATTCTTCCTGTTCTTTTGTCATTTCAGTTGTGGACCTCGTTGAGGCTGGACGTATAAGGTGTGTGCTGTTTTCTGTTAGGGGTGGTGGTGTTGGGATTTGTGGGGGGTTGTGTTTGTCCTTGTTTATTTTTTTTTGTTTGTGGATGTTTTTGTTTCTAATTTTTATGTTTATTATTGTTTTTGATTTTTGTGGAATGTTCTTGTTTGTGATTTTGGTGTGGGTATTTCTGTGGGCCGGCCTCGGTGGCTGGCTGGCTCATTGAAATACCATGTGGTGGTAGGTTGGGGGTATTTTCGCAGGCCGGCCACGTTGGAATATCCACGCAGCCGGCCCGTGGGAATCCCCCCATTGTGTTTGTTGGTTTGTTTGTTTTGGTGGGGGTGGGGGCTTCGCGGCTCGGCCTTGGTGGCCGGACTGCAAAAATCCCCATGCCGTTTTTGTTTTTGTTTTTGTTTGGGGGGGAATCCCAGCGTCGGGGTGTGTGTGGGCTTTCCTTCCTGGGGGCTGGCAAGGAAGCCAAGTGGCTGGGTGGTGGTGGTGGGCTTTCCTTACCGGGGGCTGGATTCCCTGGGCGGCCCGCGGTAAGGAAGCCCAGCGGCAGGGGTGTGTGCTTTTGTTACCGGGGCTGTGTGGCTGTGCTTTTTTTATTTTTATTTTGGCCGCACCAGCTTTCCCAGAGTTCTGCGCACTCACGGCGCGCAGAACCCTGGGGATTGTATTTTTCCATTTGTGCTTTCCCTTTCTGCTCCGTTTTTTTTCATGCGGCTTGGTTTTGATTGGCTGCACCGTGTTTCCCCAGGTTCTTTGTGCTCCCGCCTCTCAGCCTGATTGGCTGTGGCGCAGCGCGGCGCAAAGAACGTTGTGAAATGAAGTTGTTTCCCTTTTTTTGCGTTTGTGGGGCTGTTGCCCCACTGCCGGTTTTCTCAATCCTTCGTTGACCTGCGTACCCAGATCGGCCGTGTGCACGAAGGGTGAGTGCAGGCAAGTAGGGCGAGGCATAGCAACCTATAGCCAGTTCCAACGGTTAACCCTTGGATTTATAGGTTAAGATTAGTAGTACTTAGTAAAGATGTTTGCTTGGTACTATAAAGAGTTTGAGTCACTTTCTCAGTAAGGTTTTATGAGGAACTGTTGACTATGAAATAATAATTATTTGATTCAATATTTGCCTTTGAATTGTCTGATTGATTTTGTATGTGTTTAAATGGAAAGAATAATCTTTGACATTTTGGGAATCAGTGAACTAAAATGGACAGGGATGGGCAAATTCAGCTCTGGAGACCATCATATCTACTACTGTGTCCAAGAAAACCTTAGAAGAAATGGAGTAGCCATAATAGTCAATAAAAGAGTGAGATAAGCAGTAATGGGATATAATCTAAAAAATGACAGAATGATTAGGATCCAAGGCAAACCATTCAATATCACTTTAATCCAAGTCTACTTACCAAACCATTAGCGTAGATGAGGCTACGATTGGCCAGTTCTATGAGGAATTACAGCACCTCATAGAACTGACTCCAAAAAATGATGTCCGTATTATAGTGGGAGATTGGAATGCCAAGTTAGGAAGTCAAAAAGTAAATGGGATAACAGGCAAGTTTGGTCTTGGAACACAAAATGAAGCAAGACAAAAGCTAATAGAGTTCTGCCAAGAGAATGCACTAGCCATAGCAAAAACCCTTTTTTCAACAAAACAAGAGGCGACTTTACACATGGACATGACCAGATGGCCAACACTGAAACCAGATTGATTACATAATCTGCTGCAGCCAAAGATAGAGAAGTTCCATACAGTCAGCAAAAACAAGGCCATGGAGCAGACAGACTGTGTCTCAGACCATAATCTACTGATTGCAAGATTCAAGCTTAGATTAAAGAAAACAGGGGAAACAACTAGGACACACAGGTATAACCTAGACACAAAGTGGCTGTCTGATGAGGCTCTTATAATAGGGGAGGAAAGAAGGAACGCAAAAGGAAAAGGTGAAAGAGAAAAAGTCAATCAATTAAACGCAGGCTTTCAAAGAAAAACAAGGGGAGATAAGGAAACCTTAAATGTATAGAAGCCAGCAAGGTGTACAGCAACACCTCAATGTTGTTAAACAGGAGTTCTGGTCATTCTGATTTGGTACTCTTACAAAAAGTATGAGGACCTAGATCAGGGGTCCCCAACCTTTTCAAGCCAGGGGCCAGGTCACACTCTCTCAGTCAGCTTCGAGGGTTGGATGGCCATTTTGTCCTGCCTGCATGATGGGGATGGCCATTTTGTCCCAACAGTTTTAAAGGAGTGCCCATTTTGTTTCTTGAATGCCCTTGGAGGGTGGTGGGCCACATGACATGGTGCCATGGGCTGGATCTGGTCCACAGGCCTTAGGTTGGGAACCCCAGCCAAGATGCTCCAGTATCTCATCTTGAGTTAACTTAAGTTGGATGTGGTGTCTCACTAGCATTGTTAAGCATTGAACAGTGTGTCGGTTTGTCAGATTAGTTGCTTCCCATCTGAAATAAAGTGAGAACAAGAGACCATGCGGACAAAATAACAAGGCAAGCAAAAATACACTTTGACTGTCCTTGAAATAGACTTTACGTGTATATTGAAAAAGTTCGCTAAATTAACCCTTTGCTAGTCTAAAATAGGTGGCTTTGAGACATGGAGGAGACCTAAGTATTTGTCCAATTTACTGCTGAATTTGTTGATGTGTATTTCTATACATGTTTGTACAAATACTGTATATCCCTATACATATTTTTATATATTTTTAGTTTTCTTTGTGAAGAAAGCAAACTTTCATTATATGGATGACCTATCACTTAGCTACCTACAATAATATTTTAGGGTGGGGGAGTACATGTGTATGCAAGAACACCAATCCTCCTGTTTTCTCAGACAAGTATTCTCAAATAGTTTTGTAATTGTTGGGACTGAATAATGCTACATTTTATTTTAGAATACAATTCTTGTTCTTTTGTGTGTAGGTTAGACTTTAAACTGCCAAAATGATGCCACCTTTTGGTTGATTCATTCCATAGTTTGTTTCGCCTAACCTATTGTGGGGAAGATTAAAAGCTACAACAAGGTTGTTGTTGCCTGGGGTACGCCCAATGTGGTTCAAAAATACCACAATCTTCGAAGATGCTCTTTCTGTGTGCCCCATAGAATACAATGAAATATGTAGAAATCTATTTGGTTATGCTAGTTGTTTCTGTGCCTTGTTTTTTCATTGTTATTTAAAACATTGATTTCAAATCACATTCAGTTTTACTTCTCTTTATTCTAATCTAATTTGTTTGATATTAGTTTTATTCTGCTGTATTTTCTTTTTTTACCTGTGGAAAAATCAGAGGACCCTAGCTTCTTTAGCATTCCATTATTGCTATGTTTTGTATTTACATTGAATCTGTAGTAAAATTTAGTAATCCTAGATTGCTGTAATCTGAAGAAGAGATTAGAGGCAAAATTCTGCCATTTGTTAGCTGTGGTGATTTTTTATAGAATGTATTTTACTTCTTTAAAAAATACTTTTAGTAGCTTTATGTAAACATTGTAGTTACAACATAGTATACATTTTGTTTATATCAGAGCAAGGACAAGATTGCCTCCTACAGCAAATCTGCAAAACTGGATAGGACTGATGTGGGAAAGGAGATGAAAGAAAAGTCTTCCATGAAACGTAAACTTCAGTTTAATGTTAGTCCATCCAGAAATGAAGATCGAAATTCAGACACAGGTAGAAATTATTTTATTTGTTTTCTTAATGTGTTTTTCATATAGCAGCCTGTCACTAAAGATGAAAATAATAATGAAAAACTTGCTTTTATACCCAATTGTTAGTCTAAATCTGTCAAGCTGATTGGACTAAAATGTTGGGAGTTTACTAAAATATGTTGAGCTGCATAGTTCTTACCTAGTCTTCCTACTTTATATCTGTGTTTCATCAGCATGTGTCATATATACCAACTATGTTTTGTTGGCTGCTCTTAAATACAAACACTTAAATTATCTTGGTAATCATGCCCATAAATGACTTATTGTAAGCAATGTAGAGAGAGAAAAAATCAAAGCAGTGAAAACTGCACAGATATTTTGACATTAGTTAGAACTGTGAATGTAGGGACTGTGATAGCTCAGTGGTTAAGAAGCTTGTCTTGTTAGCTGGAAGGTCGGCAGTTTGAGACCCGAGTACTGCATGACAGAATAAGCGCCCGCCTCTGTCCCAGCTCCTGCCAACCTAGCAGATCGAAAGCAAGAAATTGCAAGTAGATAAATAGGGACCACTTCAGTGGGAAAAGATCTTGGGGACACCAAATGAGCCTCATTCAGGTATCCCCTGAGTGGAGTTTCTCCAGCAAAAAATCCTTTCAACCCAGAATAATTTCTGACACGGAATTATGATTATTATACTGTGAATGTAAAAGTCACCATTCACATTTTAAATACTTCAGAATCTAGTTAATTTGAATGAGATTAAAACACATTGCTAAGCCTCTCCAATGAATTCATTTGGATTTTAAAAGTTTAGGAAGTTCTTTTACCATTGAAACAATTGAATGTGCAGTAAGTTACAAAAATGATGATGGCTAATGCCATTGTATTTTATATAATAATTTTTTAATCGGATGACAATTTTCTTTTTGATTTGGAAATTATTTTTGTATGTGAATTGTTGAAGAGCCATACAGTATTTGGTTTTGCAAACCCCTTTATTTGAAATACATTTGTGAATTTCTGTGTTTGTGCTAGTTTAGTGTCTTTGAGAAAATTCTAACTTCTAAGTCCGTGCAATATGCAAAGCCATACCTTTACAAAAACTCTTCTAAAGGGCACTTTGATTATTTGTTCACTAACTAGGAGTCTGTTGTGTATCGAGGCACATTTGCAAGGAGCGCTCTTGCAAGAGGAAATTGTGGTTTCCCGCCATTCTAATTAACAGCCTAAAGTGGCGCGAAAACCCCTACAAAAGGGCGCGCTTGTTATGCTAAACCAAGCCCTGTGATTGGTTACAATTTTGAATCCTATTCTCCATTGGTTAACTACATATATTCCCTGTTATGATTGGTTAGTTACGTTTGTCTGGCGGGTCGCTACTTTGTATCCAGGAGCCACCGCCGGGGAGACACTATATAAGCCCCACGGGTAAACAAGGGTGGGGGCGGACCGGATCTATACTTCCTACACCTCACAGGTAGCTGGGTAGCGCTAAGCCTGGGTCCCTCCATTATGCTACGCTTCTATGTTAGCTAGTTTATTGCCTATTGCCGGGTAAGAGTCCGGAGGGACTGAATCTGCTAGGATTGTATAGCCATCAGGATCCAGAACACCTTGTAAGCTCATCTCTAATTGACTGTTAAATAAAGCCTGTTGCTGTTTGTTCATCGTTGTCCTGGACTGGTGATTATAAGGGCTGGATCTAACAGACTCCCTTTATCACTTGTTTACTTGTACAGTGGACCTTCGAATAACGACGTTACTGGGTTCCCCAAGTAGCATTGTTATTCAAATTATTTGAATAACAACATCGTTATTCGAGTAACGTTATTCAAATAATCACATTGGGAGCGTCGTAGCGTCGTTAATTGAAAATGATGCTATTTGAACGCGTTGTTAATCGAGGGTCCACTACTGTATGACTGTGATGACTTAGTGGCTAAGACGCTGAACTTGATGACTGGAAGGTCAGCAGGTGAGCAGTTTGAGATCTGAGTGCTGCATGACAGAGTGAGTGCCTGTCTCTGTCCCAGCCCCTTCCAATCTAGCAGTTAGAAAGCAAGAAATTTCAAGTAGATAAATAGGTACTGCTTCGGTGGGAAGGTAATAGAATTCTTTTTTTTTTAATAATTTTTTTTATTAAATTTTTAACAAACATACAAAAAAGAAAAACAATAACAATACAATACAGTAATACATCAGAAACAACCTCAATACAATATTACCTCAAATTCATGAGAACTAGCACATGATATAATTGAACTAATTATTTACCATATATCCGCCAATATTAAATACCACATTGTGAGTTGTTACTATAACCATAACAGTCATAAAAACTTTCAGTGCTACCACTATTTTTTGTTTCTTTACTGATTACACATCACCCTGTGAGTATATACAATGCCCGGAGAGTTTAGTATCTATTTCATCTCCAAAAACCTCTTTGAAATGGTACAGGTCCAGAACTGTCACTTGCCATAAGAGAATGATCCACAAACGGCTTCAAAATACTCCAGAACCTATTCTCTTTTAATTTATCCCGTTTTACTTTAATCTCCCATGTCAATTTGTTGTTCAATGCTAAACTCCACATTTCCTTATACCACTCTCGAATCTGTATAGCTACATCGTTTTTCCAATTTCTGGCTATACATTGTCTACCTGTAGTTAATACAATTTCCAATAATTCTTTTTCCTCCTTGTTCAAACCCATACCTTCCACATTTGTTAAAAGAATGGTACCTGACACCAACTTAATTCTTTTACCCATTATTTCACCAATCTCCCCTTCTATTCCTTTCCAAAAATCATTTATTTTTTTACAACTCCACCACATATGTTCATATGTTCCAACCGTCTCTTTGCATCTCCAACATAAATTGTCCCTTTTATTATCCATCTGATGAAGCCTCAGTGGTGTCAAGTACCATTGCCACAACATTTTAAAATTATGTTCCTTAATTCTTACTGACATTGTTCTCATAATCCTCTTTTTCCATTTATTCCTCCATTCAACATCCCCTATTTTTATATTCAAGTTTTGTTCCCACTTCCGTTTCAAATCTTCCTGTGGATCTTTACCCTTATTCAGAATGATGTAAAGTTTGCTTACTAGACCCTTAATGTTCTTTTCCCCTTTTCTGATCTTTAATGCCAATTCTTCAAATTCGGTTTTTGTTCTATCCATCGCTACTTCTCTTCTATATTTTTTATTCCAATTATCAACCTTCAATTTCTGAAACCAGTCCAATTTTAACTTTTCAAATATTTTTTTCCTCTTGTTTTCATCATCACAAACTTTTAACCAGTCCTTCAGTAAAGACATTTCATTTTTATCCATGTTTTTCCTTTTTTTTCCTTATCTATTTTTATCGGAAAACACACCATATTAGTCAATTCCAAAATTGGAGAGAGATTTGGGACCATATCTTTCTTTACTCTTTTCCACACCTCCATGAGGCCTCTCATCATAGTATTACTTGTCTTTATTGGTTTATCCTTTATTCCCAAAAAGATCATTTTGCCAATATTCCTATACTCTTTCATCTCCAATTCCTCCCAAATTGCCTTTTCTCTTGCCAAAATCTTCACAACATTCTTAATTTGGAATGCTCGATAGTATGCTAACAAATTTGGCATGCCCAAACCCCCTTCTTTCTGAGATAAGTACCAAAACTTCTTTGAAAGTCTAGATTTTTTACCTCCATTACAAAAATTGTTAAACATCTTTTGAAACTCATTAATTTCCTTCTCCTCCAAGTGGATCGCAAGTGCATCAAATAAAAAATTAATCTTTGGCAGCAATATAATTTTGCAAATTGCAATCCTCCCGAACCATGACAGCTTCAGCTTTTGAAACTCTTGTATTTTACTCTTAAATTCTACTTTCAAACTGTCATAATTCAATCGTTTAAGTTCTTCCAATTTATTAGAAATAGTTATCCCCAAATATTTCAACTTTTCTTTAATTTGAATATTGAGTGTCCCCACTATCCTTCCCATCTCGCCTACCCCCATATTACACAGCATCAGTTCTGATTTATCCCAGTTTATCATCAGTCCGGTTATAGCTTCAAATACCTGTAGTTGGTCTTTAATCCTATCCATTACCATCTCCGGATGTTTCACCATTAACAACGTATCATCTGCATACATGCTCACTTTATTACCCATTATCCCTTCTATATTTGAGTCATCCCTTATATTTTTGGCTAGTATTTCCATTGCCATGATAAACAGGATAGGAGATAATGGACATCCCTGCCTGGTACCTGCCTCGAGCTTTACCACATCAGTAACCTCTTCGTTTACTCTGATCCTAGCATTCCCTTTTTGATATAATAAATCGATTACCCTTCTAAATCTATCCCCAAATCCGTAATTTCTAACTATTTCCTTGATTAAAGACCATTGTAATGAATCAAATGCCTTAAAAATATCTAATGATAGTAAACCCACCTTTTCCTTCATTTGATTAACATTATCAATTAAATCTAATACCCTTCTAGTCAAATCCGCCATATGCCTGCCTTTTAAGAAACCAACTTGGTCAACATTTATATATTCCCCCATAAAACTGTTTAAACGGTTAGCCAATATTGCTGTGAAGATCTTGGCATCTTGATTTATAAGAGAAATTGGTCTGTACGATTCCACCCTTTCCAAATTCTTTCCCGGTTTTGGCTGCAGAACGATTAAAGTATTATACCATGAGGTCGGAATTTGTCCTCCATCTAAAATATAGTTATATAACTTCACTAACTTTGGAACCACAACATCTTTAAATTCTTTATAGAATTCTGTCGATAATCCATCATCTCCTGGGGCTTTCCCCATCTTAACCCACTGATTACCTCCTTTACCTCTTTGTCGGTAATCCTTTCCTCCATTTTCTCTCTCTGTTCTTGTTTTATTCCGTTCCCTAACTGTCTCTCCAAAATCATTTTAAGCCTCTCCACATCTACCTCCTTTTTTTGCATATAATGCTTGATACAATTCCCTCACAATTTTACATTTATCTCTATTCTTATTACACCGTAAACCTTGCTTATTAACCAATACCCCAATTTCTCTTTTTTCCCTTTTGGCCTTAGCTGCTCTTGCTAATAGTTTTGAACTTCTATTACTAAATTCAAAATACTCTCTATTTAGATAAATCAAATCTCTTTTAACTTTATCAATATCCTTGCCCATTAGCTCTGCTTTAAGTCTTTGCAGTTTTGTGGGAAAAAATATCTTTACTTTTTGAATGAGCCTCTTGCAACTGCTTTATTTCTCTTTCTTTTTCTATCTGTTCTACCTTATGTCTTTTATATTTAAAACTCGCCAACTTTATGCTTTCCCCTCTAAAAACCGACTTCATGGTATCCCATACAATATTAAAAGTAACCTCATTATTGTCGTTCCACTGCCAACTTTCTTTCCACTTTTCCATAATTTGCTCTTTACATTTTCGGTCTTTAAATAGATTAGGATCGTACCTCCAACTTCTTCCTCTTCGAATATCTTTTTGTAATTTCAATTCCAAAAGTACTTTAGCATGATCTGATTCCTTAATGATCCCAATTTCCATTCCCTCTATATCTTTAATCAAGTTTTCCGTAAGAAAGACGTAATCTATTCTCGAGTATGTCCCATGGACGTGTGAGAAAAAAGAATATGCCCTTTCAGAGCCCTTAATCTCTCTCCAAGAATCCTTCAAACCCGTCGCGACCATCCATTTGTCTAAAACCTTCCCTTTCAGGCCAATTCCACTTCTTGCTATATTCGTACAGTCTAAACCCGACCTTATCAGATTAAAATCTCCAGCCACAATAGTTCTTGCAACATTCTCTGGCTCCACTATTTTCCGAACTTTTTCTAAAAAATCCGCTTGATGATCATTTGGAGCATAAATATTTACCAGCATGATTTCCTCATCTTCTATTTTTCCTCTTACAATCAAATATCTACCCTCTTGGTCAGCAACACTTTTTGTAATCTCAAATCCTAATTTTTTAGAAATCATGATTGCCACACCTCTCGCTTTTGAAGTTCCAAACGCCATCTCGTAATGTTGAATCCATCCCCAAAAAAGTTTATTCGTATCTTTTGACTTCTGGTGCGTTTCCTGTAAGAACACTATATTGGGTCTATCTTTCTTCAACGCCAGTTCCAGCCTCCGCCTCTTAAGGACAGAACCTGTACCCTTCACATTCCATGTTAATATTTTAATATTTCCCATAATCTATTTCCTTTCTAATTTCTAAACTCTCCATTGGGCATGCCACCACCAACCCCTTCCCCCATGAACACAAAAATATACATAAAACACACACTATCTCTCTCTCCCCACCTTCTTCAACAAAAAAAGCCGCCTTCGACAACCAAAGAGGGGAGAGGGGGGACATGCAAGATGTGCCTTCCTACCAGTGCTACGCGCTACTCACCCTTCTATATCATTTAAATGCTTTAGATTTTAATAATCTAATTCTCATTGCTCCTTACTTGTCTCCTCCACCACCATGATCAACGACAGCTCCTCCTCCTCTTCCTTTCCCTGCGATGTTCCACCTGTGGCTCCACCAGCCTCCGCCCTCTCATACTCCCTCCCCAAGGCACCCGATTCCATCAATTCCCTCTTAAGATTTATCCACTCTTCCGAGTCTGTTTTTACTAACTCCAGCAAACTCAAATACTCCAATGGATTAGTCCCTTCATCAATTACTTGCATTCTTTTATCATAAAAAAAAGCGCAGTTGCTGTGGAAATCTCCAGTTGTACCTTATATTTTTACTCATCAACAATTTGGTTACAGGCCTCATCTTATATCTCCACGTTCTTTATTTCAATGAAATATCGTTATAAACTTCTACATCAGAACCATCAAATTTCAGGGCATCAGGTCCAGCTCGTTTCAGAAAAGCCATTACTCTTAACTTATCACCCCAATTTGCAAATTTTACCAACACATTTCTTTGAACCACCCTCCCTCTTCTTGGGCCCACCCTGAATACACTTACAATATCTTCCTGAACAAATTCCTTTCCCATGTTCAAACCATTTAACCACTGAACCACTCTTTCTCTTAACTGATCCGGTGTCCGTTCAATCACCTGACGGAGCATAATGTTCTGCTTTCTCATCATATCTTCCACAGCATCAATCCTTCTCTCTTGCTCTTCCAATTTCAACTTATTCTCTCGCACCATCTCCTGAGTCCCTTTTATTTCCCTTTTTATGGCAATTACCTCATTTTGAACCAATTTCACATTTCCCTCTATTTTTTGCAAGCTTAAGTCCACCTTTTTTGAAAAGTCTGCAACAGATGATACCACCTTATCTTGTTTTTTCATCATTTCATTTCTATCTTTCACCCTTGATTCCTCATTTTTCTCCAATTTCTGAAACAATTTGCCAATTTCCACCATAATTTGAGTTTGATCATAAGGCTCCGGTGGCGGTGATGAAGGCTGAGGGGCTTCTTCCATTGGTGCTTTTTCTTTCCTCTTAGACTTTACTACTGGTTCTTTCTCTTTTGCTTTCCCTCTTGTGCCTTTATCCATGATGAAACACAATAGAAGAGTCCAGTGTTGCAGAACGTTATAAAGATTTAGTCAGTCCAACAAGCCTATAACACTGCAGCCCCTAGTACCACGTATCCTAACAAAGCAGACAAATCTTGTAGGGAGGAAGAAATCCAGCGAGGAGTTAATTGCTATAATCCACACAAAAAATAAAAGAAAGGAACCGGAATATGCTCCAAACAAACAGAGGAAAAAAATAATCCACATCCAACCCGTTTCTCCAAGGCAAGGAGTCCAACTGTTCGTCTTCCAAACCCGAAAATAGAGACAAGGAAACGGTCACCCAGATTTTTTCGTTTGAGTCAAAGCCACCGGGGGGGGGGGGTTGAGAGGGAAAAAAAGCCCAAAATCCAAGCAAGGAAGGAAGAAAGACGTGAGGAGCAGTATGTCCAAAAAGAAAGTGATATTCATAATCCACACGGTGAAGGAATGAAAAAGAAACAAATTAAGCCTTCTCTTGAAGCGAACAAATCAAAGGACCCTTTTCCAGCGGTTACATTAACTTCAGGGGGAAACCCCCCTTCTTCCTCTGTGAAACGGCAGACTTTCCCCACACACTTTAAACTGGAAACTGGAAACACACTGCAGCCTTCCAAAACTGGAGCCCAGACGAGAACTTCTTAGGCCACTTTGTTATCACCAAAACACGCTGCGGTTCTCCTGGGGCGCAGGGAAGCCATAGACCTGGGCAAAATCACTTTCGTTTTCCAGGCCCGCTGCCATTAACGGGACAACCGCCCGATTTCATCCACTTCCACCCGCTTCCAAGTCCAGGCTCTTCTAAACAAAATCCCCAGTTATCTTTAACTTTTCCATATAGTCTTTCGTACACTTACATACGATTGTTTTCTTGCCAATTCCACTGCCGCCACAAGTCTCCTCCTCCGTCTCGCTGGTCCCGTTCTCGGCTCCTCGGCAGAAAAAGCCGCGGCTTCCGTCGCGAGCCTCGCCTGCCCAGGAAAACCTCCCAAACTTCGACCGTCCGACCTCAAAACTTTCCAAATAGGCAAGCAGGAGTCTTATCGCCAGAAAATACCTCTTTAAAATTTTCCCATTTTGCTCAATCACATTGATTACCACTTTGATAAGCGCGAGCAAGATGTTACTCGTCGGCCATCTTAGCCACACCCGGTAATAGAATTCTGTGTATAATCATCCCTGCCACATGACCATGGAGACGTCGCTGGCTATCTTTAAAAAGCAATTAAAAACTCTCTTCTTCAAGGAGGCTTTTCAGTTAGAAATACCTTTACCAATAAATTAGGCAATCAGGTTAAATCTCTATGCCCTCAAACACCAATTACTTCATTTTATTTTAGTTTGTGACATTGTTTTGATCTGCTGTGGGTTTTGTTATTTGTTATCTGTTTGTTCACCGCCCAGAGTGGGATACCATCCAAATGGGCGGCATAGAAATACAATCAATCAGTCAATCGAACTGAATATTCTGTTATCTAAATAGGCTACATGTATCAACTTATGTTTCCTCTTATGCTTCCAAAATAAGCAATTGGGTTAATTTTGGCATGATTTGTTCTTTGTTAAATATATCTTACTGCTGTGATTCTGAAATGTTTTGCACAGTTCCAAAAGCTCTGGATTTGTATCAAAAGGTCACTGAGATTTTTGTACCAGAGCCAGAGTTGATGTCTGAAGGCATAAAATACTGTATATACTGTATTAAATATGTTTCATGCAGCTAAGTCTTACTGCCTTTTAAACTTACAAATATGTGAGAAAGACTTCCGTTCAAAACAGAATTAATATACCCCACTAGGGAGGTTCAAAGCTTGCCTTATGTGAGTGCCAATGAAAGCATTTTGGGTTTTGCCCCATGCCAAGACAGCAGAGGCAAATTTAAGGGGAAGTAATCGTTAGGAGAAGGATTCCTCTTCCCCTACTCAAGTGTGGCTATATCTGATCCAGATGGGGCCTCACAAACTCACTAATAAAGAAAACAAGGCTCAGCTGCATGCTACATATATAATGTGAACTATAATTTTAGATGTAAGGAGAACTTTTAAAAATATTTTGCCTTGTTAGATTTCTCTGAGACTATTTTTAGGAAACACTGGCTTGTGTTTAAAATTAAAAGTAAGTTAATATTTATTTTGTGGAGTGGGAAGTTAGCTTGTGTAATAATGGAAGCATTATTAGCAGTATGTTTTTATAAAGACCATAAATTAAAATATTTGGCTATATGAAACTATCAACATTGAAAGCCAGTTGTATTTTGGAGATGTAGCTTGGAATCTAATTCCTGAGAAATAATTTTCTTGTTGGTGAGAAGAAATGCTCTTGTGTAGTGTAATGAAGAATGCGCATAAGCAAGGAAAAATTCCTCTCATAGAAGAAAAGCTAATGTTATCATTATGTGCCATGCAGTCGCTCCTCATCGTTACCCTGGGTAATTCATGATTTCCAAAATATCCTTTCTTTATCAGGTCTTGCAAACTCAAGATTGTGGTTTCCTTTGTTGAGTCACTCCACCTCATGTTCAGTCTTCCAGATACAGTAATACCTTGGATAATGCTAAAACTTGGTTCCACAAATCTTAGCGTTATCCGGTTTTAACATTGTGCGATACATCGATTGTACAACGTTAAAAAAAGCCTGGTTCCCTTTCTGAAGAGGAAAGGAAATAGGGAGTCGATCCGCCTGACTCTTTGGAAAGGGCAGTCGGAATTCCATGCATGAAATCCCCACTGCCCTTTCCAAAGAGGCAGGCGGATCGAGCCAAGCCCCAAAGTTGGCAGGACTGGTCTCCGACTTTGGGGCTTGGCTCTCCGGCACTCTGAGCGTCTGAGTGTCGGTTTCCTTGGGGTGTGGGCGTGCATGCAGGATCTCCCCCAAGGAAGCCAGCGCTCTGAGCATCCGATCACCAGTTTCCTTCGGGTGAGCATGCACACACGTGCACTCTCACCCAGAGGAAACTGGCGATCTGATGCTTGGGTCTACGGAGGCCCCCTTGCCCCCCCCCAGCAAGAGGGCCTCCGGAGATCTCTGCCCCAAAGTCCGCAGGGCTGGTCTCCAGCCCTACGGGCTTTGGGGCAGAGATCAACATTGGGGAATTTGAGGGAAACCTTTGCATCGCACAACATTATGCGGTGCACAAGTTTCCCTCAAATTCCCCAACATTATCCGGTTTTAATGCTGTGCGGTGCACACATTAACCTGGGTATTACTGTACTCACTTGAGAATAAATACGGGGATGGTTTCTGATTTTTCAGAACATTTTATATACAGTAGAGCCCCCTATAATGAAAAAAGTTGGTTCCACTATGTCTTTTGTTATATGAATTTTTTTCGTTATACGAAGCATGCCTCGTATAATGAAAATCCCTATGTGACGCATCATACAACAAAAATCTCTATGGGGAAAATCGTACAACTAACATTTTTCGTTGTACGATGTATCCCAGAGATTTTCATTGTACGATGCCTCCCATAGAGATGCATTGCTTCGTATAGCAAAAAAAATTGTTATATGGGATATAATTGTTTTCACAAATCCTCTTTGTTGTATGAATTTCTCGTTGTACAAGGCATTCGTTATACGGGGTTCCACTGTATGTGACAGAGTATTCGCATTTTACCTTTCCAAGACATTTAGATCAACATACAGTATATGAGTTTTCTCCATTTTATTTTTCCAGTACCCATTTGTCATACGTAAACTGACAGATGCTTGCTGGCCAAGTAATTTACTCAGTTGCAGTGCTACACTAGTAAGTGTGTCCCTTCTGGGTTAATGTCTTCGAAACATACCATTATGTCCTGAGATGAGATTCCAAATTGCATTTGTTCTCAATAAAAATACGAGGCAATTTTTAATTTTTTAGGCCAGGAAACATTTTACACTTCCTGAATTAATCCTTTACTAGATTGTGATTTTGATTTGAAATGTTTTAAAGATACACAAACTAATTTAGTCTTTTATATCTTGGAGATATAACTTTTTAAAAATGAAACACATTAGAAGACTGAAAATAATAACATCATTTGGACTACAGGCCATACTTGACATAATGCAATCTTAAACTCCTCTGACATATTACTGTCAGTTTGATTTTAGAACTTCAAGGCAATGTGTTCAAGCATGGGCAGAGAATACAGATATTTTGGTAGAATTATTGATTTGTGCAAATAGTTTTCTATGTCTATGTGAAGTAAGATGAGAATGTAAAGGAAAAGCCTCTTGAAATGAAGCTGATATAAGATAGAGAATGGTCCAATAGCTGTCCCTAAAATATTTGTACTAATGAGATTTCAATTTTCATTTAAAGCAGTTCTGACATAGAGTAAGAAGCACAGTGAAAGATATTGTGCAATGAGTTGCGTAGTTGTTTTGTTAACCAATAAAAATGGTTATTTTAGGTTTTAACTAGGCATTTATTTAAAAGCACTGTAAAACTGATATACATATGCTATGAAATAAACAAGAAGCTATGTTTCAGTACAGTATTTCTATCTTGTGTGCCACGCTTCCTTCCTATTGCTCTCCTCCATCCCTTTTCTCCCATGTCTTCTTCATTCTGTAGATTCAGATCCAGAACATGCAAATGAAAGCTGGGGGGAGAGATTAATTTCTACTTACAGAACATATTCAGGTAAATGGATTATCAGGTGTTCTTTACCATAGTTACATTTCCCCCCCTATTAATGCCATTACAGTAGTTGCTTTTCTGTGCCTAGTGAATTACTTTTAGTCTACTTCCATTTTAATACAGTACAATGAATGTGACCTTTCATCAGGGAATCAAAAGTGCAAGTTTGCCATGAACATATTGTCCAGGAATGTCTCAGTTTCAGTGTGTTCTGTTAATATCAGTGGTAAAGGTTGCAATTTCCACTAATTTATTTGCTAAAGAACATGTTTTCTATATTGAATGTAATGGGGGCTTAAATAGATCAAATAGAAATAGTAATCACAAAAGGTGCAACTTAGTGATTTAATTAGTTATATTATTGTTCAATTTTAACATCTGCTACCTAATGCTTAGTGGAGCAGTCTTATGTAGGGTAGGAGACAGGGTGGATAAAAATAAATGATTTTTAAAATGTAAATCAGATTGGCTTTTTTAAAAAAAATGAATTTTTTAAAATTCAAATTGGTGGTCTTTTAATAAACTGATTTTTTTTAGGGGGGGAATCTATCTAAAGATAGTTTTCTATTTAAGATCAGTATTCATCATGAAACAAGAATTAGTTTTTAATTATATAGCGTGAGGCTATATGCAATGTTTTAATTTTTTAGTAAATTAATTCCATTAATGTAAAGACAATGATATAATCTTCCGGAGGTTTCTGTAAACTTAGTGGATTTTTTTAAAATCTAGAAGCTATTATCGCAGGCTTGGTTTTACATTTCTCAAAACAGAATTTGTGTCTGCAGAGATCTCACATGCCTCTTCTTAACAGAAAAAAAAAGTTATAAAGTAAACATACATAGTTTACGAAATATACCTTAATCTCATTGTTCCTTTGCAAATCTGTGTACACAGAATCAGCCCCATTACTTTTAAGTGCTAAGTTTTAAAAATAATCACTGAATAGAAGAAGATTGTTGGGAGTGGAATAGATCTGCATAAGAAGCTAAGTGGGAGAAGGATAAGACTAGCAGTGAAAATAAAAGTGAAAGCTTTTCAGCCTTTATTAATCTGTATGTATAAAACCATTATTTAAATCTAGCCTTACTGATTATTGATTTAAATCATGTTTAAAATTGTGATTTAAATTGATTTGATTCCACCCTGTTAGGAAAAGAGCAATGAAATAAATTTATTACCTGGTCTTGAGTCATGTTTGCTCATACTGGCCAGAGCAGGGTTTATCATGAATTAAATATGACAATTTAAAAAAACATTTTGAACTTTCCCCTTTGGAAGTGATAGGGTGGATTAGTTATACAGTATCACTTCCAGGCCAGTGTAGCTGAAGAGCTGGTCTTGGAGCAGTGGAGAGGCTTGGGTCATAGGGATCCACTATCTATCTCCAACCTATTCTTGCTTTGCTTCATTCTGATAATATGTTTTGTTATATATGCGTACCTTTCATCATAGTTTTCCATGGGTATAACTGAGGGAGCCTGCCATATTGGCATGGCTCCTGTTTACCAGTGATGGTGAGATAGCCTTCTTACATTAACCCTTACAGCTGTTGGCTCTAGAGTTTAGGACTGTTTTGCAAGACCATTTTGAAGCTATTTCTTATTCCTCTAATGGTGGGTATATCTTCAGCAAGTGTGAAATATAAGTCTGAATTATCAAATATGGGTAATGAAAGTGCTAGAAGCCCTTTAAAGCAGCAGTTCAATATAAAAAGCAAATATTTTTCTCAGAAAATGTTAGCCGACAAATAACAAATCATGCCAAACAAGCTTAAACACTTAAACTACAAAAGTAGAATGTAAATGGCATTCAGCTGTCAAAATAGTCTGCTTTTTCTCTATAGATGATTTCAAATCCATACAATTTACACAGAAGAGCAGACGAGTACAAGTGTGCAACTTGGATATTCAATGAAACTTACTTATAGTGAAAAATAAAATAAAATGACAAACTGTTTTCGCAAAAGTAGATGGAGAAGGGCTATATTGAAAATCCTAACAAAATCATTTCAGATAATAAGTCAGAAAGAAATTTGGAAGATAGTTTAAATTATTTAACTTATTATTTGTTATTCTGATATAATGTATATTTTCATCTGTGTGAACTATTTTTTAAAAAGTTAATTTAATTGATCTGTCATTGCAAACTTTTTTATAAAATACAATTGCCTACGCAATCTGAGATGTGTCGCCCTGTAAGTTATAGAAGTGAGATCACATACACAATGTTGTGTATTATGCCTATTTTTTTCTTTAGCTTTTGTGATAGCAGATAGTGGGGAAGTCCTCATAATTTCTCATTGTGTCCATCAAGGCTTGGAAGTAAACTGTTGGAAGTGATAGGTTCTGGGAAGTTACGTGGGCATGAGAGAAATGGCTGGTTGAAGTTGATGCAAGAAAATGCTGGGGGACCAGCAGGATGACATTCATCCCTCGGTATTATGTTTTGGGTAGCAAATTTGGCTTCCCATCTGCAGGAATTCTCTTAATCATGTCTTATCACTACACTCTTCACAAAGGAGCACTTTAAAAATACCTGAAAGAATTTCAAATTGAAAAGAATAACAGTTGGAGCCTCAGAGTGTAATCCTGTACACACTTATCTGAGAGTAAGTCTCTCTGAACTCGCTAGGACTTATATCTGAGCAGATGTTTATATGATTGTATCATGGGCATGGAATTTAGTAGATACATTTCTCTCTTTGGAAATACAGTACGGTATGCAGTAATTTCAGGGAGGAAAGTGCATGTTAACACAAATATTCACATTCAACATCATTTCATTGAGTAAGAGTTCAGTATTGACGTGGATCTGACATGGAAGTCATATTCACATAAAGAATAGTTTTACTGTATTAGCATGTTTTATTTCCCAAATAATTTCCTTGAAATTTATTCAGAAGCAGTTAATTCCACGTCTATGTACCCCTTTTGTTATTTTATGCCATGGCTATTTAGTGAACCTCTGGTTCAAGTGAAAAACAGTATACATCCTGGGTTAGTAAGACATAGTTCCTTGTTAACACCACACAATGTATTGGATTGCATATTAAGACTTTGTAGTTGACCCTTTCCCAAGTAAAGTCCAGCATGCTACCTATAGTATCACAGAGGCTTGCTTCTGGTAAGCAAACTATTTTTGATGTTTTGGTCTTTATGCCTGAAAATAACTGATTTGATACTTCAGGGAGTATGTTAAAATTGTGTATTTTGTCAATTTATTAATCTCTCTCTTATCAGGAATGTGCTAAAATTTACAGTACTTCGTTGTTCTTACAAATCTATGGGTATTTCCAGAGAAAGAAGTTCCAGAGAAGAAAAAAATGAAAAAAGAAACTGGAAGTAAGAAAGCAGCCCCTGTTAGTATTCTTTTTGGTTACCCACTATCAGAACGCAAACAAATGGCCCTTCTTATGCAGATGACAGCCAGAGACAACAGTCCAGGTAATGTCAAATATTCCTTCCTTCAATACACAGGTAGATCAAGACATGGTGAATGGAGTATATTTTGTTGGTACTTGAACATAGGAGAAAAGAATTAATCCTCCACACACTGCAGTCTTATACTAACTAGAGATATATCAGCTTTTTAAAAAACTGTTGACATTCCTTGCATTATTACAATTAATGTAATGTATCCTTAGTTTCTTGTGGAAATAGATTTAAAGTATGTTCAATTAACACCATTGGAACATAGTAAGACAGTGAACGTACATACATCGATCTGGGCTATGAGTTACCCATTTCTGCTGTTCAGGTTCAGAGTATTCAATTTATAGTTTTATAGTTTTAATTTAACAATTATAAACTTGCAGATTAATTTTCCCTGCAAGTATGGCTGAGGAATGTTTGATCTCACACATTCACCTTTTCTAAATAAATGTAATCATGAAAGCTTAATAATCTTTCTTTGAAAAAAGGCTCTCATAAAATTGATACTGAAAAAAATGATATCACATATAAAGGAAAATGTAGCTTTATTGTACAGTAATACCTCGCTTAACAAGCATAATGTGTTCAACGAGATTTCTTTTTAAGCAAAACACTTGGGAAAAGTGCCACCGCCGCCATGGTAAGTGACCGATTACGACTTCTGGCGGGGGGATTGCGAACCCCGATTTAGTTGTTAAGTGAGTTTTTGGTTGTTCTATGAGACGACCATTTGGAGAAAATTCTGCTCTTTAAGCGAGGTTTTACTGTATATAAGTATAAGTGCAATTGTAATAGAACAATCTATGCGAAAAGTATACTGTCATTGCAGTAATAATTAGCAATTTAGATTTAGTTATGTTAGAGCGACACCTGTATTGCTATTATTTATTAATATGCATGTTCTGCCATAGCCAGCAGACAACAATGAATAAAAAACTTGCATATTTAGTAAATGGCTAAAAAAAGACCCTGATATTGGCACTTGATTAGGCACTCGTTTAAATCTACTAAGAAGTATTAAATTTGCTTTATTAAAAACAAAAAAACTAAGTCAGATACCTATATACTTGCTATCTCTGGAAGCTGGGGGATATAATAACTAGTGTCAAGGGTGGTCATATTTTGATGGTGGTCAGTTTTGTTCACGTGCAATGTCCTCTTCATGTAGAATTCTCTGTAACTGCATGTGGGAATGTATGGCACTTGTCTACTTCTGTGGGTGACAATAAAGAGATACAGTGATCTGACATAAATCCCCAGGAGAGGGATAGCCCTCCTCAGTGTTTATTATGAATATTGTTATGGTTTTGAGATTTCTGATGCCATCTGGTTTTGTTTCTTGTGTATTTTTATTGGTTTTTACTGTATGATTTTAATCTGATCTGTTATATGTTGTGTGTGTGTGAGAGAGTGAGAGAGATAGAGATAGATAGATATTAAACAAACAAATAACTAACTAAATAACTATAATTTGGTATTTTGTATCTTATTGTGTATCTTATTTATTGTTGAACCGCTTTGAGTCGCCCGCAGGGTTGAGAAAAGCGGTATACAAATTTATTATTATTATTATTATTATTATTATTATTATTATTATTATTATTATTATTATTATTATTATTATTATTATTATTATTATTATTATTATTATTACTGTATTTTCCGGCTTATGTTGCATCGATGTATAAGATGCACCCCGTTATTACCAAAATAGCCCATTATAGGCCACTATTTACAGTATAAGACATACACTATTTTTCAAGTGTATTTTAAAGGGGGAAGTGAGTCTTATATATGCCAGCAAATAGGGTAAATTTCCCATTCCTCCTCCCTGCTCAAATATGTCCCCGTGTAAACCAACCAGCACCCTTTGGTTTAGCCCTGTTCTTTTTTCTGTTGCTACCTTGATTTTGTCCATTTGTTTTACAGTGCTAGAACAGTATAGAATTTTAGGAAGTGGTTCTGCTGGAACTATGTTAGAACTCTGTGTTGCTCCACAAATATGAAGATTGAATTATGTCACTTTTTCTATAGATGGCCAAAGGACTTCAGTTAAAAAGTTTCACTTAGTCTTTTTTATTTATTTCATGTTTTGACATTTATTTGTAGATCCTAATCTAAACCATCCTGTACAAACAGCAACAACACAAAAGAAAATCACAAGCTCTTCATCAAGACAAAAAGACAAAGTTAACAAACGAAATGAACGAGGGGAAACCCCCTTACACACAGCAGCCATTAGAGGCGATGTTAAACAAGTGAAAGAATTAATCAGTCTCGGCGCAAATGTGAATGTAAAAGATTTTGCAGGTAAGTTTCAAAAATAGTATAAAGACTGATCTGTTTTATATTTAGTAAAATTGTTGGTCCTTTTTCAGCAATTGTCAAACTTTTAAGTCATAATATTCATGTGCGTAATATGTCTGAAATAAAATATGTTGTAATTTTGTATCTGATCTAGACTGCATTAGATGATGTGACTGTATGCAGTTCAGTAGAATTTATTTGAAAATGGTATGACTGTAACCAAAATCTTGATGTTTGTTTTGTTTGTACTTTGAAAAGCTGTTTCGTTTTGTTATCAGTGTTGTATGCAAATATTTATAAGCCTGTGTTAAAAAAGTACTTAGGCCAGATTAAAAGAACATTATAAACATTTCAGTGGTGATTATGGATACATATGACAGATTGATAAAGAATTAAAATTCAACATCATGGATGAATGAGTTTTTTTTTAATCTGCTTTTGGAATAGAATAGCCTATACTAAAAAAGTTAAGTTTTTGCATTATGCTCAAGAAGCACATTGTAATTCAGCTGAAGTGAGAGAGAGAGAAAAGGAAACTAAAATTAGGGGGGAAAGGTAGAAAATAAAATAACCCCACATTAGATACTCTTGTCCCCAAAATTTAGGGCAATGGGAAGAAGCTCATCTCTTCTTGAGGGATTTCTTGATTTGTCTGTAGTGCCCGGGATTCTGCCATACATGGCAAAAAAATTTGTACTGTACTGCCTTTAGATTGGACCTGTCACATGCCTTTAAATAGAATGGAAGTAATTTACTTAAACAGCAGCCTGCAAACACACACAGCAAGTTTTTTTCACTTTCTTTTGTTTTGTAATCTATACTTATAAATCCAGATGTTAACCGTTGGAATTTGGCATATGCTTCCGCACCTGTCCACACTATCCCGTACCATGCCTCCTGCACTTGGCCGAACTCGGCCCGCAGAGTACTGCATGGTTGCCGAAGCCGCCAGTGGGGCAATAGCCCCATGAACACAAACAAAGGGAAACAACTTCAATTCCCAACGTCCTCTGCACTGCGCCGTACCTCAACCAATCAGGCGGACAGGCGCGAGCAAAAAGAACGTTGGGAAACACGGCGCGCCCAATTGAAATTCAGCCGCAGAAAAAAAAATGCCGCTCGAATGCAAACAAAATAAACAAAACTCCAAGTCCCAGCGTCCTACGTGCCGTGAGCACTTCAGCCAATCAGGCTGAAGGGCGCGAGCACACAGAATGCTGAAAAAGCCGGTGCGCAAAAAATAAAATGAAAAGACGCCGGCATCCCGCAACGGGAGTGCAAGTCTGCCACAGGTGGACGCAGTGCTTCATGGCCTCGCAAAACAAAACCCCCCAAATAAACACTGCAAGACACACTTCGGCCTTCTTTCCCGGAGCAACGGGGAGAAGAAGGACTACCTCTCCTCCATGCTACCCCGCTGAAGACACGGCGAGACCACCGCCGGCCTCAAGGTAAGTTGAGCCGGGGTGGAAAAAAACCACCAGCAGGGGAAGCACACTCCTTGGCGAATGACTGGCTGCTGCCTTTGTACTTCCGACACCACTGTTTCAAGAACTAACACGAAACAGCGGTGGAGGTAATACAAAAGCAGCAGTCAGAAATCCGCAAGGAAGAGCACAACCCCTTACCGATCACTGCCTGCCGATCTCCGGTTAGGTAAGCCAGGAGAAAAAGGAGACAGAGAGGAGAGAACCATTGTCAGGCAGATAGCTCTTCTCTGCCTCCTTCTCCCCCGACCTACCTAACAAACCTTACCGGACGAAGAGCCAGCTGACTGCCTGCTCCTCGTTTTCCCCATTGCTGCATCGAAACCAAAATTCGAAGCAGCAATGGGGAAAAGAGGAACCGACAGGTAGGCCGTTCTTCACGCAAAAGTACACACCAACAACAAAAGCAAACAATTACCAAAAACGCCAGAAACCAAAATTAATAAAACACAAATAATTAAATAATTAAAAAACGCATTAATAAACAAAAAAGTAAACAACAAAATCCAGAAACAAAAACATCCACAATACCAGAAAAGCACAGAAAAAACACCTAACTACACAAAAATACCTAACTCTAACAACACAACTACCACAAATTACACAAATAAACACCAACGAAATCACAAAAATAAAAACCCAGAAATAAACAAACCAATTACACACATCTAAAGCCCAACAAAACCACAAAAGAACAAACAGAAATACCTCCCAGCCCACCACAACAAAAACAAAACAAAGAAAAATCCCAGAATAAAGAAAACCAGAGAACTCACCAGCATGTCCTCCCTCCACAAGACCAGAACAGTAATGAAGAAACAAAGACTACTTACCAGAAGAAGCCCCACCTAGAGGCCAGGAGAGAAAAAACAAGTGAAACAAAAAAATCCAACACTAATACTAACAGACCCACCTGCAGGCCAGAAGATTAAAAACCAGTCAAAAAAAACAGCCCCACCTAGAGGCCACAAGAGTAAAAACAACTCAAAAAAATAAGAATAAATCAAAAGTTTACAGAATTAAAAAAAATGTTAAATAAAAAAATAAAAAAACATTTGTAGCATCCTCTGTTTATTTTTTACTCTAAAAAAACCCAAAACAGCAAAACACCGTTTATAACAGCCCGGCAACGCCGGGCAACCTATGCTAGTGGTGAATATAGAAAGCATTAGGTACAGAAAATTAGTTCTTTTTAATTTAATAAAACTGTCTACATTATTATGTGTGCAGTGTATAAAAGCTTGATAATGAATTGTTAAAACTTTAAAAACATGATTTCCAAGCATTGTTTAATTTTTTTTTAATGAAATTCATCTGATGCTGAACTGTTATTGTTAATCCGCTTCATCCGCTAATACTTTTATCTGGACCCTTTTCAGTCAGGATTCATGCCCAGATATGTTAGTGAGACTGCATTGGTTGCACTGTTGGATGATCTCTGGTGTGAGCGGGACAGTGGGAATCCATCAGTCCTTGCTCTTCTTGACCTCTCAGCAGCTTTTGATACCGTCGACCACGGTATCATTCTGGAACGGCACCGAGGATTGGGGATCCAGGGCACTGTGTGGTCCTGGTTTTTCTCTTTTTTGACGGGCTGGACCCAGTCTGTGTTGTTGGAGGGCGAGAGGTCTAGTCCTAGGCTCCTACAATATGGGGTGCCATAGGGTTCGCTGCTTTCGCCTCTCCTGTTTAATATTTACATGAAATTACTGGGGGAGATCATCCATTCCCACGGGGTGAAATATCAATATGCGGATGATAATTGTACATCTCAGCCTGTGGTGATCCAGATGATGCAGTGGAAGTCCTATCCAGGTGTCTGAAGGCTGTAGGGGGTCTGGATGGGGGACAACGGGCTACAACTGAATCCCAGCAAGACTGAGTCGCTGTGGATTAGGGACCCTGTGTTATCATGGGAGTTACCATCTTTGGTTCTGGATTGGGCTTTTTTGCCTCAGACAGACCCTGTGCATAATCTGGGGGTCTTCGTGGACTCACGATTCCTGCTTGAAGAGCAGGTGGCAGTCGTGGTTAGGAGGTCTTTCGCACAACTCCGTGTGAGCCGCCAGTTACGCCCGCTCCTGGCCCAGGACTCCTTGCTCATGGTCACGCATGTTCTGGTCGCCTCCAGACTTTACTATTGTAATGCACTCTACATGGGGCTGCCCTTGATGACCATTCGGAGGCTGCAACTGGTCCAGGATGCAGCTGCTTGGGTGGTGATGGGGTGCGGGCGTTATGCCTGTGCCTCACCACTGCTTCGGGAGCTGCACTGGTTGCCGGTGTGCCTCCGGGTGCAATTCAAGGTGCTGGTGATTACCTTTAAAGTCCTACATGGTAGTGGACCAGGGTACTTAAGAGACCGCATCACCCCAAGGACTTCTGCCTGTCCCACTAGAGCAGACCGGAGGGGCTCTCTGATAGTTCCATCTGCTAGAGAGGCTTGCCTCTCTAGCACGAGAAGGAGGGCCTTCTTAGTGTCTGCTCCGGCCCTGTGGAACCTCCTGCCAACTGAACTTCGTCTCCAGGCAGAGCTTTTATCCTTTCGCAAGAGCTTTAAGACTTGCGCAGCGGGTGTGGAGGGCGGCTGGGGAGATAGCCATCCTGGGCTGGCTTGCTTAAGTATTGTCCGGGCTGTCAGCTTTTGGAAAATCTTGGGATGCAGCATTTGAGGGCATTTTATTTTATTTTTTAATTTTAAACAAATCTAATTTTAATGCTTTTTAAATGTTTTTGTAAAGTTTTTTTATTTGTTTTATGTGTAAGCCGCCCGAAGTTGCCTTGGCAAGGGTGCTGCGGTAGAAGTGTGAGTAATAAATAAATAAGATTTAGGTACCTTGATTTCTCTTCTAGGTTGGACTCCGCTTCATGAAGCATGTAATGCTGGTTATTACGATGTTGCTAAGGTCTTGATAGCAGCAGGGGCAGATGTGAATACCCAAGGACTAGACGATGATACACCACTCCATGATTCTGCAAGTAGTGGACATAGAAAGGTAGGTGCTATTCACGTAACAAATAAGCCATATATACAGTAGGTGTAATGATCTGATTGTAATCTATCTAAATGTAGCCTAGTAGAGCAATACAGCATACCTTGGACCAAGTATACAATAATAGCATTATATTAACATAATATCCATTTTATCTAAGTTTGTTCAGCCCAAAAGAAATTCCAAAGAGATTTAAAAAATCTTTCCATTATCCCAGGAAGTACCTTCAGAGCCTGCTAGTCAATGACTGTAGTAAATACCTCTTGCCTATGGGCCCCCCAATGAACTCACTGTGACAAGGAAACACTTCAAGCACACACTGCTTCATCTGAACATGGTGTAACACTATCCCAGGTCATCAGTCCCAGTAGTACAGCAAGCCACAACCCTAATACTGTAAATCCCATGGTCGCTGTACACTCTGCTTACATTCCCTTCTGTTGATCACATTCATATTTCTGAAGCTTAAAATTCAGAAGGATAGCAGCCTATAGCAGCCACATAATTCATGGAAAAAAGGGCTATGAGGAGTAAGCACAGATTTCCTAAGACAAAGATGACAACTAGCTGAGGGGAGGTTCTCGTGACAAGTAGCCAGGAGAAATGTCCAGGATATATAGCAAGGGGAGCTTCAAACACATCCTGATAACTCAGCTAGGAATTTGGCTTTTTAATGGTTGCCCTGTTCTTATGGAACAGTCTTCCTTTGGAAGAGCATCAGATTCGTACCTTGGTCTTTCCAAAAAAGTGTTGAAAACAACTGTACAAAGAAGCCTTTTGTAACATCTTACCACTGAGAGATTAATCCTATGACCCACAATTTTAGGATCTATGTTAGATGTGATCACATGATTTATTTCTTTTAGTTTATTACTTCCCAGGTTTTTTTTTGTTAGTTTGGAAATTGTTATTTCATACATTTGAATTGGGTATTTATGTTTTCTTGATTCACCACCCAGCATAGTGGTTTGATATTAGGTGGGGCATGTGTGTGAAGAATGAATAAATGAATGAAGTTAAGTCACACTAAGGGGGAGAAATGGAAATATGGCTCCATTGACTTTTTGTGTGTCTACCTCAAAATACCATATTTGCTGATGTATAAGACGCACACACACCCCTTAAAATGCACTGGGAAAATGGAGTGCATCTTGTGTGCCGGTAATCATAATTATCATGTTTGAAAATTCAGTCCGTCTTACTCTCTCAGGTTTAAAAGACACCATCCCCCGGCTCCATCCACTGCCAATCCCCACAAGTCAGAGTGAGGGGTATTTTTAAAGCCGTCCTCCCTCCCCCCCCACACACACACACACACACACCGGCTGGTAGGGGTTGGTGGCAGCTGGAGATGGGGAAAGGGCAGCTTCGAAAAGATCCCTCTCCCCCCCACCTCGACTGGTGGGGATTGGCGGCAGCTGGAGATGGGGAAAGGGCAGCTTCAAAAAGATCCCTCTTTTTCCCTTTTCCCATCTCCAGAGATCATCATTACAACCAGACTACCACTGCCAGCTGTAGGAAGCTGTATTGATTTGCATGATGATGTCATTCTGATTTAATCACTCTATGACTCTGTATCTGGTGTATGTAAGCTCATGCCTTGCTATTTCATTCCTATGTCTGATGAAGTGGACTTGCTCCATGAAAGCTCACATTAGAAACATAGCAGTTAGCCTTTAAAGTGCTGCAGTGTTTTTGTTTTTACTTTCTGATATGCCTGAAACACAGACTAACATGGCTATTCCAAAAAATTCATTTATAAAGAAAAAAGTGCACATTTTACAGTGTTAGAGGTAATACTGAAGACATGTGCCTGTTGCTAGGACATTTGTGAATTAGCCTGCCTTTTTCTGATAATTGATAATTTGGAGAATACTGCAGTTTGCTGTGCGTGTCTGATGTTTCAGATCTGTGTCTCTGGAAAGTTTGTGTGCTTGGAGAGATAACATTGGATAACTAAAAACACATATTTGCCTTACATGTGATATGATCCTAATATACCTGACTTTTCAGATTGTGAAGTTGCTTCTTCGACATGGTGGGAATCCATTTCAGGCTAATAAACATGGAGAAAGACCTGTTGATGTGGCAGAAACCGAAGAATTGGAATTATTACTGAAAAGAGAAGTTCCGATTTCTGATGATGAAGATGGCTGTTCAGGTTAGAATTCTTTCAGTTTTCCAAACACACACTTTAACTATGTATTTGCATTTTATATTCTGCGATAATTTGGGCTAATGTAAATAAAACTGTATGCCTATAAATACATAATACAGTAATACCTCATACAACGTCCAAACTTGGTTCCACAAGTTAGGATGTTGTATGAATTCTGACTTTGTATGAGGCATGCAAAATCCTAGCCGCGATGCCTCATACAATGTCCAAATTATTGCCACCAATGCTTTGTATAACGTCATTCCCATAGAGATACATTGCACAAACTGCAGGGTAAAGTCAAAGAAACACAGGAAACTAACAGAACTTTAAGAGGGCTTGGAGGCCCCATGGTGCAGCGAGTTCTTTCTTCCCCGCCTCCTCCAGCTGGCTGCCGGTCGAGCTCCGTGGGGCCTCCAAGCCCCAGCGTTGGTGGGGTCCGTTGGAGGCGGGGAGCCACTTTTGGGGCCACGGAGAGGCGAGCCCCAAGTGCGGCGAGTTTTTTCTTTCCCCGCCTCCTCCGGCCGGCTGCCGGTCGAGCTCTGTGGGGCCTCCAAGCTGCAAGTCCAAACTCCCATGGTAAAAACCCTAATACCTCATACAGTGTCCGGCGACGTTGCATGAGGCAACTTTCCCCCCAGAATTGGGCGACGTTGTATGGATCTGACATTGTATGAAGCGGACGTTGTATGAGGTACAGTTATACTTCATACAATGTCCAAACTTGGTTCCACAAGTTTGGACTTTATACGGATTTGGACTTTGTACGAGGCATGCAAAATCCTAGCCGTGATGCCTCATACAATGTCCAAATCCTTGCCACAATGCCTCATACAACGTCGTTTCCATAGAGGTAACATTGTACTGTAACAGCACAGACTTCAGGGAAAAGTCAAGGAAACAGACAGGAATCTGACAGAACTTTAAGAAATCATTGTCTAAAGGCTAAAAACATTAAAAAAAACATGTCAAACAACCCTGATTGTCCAAGAACCTGAAGAATGCTGCAAAAATCCCAGGAATGCTTCTAAAAATTCTGACGAAAAAATTCAGAAAAATCCAAAATTGTGCTCAAAACCACTCCTAAACACTCTTCGTCTCATGCAAAACCCACAAGAGCAATGCACGCATGTGTCCTCCCTTTTATACTGCCCAGGCACGATGCAACCTGGGAAAACCCCAATGCCTCATACAAAGACACACGACTTTGTATGAGGCAACTTTTTTCAAGGAATTAGGCGATGTTGTATGAATCCGATGTTGTATGAAGCGGACTTTGTATGAGGTATTACTGTATTACTGTATCTAAGTAAGCATCCCCACAACTGTCTTTTTTTCTATTTTATTCTAGATCTTGAAGAGACACCATCTGTAAATCCTTCTAGCATAGATGGAAATATGGATTCTGAGACAGAGAAAGAATGTGTAATTAATGACACCAAACATGTTTCTGATAAAGCACCCCTTCCATCTGCTCTTGATGAATATGAGTTTAAAGATGAAGATGAAGCTAAGAAAATGACGGATGACAGACCAATACCTAGGAAAGATTTGATAAAAGAGGATGACTCTGAAGTCGAACAGAGTAGCTTATTTCTTAAGCAAGAAAAGGGATCATTTTCAAAATCATTTAAAACTAAAAAACAAAAGCCCTCCCGAGTCTTGTATTCGAGTTCTGAAAGTTCAGATGAAGACATTGTTCATGAAAAAAAGTTAATCTCACCTTCCTGTGCTTTCACAGAAACATCAAGTTCTGACATAAAGATTAAAAAAGAATATGTTTTCAGTGAATATAAACAAAAAGGAAAGGTAAAAAGAAAAGTAAAAAATCAGAGCAAAAATAAGGAGAACCAGCAGTTAAAGTTAGAAAATGATAACTCCAGAGTGACAAATTTGGGTGGTTCTATATTAGAGTCTTTTGACAAAAGCAGAGAAGAAGAAAATTTCAAAAAATCTTTTAGTCCAAAAGAGGATTCTTCTTTACCCTTACTCCATATTACTACTGGCAGATCCCCCAAGCTTCCATGTGGGTTAATTGAAAAGCAATCAACACCGCTTAAACAAGAAAATGTTAAAACATGTGTTTCACCAGGAGGATCAGAAGTACCATCACAGTCTGAATCCGTTCGTTATGACCATAATACAGATTCTGAGTTTCTGCTAGAAAATTCCAGTGGCAAGTCCTATAAGAATAAAGATAAAAGTAAGAATCAGAAGGAGTTTCTTTCAGAGTTTGGAGAGAAATCAAGTCCTAAACAAAAAGAGGAAGATAACAGTTCATCCATTGAAAGCTCTGAATGTATGATGAAAAAAACTGACAAGGAAGGAAAAATACTTAAGAAGCATAAACTGAAACACAAAGAAAGGGAAAAAGATAAACACAAGAAGGAGCAGGAGGGAGAAAAGGAAAAGCACAAACATCGGGAGAGCACTAAGGAGGTCCAAAGGAATATAGAGTTTGACAGAGAATTTTGGAAAGAAAACTTTTTTAAAAGTGACGAGACAGATGATGTGTCAAGTTTGGAACATGAATCTCAAATATCAGAAAGGAAGTTTAAGCTGGAAAAAATTCTGTTGAAAGATGACAAATATGTGAAAGAGAAACATTTTCAAAAAGAGAAAAATCTTAGGGAGGAGAGAGAGGGAGAGAAAAATAAAAGAGAAAGTGATAAAGAAGGGAAAACAAAAGATACAAAGGAAGAGAAAGAAAGCATATTCACTGATAAGGAAACAGAAACATGTTCAGGCGTAAGGGATGCAGCAAAAAGTTTATCTTTGGTAGACAGAGAAACTGACTCTGAGAAACAAGACAAAAGCAAAAAGGAACATAGAGAAAAACTTGAGAAGCGGAACTCTGCTACTGAACAAATGGATAGGAAATTTTTGGAAAAAGACAAAAAATTAAAATGTGAACACAAGTCAGAAAAGGATAAATTGGAGTTGAGTGAAACTGTAGAAAAGACAAAAGAAAAAGAAAAATGTATTCAGCAAACAGAAAAGTCTCATAAAGAAAGTGAAAAATTAAAAAGCTTTAGTACTAAAAAGTTTGATGATAGGGAAAAAATCAAGGAGAAAGCTGACAAGAAGCATGAAAAAGAAAAAAATGATAGACACTTGACCGAATGTAAAGAAAAGCCAAGCAATGAAAGAAAATATAAGGTTTCTGAGAAGGATGGTGAATATTCAAAGCCAGAAAAAGGAAAAAACAAAGAAAAGGAAGTGGAGAAAAAAGAGAAATCCAAAGAGCGTGACAATTCAGTGGCAAATGTAAAGCATGCACCAGAAGAGAAGAAGTGCAATGCTGAAAAAATATTGTCCTTAAAAGAGAAACCTAAAGATGAATTGCTGAAAACTCCAGATGGAAGAGAGAAGGATAAAAAAGATAAAGATATTGATAGATACAAAGAACGTGACAAATATAAAGATAAAATGCAGCAAAATAGTGTACTTAAGTTAAAGCCTGAAATAGAAAAGCTTAAATCTAAACCATCACCTGCACTTAAAGACACTAGACCTAAAGAAAAACGATTATTAAATGATGATTTGATGCAAACCAGCTTTGAAAGAATGCTTAGCCTTAAAGATCTTGAAATTGAACAGTGGCATAGAAAACACAAAGAAAAAATAAAACAGAAAGAAAAAGAGCGATTAAAGAATCGATCTTGTTCAGAACTTAGCAAAATAAAAGATAAGGACAAAACAAAACATCCACTTGACACAAAAAGCAAAGAGCTGATCCGTTCAAAAAGCTCAGAGTTGTCAGATACATCCGCAAAGGATAAACAGCTGAAAGATGCTGCAGGCAGTAGGTCACTCTCTGTCGATACAAAAAATTTAATAGCTGGTGGGAAACCATTAGTATTGTTGGACAATAGCCTAAGTAGGTCCCCAAGATCAGAAAGTGAAAAGACAGGACTAACATCCAGATCAGTGTCAATGATTTCAGTTGCTAGCTCAGAGGATTCTTGCCATACAACCGTGACTCCTCCAAGACCTGTAATTGAATATGATTCAGACTTTATGCTTGAAGGATCTGATTCTCAAATGTCTTTTTCACATTCACCATTTTTGCCTAGTGCCAAGTCACCTGCTTATCATGAGAATGACAGCTTATCAGAGTTGCCAGAGCGCAGTAAAGCTCCTATTTTAAACAGACTTCCACCAACCTATGTTAGATCAGCATCTGTTGAAGATGTCAAATTTGCTCTGAATGATTGTAGGCCAGTTGTAGAAGTACGAAGATGTAGCATGCCAGCTGCTTATGACAATGCTAAACAGTCTCGAGGTTCAGATGAAAATAATCTCAATGCTTCACTCTCAACCCAGAGTCATAGTTGCTCTCCTAAGCATGAAGTTCAATACTGTATCTTGACTGAAAAAGATCCTCAAACTGCAGCTTCAAACTTGTATTCCAGTTCTGCGTCATTCCCAGCTAGATCAGTTAATAACAAATCTAATGCATCAGATGCAGTCATTAAAAATGCTACAGTGTCAATTTCATCAGGAGAAAGTCATACATCTTTGGAGCAAAGTGGTCAAAATAATATGGCATCATCACGGGATGCGCCTTTGGATAGATCTAACTCATTAAACAGTGAGTCTTCCTGTTCAAATTATGCAGGCTATGAGCAAGATGCAGCAACTATTCCAGCCATACAAAATTCTGAAAATAAGAGCAAAAAAGAACAAAAATGTTCTGAAGTTTTCTCTCCGCCATCTGAAAACATAGTAAGCTCTACATCACAGGAATCAACAACGTTTTTGCCTTTGCATTCTTCTTGTCCACCTCAGATTCCGCCAGTTGCAGATACACTGTGCATGTCAAAACATGTATCTTTACCAGATAATAGCAGTCATGAGACATTACTCGTTAAGCACCAGCAGTGTGGCATTCAAATACCTAATTCAATGCTAGATGTGGATGCTAGCAGTAAAAAGAAGATTGAAAAAAATGTCTTGTCATCAAACAACAAAAAGACAGATGTACTTATCACAGTGTATCCTGAAAGCTTCACTAAAGATATTTCACAAAATTTGGAAAAAGATTTTGCTGCAAACGATCCTCGTTTATACACAAATGCAAGTTCATCTGCAGTAAGTAAGCTTATTTATAAAACATCCCAAGCTGAAGAACTAGATAGTGGCTTAAGTGATGTACTGATCCAAGCTGAAAAAGCTCATTCTAATGATATCTGTGCATCCCATATGACTAGCAATATGGAGTCACAGGAGCTAAATACTAGCACACTGAAAGGAGTTACAACTGATTATAACAGAAAACCTTTTAATGTTGACCACACAGAAAACAATTCAGTGGAAGAAAACCTGCAGCAGTGCCTTTCACCTTATCTGGAAAGCCATTCACAATTGACTGGACATGAAGTGCATAAATACAGTCCTGTTATTAAATCCGAATTAGAAGAAACAATGGAAGATCATAAAGCACAACATTATGAAATTCCTCAGAGAATCACAAGAAACAGAGCAAATATGCTTGCTAATCAGAGTAAGCAGAATCTTGCTTGTTGCCCCCAGGCATCAGAAAGAGATGCAGAATTATGTTCCTCTGTAAAAGGAAGGATAAGGCTTACTGAGGAGGAGGATACTCAAGCACATCATCCACGTAAAAGAAAGTTGTCACGCGTTCCTCAGCCTGTGCTAGTAAATCCATCCTTAATGCAAGCTAAAGAAAAAACTCATCAGTCTCTGGCAGCACTTGTAGATGCTCTAAAACTGGAAGAAATTCAGCCATACTATACAGAAAGAGCAAATCCATACTTTGAATACTTGCACATAAGAAAGAAAATAGAAGAAAAGCGTAAATTATTATGTAGTGTTATTCCTCAAGCACCTCAGTTTTATGATGAATATGTGACCTTCAATGGATCGTACCTTTTAGATGGCAATCCCTTGAGCAAGATATGCATTCCAACTGTAAGTACCTAGACATTTGAGTTATAATAGACTGAATTATCTGCTCTAAGAGTCTAGGAAGAAGTTAATGTAATCAAATGCTTATTTTACCATTGTGCACAGGTAGCACATTCCACAATAATGTTTTATTGTGTTTAGTAGTTATAAATACTGCTTTCCCCACCCCTGTAAAAATAATGCAGTTTGCATTCTTAAGCAGGTCCCGGAGTGGATGTGGCTGAGCTGTCAAAGCAATTTGTGCTCCCCAGAAGCCATTGAGATGTGATGGGGCAATTTGCATGTTGAGAGCAAAATTTGAGGGGGTGTTGTTTGAGGAGCAAGATTGTCAGGTCTACCCTCCAAAACTGAGGAGAAAGTTAAAATGGCCATTGTACTTTCAGACGTGACTATCTCACTGCAAAAGAACAGATATGTTGCTGCTTCTTTGTCATTTAACTCTTGGAAAACAGATGCGTTTATGGTACAGCAAGCTGGGAATATGAAAAGAGCAAAAGAAAACAGATTTAAGCAATATATCCTGTATACTCTAGTTGATTTTTCACAGTTTTCTTCCAAGGAAACATCTTCTGCTCCATTACTTAAGCAATTTGGAAAATTACTGGAAGGACCTGCTGTCCTTATCTATTTGCCAATAAATTAAAATTCAAAAGGAGATGTCACAGCCTTTTCTTTTTTTTTGTCAGCTACATATTTGAAAAAGCAAATGTGAATTTGCAGTGCTAATACATCCACAGATGGACACTTGCTTACTCACCACTGTAGCTTGTCCTCAGGCTGGGTAAGGATATGTGAATTGTTTGTGATAGAAAGAGGCTATGTTGCTTCCTTTCTTTTGAGCCCTAAATTTCTGGTTCACTGAATCCTCATCTTGTTTCGCTAGTCTCTAGCATGAAGGACCAATTCTCTCATTTGTGTAGCAGTAATTCATTGTGATCTTTATTAAAAATTGAAAGAAACATAAAAGAAAAACAAAACCAGTTGTGTTGACATTTATTGGAAAGAAGTTATAATTGGTTCAATGCAGGCTAAGGGAGAAAGAACCTCATACAACAATCGCCCCGTATAGCAATGAAATTGCATAACAATTAGGGGTTTGTTTGTTTTGGGGGGGGTGTCCCGCATAAACATTTTCCCTATAGAAAAAAACCATACAACAATTTTTCAATGAGAAAAACTCTTAGCAAAAAAAATTTTGTTGTATGATGCATCCCATAGGGAAAATCACTATACAATGCATGTATCATATAGCAATTGTTTCGTACAACAACGAGCCCTGTGGAACGGATTAAAATTGTTGTATGAGGTACCACTGTAGTTCAAAATTATGAGGATGTGCATATACGAGCCTTTTTGCTCACAAACGTCTCCTTTCCTTTTCCAGCATGATTATGGAAGCTTCGACTTATGTTTTTTATTAACCAGTTTACACTGCATCCAAAAACTGAGCTGTGGGTGGGGCAGTTTCATGTATCACATGGGGAGAAAGGTGGCCTATAAATTAAATAACAATAACATACACTTGGCTTCTTTTAGTGTCTAGTACAGGGGTGCCCAAACTACGGCCCATGGGCCAAATCTTGCCCGCTGCACCAATTACCATGCCACCCTGCCACTCCTGGAAATGCATGTTTTAATTCTACTTCCGGTGGGAGGAATCACAGAACCAGCCCATGGCCCAAAAATTTTGGGCACCCCTGGTCTAGTATGGGACATGATAATCAGCTACAACTAGTCTAAAATTAAAGTAAAAACTTCCAAATGCTTTTTTGTGGCTATACCAAAAGGAGCACATATCCTTTATGACACTAAATAATAGTTTAGGATTTTACACAGATACAGCCACTGACATTTATCTCTGTTGGATATGCTACTTGAAATGCATGTTCCTTAATCACTATTATACTATGTGAAGTAGAGATTTATATAAATCATAAATACTGCTAATCAGTATTTGTTTCAAACAAAATTAGCAAAGCTAGCTACAAATATGAAAAGGCAAAATAGCCATGTTATAATATGCCAAGTCAGTATGACATCTTGTAATGTTCATAACTTTCTGATCAATAAATGGTCTACTTGTAAAATTTTGATATTTCTAGAAGTAAAATCTTATATAATGCCTGGAGATGTAAGAAGTTATGTGGGCAAGACAAAGGAGATTGAGAACTGGAAAACTTCATGGGAATAAGTTCCACTACAGAAGGATGTTCTGGAGCAGAGAGAGTTGTAGAAAGAAGACAATAAACAGTCTGGATTTGAACTAACAAGCTAATTTTAGTTTACTAAAAATTGAATGGTAAACAAAGGCATTTTGAAAGTTATAAGTTCTATTTTGGCCATGTAACTAACTTACCAAATGCCTGTAGCTTTCATGTCTGTATCTTGAAAATCCCCCTGTACCTTTAAAGTTGAAGAGTAGATACACTTTCATGCTTTACTACATTGTGACACAAATATGTATATTCAGTGCATATTGTGCTATCCATTATTTCTCCAGTTTAATACATTTTTACTCATTCATTTATGTAATAATTGCATGTCATCAGATCATTTCTCACTTGTGATAGCCCTTTCAAGGATTTCCTAGATAGACAGTATCCAAAAATAGGTTACCATTCGCTTTTTCTGGTGACATCCTGGGACTGTGCAGCTTGCCCAGGACTACACAGGCAGGCTCTTCTCTTGAGACACAGTAGAGATTATCTTTGTTTCCACAACCATACTGCTAAACTACTGAGCTATCCTGCCAGTTATTCATGTGTATAGCATTATACCATATCTCCCCATAAGAGCCTTCTTGGCATTTAAGATCTTCAGAGAAGGCCCTTCTCATAGTCCTGCTGTCATCAGAACTATGCTTGATGGAGATAATACAAGAGAGGGCTTTCTCTGTGGCAGTTCCCATATTGTGGAATGTTATTTAAAAAAATTAATTTAATTTAATTTTCGCGCTTATATACCGCCCACTCGGGTGCAACCCAACTCAGGGCGGTTTACATGGCGGACAATAAATACAATATAATAATACAATGACACGTAATAATACAATTCAATTACATCAAATAAATTCAGGGGAAAAGCACAATATCAATACAACACATAATACATAAGTACACAGCATCAAAAGTAAACCATATTAACCATATCACTTGGGAGGTTAGATTGCCCCCTTACTTTTATTCTTATCCCAATATCTGAAGACCCATCTCCTCAGGCAGACTTAAAATAATCATAACTGAGTGTCTGAATGCTGATTTTTTTTCAGGTGAGTTAAGTCTGTTTTAAAGTCTTTAAATTTAATTATATTTTTAATCATGGAATATATTGTAATTGTTACTACAGCTTAACTGTTTTAATGTATAATTTATTGTGTTTTAATTTGATTTTTGTTAGCATTGTGAGGCACCCTGAGTCTCCCATCAGGAGAAAGGTAACCTATAAATGAATGAATGAATGAATGAATGAATGAATAAAATAGCATTATATAAAAAAGATGTTTCATTTACAGATCACACCTCCTCCTTCGCTGTCTGATCCACTTAAAGAACTCTTCAGACAACAAGAAGTTGTAAGGATGAAACTTCGTTTACAGCACAGTATTGAAAGGGTAAGACTACCGTAAAATCATGGTTGATCCTTATTTATAGAATAAATATTAGCAAACCTCCGCTTTGGAGGTCTTATGCTTCTAAAGAGAATGAAAAGAAGAAATAGGTTTCAGAACTATTAGTAAACTAATTATCTGTGGCAACAATGTTAATCACAAAGGAATGGAAAAATAAGTTTGAGATAAGAAAGGATAGATGGTATAAGGAGGCTTGGCAATTAGCTTTAAATGATAAATTAACAACAGAGTTGAAGGTAAAGAAGGGTATAACGACGCATAACGAGTTTTGGGAAATTTGGAAGCCCTACGTAGAATATGCTTTAACAAATGATGACGGGATTAAGCCGAGCCCAGAAACATGTAAATTTTGGAAAAGTTGAAAATAAATAGTAAGGGTATAAACAAATTCCAATATGTACAGCCCAGGGTGGATGTAGGTATGTTAAGTTAAAGTTTAAAAGAGGTTGTAGAGTTCACACACAAAAAGAGATACATAAGGTATTTTAAACTGTAAGACTGTTGTATTGTTTGTTTTTATAAAGCAAAAGTAATTTAAAAATATTTTTAAAAAACTATTAGTAAACTAAAGTGATGAAGTACAATTCATGAAAACTATTTAGCCTTTAGTGTAGGCCTTCCAGATCCACCCCCAAGAAAAACAAATTGCCCTAAAATTGCTGTTTTGGCTGTTGAAGGCTTTTGTACTAGACCATTTTGGACCATTTTTTTTCAAGAGAGGCCTGTTCAATTAATGCAAGGCTTTGCTCAATACCAGAAGTAATTATATAACACTTTTGTGTTGTAAAAAAGGGAGTCTCCCATTTTTGTAGGCTAAAATAGCAGAGGACAAGTGTTGTGTGAAAATAGCTGAGCCAGTGTGGTTACAGATGTCTGGAGCCCAATGAGGGACCAGTACATCCATCTCTCCAGGAAGTTGTCTAGGCCAGATGTGAAACTGCCAGAATGAAGGCACCTTTTGGTGAGATCATTCTGCAGTTCCTTTCACCTGACCTAGTGTGAGAAAGATTAGCCAGCAACACAAGGTTGCTGTTATCAGGGTACCACAATACCACAATCTTTGAGGAGGTTCTTTCTGTGTACGAGAATTATGTCCTGTTTTAATCAGGGATTATCAATTGTTACAGATACTTTACCTTGTGACAAAACAAACAAACATCATACAAAACCTTTCATTCTTCTTCGTGGTCCATGAGCATCCATACTGATGGGTTTGCTCGCGCGCATGCGCAATAGCCGGGTCTTTCAAGCTTAGCTTTTCTATTCTAGAAAAGCCTCAATCTCAGCATGCCTAGCACCAGGGTCCTGCCCATCTTCCTCAGTTGCATTTTATCCATCGTTCAGTCGTGTTCATCCAGGCTCCTGCATGCTGTAACTATATGGAATTGTTTTATATCGTTCTATAGAGTTTAATAGCCATTACGTGGTGGGGACTTGTATGCCTACAAAACCATTTAAGCTATTCATCCTGCAACAGCAAGATACCAAATCTTGATACACATTGTTATTACCTTTTTTTGTCTAGGAGAAAAACATTTACCTAGTGCTTGTCTTCACTGTAAGAGATTTAACAACTCAAATCTAAAACATCGGGCTGCCAGGTTGACTGTTTTTTTGTGGCGCAGTTACAGTGTTGGGCATCAGCAGGTCTGCCCCGGTCCGACCGGACCGGTAGCAAACATGGCTGGCCATGCCCACCTCCCTCCCACACCCACCTCCTCTCCCCGCACTCCAGGCGCGACCTGGAGCCAGGAAGAAGAGGGAGAAAGATGGAAGAGGTGCCAGAGCCAGGGAGGAGGAGGAGGGGCTGCCACTTCACCTGCCCGACGCCACTTGCCCAGAGCGGCATGACTGAAAGGACCTCACCATGCCGCTCTGGGACACCACGCTGGGCTCAGGAAGAGCCTCGTTGTCCTCCGGACAAGGAGGAGGAGTCCCAGAGCAGCCAGGCTCACCGTCCGGGCACGCTTTCACCTCTGCACTTCCTGAACGTCTTCGGCCCTAGGCAAGGCGCATGGGAAGCATTGCTGGTGCTGCTGGGAGGGGCGCCCCACCCGCCCCCCAAAGACGCCTTTTGTCATTGTAGAGCCGCCCTTACTTTGCGGCGATATAAATGGAACTAAGGAAGATGGGTGGGACCCTGGCGCTAGGCATGCTGAGATTAAGCTTGGAAGAACCGGCTATCGCGCATGCGCGTGAGCAAACCGATCAGTATGAATGCTCACAGGACCACTTGAAGAACTACATTTATGGTAGGTAAACTACCCTTTTAAATCACTGATATTGTTGTTGATTGTTAAATACATAAGTCCTTGAATTACTCAGTTTAATTCACAGAAACATAAGTCAGAAGAACACTTGGACCAAGCTTCCTGTCATATGTAAATGATGTGTACCAAATGCAATCATCTGACACAATTTTTGAGAGCAGAGGTATCAAATGGTATTAATCACAATACTACTTGAAATGTCTAAAACATTTAGAGCTATATTATTTGATGACATATTTAAAATCCAAGAAATTCTGCTATTGTAGTGAGTTTTTAAATTGTCCAATCTTTTAACATTTTCGTAATCTTTAACTCCAAATAGTTATCAGTTTATGGATAGTTGATTTTTCAAAATCAGAAAATGTATATCTATACTTGAAAGATTGCCATTTTGCTTATATGTTTTAACTCTACATTTTAATTTTTAATGTTTAATTAGGAAAAGCTAATTGTTTCCAATGAGCAAGAAGTGTTGCGTGTCCATTACCGTGCTGCAAGAACTTTAGCTAATCAGACTTTACCATTCAGTGCATGCACAGTACTGCTGGATGCTGAAGTGTACAATGTGCCTATGGACACCCAGGTAAAAGAAGGCTGTTTCCCAGATTTTGTGGTAACTAATATTATTGCTTTAATTTTTCCCATGAAATTCATTTCATAACTCTAACCATGAAATGCAATGATTATTCTAAATATCAGGATATACTTTCTAGCAACCCTGTTTAGCCCAATCCAGCCACAGTAGTAACTTCATTGTCTGATCACACAGTAGTAACTTTACTAAATGAAACTGTAGATGTAGTTAACATACTGATTTTTTTAAGTAAGTGAATAATGATGGCTCTTTAAAAACTCAAATGAGAAATGTATTGGTTAGGTTTTCTAAGAATTTAAAATTATCTTCATTACTGGAAGACTATGGGGTGCCCTAATTAACACTGGTGTTGTTTTTTAAGTGGGGAGGGATCAGAAAGAGAGAAATAAGAGATAGGCCTATTTACTAAGGGTATAGTCCTAACTAGCCAAAATGACTGAAATCTGGCTGAGATTAAGTCAGCCAATGCTGTACTGAGTTCAAACCTCTCCCATCTCAGGGACATTGGAGATTACCATCCTGATCCTAATTTAACTTTGGGCTAGCATAGTTAGTCTGTGGAGTTTGAGGAGTTTGATACTGGTGTAACTCACTTCTTCCTTGATCTTTGGGGCCGGTCTCCTCTTCCAGCTAATCTTAGCCAGCACAGCAGTGGTGCTGGCACATCCAATTCCACAATAGATCATCTGAGAAAAATCAGTAAAAAAAGGTAGTTGTGCTGACATAGAAGCTTCAGCCATTTCAAACCTATTCTAGTTGAGTTTTGATCACATTTTCAATTGGTAAGATAAATTGATAGATATTATTGAACTAGAATTATTGTATAGAAAATTAAGGATTGGTGGAGAAAGATTGGCATGGATTTAGCAAAACATCAGATAAGTGATGCAGTAGACATTACATAGTTATACTTCCAAGAGATGCCTGATGAAATTATCTCCCAATGAGCCTACAGATGTGACTATGAGCTCATCCTAAAGGGGGATCAGAGATTCATAAATGTTCCAAGCAGACTTGAATGAGGACAGAAAGCTTACTGTGCCTTCCTCAAGACTCCCCAGACACTTGTATTTGAGCAGAGGAAGGCAGAGGTAGTGGCGTCAGGCACACATGATCTCTAGGAAAATATATGTTCATTTCATGGAACTGGAATAATACTACTGTTGTTCAGTCGCACAGTTGATTCCGACCCTTTGCGACCCTATGGACCATTGATCTCCAGGCACCCCTGTCCTCCACCATCCTCCTCAGCCCGCTCAGCTTGGTGCTCGCTGCGTCCACAATGCCATCTAGCCATCTCATCCTTGGCCGTCCCCTTTTTCTTTTGCCTTCCACCTTTCCCAGCATCAAGGCTTTCTCAAGTGAGTCCTCTCTTCTCATTGGGTGTCCAAAGTACTTCAGCTTGATCTTTACTATTTGACCTTCTAAGGAGCAGTCAGGACTGATTTCTTTCAAGATTGACCTATTTGTTCTCCTCGCTGTCCAGGGGACTCTCAAAACTCTCCTCCAACACCACATCTCAAAGGCATCTATTCTTCTGCGCTCAGTCTTCCTAATAGTCCAGCTCTCGCATCCATACATTACCACCGGGAATACCATTGCTTTGACTATACGGATTTTTGTTTGCAAGGTGATGTCTACTTTTCACTATGTTCCCAAGGTTTCTCATGGCTTGTCTCCCTAGAATCAGTCGCCTCTTTATTTCATGGCTGCAGTCACCATCTGCAGTGGTCCTAGATCCCAAGAAAGTAAAATCCGTCACTGTTTCTACTTCTTCCCCATCTACTTTCCAGGTGCTGATAGGGCCTGTTGCCATTATCTTGGTTTTCTTGATGTTAAGTCTCAGGCCAGCTTTTGCACTCTCTTCTTTCAACCTAATCAGGAGCTTCTTTAAATCTTCCTCACTTTCTGCCATTAGGGTGGTATCGTCTGCATATCTCAAATTATTGATGTTTCTCCCAGCAATTTTTATCCCATATTGTGATTCCTCCATCCCTGCATTGCGCATTATGTGCTCTGTGTATAGGTTGAAAAGGTAGGGTGATAAAATGCAGCCTTGTCTTACTCCTTTTCCTATTCCAAACCATTCTGTCATTCTGTGTTCTGTCCTAACTGTTGCTTCTTGACTCTTGTGCAGATTTCTCATGAGGCATATGAGGTGTTCTGGTATTCCCATTTCTTTAAGTACTTGCCACATTTTATTGTGGTCCACACAGTCAAAGGCCTTGGTGTAGTCAATAAATCAGAGGTATACTTGTTTCTGATATTCCTTTGTTTTCTCCATGATCCACCATATATTAGCAATGTGGTCTCTAGTCCCCCTGCCTCTGGCAATTCTCTCTCCACGTGCTGCTGAAGTCTATCCTGTATTATCTTGAGCATCACCTTGCTAGCGTGTGGGATGAGCGCAATTGTTCGATAATTTGAACACTCTTTGGCACTACCCTTCTTTGCGATTGGAACGTATACTGATCTTTTCCAATCCTTTGGCCACTGTTTTGATTTCCACATCTGCTGGCATATCGAATGCAGATATTTGATTCCGTCATCTTTTAGAGCTTTGAAAAACCCAACTGGGATACCGTCATCTCCACTAGCTTTGTTGTTTGCAGTGCTTTTTAGGGCCTTTCTGACTTCACTCTCTAGGATGTCTGGCTCAAGTTCAATGTTCTCATCATTGTGATTATCAGTGGTGTTGAGGTCCTCTTTGTAAAGTTCCTCTGTGTATTCTTTCCATCTTTTCTTAATCTCTTCTGCATCAGCTAACTCCTTGCCGTCTTTGTCCCTTATCATGGTCATTTTTGCTTTGAATGTCCCCTTGATTTTTTTTTTTGAAGATATCTCTAGTCTGGCCTCTTGTGTTGTTTTCCTCTATTTCTTTGCACTGTTCATTTAAATAGATTTATATCCTTGCTTTTCTTTGAAATTCTGTATTCAAGTGATTGTATTTTTTCCTTTCTCCCTTGACTTTTGCATTCCTTCTTTCCTCTGCTATTTTAAGAGCCTCATCAGACAACCACTTTGCTTTCTTATGTTTCGATGTTGGCCATCTGGTGATGTCCATGTGTAAAGTCGCCTCTTGTGTTGCTGGAAGAGGATGTTTGCTATGACCAGTGTGTTATCTTGACAGAACTCTATCAATCTTTGTCCTGCTTCATTCTGCGTTCCAAGACCAAACTTGCCTGTTATTCCATCTACTTTTTGATTTCCTACTTTGGCATTCCAATCTCCCAAGATAATATGGACATCATTTCTTGGTGTTTGTTCTGTGAGGTCTTGTAGGTCCTCATAGAACTGGTCCACTGTGCCTTCATCTGCGCCCATGGTTGGTGCGTATATTTGGATTAGAGTGATATTAAAAGGTTTGCCTTGTATTCTGACTGTCATCATTCTATCATTTTTGAGATTGTATCCCATTACTGCTTTTCTCACTCTCTTGTTGACAATTATGGCTACTCCGTTTTTTCTGAAGTTTTCTTGACCACAGTAGTAGATGTGATGGTTTCCCGAGTTGAATTCACGCATCCCTGTCCATTTTAGCTTGCTGATTCCCAAGATGTCAATGTTTATTCTTTCCATCTCATTTTTCACCACTTCCAGTTTTCCTTGGTTCATCGACCTCACATTCCATGTTCCTATGCAGTATTGTTCTTTGCAACACTGTATTTCTCCTCCCCCTTTCCCATCCCTCCCCTTCTTTTGATCTGTGTTAAGCATCCTGTTTCATCTAACTTGCCTCTTTTGTTTTGCCTTTTGTTCTAGTCTATAGGGTTCTCTTGGCAAAATTTTTGGCGTGGTTTGCCGGTTTCTACACCAGTATCCTCACATCATACATGTTATTACAGTTCCAAACAAAGTATTACCATGCATATTATCAGTTTAAAATAAAAAACACAGTTCTACTTCATTTGTTATGAAAGTAAAAGTAACAACAATTCTTAGGATTATAGTACATCTGTCATTTCTGTTGAGGACAAGGCCTCTAGGTCATATTCCACAATTAAAATAACTAGGGAAAGGATTGAAACTATAGCAAGTAACCAAACTGTAGCACTCACTTGTAGCAGAGACGATCCAACTTGGGTGGCTTTAAAAGGGAACTGGACAAATTTGTGGAATAGATCACTGGCTTCTAGTGCTGATGAAAATATATATATTTCCTTTGTTACTATAAGAGAGCAATATATGTCTGTGCACTGGTTAATGAGGAACAGAAGCAGGAAGATACTTGTTTATGTACCTGTGTCGTGCTCATGGGCTTCCCATGGACAAATGAATGTTATCTGTTGAACAGGATTGTATAGGCTTTTAGTCATAGTTGGTGTGACTCTTCTTTTGGTCTTAAAGCTGCAATAATTCATTCATAGAATTCTATAGCATAAATGCATTCTAAACTGATTACCGAAAAGGCTATTAAAAAACTTTAAAAGATGCAGAAAACAAGCTGAATTGCACACAGTGTAGGAGCAACTTCTTAATGAGGAATTATTGTTTTGTTTACATCAAAAAGATGATAACTAAATAGGTTGTTGTTGTTCTGCCGTGTCCGAATCTAAATATTGGCTATTATCATGGCGATCAGCCATGAAGACTGTCCTAAGAATATTATGCAGTAGCCTTTCATTGCAAAGGGTCGGACTTGACTATGCGACCAAACAACAAAAAGTCTTTCCTCTGCCTTTCACATTGCAGCATGACACCCATACCATTGATCCAGTTCCACGATTCACTTTCTGGTCCTGAGCCTTTTTGGCACACAGTCGTCATCGGTCCCAGGCCAGTACAGTGGAACCTTGCTTAACAAATGGCTCGCTTAACACAAAAATCGCAAAACAAAAGGAAATCCATAGAAAATAGTGGCTCGGGTAACAAAAAAATATCGGAATAGATTAATTGATTTTCAATGCATTCCTATGGGAAACTGCATTTCAGTTAACACATTTTTATTTTCAATGCATTCCTATGGGAAATTGTATTTAATGCATTCCTATGGGAAATGCGCCTTACAATTTTTTCGTAGTACAAAAGGTCCCAGAGAGCGCATTAAATTTGTTAAACGAGGTTCCACTGTATCGATGAAGCTTCTGTCCTCCATCAAGATGGATTCGAGTGGGATTTAATCCACTTGGGGACTATCACCCTTTCCTGTAGACTATGGCACCCAAACCAGTAGTCCTCAGGGTTGTCAGGTTAGTTAACCGCCGCCTGACACTCGGCGTTGAATCGCTGGCAGTACTCTATTACCATAGCAGGATAACCTGGTCAGACACCAAACTAAATAGGTACACCTGTAATATTATGCATAGTTTGGAGGCTAGAATTTAGAATTGCCTGATGGAAAGGATTGTCACTTGATTCAGGACAGACAGTTTCTTTTCAAGGTGCTAGTTATCTATACCTATAAGAAGGTGGATGGGTGGTGAGTGTCTGGCATTAGTGCCCACACCCGGCCCAACCATACTGTACTGAGCCACCCACACTTATCTTAAAACCCAACTCACAACGCCGCAAGGGTCCCAAAACAGAGAGTGGGGCAAGCGCCCCACAAACATGAACAAAAAAAACTACACGTCCCAGCATCCTCTGTGCTGCGCCACCCCTCAGCCAATCAGGTTGAAGGACGTGAGCGCGGAGGAGGCTGGGAAAGCCGGCGCATGTGTTTTAAAAAAAGCCGGCCAACGCGCAAACCACTTCCCTTTGGGAGACATTTCGTCTTCCAGAGGGAAGCTATCCCCAGCTCACCACAGCGGGTGAGCAGGCACATCACTTGCCAGCTGGACCGCCTGCTTTTGGTGCCCCCCGCCCAACCGGCGAAGGCCTTGGCGCTGGTGGGGACAGAGGACAGGCCGTACCACGGAGGCACGGAAAGTGAGCAGCCCAGCTCAGAAGGCCAGGCCAGGGAGGCGCAGAGAGCAAACGGCCGAGTCGGCAACAGGTAAGTGGGGCGGGGGACATGGACAGGGGGGGGAACGGGCCCAGGGACCACACCGCCCACCCTGGTCTTGGAGGAAAAAGGGGGAACATGAACCCGCCCCCGCCCTTCCCCTCCTCAGTCCCTGTCCCCCGCCCCACTTAGCTGTTGCCGGCTGGGCCTTTCGCACTCTGCATGGCCTTCTGAGCTCTGTGTTTGGCCTCGCTGAGGCTTTGGGGGGAGGGGTAGCCCCTCCTCTCCCCGCACAGCTTAGGCGTGTGTGTGTGTGGCCTCACCGAGGCTTCAGGGGGGAGGAAGGAGAGCCCCTCCTCTCCCCGCACAGCTTCAGCATGTGTGTGGTTGTGTTGTGTGTGTGGTTGTGTTGTGTGTGTACCCCCAAAACCACCCCAACCACCAACACACACACAAAACCTGCCCGGCAAGGCCGGGCAAAAAAATGCTAGTTACCTATAAAACCCTTAATGGTTTAGGACCTTGATACTTGTTGGAATGTTACTCCTACAAACCAGCTACCAATCCTACTCACTCCTCACAGTCTATGATGCTAAGAATTGTGACATATAAGGAGACCAAAAGAGTGAGCATAAGGAGCTGCGCTTTCTTGGTTGTGGCCCCAACATTTTAGAAGTGTCTTCCAATAGAAATTCATCAGGCAGTTTCCTTCTTAGTTTTTAAGAAACTGGTAAAAACGCAATTATTTCGACATGCTTTTTATTAAAGTTTTGCATGGAGTACTCAACATTTTAAAATTTTGTTTAACACTATTTATAATTAGATCTGATAGTTATAGAGGTTTATATGTTTATCAGTTGTTTTATTTTGTAATTCATATGTTGTGAGCAACCCAGAGAATGCTTGTGCTATAGAGTGGTATACAAGAAAGAAAAGGCTTCATGCAACACATAATTAACAGAATTTATAGCACTGGTCACTGACAATTGGGTTTATAAGGGGTTTTAAAACATTCAAAGAAAATAGCTGTGGGTGACAATGAAATAAAAGCATATTGTAATGCTGTATTTTGTTTTAGTGTTTATTTTACTGTTGTGAACCGCCTTGAGTTGCCCATTGGGCAAGAAAGGCGGTATAGAAATAAACCTAATCATCATCATTATTATTATTATTATTATTATTATTATTATTATTATTATTATTATTATTATTATTATTATTATTATTATTATTATTATTATTATTATTATTATTATTATTATTATTATTATTATTGTTATTTAGGGGATGAGTTCTGTCTGATCCATCAGATCTTTTCATAAACATTTAGGCTTTTAGTTCTTATATCCTGAGGATGTTCATGTTTAAATTTATTTTACACATAATGCAAACTTATTAAATTAATATTTCAAATTTAACATAATTGCTGTCAATATTCCAAGGTAATTAAAAATTAGAATAAAATGAAGAGTGGTGACCATTTCAGTGTGGTAAGTTTGCACTGTGAATAAAGTCATTAGTTGTCAACCTTGAATAAAGTGTTTGCCATCAATCCTAGCATTTAAAGCATGTTAGTTCATAAAAGACAATTTGTTCGATGTAACCATGAATTATCCCTATCAAGTAATTGACATTAACACTACATGTCATTTCTAATATTTTTTGTTTACAGACCGATGACAGTAAAACATCAGTTAGAGATCGATTTAATGCAAGACAGTTTATGTCATGGTTACAAGACGTGGACGACAAGTTTGACAAATTGAAGGTATGTATCCTTATTGGAGCTCTTCCAGAAATACTTATAATAAAAGACTGCAACAAGCCATGAAGTACTTATTGAACTTGACCATAACAAATTACAGCAAAAATAAACCTAAATGTGTTTAAATCATTTTTATTCTAGCTTTCAACCCCAGAAGCTCCCAAGGCAACTTAAAGATCAATTTAAAAAACCCAAGGCACTCCCTGACTTCAAAACTAAAATTTAGGACCACAATCATGTTCTTTGTATTTGGAGCATTTCATTCCACCTAATGTCATTCTTCAAATTCCCCTACTTGCTATTATGAACTAATTGGGTAGACCATTATGTGCATGAATCAGATGAACAGGATTCTCACCTAAAATACACGATCCAAAAGGAAAAAAACCAAAGAGGACAAACAAACCAATTTCAAGTACAATTTCTCCGTTGTAAAGCTGTTACAGCAGTCAGCTGTTATCGAAAATATTTAGGGTGAGGAAGAAGAGGAAAGCAGTCTTTGAGCAGAGCTGAGAGAGAATGGCTCTGCTTCCCTCTCCTTTGCTTTTCTCCCAGTTTCGTTGATTAAAGCCATAGAAGGTCCATTCCTGTTATGTCCAAGAGATTACCAACACTTCAAGGAAACCTGTCTCCCATATCTCATATTCATCAAATTCTTTCATCAGTTTGCCTCTCAGATCCTGATAAGAGTACTCTGCACAGTATTCACAGGGAGACCTGACTGTATCAGACCATCCAGAATGACTCAAGAGTAGGTTCTTCCCAAGCGGATAAAGTTATTTTATCAGTGATGACACCCGGAGAGTATCTCTACCGTTGCAGTTTAGTACTGGTTCAGTAACAGTTTAAACCATCTGGGTAGCTAGGTTGCTGTTATGCAAGGCAAGCATTTATTCTTGCTTCTAAAACCTTTCAAAGTTGTTAAAAACATATATGGTTCAAAATATCCTAGCATTATATTACACTCATATAGAATTATATATGCCTACTTAAGATTATGAAATTTTAAATAAATGTACTAATGGAAAATGCTCTGAATAGAAATCTGACATATTAGGTACTTGCATAGGCAGTACGTGTGGTACTTGTGATAGGCAGAAAGTGAGACCAGGTTACAGGTAAGCACTTAAAATATGAGTTACAAGTTACAAGCAAGCATTTTAAGAATGAAAAACATTTTCTTAAAACATTTAAATATCTTAAAAGTAAAAATATTAAAGTAAAAGGATTTCTTAGCCTTTAAACATGTTAAAGGGACATGCACCTAAATTGCATAACATCTCCCCAGCCATGCTTGAATATGTGAAGGGAAATCCATGTTGCTTCTCCTTTTCCTTATTCTCCCCCTCCACCTTTTCTGCTTCTTGGGGTGTCATATTTACATCATTTTTAACAGATCACAATCTTATGTCAAATGATCTCATGCCCAAGTGTTTGTTTTTCTCATATTGAGACATTGACACAAGAGTAACAAAACAGATGGTTTTGGTCATCTTCCAGGCACACAGAACTGTTTGCTTTGCAGCTGGCCACTCTAACTTGAGTTTTGTGTCTCACAGGACTTCTGAAAAGAGATTACCGTATATACTTGAGTAAAAGTTGATCCAAATAGAAGTCGAGGTACCTAATTTGGACCTCTAAAACTAGGAAAATAGATTGACCAGAGTATATGTCGGGGTGGAAAATGCAGCAGCTGCTAGTGAGTTTCAATAATCAAAAAACATGAAAATACAGTAAAATTAATTTAAACATTTGTGTGAGCATGTTTTTGAATGTTTATGGTAGTTACTGATTTTTTTAAAAAACTATTTGCACCACCAACCAGTGGTGGCGCTGCAGGGGAAATGGGCGGGCAGGCCAATTGCACTGAGGCAGGAAGCGATGTTCTAGCCTAGCCTCTTGCTCTCCCTGCAAGCAAGAAGCATGGCTTCCCCCTCCATCTTGGCCACATGGAGCAGGGACAAAGAAATGAAGGTAAGTGAAACCCTTTCTTTTTATGCACAGGTTTGGTTTCCCACTGAAATGCATTGGAAACAAACAAATTAATTTCTTGTATTCTGAAGCTTTTCTGTTTGTTTGTTTCCAATGCATTTAAATGGGAGATCACAATTTGCGCCCTCTTGTGGCCATATGTTTCCTTTCCCCCTCTCCTGAAGCCGAAAGCCACATTTAAGCTACCGAACCACACTGAATCCAGCACAGTGAATCCAATCCACCCTTGTGGTTGTTGACCCGTGTATAAGTTGAGTCACCTTTTTGGACGTCATTTTGGTGACTAAAAAACTCAACTTATACTTGAGTATATACGGTAGAAGCTTCTTTCCATCCACTTTCATTCCTCATGACAAAGTCAAATGGTTCAAGGACATTTCTCACAACTTACATTCCAACCAACAATTACAATTCCCCACCAGCATTAACCTCATACCTAACTACCCACCCCACAACGCTTGAATTTCTTTTCTTCTTTTTCTCATTTCAACTGCCTTTCATCTCTCAGGGTTTTCTCTTGATTCCCTAATGATTGGCTGCTATTTTCTTGTGTTTTCTTTTCAGTTTTAAGAAGGAAAGGATTAGCCCTGTCTCCTCTGTAGATCTGCTTAGCTGATGCTTCTGTTTATTAACCTGTGGAACAGTTTCCCTTGCATTGCACATTTATAGCCTTTATAGCCTTTGTCATTCAACTATGGGTACTGTTTACTCTCTCCCAACTTACCAAGAAGCAGTATGGTTTAAAATTACTTAACCTTTAAGACAGCATTCCTTGACATTATTTGTAATTAATGAGCAGATGAATTATAGGTTCTATGCATGGTCTCTTCATTTCTCATAGATTTCTAAAACCAGATGTCTATTCTGAAGATGATATATGACTCAAAACACTTGCTTCCTAAACTTTTTTATCAGGATCTAAGTGTCTTTAGATTTCTTGGATATTGGGCAAACTCTTGTCTTCTATATTTATTACATGGACTTATTCTGTGAACTGCAAATACTTTGCCTATGCTATAAAAGCTCTTAGAGTGTCATTCCTCTGTGTCATTCCAATACTTTCTATAATAGGCTGCATTTTTTTTTTGTTTATGGACTAACAGTTCTGTTCATCTAACTGAAGTCTAAAATTGTGTTAAAAAGTAGTAGTTTCCTCTGTCGTAGTTCTACATGGTACCCCTTTGCCTGAGGTCTGCAGAGTGATCGCAATCATTAATATTATTGCTCACCAGTAGATGAACATTCAAGCCAGGGCAAATACTTCTTTTGAAAAATCATTACAGTAAAACCTCGGATAACAACCGCATCGCATAAAGCTAAAATCAGATAATGACCTGTTTTGTTTTGTTTTTGCGGGGGGGGGGGTTGCATCGCATAACGTTAAAATTCTATGGGATGCATCGGATAATGTTTGCTAAAGCCTATGCCGGTTACAATATATCTCTATGGAGTTTTAATGTTATCTGATGCATGCATTGGATAACGCTAAGAATCAGATAACACTAAGACTTGTGGAACCAAGTTTTAGCGTTATCCGGGGTATTACTGTACTTGTATCCATCCAAACATAATATCTTCCCTCCACTGGTAAGTGAACTTGCTAGTCACCCACATGTATAGGTCAGAGAGTCCATGAAGAAGGTATTAAAATGATGTTCAAAGGTTTAGAGCCTTTCTACTTTGCAGAGCATCTTTCTCCAATACATACATCCCAATCAACCAGATTCTCTCAAACTTACGGACTGCAGTTACCCACCACAAGAAGGCCAGGAGAACTTTAACTAGAAACATGACCTTCTTGGAGGTGATACCGTATTTCTAGAATTCTCTTCTCCCACATGTGCTCCCTCCACTACCTTTCATAAATTAGCAAAGGCAGACTTTTTAGAATGGCCTTTGATGGCATTCTGCCATCTAGCTAATTTTTATTATTGTATTTGATTTCAGTTGATTTCATTTAGTTTCATTTTATTTTTGTTGATGCTGCATTTATTGATTTACCACCACTATATTCTGTTGAGTTCAAAATATAATTTTATAGTGGGGATTTTTTTGCTGTTATTAATGGGATTTGATCTATGTTACATTTTTATTTATATTTTATGCACCTTATGTGCCTAAGCGACAATCTGGTCAGTTGGGTGGTATAATTAATTAAATAGTAAATTAATTAAACACATGAATACAGTTGAAGACTGATATTTATTATGAACATTAATGTTTTCATAATGATTCAAGTTCTGCAGGATTCTGTAAGATTGACCATACCAAAACAGGTAGTGGGATCACAAGAGCCATATCAAATTATCTCATTGGTTTGATTGGCTTATGGACTGTCGTGTTGCTTATTTTTGTCTTAATGAATACTATTTGTACAAATTGTAATGTGGTTTCTGGGAATAACTGAGTATTTATTTCTTTATTTTGTAATAGACATGTCTCTTGATGAGGCAACAGCATGAAGCGGCAGCTTTAAACGCTGTTCAGAGACTGGAATGGCAGCTTAAACTACAAGAACTTGATCCTGCAACTTATAAATCAACCAGCATTTATGAAATTCAGGAATTCTATGTTCCCCTTGTGGATGTTAATGATGACTTTGAATTGACACCTATATGACAGCTAGAATTTCTTTCTGTTCTGTTGCAGATTAAAGTTGCAGACGAGCATAATTGTTTAAAATATAGCACTAATATGGTATACTGCCTTTCCCAATGTACCATATATTCCTTCAAAAATGCTTCACAAAATCTCACTCAATATTGTAAATGAGCATACCATTTATTACTAAATGGTTTTTCTTTTAGATTCCATGACTAAAGTGCATCTTCCCCAATGGATCTATTTAAATACAGCAATCTTTATTAAAGATCTAATGGCGCTGGCAGCTGTTATGAGAAATCCACTGAGAAGTTCACTTTAATGATTTTTATTATTAAATTTAAACTCCTACAAAACAACAACAAACCTGTGGAAGAAATTATACGCTTATGGGAATGTGTGGAGTGAGAGTCTTTTCATCTTATATAAATTATAGGTTAACTGTACAGTTTTCTTTTTGGAAAAGATGTAATATGGTTTTCATTTTTAAAAAATAACTTATTTTATACATATTGTGCAAATGTAAATATTACTGTATTTAATGTTCAGCTCTGTATAAAAATTGATATTTTAACTGTAAAACTGTTTTGTCTAATGTTTTATTGGACCAAAGTTGTTGTTTCTTATGTGTAGTGTATAGACAGTTTTCTTTTCAAAGGCATGTGTTTTGTTTAGCTGCTTGTTCATCACCATAACTGTTAAGATTTGATACTGAGCAGTATTGCATGCTAGCTCAGTTCAAGTTTTTCCTTAATGTGTGGTACCTAAATGATTTCATGTGTGGTGCCAATCCACCAAGCACTGCTTCTGTATAGCATCCATTCATCCAGAGGACTTTGCATGAGTGCCCTTTCCAGTGTAGTTTACAGCAGTGCTTCATGGATTACACCTTGGCTTCCCAGAGCCACTTGTCTGTTGATCTGCTGCTGTAATTCCATGCCTATGACTTACTATGCTAGAGCATTTTGTTTACAATCTTAAAGATTATAAACTTGCTCTTTCATTGTGGTCTCTAAACAAGCCTTTCAGTGTTTTGTCCCTCTCAAATGCTTCTCAGTGAATAATTCTTAAATTGTACATGGTCTATTTTAATATTTCCCAACTGAAATATGTAAATAACTGTAAATACAATGTTTAATAAATTCTATTGGTCATGCTAAAAGATGGTTGGAACCTTGTGATGGTGACATTTTCATTCTTGAAGTTTTATACAGTTTGAAAAATAAATATTTGAAAGTTCCATAATAAGGTTGTATTTGTATATTCGGACCAATCTTCCCATAGTTTTATGCAAATGATTGTGTTATGTTACTGTTGTATTAGGAAAATGGCTGACATTATGATATGGATATAGCATTGGTGTGGTCCGCCTGCCCTCCTCAATCTTAGAGATGAAGGCACAGATGCTTTTTTCAGGGTGAAACACAAGTAACTTTAATATACAAATTCTTCACTATGGGGTTTTGACTTAGTTTTAACTATTTACAGTTTGGGAAGGCTGACAGTTACTTCATTGTCTTGGGTTCAAAAAGCCCTTTATAATCTCTTTAGTGCCAGACTACGTGGTTCTGGCAGTGCCAGCATTTGGCAAGGCAATAAAAAAGCACCATTAAATGGTGCCACTCGATAGCATGGTTTAGAGAATCAGTAAATAGGAAAAATGTAACTGAGTATGTAGTATAATTGAAGATTTTCCCACCTTTCTCTCTTTCCTCCTTTTTTAGGTGTCTCTAATCTCCTGGCTTCACTCCCTAGTATTGACCTAGATAAGCAATCCATTCTTTGCCCCCCCCCCCCAGATATCTCTGCCAGAGATCCATGGAGAGCCAGTGGGACATGGAGGTAAAGCGAGGGGGGGGATTAGACACTCTTTTAGAAAAATGATATGGTGAAGGTGAAAAGACTTTGCAAATTTGGGCCATCAAAAAGGTCCAGAAATCTTTTCTCTGCAAGAAAGACAAAATTGTGAACTTTCACTGGTTCTGTTCTCATTCATCTTCAATATAGTCTGCATCAAATCTCTTTGTGAGCGATGTCAGCGAATGCTTGATATAGAAATGAAAGCAGATTACTTTTTGTTGCTGTCAGGAACTGGTAAGATCTGTCTAGCAGTTTGGATGTGACAGCATATATTTATGTGAATGACAATACACTACATCTGAAGTAAGGCATTTTGCATAGGCATCTAAAATGAAGCACCCATTGTGGTGTAGCAAACAAAATAAAAGAGTAGAACTCAGGAGACCTGTGTTTGAATCCCCCATTCAGCCACTGAAACTCACTTGGGGTGTGTGTGAGTGGCACAGGTAAGTCTACTCCTATTAGATGGCACGGAACAAGCACACTTTAGAACAGGGGTGCCCAAACGTTTTGGGCATAGCTGTCGAGTATCCCGTATTGGCTGGGAAAACCCCTTATTTTACCCTCTTCCCTGCCATCATCCTGTATTAATTAGACTGCAATGCCCTATTGCCGCCATTGGAGGGCAGCAAAGGATAAGCATACCCTGTCAAGTATCCCATATTTGCTGGGAAATTTCCCTTATTTCCAAATCCCAAACTTGCAGGTATGTTTTTGGGCTGTGGGCTGGTCACGTGGTTTATTTCCACTTCCAGGAGCGACGAGGGCTTTGTAAGACAGTTGAATTAGCATTGGGGGCCGGATACGGCCCCAGGCTGTAGTTTGGACACGCCTGCTTTAGAACTTGAAGAGCTTAGCAGCCTTTCCCTTGTCCTGATCTTTGTTATTTACAAGCAGATCACGAGGAACATGTCCACTTATTTCCATTTTACAACCCATACAATGAAATCTCTCTGGTCCAAACAAAATTTTCCCATACAAATCCTACCAAAAACAGGATTCCCCCCACCCCTGAAAATAGTTCAGACAAAAATGTTTTTTAAAATGTGCTTGTGCATAATCCAAACACCGAATGAGATTTGCTTCAGTATAAAGCAGTGGAAAAGACACTGAGTTAATTGGCCTTGACAACTGGCCAAGATTATCTGAGGGCTTTGCTGTTTCTCTCTCTCACCTCTAACTAGCCCTGCATTGCCTAGTTTCTACGTTTCTAAGATATTAGTGGTCTAAGAAGGTTTCCACCCACCTCTTGCTTTTGATTCTTTGAAGCAGAAATTCTTAAAATGAAAAGAATCAAAATAGAAATTGTGTTAATTGTCGTCAAACAATTTACATTAGCTGACACAGAACCTTCCAATTAGAACTGGGTCTGTGAAATGTAGGGAAAGAGGGTGGTTGCCTATCTCTTTGCTATCCCACTGTCTCATAGTTGCTATTAGCCCAAGTTGGAAATTTCCTGTTGAGGCCAATAGCAGATTTCGGGATAGAGAAGTAAGTATTCCATTATTTTTCTCAGACTTCTATGTGGGTGGATGCTAATGCCCCTTTCCCATGTCCTATTCCTCTCTCTCTCTCTGGCTGCTGCTGTTTTTTTTTTCTAATTGCATGTTCCACATTCTGATTACTAAGTCACACTGACATTGCTGTCTATAAGCAATGAACTGGAACTTGAGAGGACCAGATTCTCGTCCTGACTGGCCTCTGACCTTCACTCGGTGATCACAATGGAGCCTAACCTGCTTCACAGAGGTTGTAAAAATGAATTTTAATACAAAACAGCTTTCTGTACTGACTTGGGCTTTCCACCCTTTAAAGTTCATATTACATTTACTAGAGAGACAAATATTCCATGGCTCCCAAACAACCATCCTATTTATAGTAGTTGACTTAAAATTTGTAATTCTAGTAGTGTCTTCTGTAAATACTTCACACACACAAAGATCTAATGTGTTGTGATGTACTTCCAGGAGATTGCTGACCATATTGAAGTGTTCATGTTGTAAGGCGTGCACATTTTGTTTTGAAATGAATGCTATGACAGTATTGGTAAGTTTTTTTTAAAAAAATCACTCATAGCATGGTAAGTTTCACTATCATGGATCACTAGGTTTTAAGAGCTTTTTTCAAGCATTATAAATGATTATTCTATAAGCATACGTAAGGAGATTATCTAGCTTGCTTGTATGTATGTAATTTGGAAGATCTAAGTTCTTGATTGCATGTAGAGTTTACCAGTGGTGGGCTCCAAAAAAAATTACTACCACACTGTGGGCGTGGTATGGTGGGTGTGGCCAGGGGGAAAGTCCTGCATTGCAACCAAATCAGGACTATTTTATTTCAAAACTTGGATGGGCGGGGCCAGACAGAATTTCTGCTACCGGTTCTGGTGAAATGGTGCGAACCTGCTGATGCCCACCACTGGAGCTCACATGCAAGAAGGACTTTTTCTCCTTCAGACTCAGTATTGAAATTGGGAAGAACACTAGGACAGGAAGATGGGACCAAGTGCTCCTCTCTAAGTCTATTCATATAATGCCTGAGTTGGGCTAAGACCAGATCAATATATATATATATTTATATTATTACAGGAGGAAGTTTAAATGCAGATCAGTTTATAAGCACAGCAGATTTTTTTTGTAATTTCTCAAATCAACTTTGTTTTATTTTATCTACACTTGCAATTGCAGAAACTCCTGCTGGTAAAACTGCACATTATAGAGAGCATACCCCAAAATATAGATTTGGTTCTTGTTTTCTCCAGAGAAGCAGAGATCCTATTAATCATAAAATTGTAGAACTAGAAGGGAACCCAAGGGTCATCAAATCCAATCTCTTAACAAGGCAATCCACAGGTAAGGCATCTCTGACAGGTGGTCATGTGACTTCAGTTTCAAGATCTCCAATGAAAGGAGAGTTCAACACACTCTGATAGAGTTCATTCCACTGTCAAAAAGCTGTGAAGACATGGTTGATACATCACCTCTCAGTCTTCTCTCTAGACCAGTGTTTCCCAACCTTTGGTTTTTGGACTTCAATTCCCAGAAGTCTAATTCAATTCTCCAAAGAACTGACCAGCCAATGTACTTGGGAAACACTGCTCTAGTCTAAGCATATCTAATTGCCTCTTAAGTTTGTGATACCCCTAAATTAAATTATTTTATTTTCCTCTGCCTAAATCTTCTTTGCTGCCAGTATTGTATTTGGATATTTGTTATTAATCTTAATCATAATATCTATACCTATAAAATGGTGCGTTAACTGTTGGAATGTGACAAAGGATGTTGCACCAGGCCCCACTAGCCCTGTCCGAGCCTCCGTTCACTCGTCCGAACGGGGTTCGCAGGTAACTGTCGGGTTGAAATTTTCGACCCAGGGGCAGGAGCCCCCCAGTCGCAAACAAAAAAAGGGAACTTCAATTCCCAACGTTCCTTTTGCTGCGCCGCGCCAGAGCCAATCAGGCTGAGTGGTGTGGGAAAAGGAACGTTCGGAAACGCGCCGCGGCCAATAAAAAAAAGCCATAGGAAAAAAACCACCACAGTAAGCAAACACGTGCAGGCAAAACTACAAGCCCCAGCGTCCTGCGCGCCATTAGCGCACCGAACGCTGAGGCGGCCTGCGTGCGAAAAATAAAAGTTAAAAAAATGCCTGCCACCGCTGCCCTTCTTCCCCATGGTCCAGCCAGCATGGCCCGTGGTGGGAAAAAAACCACTCCCCACCGCCGCTGCCCTTCATTTCGATGGGCCAGCCGGCGCAAGAAAAATAAAAGTAAAAAAAAACCGCCGCCGCTGCCCTTCTTCCCCACGGGCCAGCCAGCATGGCCCATGGAGAAGAAAGCACCACCCCCGCCATTGCCCTTCCTTCCCACGGGCCAGCCAGGATGGTCCATGGGAAAGAAAGCCCCCCGCCAATGCCCTTCCTTCCCACGGGCCAGCCAGCATGGCCCGTGGGAAAGAAAAGCCACCACCCCTGAAAAAGTAAACACAAAACAAAAACACTCAAAAATCCAAAAATGAAACACAAAAACAGCCAAAAACAAACAAGAAAAAACACACAGACCCCCCCCAAATCCCAAACACCCCCCCCAAAAAAAACCCCAAGAGAGCTTACCAAAACACGTCTTCTATCCATGAGGACCGGAACTCAAATGAGAAAATAATAAAAAAAAACTTACCGGAAGCGACACCCAGAAGACAGAAGAGAACAATTGTAGAGAGGCAGAAAAGCTCACCACCCCCACGCAGAGGCCAAAAGAGAAAAAAACATTCAAAAATATTGAAACTAATAAGATTAATTCAAAAATTAATCAAATAAGTTATAAAAACATTCAAAAATAATCACACTAATCTCAAAAAATACCAAAAAAAACCAGAAATCACTTTTCACTCAAAAAAACCAAAACAAAAACTAAAAATGTGTAAAAATAAAGATTTAAAAAAACAAAATTAAATTTTAAACTAAATAATATTAAATTAAATAAATTAAATTAAAATAAAATTTGCATAAACAGAAAACAAAAACCTTCAAAAACCAATTTAAAGAGCCCGGCACTGAGGAAGCCGGCATGCAAAAAAAACAAACAAAAAACCAAAAAAAAAACCACTGGGAGCGCAAGTCCGCCACAGGCGGACACAGCGCCTCGAAGCCAAAAAAAATCACAAAACCTTACAACACCATTTAAAACAGCCCAGCATCATTGGTTCAAGAAAAAAAATTAAACCCTTTACTATCCAACACAATTTTAAAAAGCCCGGCACCGCCGGGCAAAATATGCTAGTTAATCATAAGATTAATCATAAGATTATATTGTTTTTCATAACTGTTTGATCTTTATAATGTATTATTTTCCTATTTTTTAAAATATTCTTTGTACTGACACCACTTGGGTAACTGTTAAAGTGAGATGAGCAGGATATACAGGTAAATCTAAATAAAGCAAAGGATGTACTTTTTATATAAAATAACAAACTTTTAATCTTTTGAACTGATCACATTTTTTTGTTTTTGAACTGGAATTTTGTTAATGGTGCAAATGATCTCTAGAAGAACTTTGTCGTTGCAATACAAATTAAATACAGTATGTTGTTGTTCTGTCCTTTGTGAATATTCAGTGCACTATACCATTGACTTCTAAATAGTGTTTTAGAGCTCGCTGTAAGCCACAAGAATCACTTTGAAGACCAGGATGATATATTAGGAAAATTCAAGTAGAAAGGCAAAAAGAAGAATGGCTGTCAAATGAAACAATAAAATGGTGCAACTGCACAATGGGGAAGTGTCCACATGCCTTTACTGTGAACTCACACCCAGGAAGTCAGGTTTCCCTTGGTGATTTTTTTTTTAGCTGACTATGCAGGAGACAGAGGAGGGAATAAATTATCAAACAGCCCTAATTTTTGCTTGTTAAGGCTTATTTCTGCTATAGCCATCCAAATTTGCAGAAGGTGCAGCAGCGGCAGACCTACTGCAAAAAAGTGATGATTAGCAATTCCTTCTTCTCTGTTTGTCTCCTTGGTGCCTTAGCGCAACTCAGTTGCAATAGTGGCACTGAACCTTTAAAAAGAGAAAAAGAAACAGCATTATCAGCAAGATCCAGAGTCTCCTTGGTGGTCTCTTAAGAGGTTTGAGGTGAACATGAGTTTCCCTTTACTTCCTCTCTCACCAATCACCTGCACACAATTTTCTGCATCAGTTTGAGCAATCACTCCAATGTAAATGCATTTGGTACAAAGAAGTAGAAACCGAAGCAGTGGCAAGGAAAAAAAATCAAGTTAGTGGGGGAAAACATTTTTGTCAGGTAGTCAATGAAGAACAATGCAAGTCTGGCTGTCTCAATCCTAGCACATGATCACACATGCGCTGGTTACCTCCAGACTTGATTATTGTAATGCGCTCTACATGGGGCTGCCCTTGACGACCATTTGGAGGCTGTAGCTGGTCAAGAATGCCACGGCTCGGGTAGTGATGGTGCTATGCTCGTGCCTCACCTCTGCTCCGGGAGCTGCACTGGTTACCAGTTTGTCTCTGGGTGCAATTCAAGGTGCTGGTAATTACCTTTAAAGCCCTTCATGGTAGTGGGCCAGGTTAACTAAGAGACCGCATCGCCCTAAGGGAGTCCGCCCATCCTACCAGGGTGGACCGGAGAGGGTCCCTTAGTGTTCCAACGGCTAGAGGGGCTCGCCTCTCTAGCACAAGGAGAAGGGCCTTCTCTGTGTCCGCCCCAACTCTTTGGAACCTCCTGCCAGCAGACTTAAGGCTTCAGCCAGAATTGCTGCCCTTTCGGAAAAGGTTAAAAACCTGGCTGGCAGGGCAAGTTTGGGGGGCCGACGGGGTATTGGCTCCTGCACGTTGGCTCAGTTGATGCCACATGTCCTTTCAATAATTGTGGGAAGGGGTGGATCTTTTTAGACATAGGGTGGTTTTATAAAGAGTTTTTATTGTAGTTTTTTATGGAGTTTTATATTGTAATGTTTTATATGTTGTACGCCGCCCTGAGTTGCCCTGGAGCAAGAGGGCGGGATATAAATCTAAATAAATAATAAATAAAATAATAATATTATTTGTCAACAGTCACTCTCTGATAAAAGTTGATCATGAACCAAGGTCAGATCTAACAATGAATCTTGCTTGCTTTAGAACCACTGACTGATTTCAATTCCACTTGTGCCTCAATACTATATGAAAGCTTCAGGGGCATATTTTATAAAAGCAAAAGCTAAAAAAAAATAAAGGTTGGAATATGAATGTAACATGAGCACCTCTATTATCTTCAAAATTAAACATTTGTTCAATCCTTCCATTTAGTTTAGTTATAAATGCTGGCGAGAAACCCATGTGTAGCAATAGGAGCCTGGTGAAATGTTGTCTGAGTTTACCAATAATTGAGAAACATGGGTATGATTTCAAAAGTAATTAGATACAGATTACAAAAGGAGAAACAGGCTGATCCCAGTTTATTACATTTCACAAGAAACCTGTGCAGTTTAACATGTTATTGCCTGTTTGCTTAGATCAAAAAGGAGATCTGCCTCATTGTATGTTGGCTTAAAAGGCAGCTAGTTTGGGTAAGTGATAAAGAATAACTGAACAGCAACAATTTATTGTATTTAGATCTGAATAGATTATCTCAGATGAACACAACTTTTAGAGCTGTTTTTCAGGTCTCATTGCACAGATGGTATTAAAAGTCTTGTATGTTTGGATATCTATTTTGAAGTGAGGTACTATCTTCATGAGTGTGTAACACACTAAAGTATGAGTATGCTAAAATCAGGTTGCCTATAAACATGAATTGGAGTGCTTACACCCACACTCTTTGTTGCTCATGCTGCACAGAAGCACACACATTTTTGTCATGGACTTTGTACATTACCACAGAAATTAAAACAAAGAATTAATTTAGCAAACTGAATACAGGAAGCAGGTGGCAAATTGCTACACAAATGTAGTATTCAAAAGGTCAAGGATTATATTTGAATCTGGTGGAAATTAATTGGAACATTGCTTACTTGAGCAAATGCCCATGATTACTAGAAATGATACGTGGAATTGACTTAAACGGCTGTGGAACTTTCTTCGAAATTCATTTTTTTAAAAAAGGTACAAGGTTAAGAAAGGAAGAGATGAATACAGCAAGTGGTATCAGGGAGCAACAGAATATGCTGCAAAACAAGTTGACATCTCTATTAATGAAAACAATGTGCATAGTGACAGGATGCCTCAAACCTACACCAGATGAGAAAATATATCATTTTGTGTAGGAATCGGGGCCGCTGAGGGCCATAGGTCCTGGAGGAGACTGATCAAAGAACGATACGAGGCAGTATGGAGGAGGATAAGATCAGTGGTTTATTGAGGAAAAGGCATAACCATTTATAGATCAGAAGGCAAGGTAGAAAAAACCGTCACCCAACAGTGAATCACATCACCTATTTACTCAGGTTAATTGGGAATTTCTCTAGGGGAAGTTAATTAGTGCGGACAAACACTGGCTGGGACAACACCATTGTTTTGGGCTTAGACTAAGGCAATCATGGCTCCTGTTTGCTTCTGGGATGAGATTGAGACTCGGAGATGAGGGATTACTCTAATAGGTAACATATTCGCTCTCTCAGCAGGTCCGCTGGTCAGGTCAGGAAATTGGGTGAATCAAACCCTATCATTTATCCACCCCCCTTAATTTCTCTCTACTGGCAAGGGCCAGGGGCCAGGAGCGTGCTCGCTAGGTTTAACCTCTGCCAGAGGCCATGCGTGCCAACTGGGCATGCGGATCCACAATTTTGATGGTATCACTCCGCCTAAGATAAGAAAAGAAGTAGCAGCTGACCCTGCCTGAGAGAACTAAGCTAAGCAAGAGAATGATCCTCCACATCCTCTGAAGAGATATGAGCCAGAAGTCTGCAGGCTCAGATCCAGGAAGATCTTTATGGCAAGAATAAACACTCTTCCAAGAGAAAACCAAATTAGAAAATGGAGGAAGTTGCTCACTGAACAAGGAATAATATTAAATGAGGATATAGCTGAGGAACTCTGACTAGGTTGATGAAGTCCCTAAATGCAAGACCAACATGCTCAAGGGGGGCTGCTGGCAGACAACAACACTTGTGTGAATAATGGGGAGAGAGAGAGAGCCCAGCTCATTTAGGTTTTTAAAGGTTGTGTATGTATTTTATTGTATCTTTTATCTTTTGTATTATGCATTGTGTTGTGTGGAGATTGCTTTCCTTCGGTTTTAAAGAGCTTTCTCCTTTTATGTTGTTATCTGGGTGGCGCCTGCGCCAGAAGGGCGGGATATAAATACCCCAATAAATTAAAAAAAAGGGATATAAATAACCCAATAAAAGGTAAAGGTAAAGGTTTCCCTTGCTCGAAAGCCAGTCGTATCCGACTCTAGGGTGCAATAAATAAATAAAAAATTAACTGGTTTGCCGATTACTATCGGAAACATGTCCCGATGAGGACTTATGTTTGGCCAACGACCAAAGCCAAGAAATTGGCTTCAGTTTGAAAAGTCCAAAAAGTTTTATAGCGCGTTGCCAACCCGGAAACCGTACATTACTGTACGGGCTGCGCAAAATTTACCGTACATTACCGTACGGGGTTTGCGCATGCGCAGACCCATTTCTGCATGCGCATACTGGGTGGAGTATGGGCGGAGCCTGGGCAGGCATTTTTTTAAATATTTATGAGGAAAGAAAACGGATGTAATCTTTTTTTTTTTCATTTTGACCCAGGACGGAACCGGAAATAATATTTTTATTATTATAATTCAAAAATTACTGGAAATTATCGTATATCTCCGTACGGTAGTCGTACATCGTACGGAGCGAAATCACCGTACCGTACGGTAATTACCGTACAGATTGGCAACTCTCACTCATCTAGACTACATTTCCCAAAATGCAACACAAGGCGGGACTCTTTTCATCCATTATGTAAGGAACCGGGTGGTGGTGATGGCGGCGGCAGCAATGCGCACGCGCAGAGCCCTGCCACTCTCGTTCTGCCGGAGAAGCTCGCTTCCTCGGGTTACTACGGAGGCCCCGCCTATGCGCGTGCGCTCCTTTATTTCCAGCCTCTGCCCTCTCCCTCGGCCGCCCAAAGGCTGGGGCGAAATAAGACGGTTGGGGGGGGGGGGGGGTGTTAACGAGGAAGGAAAGGGCGTTCGCTCGCGCATGCGCTCCCTAGATTGCCTCCACCCGCCTGCTCCGCTCCACCCGACCTTGTCAAAAGGAGGAGGAGGCGGGCGGCAGCAGCATGAACCGTAAAGTGGGGCTCGAATGACGGACGCCTGAAGAGGGGTGAGTGGGGTGGGGGAATGCTTAGTGTAGCCACCCCAAAAGCGGAGCCAGCCCTCGTCCACTTCTTCAGGTTAGTAAGTACTCACTGTTTCCCGCGTGCCTCGGTTTATCTCAAAGGGCTTCCCCGACTACTACAGTGGGGATGGGCATTTCTGGGGCGCGCACTGCGCACGCGCGCAGAGTGGGGCGGGGGGGGGGAGGAGAGAGAGAAAGAAAGGTTTGTGTGTGTGTGGCCCTCTAGCGCCGAGGGATGGGGGTTGAACCCCCTTTAGGTTCGTCCAGGACCGTGATGGCGAACCTTGGCACTCCAGATGTTCTTGGACTCCAATTCCCAGAAGCCCCCGTGAATCCACACGAATGGATTTAACTGCGATTCATCCAGCCCGCGCCGCCCTCGTCGCTCCCGGAAGCGGAAGTAAAACGCGCCCACACGGGCGCGTTTTACTTCCGCTTCCAGGAGCGACGAGGGCGGCACGGGCCGGATGAATCGCAGTAAACCAATTCGTGTGGATTCACCAGGGCTTGGGCTTCTGGGAATTGAAGTCCAAGAACATTTGGAGTGCCAAGGTTCACCACCATGGGCCCAGCACAGCTTTGCCCTGGTTCTTCTCCCCACCCACTCCAGTTGCCCCACTCCCCTCCCGTCCCACTCCTTACTTAAGGTTTGCAATTCGTGGCATCCCCTGGCGGCGGAAAACCCCACGGAAGGGTGAAGAAAGTGGCAAAGCACAAATGAAAATAGCAAAGCCTTGCGTGGCCACGCCAGTCTGGCTGACTGAAGTGGCTTGCTAAACTTTGCCTAATGGCAGGACTGGCCCTGAGAATGGAGATCAAATGAGAATGGTACGTGACACCACAACACAAAGCAACTACTAAAGGTCTCCCTTGCTCGAAAGCCATGTCCGACTCTAGGAGTCGGTGCTCATCTCTGTTTGCAGCCAAACAAACAGTGTTGTCTCTATCTCCAGACGTTTCCATGGTCATGTGTCAGACATGACCAGATACCAAAGTGTACAGAATGTTGTTACCTTTCCCGCCGAAGTGGTACTTATTTATCTACTAGCAGTTTCTTGCTTTTGAACCGCTAGGTTGGTAAGAGCTGGGACAGTCGACGGGAGTTCACTCCTTCATGCAGCACTCTGGTCTCAAACTGCTGACCTGCCGACCTTCCAGCCATCAAGCTCAGCGTCTTAACTACTAAGCCACCGTACCCCCCCCCCTCAAAGTAACTCTACTCGGCGTCTTTTTCCTGAGCCAGTAGTCCTCTTACTAATGTTCTCCTATTTTAAGTTGTTCCTGTTTACTTGAAATGATTCTGCCTGCAAAACCTGTTCCACACATATACCTAGGGAATAAAGCTCCTTTTGAGTAGGTGCAGATTTGAATCTCTTTAATCTGTCCAACCAGTTGTGCTTGTTTACTCTTTGTAATATCTAGTGACATACAGTATAAACTCAGTCTCTGGTAGTCATGCCATTTTGAGAAAAATGCATGAAGCCTAAAGGATCATTAATTAAAGTTGGTTCAAATACTACTGTACGCATGGATAACCGCTGTCAATTGAAAGTTAAGAAGTGCCTGAAATGCAGTGACTGAGAAGACTGGACTGGAAAATTCTTGCATTGGAAGTGTGGTAGAATGCTGTTTTTCTAATTGTGTAAGTCATTGTTGTAGTCTTTTTTTTGTGCACTATTCCAGATGGCTTGGCACATATTTAAACAAAATAGACCCCTTTTTTGGTATCATCTGAAGAATCCCTAAAATCTATGCCTGTACATTTGTTTGCCAGCATCTGTTGCTCTTACAAAATACGGAGCAGAGGCCTTGAACATCATCTGTGTTGCTCCCTGGTAAATGTATAGAGGAGAAGAAAGTATCTATGACTCTACATATACGCACATACATATTCAGATAGATACTTAGTGTAGGAATTTGTTGCGATATTGAGTATACAGTAAAACCTCTACTTATGCAAAAAGTCTGTTCCATAGGCTTTTGCTTAAATCGGGTTTTTATGTGACTCGAAGCAAAACTATAGAAAAAAATATTTTTTATGTAACTCGAAGTAAACCCATAGGAAAAATGAAATTTGTATGTAAATTGAAGCAAACCCATAGGGAAATGAATTTTTACGTAACTCGAAGCAAACCCATAGGAAAAATGAATTTTTTATGTAACTCGAAGAAAACCCATAGGAAATCACGTTATGTAAATTTATGTAAATTGGGACATTTATGTAAATCGGGACATGGTGTTAGCACAAAATCATTATGTAAGTCGATTTTTATGTAACTCGGGGCTTTTGTAAGTCGGGGTTTTATTGTACTTTCCTCCCAGTTCTCTATTACATAATTTGCTGCTTGTACGAGTCCTTTGTTTTTATGACATAGCATGTGAAATAGAGATGAATAATAGAGTGAAATATACTGTTAGAGCTAATTATGAAATGGAAGTTAAAGAGACTTCTGCCCGCCTCTTGATTTGTGGTGGTGAAGCAGTGTTGCTGGGTTAATTGGTTGTTGACCAGAGACAGAGCTACTTCTGTGAAATTTCTTAGGTGATAATTTAAAGCAGGGAGGAGGTGTTTCTTCCATATCTGTTGCTTAAGCCTCTCCCAAATAGAAGATACAGTAAAACCCCGACTTACATATGCCTCGAGTTACATAAAATTTGACTTACATAATGATTTTGTGCTAAAACCATGTCCTGATTTACACGATTTCCTATGGGTTTGCTTCGAGTTACATAAAGATTCTTTTTCCTATGGGTTTGCTTCAAGTTACATAAAAATTCATTTCCCTATGGGTTTGCTTTGATTTACATAAAAATTTCATTTTTCCTATGGGTTTGCTTCGAGTTATGTAAAAAAACAATTTTTCCTATGGGTTTGCTTCGAGTTACATAAAATACCGATTTAAGCCAAAGCCTACGGAACGGACTTTTTTTCGTAAGTAGGGGTTTTGCTGCACAGTACTTGGACATATGCCCCTTGTTTAAGATTGTGCTAGTTTATATATACAGTTCATCTGATTAAGTGTAAGGCAACTGTTATGTTCATCAGGATTGCAAAGAAACTTGATGCAGAAGGTTTCTTTTGGTGCATATTGTTGTGTTAGTTTCTTTTGTTAACTTTTATGCAAGGGTCTAATACCACATTATTCTAATCACATAGGATTATTCTGTGATAGGTAGCAGTAACAGTAATTTCATATTACGCGAGGCACTTGGCTGCTGCAGCTGCATGGCTGTATCCTGCTCCCTCTGCTCTAGTAACAACTGAATAAGAAGGTCAGTTAGGATATATGCATAATGCTGTGCTGAAAATATTTTAATCACAGTTTTCAAACCAGTGCTTTTTTGCACAGTGCAAGTGACACATGCTTTGCAGTTCTCGCTTCATTTCTTAAAATGGCAGATTCTTTATTGAGGTATCTTTTTTTTACTGATATCTATTTTTTTGCATCTCTTCTGCATGATTTTGCAGCATGTTGTTTCCTTTATGTCTTTACCCTGATCAGATATATTCCATGTTATCTTCCAGCATAGTTAATTTTGGCTTAAATTTCCCTTTGATTTCTGGATCTTGTGGAAGAAATCTCTAGGTTTTTTCTATTTTGTAGTGTTTGGTTTTGAAGAAGGTATTTATGATAATTTATAATAAACAGATTGGTAGCCTCATAAAATTCTTTAGGTTATTTTCTTGCAGCATTTTTAACTCTGGGGTTCTCAACCTTTTTAATCTGAGGGCCAGACCACGCCCCCTCAGACAGCTGATGGTTTCCCCCACCTTAAATGCTGCCGTAAAGGGTGGCTGTTGTAGACACGTTTATGACAGCCGTGAGTGTATTTAGAGCTGCTGTAAACGCTTACATTTCCGGTGGCGATGACATGGGCCACATGAAATGGTGCCATTGGCCATAGGTTTAGAACCCCTGCTTTAACTCTTAAGCCAAAGTCTCTGATGAGAATTTGTTCTGCCTTTCCCCCCTGCCTTTACTTTCCAATTACCTATGGTTATCAGCACATGCTCTTTTGCTGCATGATCTCTTTCCTGCTGGAACCTTGCATCAAAACTTTTAATTTCTTCTTCATCAGCATCTTTAATTGACACATAGACTTGAATAATGGTTATGTTGATAGAGCTCATCCACATTAATCATTCCAACTTTTCATAGTAGGCCATAGATGTTTGTGCCACATCGTGAATCAATATTAGAACCAGAGTGTTTTTGCTGATTTGGTTTTCTGTCGGAATAAAATATATTTCAGTTGTCTCAGTAATATATTCAGTTCACTTAAATTCACTCGCAACAAGTACTACAATGTTTAAACATCTCATTTCTAGCTTTATTGTTTTAAGTTTTCTTTGATACATTTTTCTAATGTTCCATGATTCAGCCATAGGAGTTGTTTGTCTTTGGATTTTGCTTTCACATCTGCTTTCACCTTTGGTCTAATTCTGTGGTTAAGAACTGTGTAATTAACACTTCCCTAACAGCTAGTTGAATGCCATACTAACTTGTCTAATACTGTGTCTTATTTTATTTTGAATTGTCATAAGACTTTTTCAACTATAAAACATTCAGAAATGGTTTACCGTTTCTTCCTTTTTTGCACTAGTGACAAGAGCTAGCTTAAATGCCACTATCATTGCCCATGAAAGATCTGTTCCTGCTCATTAACTTCCCCTTTAGGGTTGCTGTGCCTCAATTACCATTGGCAGTATCAGTAATTTTCTACTAACGCGACACTTATTATTGAAGAGGGTGGATACATCTTAGTCTGCTATCTCGCTTGGACCATTTCATCATTGGTGAACCTGCACAGGGTGTAGATTTGTCTTCCTCTTCATAATATTGATCTCAGATACATGGCAAAGGGGTTGAATGTTAAGATGTACATTGAAGGGAAGGATGTCCACTTCTAGATCCTGCAGTGGCTTAGGTATCTTGTTGATGAGCCAGATGTTGGGAATTAGATACCACCCTTTGCTTCCAGGGAAGAGGCCAACCTGTGTAGCCATGGGCTAGCTGTACAGTTTCATGATGTCCCTAGAAGAAGAGAATGGTAAACCATTTTTGTGATTTCTGTTCCTAGAAAACCTTAAGTTGGAATTGACATAATGGCCCATTACGCAAGGTGTACACAGTCCACTGAATGTTTGGACCAGAATTTTGGAATCCCACTGCTTCCTATCCCAGGACCTAAGAGTCATTGAGTTATTGCCTGATAATGTACCTGACACCTAATAGTGCTACTCTCTGCAACTGCTCTATCATGATCTTATTGATGCCAATTGCACTCAGATGTTTTTTAAACCCTTCTGGGATTGCTCCCAGTGCTCCTGGCATACTAGTATTACTGTTGCCCTTTTGTACCAGATATGCTGATATCTCATGATCTTTTCAATCTCTTTTGCTTCCACCTGTCTATCACCGGGAATTGTCACATCAATCATTCTTATTATTTCAGTAAATAAACTACCAATGTACTTAAACTTCCAAGAAGGTGGCCATGTTAAGTCTATTTCATGGAAAATAAGAAAGCATCTTGGGACACATTAAAATTAACAGATTTAGTATATTATAAGATATGGTGGACATATCACCAGGTGCATAAAATGTTCCCCTGCTTTCTAGTTGTATACAGAATAATGAAGTATACAGAATAACGAAGTATTGCAGGAAGTACTAACAGCACCAGTTACATGATTAATGTAAAGCAGGCATTCGCAACCTATGGCCCATTGGCCAGACCTGGCCCCCGATGCCAATTCATCTGGCTCGCTCTGCCCTCTCAGCTCCCGGAAGCGGAAAGAAAATGTGCCTGCACATAGGCAAAATGCATTGATGGCAGCGTTCTGTGCATGTGCGGGCATGTTTTATTTCCGTTTGCAGTGGGAGGTACCATGTGACCGGCCCAATTAGATGTCCGGTGGTGAGGCCCGTGACCTGAAAATGTTGAGAACCCCTGATGTAAAGTATTCACAAACCTGTTGCTGATAATGCAAATATCCCAGTGATTACAAAGGCAGCTTACACATGGGGTGTGGTAGAAATCCTTCATCTTAATTTAAATGACTAGTTCCATCTAGTTTGGAGCTTCCTAATAAACTATAACTCCACAGCATACCTGTCAACCCGCGGCTCCAGAAAAACGGGACCTGCACAGATCGCTTGTGCGCAGGTCACTTTCCATGCATGCGTGGAAGCGCTATGCCGCTTGCGCAGCCCCTATGCATGTGCGGAACCGCTACGCTGCTTGCGTAGGGGCTGCGCAAGCGGCGTAGCGCTTCCATGCATGCGCGGAAAGCGTTTCCTCCCGTTGCCAAATTACGGGGTTTTGGCAGCGCGGGGCGGGTTATGACGTCAATCGACGTCAAATTACGGGGTATTCCCGGCCAAATCGGGATGGTTGACAGGTATGCTCCACAGTCAGCCAGGCCTAAATTTATCTGACTCTTGCTGGATTGTCTTTTGATGAAATGGATTCACCAGTTTAAATATATTTTAGAGGAAGTTGCAGAGGTCTGCTGATTTGGTTTGAGCAGTGGTGCTTGTTGAAGGAGTATTTCATTTGTGAGACTTCCCCAGTCTCAATTGCTCCAGCAAACTGTTAAGTTTACAGGGGGAATGCGCATTAGACTTTTGTATCCATACATCCCTTGTGGTTTGATTCTTGCCTATGAAATTTCATTGCAGAATCTTTGTATGACTTTTGTTAGCAGTACAGAGAATGCTACACTAAGACTGTGTGGACCACAACAAGATGTGGCAAGTAATTAAAGAGATGGGAATACCAGAGCACCTCATATGCCTCCTGAGAAATCTGTACATGAACCAAGAAGCAACAGTTAGGACAGAACATGGAATAACAGAGTGGTTTGGAATAGGAAAAGGAGTAAGACAAGGCTGCATTTTGTCACCATGCTTATTCAACCTATACACAGAGCACATAATGCGCAGTGCAGGGATGGAGGAATCACAATATGGGATTAAAATCGCTGGGAGAAACATCAACAATCTGAGATATGCAGACGATACCACCCTAATGGCAGAAAGTGAGGAAGACCTAAAGAATCTCTTGATTGGGCTGAAGGAGGAGAGTGCAAAAGCTGGCTTGAGACTCAATATCAAGAAAACCAAGATAATGGCAACAGGCCCCATCAGTTCCTGGAAAATAGACGGGGAAGAAGTAGAAGCAGTGACAGATTTTACTTTCTTAGGATCAAAGATCACTGCAGATGGGGATTGCAGCCATGAAATAAAAAGGCGACTGATTCTTGGGAGACAAGCGATGAGAAACCTGGGGAACATAGTGAAAAGCAGAGACATCACATTGCAAACAAAAATTAGAATAGTCAAAGCAATGGTATTCCCAGTGGTAATGTACGGATGTGAGAGCTGGACAATTAGGAAGGCTGAACGCAGAAGAATAGATGCCTTTGAAATGTGGTGTTGGAGGAGGGTTTTGATAGTCCCCTGGACAGCGAGGAGAACAAATAGGTCAATCTTAGAAGAAATTAACCCTGACTGCTCATTGGAAGGTCAAATAGTAAAGATGAAGCTAAAATACTTTGGACATCAAATGAGAAGGGAGGATTCACTTGAGAAGGCATTGATGTTGGGAAAGGTGGAGGGCAAAAGAAGAAGGGGAAGGCCAAGGATGAGATGGCTAGATGGCATTGTAGACACAATGGGCACAGAGCTGGGAGGGCTGAGGGGGATGGTAGAGGACAGAGGCGCCTGGAGGAAAATGGTCCATAGGGTCGCAAAGGGTCGGAGCCGACTGTGCGACTGAACAACAACACAGAGAATGTTTCATGTGGGAATTGCTGTGGTAATTGTTGTGGTTTGATGCTGGGTGTTTTTTTTTGGGGGGGGGACTTGTTCTATCAGTGTGTCACTTATGCTTGATATGTTTTTGAACAGAGTGTAAAGAGTGGATAAATTTCACATAACTGCAAGTTATGCTGGCTGGCTGATAGTGGCCTGTTAAGACTTTCCACAAGAAGATTTATGGATTTGAATTAAAAGAGTTCTCAGATTTCTGCAATGGAAATGAAGTGTTATTTTACCGTTTTGCCGGCGTATAAGATAAGACGCACCTCATTTTTATACACATTTTAAAGGAGAAAAATTATTTTCTATATTTCATGAATTTCCAAATGATTTATTGTACTACTTTTATAGTTATTTATATCTACAAAAAATGTAACTAGGAAACACTGTAGTTAGGCATCTTTTAATCTTCATCCTCAAAACCCAGAAATTCATCTCCTTTAGAAGCCCCTTCACCCGGCTCCAGCCGCTGCCGATTGCCAGTAGCCGGGCAAAGGGCGGCTTCAAAAGGAGCCCTCTTCCCCCACTGATCCCACCCTCCTCGGCTTTTGGCCATCAGCGGTGGGGTGATTGGCGGGGGAAGGGGCTTCAAACTTGCTTTCACACATGAGGGAGAGAAAAGAGAATGGTGTAAAGCAGTGGTCCTCAGCCTTTGGGTTTTGGACTTCAAATCCCAGAGGCCTGAGTCAGTACATTGGCTGATCACTGCTTTGGGGAATTGACTTTGGCTTCTGGGAATTGAAGTCCAAAACTCAAAGGTTGTCGACCACTGGTGTAAAGGACAGGGTATTGTATCTATGTTGTCACAGTAAGAAAGTAGAGAACATTTTCTCAGGAAGTTGCAGAATGCTGCTTTAATCCGTTCTGCAAAACTGAAAATTTGTTGTGTGGTTACATTTATCTTACAGGAATCTAAACAAGTGGTCAAATGTGAGTGACTATTCCTTTGTTTGCAAAATAAAACTCAGTATCTCTAGCTAGTTACTTAAAGTACTGTATTTGCTTGTACTGTACTGTACTATAGAATAGTTTGCAGTCACACTCTGTGCTCTTCTTGTTGCAGGCATGATGGATAGGTAACAGAATCTTATTCTGCTGTACTGCCGGAGCGTAAGAATGACTGAGTGCTTCCTGCCTCCTACTAGTAGCCCCAGTGAACATCGCAGGGTGGAGCATGGCGGGAGTCTTGCCCGGACCCCAAGCTCTGAAGAGATCAGCCCAACAAAATTTCCAGGCTTGTACAGGACTGGCGAACCTTCACCACCTCATGACAGCCTTCTTGAACCTCCGGATATAGTGTCTGATGATGAGAAAGAACATGGGAAGAAAAACCGAAAATTTAAGAAAAAAGAGAAAAGGAGTGAGTAGCTTTTAAAGATCTGTTAATTTTTCTTTTAAAAATTTGTATTTGTTTTTCATGACCCTATGGCTATATGGGATCAATGTGTATGTGTGAAATGTTCTTTTTATTCTCGATTTGGTATCTCTTCTTTAAAATATAAATAAAATAAATGTTTAGTATTGAATGCCTTATCATTTGTCAGTCAGAATGTATAGAACAGTTATCCCCATTGTTGTAGAATGCCAGTTTTACTATAAAAATATCAGCACTGTAAATATCCCATCCAAACTGCCCACTAAATTTAGGTGACTAAGCATCTCTTATCACATGTGCTGCTGTTAATATTGGGTGTGATTGATCTTAATTTTTGAACACAGTTTTACTGTTCTTGCTTGCAGGGAAGGTAGGGCTAGTTTTAGAAGAGGTATAGTTTATGACAGTACTGTGCATGTATTTCAGAAGCAGAAAAGTACCTGATAAATTCCACTGAAAGCAGTGTTTGTTTAGAACTGAAATTATAATTGTATATTTAGTTTTCATAATTGTAAATTAGTTCAAGTAGTTGATGATGTGTCAAAATGGTTGGGACATTTCTGCCTATGGAGTTCAAAAGTAATTAAAAGTAATTAATGCCAGAGCGCATTAATACGTTCATATTCTGGAATACAGTAATACCTCAGATAACGTTAAAACTTGGTTCCACAAGTCTTAATGTTATCCGATTTTTAGCGTTATCCGATGTATGCATTGGATAACGTTTTAAAAAGCCGGCTTCCTTTGGGGGAAGCCGGGGGCGAGTGCGCCCGGCCGCTTTCCCCCAAACCAAGCCGGGGATCGTAGCATCTGATCCCCGGATTGGTTTGGGAGGAAGTGGGTAGGCGCGTCCACACGCATTCTCCCAAACCAAACTGGAGATCAGACGCTCTGATCCCAGCTTGGTTTGTGGGAAAGCGGGTGCTTAGATGTTTCCCTTTGCGGAGGGCCGGCGGGTGTCTCTGGACTCACCCGCTGTCCGTCCATCCGTGAAGGGAAACAACCAGGCGCTTGGCCGCTTCCCTTCATGGAGAGCCGGTGGGGTGTCTGCACATACCCGCTGGCCCTCCTCAATGGGAAACAGCCAGGCGCCTGGCCGCTTCCCTTTCTAGAGGGCCAGAGGGTGTCTCTTCACTCACCCTCTGGCCCTTCAGAAAGGGAAGTGGCCAGGCGCTTGGCCGCTTTCCTTTCCGGAGGGCCAAATAGATCAGATAATGCTAAAATAACGTTATCCGATGCAAAAAAAATTGAAATTTTGCATCGTTATCCGACTTTAGCGTTTTCTGATGCAATTGTTATCTGAAGTATTACTGTATCTGGTTGTTGCTCTTAATTGACCGTTCTTAAATAAAGTGACTTTTTAAAAGTAGCAATGCTTTTCCTGGCGTTAATGGGTCAGAAAAGTGATTGTAAATTTGTCCTTTTCACAGGCTGATTTTTAAATGTATGCTTGCAAAGATTCTAGGACACAGTCATTTGGAATGCTAATCTTAGGAACCGAGACCTTTTTGGACAGTTGTTTTCCCTGGGATCAGCTGAATTTGAGAATTAATTTATAATAATTATGTGCCACGACACTGCTTTTCTCAAGATAAGCCCATTTCTGCTGTTTTTATACATTACTTACTAATTCTGTGTTGGTGTTGATGCATCATTTTCCTTTATGCTGAGACAGATATTGGAAACATTAAAGGCTGAGGTTTTGTGCATACATATCTCAATACAAAGCCACTGAACCCATTGAGACTGCAGAAATGATGTTAAAGATTGGATTGTAAATTAGAAAGGTTTTAAGTTATATGTTGCAATAGAGATCTGTTTATGGGAGGTAGGAGGTCAGTGGATAGCAACGTAATCATGTTTGTAAGTCCCACCTGGATATATGGATACCAGTGTAAATTTTTTTTCATGCAGAGTCTTTTGTGGAGAAAAACTACACCAGAACCAACTTCAAGTATTTGTGCTGCTTACTTCTGCAGAATATAAAAAGCATATGTTGATAAGTACCAGATTATTTTTTTAGCGCAATGTGTGATATTTGCCTTTTTAAAATCTCTGAACAGCGGAAGGTTATGCAGCATTCCAAGAGGACAGCTCTGGCGATGAAGCTGAAAGTCCCTCCAAATTAAAACGTTCAAAGGGGATCCATGTTTTCAAGAAGCCAAGTTTCTCCAAAAAGAAGGAAAAGGATTTTAAGGTCAAGGAAAAACCCAAAGATGAAAAACATAAAGAGGACAAGCACAAGGAGGAAAAGCATAAAGAGAAAAAATCAAAAGACTTGACAGCAGCAGATGTGGTCAAACAGTGGAAAGAGAAGAAGAAGAAGAAGAAACCAGTTCAAGAAACAGAAGTCCCCCAGGTGGACGTCCCCCACCATCGACCTGTATTTGGAATCCCTCTGACAGATGCAGCAGAAAGGACCATGTTGTACGATGGCATCCGGCTTCCAGCAGTTTTCCGGGAATGTATAGATTATGTAGAAAAATATGGCATGAAATGTGAAGGCATCTACAGAGTTTCAGGTATAGTGTGCTCTGCTTGAAGAAAAGTGTCTTGTGCTTGCCTCCAGTCCTTTTAACACAATGGCTTCATGGTCTTCTCTATCTTTTTTGCTTTCTAAACTCTTCGCCTTATTTTTTTAAAATAAATGTTTGCATTTTCCTGAAATCAAATATATTTAGTTTCGCTGTTAGATTCATGCTTAGCATTAACTTTAATATTGGAATGATTACTGACATGTGAGGAAAGTTGACAACAGCCCTTGTAATCCACCCTATTTAGTAGATCTAGACAGAATCCCTAGTGTCCCTTCTGTGTGCTGTTGTTTGAGCTCTTCTAGACTTTGCTCATGGAGACATCCAATACTTCCTTGCACGAACTCTGTTTTGGTAGGGTGATCTCACAGGAACAAACAGGAGGTCCTGGGAAGATCCTTGAGCAGAACATTGCTCTCTGCTCTACATCTTGAAGTTCAGGGCAGAAAGTATTTTCCCTGTTGTTGTTGGTTTTTTTTGTGTTTTTTTTAAAAAGATTTACTTCTCAAGAGTAACCTTTCTGGTTTCCAAATAGTTTTGTCAGCATTTTGCGAAGTGCTTGTCGAGCATAGTAGTTAAAAACAAAAAACAAAACAGTCCAGGCTTTGTGATTTAAAGAAAAATTTACATGTGGCACTTTCTAGATACATTCTTTAAACACATTCCTTGCTGTGGACTTCAGTATAATTAGGCCACCCTTGCTGAAAAGCCAGTTGTAACTCACTCTAGGTTTCAGTGTTCATCTCTGTTTATAGCCAAAGAGCCAGTGCTGTCTGCGTCTACTTGCAATTTCTTGCTTTTGAACTGCTAGGTTGGCAGGAACTGGGACAGAGACGGAAGCTCGCTCCGTTGTGCAGCACTTGGGTCTCGAACGCTGACCTGACAACCTTCTGGTCATGAAGTTCAGCGTCTTGACCACTCCAGTCTCTTCATTATAACTATGCTGATGTAAATAGTTTGAAGATTGTAATTTTACGTGTGTAACTAGGAATGCTACACATTCAGTTATTATTCATACTATGGTTTGCTTTTTGAATTTTGTTTATACAGTAATACCCCGGTTAACATGTGCACCACGCAGTGTTAAAACTGGATAACATCAGGAAATTTGAGAAAAACATTTGCATCACACAACGTTAAGTTAACTTTGTGCGATGCAAACGTTTTCCTCAAATTTCCCGATCTTGATCTCTGCCCCAAAGCCCTGTAGGCTTTGGGGCAGAGATCTCTGGAGGCCGGGAATCAGATGCTGTGATCCCTGGCTTGCTTTGGGGGAAACTGTGCGGGCATGCCTGCCTGCTTTTCTCCCAAGCCAAGCCCAGGATCAGACGCTGTGATCTCCGACTTGCCTTGGGGGAAACTGCGTGGGCGCGCCCACCCGCTTTCTCCCAAGGCAAGCTGGGGATCAAATGCTGTGGATCACAGCATCTGATCCTGGGCTTGCCTTGGGAGAAAGCGGGTGGGTGCGCCCACAAGCTTTCTCCCAAGGCAAGCCCAGGATCAGAGCCTCCCATCCGTGCTTTCATTTGGGGGAAGGTGGGTGAGCGCGCTCACCCCCGGCTTCCCCCAAAGGGAGCCAAGTTTTTTTGAATGTTGTGCGATAAACATAGCATATAACGTTAAAAATCGGATAACGCTAAGATTCGTGGAACCAAGTTTTAGCATTATCCGGGGTTTTACTGTATTGTATAAGGAATCACAAGTAAAATAGGTAGGGGAAAGCTGCTTTTTCTTACACTTCCATTCCAGAAATAATTCATATACAGTGGTGCCTCGCTTAAAGAGCATAGTGCGTTCCACAGGATTGCTCTTTAAACGAGTTTGCTCTTTAAGCAAAACACCATTGTTAAGTGAGTTTATGGTTGGTCTTAGTTGTTAAGCGAGGTGACCATTCAGAGAAAATTCTGCTCTTTAAGCGAGTTAGTCTCTAAGCGAGACGCTCTTTATGCAAGGTTTTACTGTACAAAGTCCTCATTAGTATAAATCTGGGGAGGAAAAAAAATCTGAAATAAATAAATAAATAAATAGTAGGCATTTTGAAACCCAGCAGACACTTTGAGCAGCATTTGGGGATTTTTGCTTGGATTTTGAAAAAGCACCCTGGTAGTAATGGCGAGGTACAGTAATTAGCAGTCCACTGTTGTTATGTAGCCTTGGCCTATTTGGAAGTAACAATGATTTGAGTGACTTATTTTGTATTTTTGAGTGATGAATGCCACCTGTGGAACACATTGTGCAAAAAATCTAAATGCAGTAAACAAATTGCTTTCAGGAGAAGTGAAATGCAAATTCAGAGTTAGAGTTTAAGGACAAGCAAGCAGTGGAAGTAAATGTTCTGAGGTTTTTAAAATTGTAAATATTGCATGCTCACAAGAAGTAACTATGAAAACAACTATCATGCTTTTACTGGCACAGTCATTTGCTGAAGTGTAGTAATTCAGTTTCCCTTTGAAGTCTTTTTAATGCTTGAGATTGCTGTTCCGGTATCATTTATATGTCAATTTGTGCTGCTGTTTGGGTTAGTTTATGAAATCCAGTACAGTATGTAGGTTTGAAGGGCAGATAATTAAGGAAAGGGTTGGGATGTGTTCAGGCAATAGTCACAACAACTTGGAGAAGTATAGCAGTCTGGTTGTAAAAGCTGTTTGGATACCTCTACTACCTCTGGTGTGTAGATATTTTTCTTAGCCTGTTGGTCACAGATAAAAGGAAGCCTGTCTTCCCTTTAATTGGCTGTCAAGTGGACTGGTAAAGAATGAGTAGAGAGCCCCTCCCATATCCTATGGAGCATGGGATCCCAAACTTTTTGCGCCATGGGCTGGTCACTTCGTTGAGTGGGCCGGTCACGTAGTTCCTCCAACCGGAAGCAGAAGTAAAAAATGGCCGCACTTCCAGGGGTGGCGTGGATCAGATGATTTGGCAGTGTGGGCTGGATCTGGCCCGTGAGCCATAGTTTGGCCACCACTGCTATGGAGGAAAGGTATTCCTTCTTCTGCCGGTGGCTATTACATGAGCCCCATAAATTGGCCATAATCCACTGGTTTACTTGGGCATCCAGTGCTGACAGAAGCAGGACTTTCTTCCCTCCATTGTCATCCTATTATCATTTCCTGGCACCCAATGCCTGCTCCAGATGTTTCATCCAATACTCAGAGCTGCCGTTTAGAGTGCATGGAGGCCTTTTTTGGAAGGAGAATGAAAACTCAACCTGGTAGAAAAAGTGGAATTAAGTTGACTTAATCATGGCAATCAAATCAGTGTTTTTTCTTTTAAAAGTTTTAGTTAGTAACTTAAAATTCCTTAACACCCCCCCCCACCACCACCACCACCACCACCTCCTTCTCCTTCAAAGCGCTTTCATAAATTAGAGGCAGTTGCTTGTTGTCTTTTTTCCAATGCAGTCATATTCTTTTTTTCCCCTTGACTTGTATTTGTGTAGTAGCATTTTATGTGTGGCTTTAAAATTAAATTCATTATCTGGGCCATTCCAGAGGTGCGAAAATAGCTTTTATTAACAGTAGAGAGTGGGGTACACAGAAAGTGCCTCCTTGAAGATTGTGGTATTTTTGAACCACAATTGGAGGTACCTCGGGCAACAGCCACCTTGTGCTAGCTAATCTTTCTCAAACTAGGTCAGGTGCCTTCATTTTGGCATTTTCAAGTCTGGCCTAGACAGGGAAGAAGAACAGTAGAGAATAAAATCCATACTATGGAGGAAGCTGTAGGGCATAATATAATCAGTTCTATGGTTGAAGTCCTAGACAAGTGATGACCAAGTTTGCACTCCAGCTGTTCTTGGACTTCAATTCCCAGAAGCCCTGATCAGCAGGTGTACTGACTTGGGCTTCTGGGAATTAAAATCCAAGAACAGCTGGAGTGCCAAGGTTTGCCACCACTGCCCTTGACCTTTCTGATATGAAAAGGTTATGAAATCTTCTGGGTTCCTCCACCTTCTTTGTGCCCTCTGAGCTAAATCACAATCCCCACAGTAGCAGAGCAGAAATGGACTTTTACAAGCTATCCCTATTGTAATTCCAGTGTTTGAGGGAGGTTTGGTGTAGAACAGGGATCAGCAAACTTGGCTCTCCAGATGTGCTGACTTGTAACACTATTGTAACACTATTAAACTTTAATACTAATTTTAACACTCCTTAACGCTGGGCAGAAACGCTCCTATTTAAAATATATTTTAAGTACCCTTATTTTAATTTCTGTTTCTTGATATATTTTAAATGCCCTCATTTTAGCTTCTGTTCTTTTTGCTGTACTATGCTGGTCTTGGACCGTAATAAAGATTGATTGAGAAGCCCTGATCAGCAGATGTACTGACTTGGGCTTCTGGTAATTGAAGTCCAAGAACACCTGGAGAGCCACATTTGCTGACCCCTGGTGTAAAACAGGTAGTTAAGAGCCATTAGCTTTACAAAAGGCTTCTGGTAGGGGGAACAACATTCTCCAGAACTTATTTGTTGGTATGAGCCAGTCTAATTGATTGCATATTTGGACTTTGGGTGGAGGGTGTCCAGTATTTGGGAGCTGTTGACTGCCCTTATTCATATATCTATAGATATAAAACCAAGGTGTCCTGGCGTGAGTTGCTTATACAAATCCACACTCCTGCACTGATCACGCTGAAACTCGGCACATACATACCTTGGGCCAGAGAGACGGTCACTGCGGGAGTCACAAGCCCCATGGGGAGGGGTACGCCCCCAAAATTGATCCACAAAGGACATGCCCACCAACAGGAGAAAATACAAGGGGAAAAAGCCAATGGGGGGGGATTGTGATGTCATTGCCAGAGCTCAACAAATCCCCAGCTGACCAGGTCTGGGGCTCTGTGACATCACAGGGCTCCACCTCTTGGCCAAAGGGGATGCCACCACTGGCAGGAGAAAAAGCAAGGGGAAAAAGCCAACCAGGGGTGATTGTGATGTCATCGCCAAAGCTCAACCAATCCCTGGCTGATCAGGTCTGGGGCTCCATGACAACAACATCATCATTATCATCATTATTATTGACTGGGTTGCCATGGCAATGGGGTGGGGGAATAATAATAATAATAATAATAATAATAATAATAATAATAATAATAATAATAATAATAATAATAATAATAATAATAATAATAATAATAATAATAATAATGAGATGGTGATGATGATGGTGATGTCATGGAGCCCTAGACCTGGTCAGCCGGGGATTGGATTTGGGGATTCCCCCCAAAACAGACTGTAAAGGCCCCCACCAGCCGCCAGAAACAACCAGGGGAGGTGACTGCACATGCGCGAAAATCAACGCACATGCCTACCCCCTCCCTGATGTTCCTGGCTGTGGTACATGCACGAAATTCCGTGCATGCGCCAAAGCCACCCGGCATTCTAGGCATTCCAGATGGCCATTACTGGTGTCGCTGCCCCAACGACTACTGTTGGCGGGCAGCCAATGCGGCCTGGCTCCTCCGCAATCCTGAAGTGTGCCTCGGGGGGAAGGGAGAACCCACAGCTGGAGGGCGGGCAGAGAACAGGACCATGCCACCACCTTCCGCAGGCCTCGTGGTTATGGAAGGTGGCCCTGTTCTCTGCCCAGTCCCCCAAAATTGATCTTCCCTTCCACCTGAGGCAACCCTTGGGATGATGGGGGAGCCGGGCTGCAATGGCTGCCTGCTGACTATAGTCGCTGGGGAGGCCGCCGGAGGCCACTGGCCCTCAGTCTGGCTTGCCTGGGCACCAGGCCATGATGTCTATGCAGCCCAGCACCGTGTAGAGCAGCCCCCGGAACCGCCTCTAGGCCTGACCGGCTTCGGGGCTGGCTGTGGCAATGCGGCACCCGGCGAGGCCTAGCCACCAGCACCATCACGAGGGCGATGACAGCGGACAAAAAGGTAAAGCAGCAGGGGTGCAGGCTCGGGGGGAATGAGCCCGGGTCTCTCCTCGGCCTGGGTTGGGCCCCACCCGGGCAACGCCGAGTACCCCTGCTAGTATTCATATATGAAAGGTTATATGCATGATGAAAAATAGCAATAAAATGCTATAAAAGTGTTGTAAACTTAATTGATCCCCTCCCCCTGAATCCACAATTTATTTTTAACAACGTTTTTAATTTTTTGAAGGCATTAAATCCAAGGTGGATGAACTGAAAGCAGCGTATGACCGAGAAGAATCCCCAAACCTTGAGGAGTATGAGCCCAACACTATTGCCAGTTTGTTGAAACAATACCTGCGTGAACTGCCTGAAAACCTGCTTACCAAAGAGCTGATGCCTCGCTTTGAAGATGCATGTGGAAAGACTGTGGAGGCTGAGAAATTGCAGGAGTGCCAGCGTCTCCTGAAAGAACTGCCAGAGTGTAACTTCCTTCTGATCTCCTGGCTGATTGTGCACATGGATCATGTAATCGCAAAAGAACTGGAAACAAAAATGAACATCCAGAACATTTCCATTGTGCTCAGCCCCACTGTTCAGGTACATACGCCAACAAGCACATGTTTAAGGTGTGCCTTGAATTGAGTCTTTAGACCAGGGGTGACCAACCTGTGGGTTAGACCCAGCCCATGGTACCATTTCATGTGGCCTGCTGCCACCCTTGCCACTACCGGAATCATACACATTTACAACTGCCATAAAACGTGCCCACGCATGTGTAAACACGTCCAAGCCTGTCGTAAATGTAAAAACACATGTGTTTATGACAGCCGCAGGCGCATTTTATGACAGCATTTACGGCGGGAGGAAGAACCATATGACTGGCCTGCTCATCTGTCTGGGGGTATGGTCTGGCCCACAGGGTGAAAAGGGTGGGAGCACCTGCTTTAGACTTTGACTTATTTGTTGTTTTAGGTCTCATGTCATGAAAGTAACCCAAAGGTGGTGTAAGTTAGTGTTCTGTTACTGAAACTGGGTGTGATTGGAGGCTGTATGTAGCCACCTGGAAGGTGCTCTGAGCTCTTTTGAGAAAGTGGAATTATAAGCCTAAACAACGTTGGGATCCATATCCTTGTAATTTTTGTAAGAATCAAGAGAAATGCAGGGGTTTCAGCTACCAGAATCCAGACAGGTGTAATATTCTGGAGGTGCTGTGTAGGAAATGTATCCAGAGCCTCTCTTAACTCCAGGTGACATACGCCGAGCCAAACTCTCCTACACTAGGACTAAGTGTTATTCTTCTGAATCAGAGGTTTACTGCGTAGCAAAGTTGAATTTCAACATATGCCTTATCTTTCCTTTCAGTCATTCTGTGTAATGGCCTCTATAGTAAGTTAGCCACATTTTATATCAGAAATGAAGTTAGAAAGTGAACAGTATTTTTACTGGATCACTGGAAAGTTCCAAATTTGAAGAGTCTTTGTTAGGCAAAGATGGCATAAAATTAGGGGTTAAGGTGAAAAGGTGGACCAGATTTAATGTAGCCAGAGTGCCAATGAAACAGAATGGCATTTAGTTTCTACAGGAGGCAGAGGAAACAGAAGTATCAATTGTCAGTTCCTTCTGCCTATGCAGACAAAAGGTCTTTCTTAGCTCTGGCTCATGTGGAATCTAAACTCTGTTTTGCTTTGTTGGCATGATGGTTGCATGACCCCAAGAACATTACATCTGGCCCATTTTTTGAACAATTTACAGTCAACCCTCACATAACAACGCGATCGGATAACATCATTTTTGCTTAACAACGCGTCGTTATGCACCACGTGTTCCCCCGCATAATAACATTTTTAGTGTCGTCTTCCGGACGACAATGCTAAAATAACCCAATGCCCAATGAAGAGTTCTACATATTTGAAAGCTCATCATAGTTCAATAGCTCATCAACTTTTCAGTGATCCAATAAAGATATGCTCGCTTCAGCTTTAGCTGCTATGAATGAATTACACCACTGTTCCCTGTATTTGATACTGGAAGCTACTATCTGTGGTATCTCAGATTTGGCCCAAAGAACTGTTTTGTGTATCTTGATTTTTATAAACCTTTGGCCACGCGAAGGAGAAATTGAGGGTTGCAGTCTTAAACATGCATACTAGGGGAAAGCCCCATTTGAACACAGTGGGACCTTTCTGAGTAAAAAAGCATAAAATTGTACTGTTGTTATATGACAACACAGCAAAAGTCCTGGATCAGATTTAAAGTAGCATTTTTAGCTACTTTGGTATGTACTGGGTATAGAGGGATTACCAGTTTACTGTTCTTCAACTCAAGTCTGGATTTATTTAGTGGAGAATAACATCTTTAGCTGAAAGAACAAGTTTGGTCTGAAAGTAGCTTTCAAAACCTTAATGTGCCTATTGCTTACACTTGTCAGTCAAAATCTAGTGTCCTTAATCTATTTTTGTATACTCCAAAATGAGAGAAATAAGATATGTAAGTGGCACAACCATTGCTCATTTAAAGATTTCAAAAGAACAAAGAACAATTTAACAAACTCTTAGTTTGAGATTTTAAACTTCTTCCATTTCTTATTAGTAAACCCATGGCATAAAGTAAGCCTGGGCAATCTAAAAGAATGATTGTTGGAAGAGAAGATTATAACCATAAAAGGTTATAATGAAGGTCAGAAGATGAATGTGGGTGAAAAGAATACTTGATTTTCTCTTTTTGAGTTAGAATGCATGTTATACATTCTGCTCCTTTCTGTCTTTATATTTTTCATGGTTTCAGTGCCATGTCTGGAGAGGAATCTGCTTGGGTGTGGATCCTGCACATGAAAAAGAGCCCTGGAAAATCAACATGCCTAAATGCATGTAGGGCCCTTCTCAGCAGACCTGGCACTGAAACTATGACCAGAAAGCAACACAGGGAGTAGAAAACAGGCATTCTCCTGTAAATGTGTTCTCAGCTGTGCCATGTATTACGCCTGAGTAGGGATGTATTACACCCTTGTATCAGAGTACCTCTGAACAGAAAAGAAGTTCACAGTTTGTGAGCATGCAGATCACAATAGGAGAAATAATGAACTGGAAAACAGGACATTTTCCAGTAACCCCTGTTTTAATCACCAGTCATCTTAATGTCTCTGGCATCCTTTGTTATTATAGCGTTCAGAGATGTGTGAAACAAGTGATTGTAACTTCCTTAAAAATAATTTTTTAAAACCAGTATTTTGAGATAGAAGACATTATAAATACTGTACTTCAGTAATGAAAATGTTTTGCACAGATGAGCAATATCCTGAAATTCTGCTGAAATCATTTGTTTGTAATCTCATTAAATTCTTACGTTAGGCCAGGGTGCCAAAACCTTTCAGGCTGCAGGCCGGTCACATGGTTTAGCGTAGTTTTTCCCACCAAAAGTGGAAATAAAATGTGCTTTGCAATCTGTGTTGCAACAGGATGAGATAGATTTTTAGGCTGCCATTTTCTCTGCTGAAACCAGGGGTGCCCAAACTATGACCCGTGGACTGTATCTGGCCCTGACACCAATTCATCCGGCCCACACCACCCTTTCCTCTCCTGGAAGTAGAAGTAAAATGTACGGGCACATTTAACTTCTGCTTCCAGGAGCTGCATGGGCTGGATGAAGTTGTGTCAGCCGGATATGGCCCACAGGCCATAGTATGGGCACTCCTGCATTAGGCTATTGATTGTATCAAAGTGTAAGATCTCTTTGCCTTCTTCCTAGATGTGCAATGACCGTACAGTATTACTAAAGCTAGTTATAATTATATACTTGGGAAATGATGCTGTTGGACTGGTTAGTTCATTGCTGTAGAAACTTTTTGAGATGGAATAACTATTTAATGCATTTAATATAAACAATTGTTTTATGTCAAAAAAACCAATTAGTTATTCTGTTGCATCTTGAAGTTTAAAATATTGCCAGGTCATAATAGTCAAGACCAGGGTTTTTCAACCTTGTGTGCGGCGCTCTCTCTCTCTCTCTTACACACACACACACACACACACACACACACACACACACACACACACACACACACACACACACACACACACACACACACACACACACACACACACACACACAAGCCAGGTCCTGATCAAAAGCTTCTACAATTGTGAAGGTGTATTTCAATTTGAAGTTGTTAATCTAGTCAATTTGGTACAGTACTTCCTTTCTTTTTACTTATTTCCCACTTGAAATAAATGATTAACGTATCAGTCGTTAATATTTCATACCAGATATTTGTATGATTGATGAGGGAAAATGCAAAACTAGGAGCCAGCTAAGCAGATTTTAGAATGCTTATTGTTGAGTAGCAGATGATTTCGGATTCCCTGGGTGTTCATGTTGGATGAAAAGTTCAGGAAGGAATGTAGCTTTCAACAGTGAAGAAAATGTTTTTCTCCCAATTGTATTTAATATGCAGTACACAACATAAATATTTGCAAAATGTTTGGACTTTAAAACACCAATGTGATTGTACTGTTTTCTCAGATCAGCAATCGGGTCCTGTACGTGCTTTTCACTCACGTCCAAGAATTCTTTGGAAATGTGGTTCTAAAACCTGTGACAAAGCCACTTCGTTGGTCTAATATGGCCACAATGCCAGCGTTGCCAGAAACACCAGAAAGCATCAAAGAAGAAATAAGGAGACAGGTTGGTCTTCTGGCTTCATTAAATCCATTTTTGTTCCATCAGTAGTTGTCTTGATTGAAACAGCGGTAGATTATCTGGTTTTCTTTTGATAGAGTTGTTGAAACTTTTATTATAAGAATAAGGGGTTTTCCAGGGAAAATTAATCTTTGGATTTCCAAGAAATAACTACGGCTTTAAAAGCTGATTTATGTCTCCCTCATGATATGTCAATTTTAAGTTAAAATTTAAATATCTGGCAATCACCTAAAATCTTGTTACCCTGAACCCACAAAACAGCAATTTCAGAATCAACATTTCATGGACATCTATTTGAATTAAAATATAACCAAAATAGAATTCTTTTAAGTACAACAGAAAGTATGTTCTAAACTTTGAATTGTGAATGGAGATTAGAGAAATGATTTGATCTGTTTTGTTTTGTGGGGGAAAGAGTAAACTGGACAGATTTAACAACTGAACATGACGTGTGTTTGTGTGTGTGTTTAATAGGAGTTCCTTTTAAACTGCTTGCACCGAGACCTACAAGTGGGGATCAAAGATTTATCCAAAGAGGAAAGATTGTGGGAAGTACAACGAATTTTGACTGCTCTCAAAAGAAAACTAAGGGAAGCTAAAAGACAAGTAAGTTTCTTTGTAATCTACTTCTCTAAACTACACAGATTGACAGAAAAGTTGCTTTTTTTGCTTTGGCTGCTAAAATAGAAACTGAAATACTGTATTTGCTGGTGTATAAGATGCGTCGGAGTATAAGACACACTGTGTTTTCCCAGTGTATTTTAAGGGGGGAAGTGCATCTTATATGCTGGTAAATAGGGTATTTGCCAGCATATAAGATGCATTGGAGTATAAGACACACTCCATTTTCTGGTGTATTTAAGGGGGAAAGTGTATCTTATACGCCGGCAAATACGATATGTATGGACTGCTGCAGTGCCATTCTGCTCCTGGGCACAGATGCTGAACTGCCTAGAGTTCCCTTCCTGCTGGGTCCAGTGCAGAATTGTGGGGCTCTTCCTAATTCTGAATCAACAGTGCCCCAAAGAGTATTGTGTGTAGACCTTTCCTCCTCTTATGAATGAGTCATTTCATTCTGACAGGGCGGCATAGGTGCTCTGACCAATTTGGCGGTGGCTGCACATTAACAAGGGCTGAATATTACAGTGCTGGACTGACACTTGGGAGATCTAGCTTCTCGTCCTTTCTGAACCATCATCACATTACCTTGGGGCCCCTGAGAGCCTCTCAGCCTGACCTATTCAAAGGGTTTCTGTGAGGACAGAATGAGGAAGAGGAGAACTGTGCATATGAGCATGAGTTCACTTGTGTGTGTGTGTGTGGGGAGGGGGGGGGGAAGTGAAATATAAGGAGAAGTAAATAGATTTATTCCAGGGCATCCTTAGTGGAAATCTTTGTGTCCTGCCTTTTATGACTATTGTTTTGATGTAGCATCTTACGAGGTTAAACAATTAACTATTCGTGCTTTTTTAGTTTCTGATGGGATGGCAGCTAAAATAGATATGTTGTGCTAGATCGCCATCTTCCTTTGAGGATACCATTGTTTCTTTTCTTGCCATGGTTATATTTTGCACTTCTGTTATATTTACCCTACGTTTTGCTGGGCATGACCTTTGTGTGCTTAGTTGATCTTGCTTCATGTATGCGAAACTGTCTCAGATTGTCGCATATTTCAACTCTTATATTTTGCCAGGATGAATCAGTGGTCTGACTGTTCATAGGCAATCAAAAGCAGGTTTCACTCATTTAACCACCATCTGTTCTAGAAAGGGTGGCAAGTGATTAATATGATCTACAAGTGTTGTTCTAGAAAGGTTCAAATGACTTCAGGTCTTTTTGCAATACAGCCATGGGAATCAAAACTATATGAGCCAGTATTTACTCTTGTAATCAGTTACATGACTGAGTGGCAACAACCATGAATGAGTTTTTATCAATGCAGGAGTGTGAAACAAAGATCGCGCGAGAGATTGCTAGCCTTTCAAAGGAGGATGTTTCCAAAGAAGAAATGAATGAAAATGAAGAAGTTATTAATATTCTGCTTGCTCAGGTATTTCCTGGTTTTAAATATTTTTCCCTTCCCACTCCAGGAACAGTGCCAAAATGACCTAGAGAAAATGATTCCCATTTGAGGCAGGACTCTTCTTGATCTGGTTTAAGTAAAAGGATAATCTAAAGCAGGGGTAGCCAAACTATGGTCCATGGGCCAGATTCAGCCCATGGCCCCCTTGCCGCTACCAGAAGTGGCAGTAAAATGTGCCCATGCATGTGCCGATGCTGCCGTAAATACACCTACGACTGGCAGCCGTGGACACGTTTTACGGAGGGAGGAACTACGTGACCGCCCCGCTCAACCACATGACCAGACCTCAGTGTGAAAAGTTTAGCCACCCCTGATCTAAAGCTTACAGCCAAGTCAGATTTGTTTGGTCAAACTGAATGGCAATGGAGGGATGGATCAGAAGGTGTCAGTTTTGCTCCCAATCCCTGTCTCATTATTCTGCTTCCCTTGGTTCTTTGCACTCGATGAGGTCCTTATGGTTGTCTTGAAACAAGGGTCAGAGAACTTCCTGTTTACCTATGAAGGTTTTGGTTCAGCTCATGGCTCTGGCATTTGGAGTCAAGTAGCTGAAGAATCTTGGCAATTTGTGTCCATGAAAGCAATGACATAAAGCTAGTAAATATAAACATATCAGAAATACAATCAATTCAGCATAGCAAGAGTTCTTTGAAAGTAACTGTGGTTGGGATATCCTAAATTCATAGTCAGAAAATGTTGCTGATTTGTATTACAGCTTCCAGAATCTCCCAGTTACCATGGTTGGAAAATTCTTGGGAGTTGTATTTCAGAAAATAACTTTTCCAAGCTCTAAATGCAGTGAGTGCCTTTCAGCAGTCCTTAATATATGTGCCAATTTCTGCAGAACCACTGACCAGTCCCAAGTAATGCTGTTGTCACCATAGATGTCTGTGGCAAGTCCATTCTCAACTATCCTCAGCCCTGTTCAGTTTCTAGTCACATATCTCAAAGCAGTTCCTTATATGCCCCCAAACGCCCATCTCTCTCGTCTCATGCCTCATGCTTCTATTTTCCCACTCCATCTGTTGTGTAGCCAAAAAGACACAGTCTAGTGTAATGTTTGAAGTGGTAGCCATGTTAGTCTGTGCAACCATATCTGAGAGTAAATAAAACAACAACAAAAAAAGACAAAAATATTGTGACACCTTAAAGACTAACTCCTGTATTTAAATGTGAGCTTTTGTGGACCAAGTCCACTTCATCAGACATAAGAGTGAGGCCTCATGTCATCAATTTATACACACATCAGGCACACAATAATTGGCCAGGCTAACAGAATGTATCTTTTTTCAATTGACAAAATCCCCTGTTATTATTAAAATCTGCTGCAAATCCTGGCCCCCCTTTGCAAATGGTTGCAAAACAAACTTCTCTCGCAAGCTGATGCATCCCATCCAAAGGATGGACGCAACAAATATTGTGGCATTACGTATTTGCCAATGAGTTAGCATCTGTTGACAATGGTTTGAGTGACCTAGGCAAAACTGCAGCACACAACAACTCATTAGATGTGGTGCATCAAACCTGATAATATCCCAGAACCCCCTGACTGATATTCAAACTTCTGAGATGGGTGTCCAGCATATGCATGTACTTAATCTCTGCAAGTTCATGGCCGAGTGTCCAGGTAGTTTAAAGTGGTTTGAAACTAGGTACATTGGTGGCATATGGTTTGAGAATGGAGTCCACATATCCAGATATCCAACAGTGACATAAATCAGACATCAAGAGTGGTAATACACAAAAACCCATTTCAAACCACTTTAATCTACCTGTACACTTGGCCATGAACTTAAGAGTTGCTGTTCTAAAGCAGAAGAATTACAAAATCCAGAGAGGGACACCAGACACACCTGATGTGTCTATAAATTGTGTGTATAAATTGATGTCATGAGGCCTCACTCTTATGTCTGATGAAGTGGACTTGGTCCGCGAAAGCTCACATTTGAATACAGGAGTTAGTTTTTAAGGTGCCACAACAATTTTTCTCTTCTTTTTCTGTTCTGTTTTATTTATTCTCAGATAGTTTAGTGTAAATTAATGCAATGTTTGCTACCATGATAAGTCAAAATTGCATTATACACCCCAGCCACCACCTTGTGCCACACTTGTTTACTTTAAACTTATCTACTCTTGTATTTTTATTTTGTATATAAGTATCTATATAAATAAAATGGAAGTGTGTGTCCGTGTGTCCCGAATAGGCTTCCCGCACCCTGAACAGAGCCCCCTGAAAGTTGGCGCACGTCTACCTTTGCCGTCACAGATTGCATAGTTGGAGTCTGGGGGCCGCGGGTGGGACAGGAGCCCCACAAAATACAAAAAACACTATGTGCCCCAGTATCCACTGCGCCACGCACCAGCCAATCAGAGAGGTCAGAGCGAGCACAGCAGGGGCGGGGCAAGAGCCTCGCACTCCAACAGAGCAGAGAGGCAGTTGGCAGGCATGTGCACGCGAGGAACCACCAGCTAGGCCGCTTCACCGCCCCTGCCCGGGGCAGTCCAGGCAGCAGCCCAGCGGGGACCGCAGGCCAGCCGCTGGCAAGGCCCCAGCAGACTTTGGGTGACGCCCGGGGACCAGCCGAAACCGAAGAGGCAGCCCTGCCCAGTGCCTGTAAGGTGGGCTGGCGGGTGAGGGGCCGAAAGCCCCGCCTGCTGCCTGTGCCCGGAATAGCCAAGCCGGCAGCCAAGTGGGCCTGGGCCGGGCCCGGGAGCCCTGAGCGGACGCCCAGCAACTGGCCACGTCAGAGTAGGGATTCCAGCCCAGCGCACAAAAGCACAACCCCCGGGTGAAGCTGCTGTGTGTGTGTATGTCTGGGCAACAGAGAGAGCGGGGGACAGAGAAAGAGAAAGAGAGAGAGAGATGGGGCCTCACAAACGGGGAAGCGGGGTGGAGGTAAACCCAAAAAAACACCAACAGGGGAACACAGCAGGGGCTGGCCCACGCAACATGCACCCAACGCCACCCAGCGAGCCACCTCCACTCCCTCCCCGGGCAAAGCTGAGCAACTCTGCTAGTATAGAATATATTGAGTATATCCTATATATAAGTATATAGTACTCTAAAAAAAATTTGGAGTTCAGAGTGCTGAAGTGAAGACATTGGGACTCAGAAGGAGAAAAAGAGCTGCATAAAATGTGCGGCATTTGGTTTTGTGCATTAAACAGCAAACAGAATACAGAGCAGTCTCCAGTAGGTAATAAGCTTCTCAGTCTAGAGTAGTATTTAGGAAGATGATTTTGCACATTGGGACATTATATGTTGAGATTAATTTGTTCCCTTGTCTGAATTATATCCTTCCACCAATGCCTGTTTCATGAACTACTTTTGATGCTTGTTGTCAAGAAAAAAAGACAGTGGATGGGGCTCTTGATTACAGTATAATATTCCTTGTTTGTAAGAACCTACTCAAGCCATAGGGACAGCGGTGGCTTAGTGGTTAAGATGCAGAACTTGACGACTGGAAGGTTCAAGACCCGAGTACTGCACGACGGAATGAGCTCCCGTCTGCCAACCTAGCAGTTCGAAAGCAAGAAACTGCAAGTAGATAAATAGGTACCACTTCGGTGGGAAGGTAAACAGCATACTGTACACATCGGTGTCTAGTCATGCCTGCCACATGTCCACGGAAATGTCTGCAGATACAGACAGCACTGGCTCTTGGGCAGTAAACAGATATAAGCACCGAACCCTAGAGTGGGATACGACTGGCTTTCGAGCAAGGAGTGACCTTTACCTTTACTGAAACCATCAAGTTACTTTGTTATATTTTACACTGCCCAGATAGGGATGCCATAATTCTACCCCCCCAAAAAACAACAACAACAACAAAAACAAACAAACTGGGACTCCCTTGCTCGAAAGCCAGTCATATCCGACTCTAGGTTTCAGTGCTCATCTCTGTTTCAAAACCGAAGAGCCAGCACTATCTGCTTTTGCAGACGTTTCCGTGGTCATGTGGCAGGCATGACGAGACACTGCAAACTCTTAAGACCCTTCCTCTCCCTGAGGTCACCCCTACCCTACCCTTCAACCCCTCCCCCCATTGAGTTGGACCTAGAGAGGAAGGGAAGTCTTTCTCACTTCCTATACAGTGTTCCCTTCCTCTCTAGGAATGCTGACTATGAATTTAACCCTTTGCAGTCTTAAGGAACACTCATAGCTTTCTACATATTTTTCCGTTCCAAACTTTTTAGAGCTTTCTTCCAAGGCATCCTCCTGTGGGGTTTGAAGGTGAGTCCAACTCAGTTGGTGTGTGCGTGTATGTGAAGGGTAGGGTAGGGGTGACTTCAAGGAGAGGAAGGGTCTTAGAGTTTGTGGCACAGCATTCTGTGCGCTCCGGTGTCTAGGCATGCCTGCCACATGACCACAGAAACGTCTGCAAAAGCAGACAGCGCTGGCTGCTACAGACGCTGCCTCCCTTGCTCTTCAATAATTTTGTTGTTCAGTCGCACACTTTCCCCCCTCTCTTCCTTGGCCTAAGCTGCTGCTGCTGCCACCTGCTGGTTTTCTCAATAGAAGTGCAAGGAAAAGTGATTTTTTTTTTGTCTTTAAAAAAAGCTGTGAATTTTCAATTTTTTTAATGGAACCTGGCGGGACAGTTCCAACCCGTTAAATTCCCGGAAAACTGTGACATATGGCATCTCTATGCCCAGAGTGAATGCAGAATCAGATGGACAGGATATCAATTTAAATAATAAATAACTCCTTTTTACAGGAAAATGAGATTTTGACAGAACAAGAAGAACTGCTGGCAATGGAACAGTTTTTGCGCCGACAAATTGCTTCTGAAAAAGAGGAGATAGATCGCCTCCGAGCAGAAATAGTAGAAATGCAAAGGTAGCAATACTTCTGCCTAATTAGGCTTTATAAGAAAAATGTTTTTTTTTCCAAAAAAAAAATCCTCAAACTTTAGTCCCATGGCAGAGCATGTTAAAGGAATGTTGCTGCCTTTGATTGTTTCATGCCTCATCATAACACACAGTATCCTAGTGTAACTGCAACAAAAACCTATTGAGCATACATCTTATCAGTTTTGCAAATAATCTTAACTGGTGATGTGAACTATTAGAATGAAATTTACTTTGTAACCTGGAACGTGTATGATAACATAGCCAAACCTCTTTGTATACAGTGGAACCGGATAATGCCAAATCCGCATAACGACGCGTTCGTTATGCACCATGTGATGCCACTCATAATGCCAAAAAAATGCTACAAAATGGTTGTTATGTGGGGCATTTGGTATTGATACTCCAGATAACCAACACTTTTTGGTCGTTATCTGGAGCATCTCCCATAGGGACCACATAGCGTCAAAATCTGGATAGCGCTGCACTCCATGGAATGGAGTTTTGACGTTATCCGAAGTTCCACTGTAATTCAGTTTTATTTGCTCCCATTATGTAAATATTATTAAAGAGTATTTTATTTTATGATTTGTGCTAACAGACTTGAAGAGTGTTCTGTAACAATTATACATCTTGGCTTGTGGGGACCCGAGTGATGCAGTCAAAGTCCTGACCGGATGTCTGGAGGCTGTTCGGGTCTGGATGGGGAACAACGGGCTTCAGCTGAATCCTGGCAAGACTGAGTGGCTGTGGGTTCGGGGCCTCATGTTATCCCGGGAGCTACCAGCTTTGGTTCTGGATGGGGCATTGTTGCCCCAAACAGATCCGGTGTGCAACTTGGGGGTCCTCCTGGACTCATGGCTGCTGCTTGAAGAGCAGGTGGCGGCCGTGGTTAGGAGGGCCTTTGCACAGCTTAGTGTAATTTACTAGTTGCACCCGCTTCTGGACCAGGACTCCTTGCTCATGGTCACTCACGCTCTGGTCACCTCCAGATTGGATTATTGTGATGTGCTCTCCATGGGACTGCCCTTGCCGACCATTCGGAGGCTTCAGCTGGTCCTGAATGCGGATGCTCGGGCGGCGATGGGGTGTGGGCGTTATGCCCGTGCCTTGCCACTGCTCCAGGAGTTGCACTGGCTCCCAGTATGCCTCCGAGTGCAATTCAAGGTACTGTTTTTGACCTTTAAAGCCCTTCATGGCATCAGTCCAGGGTACCTAAGAGACCGCATCTCCCCAAGGTATTCAGCCCGTCCTTCTAGGGCAGACAGGAGGGGCTCAGTGGTGGTCCCATCCGCAAAAGAAGTTCATCTTATTGGGGCCAGGAGGAGAGCCTTCTCTGTGTCTGCCCCAGCCCTGTGGAACCTCTTACCACCAGAACTCCGACTCCATTCGGATCCTCTATCCTTCAGGAAAATGTTAAAGACCTGGCTATGCCAGCGGGTGTGGGGCGTACTTGACTCCACCGTGCAAGCCCGCTGGCTTGTTTAGCCTGTCTGAGGGATCCTGCTTGTTTTCTTTTTTGTTTTTTTCCCCTATTTTATTATGGGAAGAGGGAGGTTGAGGGTAGTTTTTAATGTTTATCTGATTAGCTTTTTTGGGGTTTTAATTCTGTTTTTAGCGGGGTGTTATTGATTGTTTTTAGCTAATGCTGTTTTTTAACTGTTGCTGTATAATTTGTTGTTTTGTATTGTATTGCATGTTGTTAGCTGCCCTGAGTGGTGTACCCACCAGGAGGGCAGGATACAAATCAATAATAATAATAATAATAATAATAATAATAATAATAATAATAATAATAATAATAATAATAATAATAATAATAATAATAATAATAATAATAATAATAATAATAGCCCGAATGCAAGATGTGCCATAAATGTGTGCCTTCTCTTTTAGTCGCCAACATGGTCGAAGTGAAACTGAAGAATATTCTTCTGAGAGTGAGAGTGAAAGTGAAGATGAGGAGGAATTGCAGATAATCCTGGAAGATCTGCAGAGGCAGAATGAAGAACTGGAGGTGAAAACATTTTACAGAACAGGCAGGTGTATAAATTAGGGCCAGAGGTGGGTAAGGCAATGTTTGCCCTTCAGATGGTCTGGACTACAGGTAAAGGTAAAGGTTCCCCTTGCTCAAAAGCCAGTCGTATCTAGGGTTCAGTGCTCATCTCTGTTTCAAAGCTGAAGAGCCAGTGCTGTCTGCTTCTGCAGACGTTTCTGTGGTCATATGGCAGGCATGTCTAGACACCGGAGTGCATAGAATGCTGTTACCTTCCCACAGAAGTGGTCCCTATTTATCTACTTGCAATTTCTTGCTTTCGAACTGCTAGGTTGGCAGGAGCTTGGACAAAGATGGGAACTCACTCCATTGTGCAGTACTCGGGTCTTGAACTGCTGACCTGCCAACCTTCCAGTCGTCAAGTTCAGCATCTTAGCCACTTGAGCCACTGCAGTCCCTTTTAGAATAATTTTAGAAGTATCCAAACATTTTCCGGGGGGGGGGGATTAAGAAGAGTTTTTAGGTTTTAAAGCAGGGATGCCCAAACATTTCAGGCCCGCGGGCTTCTGCAGACGTTTCCGTGGTCATATGGCAGGCATGTCTAGACACCAGAGTGCATAGAATGCTGTTACCTTCCCACAGAAGTGGTCCCTATTTATCTACTTGCAATTTCTTGCTTTCGAACTGCTAGGTTGGCAGGAGCTTGGACAAAGATGGGAACTCACTCCATTGTGCAGTACTCGGGTCTCGAACTGCTGACCTGCCAACCTTCCAGTCGTCAAGTTCAGCATCTTAGCCACTTGAGCCACTGCAGTCCCTTTTAGAATAATTTTAGAAGTATCCAAACATTTTCCGGGGGGGGGGGGGATTAAGAAGAGTTTTTAGGTTTTAAAGCAGGGATGCCCAAACATTTCAGGCCCGCGGGCTGGTCACATGGTTCCTCCCACTAGAAGCAGAAGTAAAACATACATGCGCAGAATGCTGCCATAAATGCACCTGCAGCTGTCATAAATGCGTTCATGACAGCCACAGGTAGATTTACAGCAGCATTCTGTACATGCATGGGCGTATTTTACTTCTGCTTCTGGGAGCGGTGCAGGCGCCGCTGCCCCGGATGAATTGCCATCGGGGGCCAGATGTGGCCCACAGGCCATAGTTTGGGCATCCGTTTTAAAGACTACAAAGACAAGCCTTGGTTTCTCATATTAGGCATACTTCTCTTGCTGGTTGTTGTAAATTCCTAGCTCTTCCTGTGGCTAGATCTTCTCCGTGGCTTAAATCTAAATGTCTACTTGCATGGGAATGAATGCAGCTCCTTTCCAAGCAGGAGCTGCCCTTAGTGATCTCCTGTTAATGATTCATTAACCACATAAGCAGCTGTCTGGCTGTGGCTGAAGTGATTCTCTCTCTCCCCCTTTTTATACCGGATGAAGGTGAAGAACAACCATCTGAACCAAGCCATTCATGAGGAGCGAGAGGCCATCATTGAACTGCGAGCGCAGCTCCGGCTCATGCAGATGCAGCGGGCCAAATCAGAGCAGCAGGTGCCGGAAGAAGAGGAGCTGGAGAAGCGGGGAGTACTCGGCTCTCAGCCCCAGGCACCCAGAAATGCTCCGCCAGAGACAAAACCAGTCAAAGAGCCGCCAAAGGCAGTCAAAGAGCCGGTGAAGCCATCGCCCAGCAAAGACAGAAAGGAAACTCCGATTTGATTGCATTCCAAAGGTCTTCAGGGAGATCTCGTGGACAAAGCCAGGACTGTGCAACTTACTGTAAATCTGACGCTTGTATATTCTGTAAATATTTTCTTTTACAGCAGGAGTGCCCAAACTACAGCCTGGGGGCCGGATGTGGCCCCCAATGCCAATTCATCTGGCCCACAAAGCCCTCGTCGCTCCTGGAAGCGGAAGCAAAACGCACCCATATGGGCGCGTTTTACTTCCGCTTCTAGGAGCAGAGGGCTTTGCGGGCCGGATGAATTGGCATTGGGGGCTGCATCCGGCCCCCAGGTCATAGTGACCAGCTCTCTAAACCACATGACCGGCCCACGGCCTGAAAGGTTTGGGCACCCCTATTTTACAGCCTGGAGATTTTTTGTCTCCTTTATACCTGGGGTTTCTGCCTATCCGGCTCAGGATAAAGCGAAAAAAGACGGTGGGGTGGAGAGTGCCACACACCATTTTACTTCCACAGGCCTGACTCGGGCATCAGGTCACCGTCAGTGACGTAAAACAGTCTGTTACGTGTGCCGGAGGCATCTTGGAAATGTTTTTCAAACGTTATCTGCTCAAGGGCTACTTCACACATGAGAATTCATAACCCAGTTAGTTACAGGGGAAACCACACGCCCAGCCAAACATTTAACCTCGGCAAGTTGAAGGCATGCAGGAATTCTTTGCAAACAAGTTGGGAAGGAGTGGGGTTAGTCTAGGTCCCGTGATGGCGAACCTTGACACTCCAGCTGCTCTTGGACTTCAATTCCCAGAAGCCCAAGTCCCTATGAAATCCACATGAATGGGTTTACTGCAGCTGTTCTTGGAATTCAATTCCCAGAAGCCCATTCGTGTGGATTCACAGGGACTTGGGCTTCTGGGAATTGAAGTCCAAGAACATCTGGAGTGCCAAGGTTCACCATCTCTGGTCTAGGTGACCTTTGCCAGTCCACTTTATGAGTGCTTATTTTGTGCATAGCTACATTTGGGCACGTCAATGGTGGTTCTCTTTTGCTATGTGCACATGCATTTAAAAATGATACTTGGCGGAAATGAATTAAGTATATTAAGTCCCTTTGGAACATCATGACTACGATGTCCAGTTATTAGGTAAAAACGTGTGCGAAGTCGGTTTGGGCTGACACCTGAGAGATCCAAGCTACAACCCTACATTTCCTGCTTTTGTCAATTTGCCTCATTCATTGTAATTTCTTTTACTCAATCTTGGTTGTGCCTTTTTGGTAATAGGGGAGCTTTACAAACTTCACCCTGAGCAGCTGGTGTATCCTGATCAGATGAGATGGAAGGTCGTCAGATGCAAAGTGTAACTTACATTCATTTGCCATCTGACATTTGAAAGTTTTTTATAAAACTATTACTCAAAGCGAAGAGGAAATTTCAAGTTGGCAACTATTTCCCCGTTAAAGAAAGTAGTCTGGAAAGCGCTGCTGAACTTCAGCAAAACCAGTTTGTGTAGGAATCACTGGGGCGTGTCTGGTAATAAAGTGTATTGCAGAGTTCGGTTTGTTTCATTTCCAAAGATGATTCCTGCATGAGATAAACACCTGGATCCTGTAAGCCATCAAGACTGCAGGTGCGCTATGTTCGGGAGGGGTACAGAGCTGATTTTTCTAGGTGCTAAGCGCACGTCCAGAGCTCAATATGGCACACTAGCTCCAGCTTCCTTTGCAAACTGGGAGCTGTCAGGCAATCAGCCTTGCTTTTGTATGTACTTTTGAGGAACATTTAACTTTGGAGAGTTGCCAGAATTGTGCCAGAAATTGCCGTGCTTTTTACGCAGGTGGGATGCCAGTAGCTTGGAATTAGGGAGAGTTCAGTACTTATGAGATCCTTTGGGTGCCCCTGAAGCATCGCTACTGAGACAAGCCCCACTTCCAAGTGTGCCTTGTCCTGCTTTCTGAAGGGTCAGTAGGACAATTGCTAGCCATGCAATTGTGAACAGCTATAACAGTATTTGTGAACAGCTATATGGCTAAACAGGATGATGCTCAGACCTTGTTCATGGACAGAGAACGTCTGCCCTAAGCATGTAATGGACCTCCCAGTATACAGAGGCTCAAGATGATTCAGTTCTGAAAATCTGCACTGGGATTCCTGATAGAAGGCAAACGTCAGCTGCATCAGCATCGTGCTATTTACTGTTGTCAACAATGAATTATACTATTTCCTTTCAAAGACAACCCTTTTTAAATAACAAGTTTAATTACAGCACTCACTTCAGCAATGTTGAGCAGAATTATGCTTATTGCATATTTAGTTCCTAATCTGTATATTTGTTGGTGTGGTTATTTTCTTTGCCTATTGCACTGTTGGAAATCTTCACCGTGATTTGATTTTTGTACAAATAATACTTTGACATGTTACAGAGAACAGCCTATTTTTTTTAATCTTGAAGAAAAGAATTTATACAGACTGTTCAGATAACAGTTGTGTGTCAATTCAGCATTTTTCTTGGCCTGTTACATAAATTTTATATATTCTGGCAGTATTTAAACTACTTGTTTTAAATTCACACTGATTTCTATTAAACTGTTTAAGCATTTATATAATCAATGTTCATTGTGCAAACGTCATCTGTTAATTTCTGTCTTAAAAAGACTATATTAATGAAATAAATTCAACAGGTATCAGAAAACACCAAGTGTTAAATCCCATAACTAACATTATTTTGCCCTGTATCCTTGTAACTTTGTGTACTGTAATACCTACGGAGAAAGGCAGAATGTTGCTCCGATCCCATGTAGAGTTGAACTAAGGAGGGGAGAACACGTAGATATGAATCCTTAACGCCACATGTTCATTACTAATTTACATTTAAGTGCATAGAACTGTGATGGTGAACCTTGGCACTCCAGATGTTCTTGGACTTCAATTTCCAGAAGCCCGAGAACCCTGTGAATCCACACAGATGGGTTTACTGCGATTCATCGGTCCTACGCTGCCCTCATCGCTTCCGGAAGCGGAAGTAAATCACGCCTGTACGGAGGAAGAGTCTTAACCATACGGGCAAGTTTTATTTCCGCTTCCGGGAGTGACGAGGGCAGCGTGGGACAGATGAATTGCAGTAAACCCATCCGTGTGGATTCACAGGGAGCTTGGACTTCTGCAAACTGAAGTCCAAGAACATCTGGAGTGCCAAGGTTCACCATCACAGGCATAGTTTAATGTAGCATCTCAGTGGACTTTGTGGATCTAATCCTGTTAAATAAAAGCTGCACTCCAATTTGAGGGAAATGTTTGGTTGCTCCAGCAACCGACAGGGCTAAAGCAACTTTCCTGATTTGTCACATGAACAATACTACAGATGTACGCAACCTCCTCTTTGTGACCCCACCTTCCAACTCCTTAGGGCAGTGGTGACGAACCTATGGCATGCATGCCAGAGGGGGTACTCAGAGCCCTCTGGGCATGTGCGCCGTCAACCCCACCACAGAGTTTGCAGATGGCAGCCTGCTGAGTTTATGCACTGTCTCTAAAAGGTTCTCCATCGCTGCCTTGGGGCAAAGGCTGTGCATAAAGGGGGCGGGGTGGGCTGCTCTAGTTGGAATCATTTCAGTGAGTTACTGCAGGCGGCGGGTCTTATCATGACTATCCTTCCTCAAGAACCAGAGAAAGAAAGTGGCACCTTGAAGTAGTGGATTCTGAATGAACACTTCACTGCTGCATAACCACTGTCCCACGTTCCCAGCATGCCCCTCTGATGGCGAAACAGACAGGTGAAGGATGAATAAAAGATGTCATCTGATTATATTGTGTAGGGAAGTTATGCATCATTGTTGCACTTTTTATATGACTGTCCTTTTGAATGCTACCCACAAAGTGAATTGCACTTCAACAGTGCAAAGTGGAAACGCTCATGTTGCTGGACATGGAGTTAGGAGAAGGAAGATAAATTTGTAAAGGTTGGATTAAGTCAACCGCTAAGCACATCTGGCCTGCAACTAGTGCTAACAGTATTTAAACAGCAGCAAAGTCCAAATTAAACTTCTATGTATCACTGATCACTGCCAAAGTATTCAGTAAGTATGGTAGTGTAATTTGGGGGGGGGGGGAGATGGCCAGGTGCAGATTAGCTGATGGGAGAGAATATTGGGTGGGGTGGGGAGTCAAAATATATGACTGGAGAACTCAAGTGAATTAATCACTCAGCATTTTATTCTACCACTTTTATAGGAACAAATTATATTTTTCTAAAATCCAGAAAGCTGCAAAAAGAGGAAAGTGGGTATATACTGGTGAACCTTGAAGGAGGTAGTAAATAGTCAGAGGATATAACAGTGATGGCAAACCTTGGCACTCCAGCTGTTCTTGGACCTCAATTCCTGTATGAGCAGTACACCCATTCATGTGGATTCACAGGGACTTGGGCTTCTGGGAATTGAAGTCCAAGAACAGCTGGAGTGCCAAGGTTCGCTATCATGGTGCTGTAACTTAGAGTGAATATGGCAAACAGCTGACATTTCTGTAAAGGAACAAAGCACTATGAGGGCCAGATGTCCAGGATTTATGGTAAAGCATCACTGCATATTTCTAATCCAATAATTTTGATTTATGTCAACTTGTTCCAAACCTCTGTTGTCTTTTAAAGTATATACCTATCTGTTATAACCGAGCCAGTCCAGTTAACCAGATAGCATTTTTCATTCAGTCTCTTTGATCAGGGGAAACCAGGCATGCCTAAGTCTTTGTAGAAGCATTTTCTCCAGTAAGATCAGGATATTCACTCATCCCATGTAGAAAAACCAGCATTTTTTAAAAAAAATGACAGCATCAAGCTGATTTAAATACATATTCGCTATGCAAACCACAATCAAAACAGGAAAAGGAGAGACTTAATAAAAGCATTTCAGATTTGCTAACTTTATATGGCATTAAGAGAAGGAGATTTTCATTTGCTCTTATTTTTTGTTTTATTATTTGGAGAAAGAGCATTTTTATCACAACAGTCCGAAACACCATGATTAAAGATTGCTGCACTCCTGAGAGTGATCACAGATATGTACAATATATGAAGAAAAAGTTGCACCTCAGAGCCGGTCACGTTCAAGTTAAAAATACCTGACTTTGAAGTACATGTGCTAATAGGTTTTTTCAGGTCATGACCAGCATGGGGGGAAAGGACACAAATACTTAGAGGAGATTTCTGCTAATGAATACAGCAATATGCTGTGTTTAAGTATTAAAATTAATTATTTTAGTGTTAGCACTGAGCCCTTACGAGTGAGAAAGCACAGACCAAATCTCGTCTTTTCCCTCAATTACACACATCAAAACTATTCACACTTAAGGATGTGCCCAGCTGCACACAAAGTAAGTTTTTCATGGATAAAAACGTTTAATAGCTAATACTGGAGGTGACTCTTGCTTCTTGTTACAAATTTGCCCTTTACAGGCTATGAGAATTTCTGTAATCAGTTTCTAAGGGGAGAATAAAACTTGCTAGATTATAATTTCCTCACAAGAAAACAACTGCCAGTCTCTGGAAATCACATCCCTTCTACACTGAAAATGTTCAGCCATTCAAGTTTCCATATTCAGGAAGACAAGACGATTTAAGGCTCCGGTGGCAAATACAATCCTCTCAGCAAAGTTTTTTTTTTTTCTGGAGTAAAGATTCAACAGGTAATGTTTATTTTACTTATTTTCGTTTGACTCTAAATTCTTGGTCTCGACTTTAGAAACTGAAGTTACATCTGGTAAGAGATTCCATAAAAGAGGTTTTTGGTCTTCCATTTTAGGAGCACTTGAAGATTTCCTGAAATTTTATGCCTTTTTTCCCTTTATTAAAATTAAAGTAACATTCAGGGACTACTTCAATAAGTTGAAGAGGCTGTGCTCATGGCATCATCTGTAATTTTGGTACTGGCAGGATGGATACTTGCAAAATATTTTACGTCATTGTCATTATCCATTTGGAGCGCCACGATTGTTTGTTCCACTGCTTCCTGATGGGAATTGACACACGTTAGGAAATATTCTGTGTGGGGAGAAAAGATGGTACAGTATCACAATTAAAAATTAGATATGCAAGTCCCAAACATTGTATCAAACAGTTACAGAAGCAGACTACAACTCACACAAACGGATTTATTTTTAGCTCTAAACTTGCACTTTCCTTAAGCATATGTATGGGGGAAGGGGCAGTTCCTGAACACCAGAGAACTGTGAAAGGGTGATACTGCTCAAAATCAAGCACAGGAAACTTGTACTACCATTGGATGAAAGCATTTAAATCAAGGGTGCCCCAAACTTTTCAAGCTGTGGGCCAGTCATGTGGTTCCTCCCATGAGGAAGTAAAATGTGCCTTGCAATCTGTTTTGCAACAGGATGAGATATATTTTAAGCTGCCATTTTCTCTGCTTAAACTAGGGGTGCCCAAACTATGGCCCGTGGGCCAGATCTGGCCCCCAATGCCAAATCATCCGGCCCACATCACCCACATCACTCCCTGAGGGTGTCAGGGGCCAGATGAGTTGGCCATTGGGCCATAGTTTGGGCATCCGTGATGTAAATTTATAGCAAGACTGTCACATTCACTTCCAAGTACCATAAGATGCTTATTTTTAAAAGCTCACTTTCCCCATCAAATTCTTAACACCCAGTCAAAGTATCTCCAATATGAACTGTAAGGAATATATACAGGTGAAACTCGGAAAATTAGAATATCGTGCAAATGTTCATTCAGTTCAGTAATGCAACTAAAAAGGTGAAACAAATATATGAGATAAGACTCATAACATGCAAAGCGAGATAGTTCAAGCCTTACTTTGTTATAATATTGATGCTTATGGCTTACAGCTTATGAAAACCCCAACCCCCCATTTTATGTGCCCCATAATCATCACATAATCTCATGTATGCTGTACGCCATGATCATCACAATTATAACGAATTAAGGCATGACATCTCTCGCTTTGCATGTAGTAAGTCTATCTCATATATTTGTTTCACCTTTTAAGTTAAACAAATGAACATTTGCACGATATTCTAATTTTCCGAGTTTCACCTTAGCAGAGGCTCCTTCTGAGTCCGGCATAATCCACGATGTCAATCAAACCAAATCAGAGCCAATCTTAACTGAGAAGTCTTCTGTCTCCCAACCCAAGAATGAATATGAGTTAACTCTTAAGCTTAACACCTGCGACTCAAATATACTGTTCCTCAAACTGCACTGTGTTGCCTCTGAAGTGCACAAAAGCAAGAAGTGGATCCTCACCCAGAACAAACGGTAAATTTGGTTATCTACTGGGTTTTGGTGAACATGGAAAAAACAGAACAAAAGGTGGCACTTCAATAACTAGGCTTTTCCTTGTAGTGTTTTCTTCTTGGAACCCACCTATCCCCCGTTTCCCATGACGGATTGTTTTTCACAATTATTTCTAGCCTTTTAGCTTCCTCATCTATTTCCTATTTTTCCAACAGGTTTCCCTGGAGGAACAGGATTTAATCTGAACCAGGAGGATCTCAGATCATAATCTTACAACTTCCCTCAAGGGGTAAGGTTCCCTTCTTTTGTGAAATATACATCACTCTGAAAGTTAAGATAATGCAGCAACTCTAAGCCATATTTATCCAAAGCACAACTCACCACTTTGAATGGTTTTTCCTACCTGGTACATACACTGCGGACTGCACCCCAAGAAGAATAAAATAGATATGCAACTTTTATTCATCACTCAATAGCTCTAAACTTCTCACTGAGAGGTTCTATATTCCAGGAAACCTTTTAACTAACCACTGTCTTGAAAAAAAGGCAGCTAAATTAGAGCTGGGGAGAATAAACACCAAGATCTTCAGAAAATGTTCATCAAAAGTATACAGTACTATCTTCATTTATCCCTCCCTGAAAATCCCACTGCCCCCCAAATTTTGGCAAAACTACACTCTTAATATTTCAAATATTAAGGGCCAGTCCAGAGCTACAGATTCAGCAAACAAAAGCCAAGTGTAAGGGAAATATAATGGCATGAAAGCATACATATAAGGTAACATCAAACATAACTGCAGCAGAAGAAAAGTGCAAATGTTTGCCTGTTTTCTGCAGAAGAGAAAGCAGAGAATTCAAGGTCTATCGTGGCACCAACCTTTTTCAAGAAGTGTTTGCCTTAATGTTTTCGCAAGTAGGACTCTAACATTTGGAACTCTATCTGAGGCCAAGTACAGTAAATGAGGCAGTAGGTGCTCAGCAAACTGGTCCATTGGCAAGCAGTCATCTTCTATAATAGTCTGAAATGAACAAATCAAATCAAATCTGATTACAGTCCAAGACCAGCATAGAACAGCAAAGGGAACAGAAGTTAAAATGAGGGTATTTAAAATATATCAAGAGACAAAAGTTAAAAGGAGGGTGCTTAAAAGGAGCATTTCTGCTCAGAGTTAGTCTGAAATGAAGATGCTGTTGCAAAATTTCAGCCAAAAGAAAGCAATGCCTGTTGTAAGAATCGTCAACTACTCACTAAAGCAAGTCAGCAAAAACAAGACACCAAGTTTCCAAATGATGTGAACAAAGAAAATCCACTTTCAAACATTGCTTATTTGCTTAGTTCTATTTTCTTGCTTAGTTCTATTTTCTCTTTATTATCCCTAAGATAGCTAGACAGTTACATAGATAATTCAAAACTAACTATCTCTAAGATAATGCAATATAGATTACAATAATAATTGTGTGCTATCAAGCTAATTCAGAGTTAATGTAAAGGTTACCCTTGCTTGAAAGCCAGTCGTATCCGACACTAGGGTTCAGTGCTCATCTCTGTTTCATAGCCGAAGAGCCAGCGCTGTCTGCTTCTGCAAACGTTTCCATGGTCATGTGGCAGGCATGACTAGAGCACATGGACCGCTGTTTATCTACTTGCAATTTCTTGCTTTCGAACTGCTAGGTTAGCAGGAGAATTCAGAGTTACAGTGGGGCCATTCAACAATTACGTGATCCTTGAAGGGGGAGAGGGTTTGCCATCTGAATTACGTAAAATTACCGGGGGGGGGGGTATTGTCAGGTCAAAGATTATGTAATCCATTTGGAGCTGTTGTGCATTAGGCACCAATAGTGAAAAGCTCTAAAAATTTGAGTTTCGATACAAAAACTCTAGATTATGTAATTTTAAAGGGGGGAGGGGGTTGAAGCTAAAATTATGGTCGGATTACATAGGGGGGAGGGTCAATTTCTCCCAAAAAATGGATCACATAATTGTTGAATGGCCCCAGGGACCCTTCCTTTCAAGACAGAATATGTAGAAGCAGTTTCCCAAACTCCTCTTCTGGGGACACCCTGCATCTCCTGTTTGATCAAGGCCACGAGAAAGGCTCAGTGGGGAATCAAACTCCTAACCTCTGGCTCCACAACCAAACACCTAAATCACTGAGCTATTCAGCCAGTTTAATGAATACACAAATATACATTAGAATATGGAAATTATCAAAAACCAATGTTGAGACTCGTAACAGTTCTTTTTCTTTGTTTAAGGAAAATAACAAAAGTAAAAAATAAAATCACATTAACATCTGAATTATTTTTAAATGTACCCTTTCACACAGTTTGTTTTTAAATCTAGAATTAATACAGTGTTAAAGAGTGCAAGAGCCAAGCAAATTGATGGCTACAAAACTGTAAGTTTAAAAAAATGCAGAAGGATTAACAGAATAATTACCTGGCAAATAAAGACAAATGTTTGTCGGCCAGACCATTTTGTAGATCGGCAGAACCTTTCAACCAGTTCACTCATGAGGTCAATCACAAATGTTGTTGTTGGATCATTATATAGCTTCTTTACCATTTCACCAACCTAGAAAAGACATAAACAAATGAGAATATAGATTATGCATTAATATGACAACTATATTGAGTCTATTTTTCAGTATCAACTTCTCAATTCATACCAGCTTGTAGGAAATCCAACGAACAGAAGAAACTTTGTCTGCGCATAGGCTGAGAGCAATGGGTCGCAGGTAATCATAGATATCTCTGGCATTATAGAGATCCAGAAGCAAAATGAGCTGCCTATGAAAAATGAAATAAACAAAGAGCTGAAGCTGTAAGAAATTATGAAATTGGTGGCCAATCCTTGGAAAGAGACCAAATGCTGTTTAGTTAGACTGAATGAAAACAGGCTTGCACACACTGAGTAGTTCTCCCTGTATTAAATGTTTATATTTATTTTGACAAGACTATCAACACATGAAACCATTACAAGGCCATAGCAAGGATTCTAGATGTGGGTGGGAGAAAATGTTTTCACAGTGGGCAACAAAGCCTCTTTTCAATGCATACTTATGGGGAACTGCGCTTTGCCAGGGTGGGCAAAGTGCAAACCCCCTGGCTACAGCCCTGAACCATTATAACCCAGTATACGTCCACAACCTCTGTTCCATTGGTAACTCTACACTACAGAATGAAGAATTCAATATATTCAGGGGATGATTTACCAGAAGTGGCAATTGTACTACATTGGGCCTTCAGAAGCAAAATTATTTACTAAATTGTTTTTCTAAATATAAATCAGAGTACTAGCGATGACATCAGGAGTACATATTTATCAGTAAAGCTTACCATCCTGTCTGATGTCAGATTTGCAGAACACACACTCACTAGTGCTCAGGAATTGTTTTCCATACTCTCTCTGTTTGTCACTGCCTCTGGTACTCCCTAGAACTCTAGCTGCTACATGTCATAGTGAACTCTCTCTGTGCAGAAGAACAGCTTCCAGTATGAGCCAACACAGCAGGTATATGAACCACTGGATGCACCAGTGATGATGTTCTTCTGCTGGAGCATTCATCAGTTACAAAAGAGTTCCTAGCAGCCTCCTATTTCTTTCCAGCAATTGAATGGATTATGTGCCCTTACAGCCAAAGGGGTAAGGTGGCCCGTTTTCCTTCTTCAGATCAAAAGGGGCCATGCACCACAATCCCATGTGCATAATTAGTAATAAATCCACCCTTTAGGGAAAGTCGTTGTTTTTTTTTTATTGTAACCTCCCCTAAATGAATGTAACAGGTATAGCAAATGAACCACGCTGAGCTCACTGAAGGAAAAACAGGTCATAACAATAACTCAACAAACCAGGTGTTCGAAATTCTTGTTTGTATCCAACACAACACATAGTGTGGCTTTTTTACCCAGTTCATTCTGTCTACAGTTCCTCTATATACCTACCAACATATTTATAAAGGGACGGGGACCATCGTAAACAAAAACAAAAAGTGTATTGAAAATTAAAGGCAGCAGACAGGGAGAAAAAAGATGGTAACCAGAAAAGGTTGTTTTCTAAACATCACAATAAGCAGAAATGCTTTCCTTCACAGTAAGCATTCAGAAGCATGTCAATTAATTTAGATTTAAGTAAAATTTAATGAAGTTCCTAAGACTTACTGATGCAAATTGCAAAACATCTGTTGTAATGGATCTTTACAGAGCTACAATACTGCTTTATCAAATATTCACTTCTTCGAAAGCAAAGCAATCACACGTCTATACCACCCCATAGCGCTTAGTGAACTCTCTGGGCACTTTACAAGTTAATTAGAATTTTGCCCCCAACATGCTGGGTCCTCATTTTACTGAGCTCCGAAGGATGGAAGGTTGAGTCAACCTTGATCCCTGGTCAGGAACTAACACACAACCTTTTGGTTGCAGGACAGTGGTTTAACCACTGCGCCACCAGAGCTCTAAGAGCCAATTTAGGTGGTAAGTGAAGCCAGATTGGAATCAATTTAAAAAAACATGGAGTCATCATGCTAAAGGGATTCCCAAAGTTAAAAGTACAATAATATTTGTTTAAATTGAAAGGAGAAAGAGCAAAAAGCTCACATCTTTCCCAAAATGATAGCCATACTAGTCTCTGCAAGCATATCAAACAAAAAACAAAGCAAAACCTACATGATAAAAGAAGTAAAAAATGTTGTGGTGCCTTAAAGATTAATTGCTATATTTTAACTAGCATACCGGTGCCCAGCCATGCCGGGCAATTTCTTGGGCGTTTTATTTTTTAGGGGTGGTTTGGGTGGTGGTGATTTGAATTTGTTGTTTTTGACTTTATTTGAATTTATTTATTGTATTGTTTATTGTGATTTAATTATTTTTTGACTGTTTTTACTCTTGTGGCCTCTAGGTGGGGCTGTGCTTAACATAATGTGTTTGGTTTTTTAAAAACATTTGTTTTTATTGTTTCTACTCTTACGGCCTGAAGATGGAGCTGTGGTAAGAGTTTTCGGTTTTTTAAAAAATTCAGTTCGTTTCCGTCAGCATGGAGGGAAGACGTCTCCCGTAAGTGCTCCCGGTTTTTTTGTTGTGGGTGGGAGGATTTTATGTGTGTGTGTGTGTGGGTTAGGAGGGTTTAACATGGCCTTGCCTTGCTGGCCAGGCCGCGTTAAATCCTGGCGTTGGGGGGGGGGGATTTATTTCTTATTTATTTAGGAGGGTTTAACGTGGCCTTGCCTTGCTGGCCAAGCTGCATTAAATCCTGGCTTTTTTTCGGGGGGGGGGGGGGTGTTATTTATTCATTTTTACAGGGGAGCCCGGCCGGTGCCTTGCCTTATCCTGGGTTGGGGTGGGAAGAGGGGGGTATCCCCTCCCCCCCAAGTTATGGGCCGGCCTCCGAGGCTGCAGGGGAAAAATTGTTTTTCCCTGCTGCCTCACCAAAGCATGGGTCGGAGAGCGGGGAAGAGAGGGGTATCCCCCCCCCCCCCAATGCTACAGTGGAGGCTTATGACGGCCTCAGAGGCTGTGGGAATTTTTTTTCTCCTGCTATATTTGCAAAGCCTGGGGGGGAGGGGGTATCCTTCCCCCCATGCTATTTTAAAGGTGTTTTTAAGGTGTTCGTCTTCCTTTGAAGACGGGGGCTGTATTTTTTGGCCTCTGTCCTCCTAGGAAGACGAACCGCTTCCCTCCTGTAGGGAAGCGTAACAGTTTCTCTCAGGGAGACGGAGGCCTGAGAACGGAGTGCCTTTCTGGGTCTCAGTTTTCCTGAAGGAAGCTTTTCGCTGGGGTTGTGGAGAGGAGAGGGTCTCCCTCTTTTCTCCGCAAACCCGCCAAAGTTTCAGCGGGGCCGGTGCCGGCCTTCTCTGCTGGGTTGGGAAGCAGTCACGGCGGCAGTTTGTTTAATTTCCGCACGCCGCGCTTTCCCGACCTCCTTTGCAGTCGCGTCCCTCAGCCTGATTGGCTGAGGGGTGGCGCAGCGCAAAGGATGTTGGAGCTTGAAGTTTTTTCCTTTAGGTTGCATTCGTGGGGCTACTGCCCCACTGGTGACCACCGGAACCCCGCGACATTGGGAAGGCAGGGGTTAAGCTAAGTGCAGAGGGCTCGGTCGGGGACGGTTGGGCCGGGTGCGGGAGCCTTTGAACGAACCCAATGGTTAAGGGCACTTTTTATAGGTATAGATATGAGCTTTTATGGATCCAGTGCTCAGACATTATGTCTGAGGAAGTGGACTTGGTCCACAAAAACTATTCCCAAAGCAGTCTTTAAGGTACAACTACATTTTTGTCTTCTTGAATTTGTTGTTTTTAGTTTTGTTCTGTCTCGTTTTATATCCTCTCTGAAACCTCATTAGTAGTGAAGATACTTCAAAACTGGAATAGTTGAATCGCATTTGGGAGGGAGGGGGGAAATCCAGAAAAGAGGGCAGGTGTGGAATGGCTTGGTTCAGCCTCTTACAATATCCAGGAGGAGGGTGTGAGAGGCTTGGAGCAGTAACAGACGCATTCCTCCTCTGTATAGGAAAACGTGGATTTGGGGGGGGAGGACATGTCTTCTTGTAAGTCCCACTGGTTACCCCCCACGGGTTTCATATTTGCAAAAACAGAATGTTTGCTAGCAACACATTCTTGTATCATTATTAAACTTAGTAACAATGAAAATTGGCCTTCTTTCTTAATCTTCTTACAAACATGAGAACCACCGTGTGGTGTAACAATTACCCAGTGTGTATATAATGGGGACTGTGACTAGAAGGCTTAAATCCTCCCCCACCCACCCCTTATAAAGCTTCCAGGCTGACCTTGGGGCAGTTACTGGTTCCCAGCTAACAAATCCCCTACAATCCCTGTTGCGATGATCAAAAGAAGTACTAATTATCATGACATTCAATGCAATATAATTTAGCTAATGATTAGATTAAAAAGAACTATGTAATTAAGAAGCAATTTAATGCTAAAACTTACTCAGCAAGCTCTGCTCGGAACCGCCAATTCCTGCTATTATCTGTGACTAAGAATTCCTGAAGCTGGTAAAGGTACTCCCGTCTTTTATCAGGATGAAGCAGCTAGAAAAATAATTATCAATATTGTAAAAGCCCTTGCATATTTTAAAATACTGCTAAACTAAGTGGCAGAACATAAACAAAATGTTCTATCTTAAACAGGGTTGAGAAAACACTTTTGACATCCCAATATACAGTACTGTACTTGGGAACAAGATTCTGTAGTAACGTGTGATACAATTCATCGGAGAAATTACATAAATCTTCAGTTTAATGGCAGCCATCAAATTTTTTTTGTTTATATATTTTATGATCTGACTGTACATCATAGAACCATGCAAAGAGAATAAAAAGTCAAATATCTGAAGACAAAAAGGAGGAAATACCTTCAGAAAATCGTGCAAGTGCTTAAGCACACCAATCCTGACTTCATCTAGGTCCTTTAAGAAGCCATTGAAGACTGGAACTAGATCACCAGCGGTAAGCTGGTCTCCAAGGATGACAGCAAGTTCATGTATTGAGAATGCCAGTGTTCTTCGAACTTTCCACTGAGAGGGGGGAACCAGACACAATTTACCCACAAGGCATCTTACTTAATAATGCAAAATGATTTCCAGGTTTAGCTTTGTTGCAAAATCAAAATATTACAGCAAAACAAAAGCAAATCAGTTCAGCATTTAATGCTAAGAGAACAAGAAAAATCTGTTAACCAGGACTAAAGAGTTAAAAGGGCAGGGAAATATGGCAAAAACAAAATGAGTCCTACTGCCCATGATGGGTTCTCCAGAAGAGCCTTCTGTCCTCCAGATCCAATGAGGGACCTGAGCAACTGAACTGAGAGCCTGAAGCACACACACCGATGTTCACACTCTATCTACTACAGCGCAGCAAAGGGTAACCCTACTTTGCATTTCTGCAACTTATTGAAAAATTAACCTTAATTTCATGATGACAATCACCATATGCCATCAAGTCAATTCTGATTTTTGCCAACCGTTTTCAGAGTTTTCTGGGTGAGAGAGTACTCCGAGGAGGTTTACAATTCCCTTCCTTCAAGGGACATCCTGCATCTGTGCAGGATGCCCAAGCCAAGCAAGGCTGGCTCTTCCTGGGTGCAGAGGACCGAACTGAACTCCCAACCTCTGGCTCCACAGCTAGATACCTAACTCACTAAAGCAGGTAAAAATTTCAGCTTGTATGAATGCTGTAAAAACTCTTGCAATAAACATTATCACAGAGCAAAGTATTTTTCTAATCCTTCCTCTTCATTCTTTTTCTACCTAAGTAGATTTAGCATTTGTTCACCACACAGTATTTAAGCAAGAAGAGAGGTACCTTTTCCCATCGTCTCTGGGGAAATGATTTCTTCGATCGCCGTCTGTCTCCCAAGTCCGGGGGCTTGGCTGTAGCCTAAGAAATGGAGGGGACATTTTAGGCTACAGCCAAGCCCCAGAACTTAGGAGAGTGGCGGTGACCGATGGGATCATTTCCCCCGACTGATGGGAAAAGATCCCATTGGTCGCCATCCATCTCCCAATGGGGTCTTTTCCCATCAGTTGGGGGTTAAAGATCCTGTTGGTCGCCATCCGTCTCCCAAGTCCTGGGGCTTGGCTGTAGCCTAAGAAGTGGAGGGGACATTTTAGGCTGCAGCCAAGCCCCACGACATGGGAGAGTCGAGGCAACCGAAGGAATCTTTCCCACTCCCTTAGCCTGCAGAACCAGCGCACAGGCCAGGGACAGCGGCAGAGCCACGAGGACATCGTAAAAAATGTCCTTGTGGCTCTTTCTTCCATTGTCCCCGGTGTGTCCGCTGGTGCTGCAGGTTAAGGAAGGGTGTGTGTGTGGGGGGAGCAAGATTCCTTCAGTCCACGACTTTCTCCCAAGCACAGAGCCTTTACTGTGGCTGAAAATCCCCCCCTTCACTTTTTTTGGTCAATGCAAAGGCTCTGAGCTTGGGAGAAAGTCACAGACCAAAGGAATCTTTCCCCCCACCCTTTCGTAAGTTGGGTTTTTTGTGTAAATCGGGACACCGATTTACCCAAAAAACCCTTTCATAACTCTAGGTTTTACTGTATAATAGAATCTACACATCTGTATAAGTCAGGAGTTGCCAACCTTTTTCAGTCGGGAGCCAGGTTACGCTCCCTCAGACAGTTGAGGGGGGGGGCTAGACTGGTGCTCTCCCCGCCATTTACAGCTGTTGTAAACATGTTTGCGACAGTCATGGACTCATTTACGGCTTTCATAAACACGTTTGTGACAGCCATAAAGTCTGCAGTCAATTGCGGCAGCGGCAGCAGCTGGAGTAAGGGCCGGATTCAGGCCGTAGGCTGTAGGTTGCCTACCCCTGGTATAAGTGATTCCCCATTCCCTGCAGCCACCTCAATTCAAGAAAAACATGTTGTGCTATACTAACAAGAAGTGACACACATCTATTAAGCACCTTACAATTATGGCTGGAAAACAACAGTGTAACCAATAAACATCACATAGTAAATGCTGGTTCTTTTCACAGCTGTATCAGTACCTGCATATCAGAGGCTAGAGCCTCATAGGTATCTTTCAAACAGTGCCAGTTTTGTCTGCCCAGGGTCAATGCCACACCTGGAAGGCTATAAGCACAATGCTTTGCAATCTCTGTATCAACAGTCTGAGCTCGGGAGGGATCTGTCATGGACAAATACTGGTCCAACAAGGCCTGAGGAACAACATCCTAAAAGGGAAACAAAAATGTAAAAATATTTTCTGAGGATGCTTTCACTGTATTGAAATAAAATTTTTGAAACATGCTTAAGAAGGAAGAGCGTAGTGGCTTCCTGTAGGCAAACATACCCTTCATTTATGACTACACAATCAAATAATGTTATGAGGACAACAGTCAATGCAGAAGGTTGAAACAGAGTGACTTCACTAGGCCTTGAAATCAACTGGGACCACATTTTATATGGCTTCCACTGATACCGTCATTCTGATGGAAATTATGTACAGGTAGTTGATTTTAAATGCATATTCTGGACAAACTGGATCATGAGGAAAACCACTAACAATAAGAATTATTATATGTACTGATAGGAATACTACCTCTGCCCTATAACATTTCATACAAAATTAAAGACAAATTAAATAGCAATTTTTTTAGATCTGCAGGGAAATTGGGAAGATGTGCAAACAGTCTTAATACAGGGCAGCCATTATTCATTCTCTCAGGGAATGAGTGTATGACAGCAGTTCTTGGCTAATTACAGTTTTAATTTGAAACGCAAATGGGCACAGGGAGACAAGACCAGTTTAAGCAAGGTTTGAGTTCTAGTTTTAAATTCTATTTGATGAGAAGATAGACAATTACACGGAATAATATGCAACATTGCAAAATAAACTTTATGGCTAGCATCCTGAATAATTAAGTTACTGCAAATTAACTACATGGTCACTGAAAGGTATTCTCTAGGGATGAGATTTTCAGGACTACAAAATACTTTAATTCTCCATTCTGGGAGTCCTATCTACTTTGCAGGCACTTTTCAAGCACCTCAATGTGATACACTTGGAAGAAAGGTCTAAATAAGAAGGCTTTGATGCTTTAGCTAGGCTAAACCTTGGTTAAGTGTCCTGCTCAGAAAAAAAGCTCTCAATGAGCCTTGGGCTAGGAAAAAGAAGGTTGTGCAGAGCTTGGCCAACTAGGTCTTCAACCCTTCCAATTTACGCCTCATTAACAACAATAATTCCTCTGCTTTGGTTGGCCTCCCAGTACATGCTTGGTCTTATACTGGCTATGAAATTGACTGCACAGCAAGAGAATATTTCTGCAATCACTCTTCCACTCTAAGCAGGAAACATGCCTGTGGTTAAGTCGGCTTTCGCTGAGTAGGGCGGGGTATAATTAAAATTGGATTGGATTGGTTAAGATACTACAGATTGGTGGTGAATTGTACATATAAACAGATCTTAGAGATTCCCTGATGTATAAGAGGGAAATACCTGAATTTTAGGTTTTTTCTCTTCTTCAAGGCTGAAGCTACTGTTGATGCTTAAGTCAGAATCATGATGAAGGTAGCGAAGAGTAGAATCTACAAGGTCCTACAGTAGTAAGCAAAACACAATTTACAAAACAGGTGTACTCTAAAATTAGTACATCCTGGATGTCTAGTCAAAATAAATTACTAAAGAGTACAACAATAAAATGGAAGTAACAATGAAATTACAGTACTGCTCTAAATCTTATAGTCCTTGATATATTCATAAGACCCAATTATTTACCTCCACAGCATCATTGATAAAAGGCACTGTATTATCCTGAATTATTTTACAGTTCAACTGGTCTTTGATGGTCAGTTCACTCTGACTCTCTGACTTGCCAATGCATGTGGCCATTTCCTCCTGAGGATCCAGACTTGAGGCCCGGAGAGCAGCTGAGAGAACTTCCACTTGTGCTGTGCATCAAAGGAAGCATACAAAGCAGGTCAGGGAGGGAAAACCCACAAGTTTTGTATTAACATTACAGTTGCCACAGGTGTTCTGAAACCAGGGTGTTTTTCCACATATGGGGTATGTCTCTCTCTCTCCCTGTGACACCTCAACAATTCCACAAATGTAAAATTTAGATGCAAACTGTCATAAGTTAAAACTATTCAGTAGACTGGGGGTTTTCAACCTATGGCCCATGGGCTGGATCCGGCCCACACCACCAACTCATCCGGCTCATGACCTCGCTCCAGCCCCCGCCATCCCTGGAATCAGCCATGAACTTGTTGACGGCTGTTGTAAATGTGTTAACGACACAGCCATGGACACGTTTACGGCAGGCGTAAACAGCCGAGGGACCACCAGTCCGGCCCCTTCAACTGCCTGAGGGAGTATGACCCAGCCCCCAACTTTAAAAGGTTGGCGACTCCTGCAGTAGACACTGTTTCAGGACCACTAAGTCATCCAACTCAGCATGCAACAGATGTCTATGGATTTTGCATAATTCACAGCATTTTGCATCTAAAAGTTACACTGTTTACATAACCGTGTAAAAGGATCTCAGCCAATATCTCTTAAAGAGTAAAATCAACAGAATTGATTTATATGAGTTGCCACATACAGCAATTGATTGGTTTTTAGTTTGGCTGAATGGTTTTTACATGTTGCTATTTGCTCTGAGTATTTTGTTGTGTTAATTTGTTTGTAAGTTGTTATGTATTCATGGAAAAGCAACCTTTAATATTTTAATATATGGCAATGCTACCAGACAGATGGGGTTTCCCGTGAAGAAAACAACAGATAATGAACAAACACTGAAAGATGGCAAGAACTTTTTTTTTATGTATGGATTCCATTGGTATTTCATCCTAACAAAATTCAGGGTAACCTTTATTTATTCTATTTTTGACTTGTGCCTCATATTTCATTTTTTTGTTTCCCAATACAGTATCTACAAAACTCACCCCCAGGTCCAGCACTTGCTATCAATACCAATATAAGCCTCCATTCCCTCTCTGTAACTATTTTATCTTTCTGTCCACCGGTATCTTTTATCTTTTAGTCTTCCCTCTTTGTATCCTCTTTGGCTTCCTAGTTTATTAGATGTTTCTCTTCTTTTCTCTTCCTGTTTGTATCCCTTTACTTCCTAAAAAGTTTTACAGGTATTATTATGTACTGCTGTTCTAGGACATACTGTTTATGCCAATTATATTTACCTACACTCAAAATAGGACTGCAGTGGCTTAGTGGTTAAGACTACTGTAATGCGCTCTACAGGGGGCTGCCCTTGACGACCATTTGGAGGCTGCAGCTGGTCCAGAATGCGGCGGCCCGGGTGGTGATGGGGTGTGGACGATATGCCTGTGCCTCACTGCTACTTCAGGAGCTGCACTGGCTACCAGTTTGCCTCCGGGTGCAATTCAAGGTGCTGGTTTTGACCTTTAAAGCCCTATATGGTAGTGGTCCAGGATACCTTAGAGACCACATTGCCCCAAGAGTGTCTGCCCGTCCAACTAGAGCGAATCGGAGGGGCTCTCTAGCTGCGCCATCAACTAGAGGGGCACATCTATCTAGTACCCAAATGAGGGCCTTCTCCGTGTCCGCACAAGCCCTCTGGAACCTACTGCCAACAGCTCTAAGACCACAAACAGAATTGCTGCCCTTCAGGAAAGGTTTGAAGACCTGGCTGACAGGGCAGGTGTGGGGCCCTAATGGGAATACGGTCCCCTCACAACAAGATAGCAATCAGGAGCCCTCTCTGTCTCTTTTTTACAGTGGGTGGGGTGGGTGGTTGGGATAGCTAGGAGTTTTGTGTTTTTATATGTTTTTAAAAGTTGTTGCAATGCCCCCCTGAGTAGGGTTTGCCTGAGTGGGCAGCGTATAAATGTGAATATTAAATTTTAAGTTAAATTAAGATGCTGAACTTGAGAACTGGAAGGTCAGAGTTTGAGACCCGAGCACTGCACAACAGAGTGAGCTTCCGTCTGTGTCCCAGCTCCTGCCAACCTAGCAGTTCGAAAATAAGAAATTGCAAGTAGATAAACAGGTACCACTTGGGGTGGAAGGTTAACAGTGTTCCATGCACTCCGGTGTCTAGACATGCCTGGCACATGTCCACAAAAATGTCTGCAAATACCGACAGTACTGGCTCTCTGGCTATAAACAGAGATGAACACTGAACCCTAGAGTTGGATATGACTGGCTTTAGACCAATGGCAACCTTTATCTTACACTCAAAATATGAAGGCTACTTACAGAGCTTTATCTTGTAGTGCAGTTTAAATGCCATGCTAATAGTTGCAGATTTTTTTAAAAAAGTAACTTAACTAAGTTCTGGGCTCCAGACTAAAAGCATCAATGGTGGTCAATAAACAAATCTGACTGTATGGTTCTTCCTCTTTTATAAAGTGAGCTGTATTAGCAGCCATAAAACCCAGTACAGATGAAAGAAGCAATTCATACTGGGTGGAGGGGGATTGTCTCTGGTTGTTTGCTTGCCAAATGAGGCAGGGGTTACTATGTTCGTTTTGCTCAGTGTAGTTTTTTTTATAGGGTTTGGGGTTTTTCAAAAGACTAAGGGGATACAGAATCTTCTTTTGAAAAACTATAACAAAGGTTCAGTGTTAAATATACAACTGGAAGAAGTGAGTGAATCATGAACTAATTGCCAAGCGCATTTGTCCTTGCTAGGCACAGCTGAACGTTCTGCTGAGTTAGGCGCTGCACGTGTGACACAACCATACAGCAAAATATAAGAACAGTTACACTGCATGAAGTTTAATGAGTTCCCACATATTATCAATCCTTGCAACATCCTTCTAGATCAGTGGTTCCCAATTTCCAGAAACTAAGTCAGTACATTGGCTGATCAGTACTTTGGGGAATTCTTAGGTGGATGTCAACTAATTATTTCTTCAAAATGTTTCTAGTAGGGTTTTCAAGACCATCATCTTTTTGCATTAGTTGTTCCTGCATGAATTATTGGAGAAAGAATAGTGCAAGTTCATGTTTTTTTGCAGAAGGTCCAAACTCAGCCATTTAGTCCAGTTTGTAATACCACTTCAAAGTTTTTCCAATAATCTTCCTTTACTAACAGTATCCGGTGGCTTCAATTTGTAAGTTACATCTTTAAATTTGTGTTTCAAAATATGTCAGCATAGCAACACAACACCCTCTGATCATTACTGGCAACTTCTCCTTTCTGCTTTCCCAAGTGCCCTTATTTCCTTTCTGCTTGCTTCCTGCTTCATACAGAAGGCTCCTCTGTGATTACTTTACTAAGGCATGCACTTTTTAAAATAAGCTGTCCAAACAGCATTTACCTGTAGAACATATCAAGCACTAAATCACGTTTTAGATTACTTTTAACAGAAATACAGTAAAACCCCTACTTACGAAAAAAAAGTCTGTTCTGTAGCCTTTTGCTTAAATCGGTTTTTATGTAACTCGAATCAAACCCATAGGAAAAATTATTTTTACGTAACTCAAAGCAAACCCATAGGAAAAGATTCTTTATGTAACTCGAAGCAAACCCATAGGAAATTGTAAATCGGGACATGGTTTTATCACAAAATCATTATGTAAGTCGAATTTTATGTAACTCGAGGCATATGTAAGTTGGGTTTTTTACTGTAAAATAAACCATTGAGTCTTGATTAAATTAGGGTTATACTCAGTATAGCAAACAGTTTGGACTTGAAAAGGTATTTTAACATAAGACAAAAAAAAAACCTATCCCAATTCAGAAATAAACCAAACTTCCTAATAAGATGCACTATAGGGTTTTATATTAGAACCTAAACAACCTAAATTGATGTGACAGAAATACAGAAAAGGCTAACCTACCCTGGTCCATTATTTGGTATCTGACACAATAGATTGACTAAATATTGAATTTTCCAAGCTATGGTCTCTTGTAATAATACTTTTCAAAAATAACTGCATAGGTTTTAAAAATGGAGTAAATCGGTATTTTAAAGGCAGCAAAAACCTACTTGGTTATAGTTTATATTAATCTATAGATGAGTATCTATCAATTAGCCCAGTTGAAAATAGGAGTAAGCCAGAGTTTAAGAAACAAAGCTAGAACTGCTGGCAAAATTCCGCAGAATACAAAAGGTAGCAAGGGGGGGGGCACAACTGAAACAGCTTATTTCATGGAGAGTTCATAAAGATATACACTGCAACAAATCTCTTTACTATAGCAATACATTATGCTAGTAACAAATCTGCATACAGGTCCCCAATCATATGTGCAAGTTCAGTATTCATGGTTTAAGTAATTCATGGATCGAAAATATTAAATTAATAATCCTTAAAATATCTATGGCACATTGCCAGAGCTGGCCATTACAGGCCACTGTCTGCAGTGTAAATATAAGGTCTGCTGCTATCTGCAATTTCAGGTATCCACAGCAGGTTTTGGATTGTATCCCTCGTGGATACAGGGGATGGGTCCGTATTGTGCATATTAAGCTTTTCTACAACTGATGCTAAATTATGTGTCAATTAATATTTTAAAAAAGTACAATCTTGTATATTTTTACTGGTGTAAATAAATGTATCATCATTAATCATAGTAGCGAAGTACCACTAATTAAAGAGCTGCTGTTCCTAGTTGTCTACCAGTCACATAACTTTGCAAGCAACCAGGACTGTGAACAACTACTCAGTGGCAATCTGCTTTCATTATGTACACAAATAAATTTATGCTGGCATAAATCCACAAAAGGGGGGTGGGGTGACTTCTGAAATATAAGACAGCTTCTCCAACTTTACTTAGGTACAGAATTTTAAGACCCTCATATATTTAACCAAAACAAAACAAAGCAAGCCACTTTTTGTAACTTTTTCCCCTGGTTATCCATACCACACTTGGAACTAACATGATAATACCTTTGACATCTGGATCATCCATATGAGGCTCCAAATTTTCTATCATTTCTTCCAACTCCTTCCTTGTAGCCATGCTAATATTTGAAGAAGCTGAGGCAACAACTTCCTCTTTTCTTTCCTGAGTTTCTGAATCAAGTATTCCTGCAGGTTCCTGGAGCTCTAAATCGATATCTATCTTGGGAAGTGGAGTCCTCCAGAAATGGAATGAGTTATATAGTTCCTGCTCTGAAACAGGTTTCTCCTTGGAGCTTAGTGCAAAAACTGGTATTACAGCAGTGTTACCATGATCAAAATGTTGCTCATCCTCATTTGTAGCTTCTTCATGTGATTCTGGAGACAAAGTACAGTTTAATACTGCCTGAGCCTGGGATGTGGAGTTGTACTCTTCTTTGTTATTTTCAAGAGTATCAGTAGAATCACTAGCACCCTCGTCTGAAGGTAGCTCCATCTGGCTTTGTACATCATGGGTCAGGGCATCATCTGAATCCACAGTTCTTTCACTGCTGAACAAATAGAGTAAGCATAAATATTAAATTTTGTACCCTTCCCCATCACTTACAGAGATGTATCTAGTGATATTATGGGCAGGCAGTTTGCAACATAGGGGTCAAAGTTAACCCTCAATGTTACCCCTCAGAATGGCAGAATATGCAAGCAGGTGTTGTTTTTTAAAACAGCAAATTTTAAAATCTCACTTTTATCCATCCATACCTACGTTCCTCGGTAAAGGTCTGATCATCAGAGTTTCTACATTCTTCTTCTTTAAAACATTGACCACTGCTGGATGGGTTAGCAAATGTTGATATAAAAGGCCCAAGGGACTGAAAGGCAGCTTGGCGAACCTAGAGAAATGTGTTCCACAGAGATCCTTTAAATGTAGGTGCTAGTAATGAACAATCCAGCTCTCTTGGTAGAAAAATGGTACATTCCCATACACAATTTTGCATTTGAGAAACAAAACTTGGAAAATGCACTATACTGTATTAACTGTCTCAAGAATAAAGTAATATGTTAAAAGAGTGGTGCATAATTGACAATCAAATCAGCTCCTTAATTATATTATTATTATAAGAACAATAATAGTTAACTGTTGCTAAAATTATAAAACCTAGCAAGATTATAATCCACATGGCTTTTCTCAATGATACAATTCTCCTGAAAAATCTGAATGTACATTTACATTCACATTCATAAATACACACATTATTGCATAATAACAGTAACTAAATAAGTAATACGTACATTACAAAAATTGAAAATACACACTTTAAAAGCTGAAGGAGAAACTAAATAATGAATAGGGAAGTAAATCACATGCCAAACTGTCAGGAGTGCTAATCCAAACAACCACCTTTTTGACCTTTTCAATGCATCAATTCTTGCCCAATTGTTTATCTCCTTGTCAAAATATCTCGAACCTTTCTATTGCAACTCATGTTCAATTACATTTCTTCTTGTAAGAGTGCTGATTCTTATTTAAAAGAAATTTAAAATATTTACTCCTAAACAGTACAGATATAAAATTTCCAGAGGTATATTTGTTTACAATTCTAGAAATTATAATTATTTTAGGAACTCATGCTTAGAGGCAAGAATAAATACACAATATGAAAAATAATAATAAATAATAATTTCGTGTCAGAAATTATTCTGGGTTGAAAGGATTTTTGCTGGAGAAACTCCGCTTAGGGGACGCCAGAATGAGGCTCCTTTCATGTCTGGGATCTTTTTCCACCAAAGTGGTCCCTATTTATCTACAGTAATACCTCATACAAAGTCCGCTTCATACAACATCGGATTCATACAGCATCGCCTAATTCCTTGAAAAAAGTTGCCTCATACAAAGTCGTGCGACGTTGTATGAGGCATTGGGATTTTCCCAGGTTGCATTGTGCATAAAAGGCAGGACACATGCGTGCATTGCTCTTGTGGGTTTTGCACGAGGCGAAGAGTGTTTAGGAGTGGTTTTGAGCGCAATTTTGGATTTTTTCATCAGAATTTTTAGAAGCATTCCTGGGATTTTTGCAGCATTCTTCAGGTTCTTGGACAATCAGGGTTGTTTGACAAGTTTTTGTAATGTTTTTAGCCTTTAGACAATGATTTCTTAAAGTTCTGTCAGTTTCCTGTCTGTTTCCTTGACTTTGCCCTGAAGTTTGTGCAGTTACAGTACAATATATCTCTATGGAAATGACGTTGTACGAGGCATCGTGGCAAGGATTTGGACGTTGTATGAGGCATCGTGGCTAGGATTTTGCATGCCTCATACAAAGTCCAAATCTGTATAAAGTCCAAACTTGTGGAACCAAGTTTGGACGTTGTATGAGGTATCACTGTATTTGCAATTTCTTGCTAGTAGAAAAAAAGGAGTACAAATCCTAGACTTCGTTGTTAAATATATAGTTGACATAATGCCATCAATGGGTTGGATAATGACTGGTCATTAAGTAGACAGATTTTATAAAATGTATTACATTACATTGTTCCTCATCTGTCCAGCAAAAGATGACGGACTCACATCACTTAAGTTAAACAATACCAAGAATGGTTCCTTCCATTTAATAGATACCAGGTTCAAACAGAAACTCTCATCTATAAATAAAAATGGGTAGTGATAACTCTGTTTCCCCAATGGTATTGTTACACTATTGAGGTTACCTCCAAATCTCCAAAGGCACAAGGGAGAGAAAAATTCACCAAATATCATTTCCTTGTCTTTCTCCTTCAATGTAAGTGAAATGGTATCAAGTGTTGTCACTCATGTTAACAATGTCATCAATGATCTAACTAATGTTTAAATACTCTCTGAATAATAAAGACATATAACCATCAAGAATCTTAAAGGAGAATGGGAACTTAAAAACAGATATCTTACCCATCGTGAAGGGTCACTAATAAGGTTAATAAAAAGTGTAGACAATTTTGTCCGACGAACCTCCTGTGATGTAGCACATGAAACAGCCATAAAACATTCAGCACAAGCCTTCCGCACACCCCACACATTATCAGAACAAAGCTGGAAAAACCTAGGTAGCTGAAGAACATAAAAGTGTTATCATATCAATTTGTGTTACCTCGATCCAATTTCTATCAAACTAAAAAATACAGTAAAACCCCAACTTACAAATGTCTCGAGTTACGAATGATTCAACTTACAAAAGGGTTGTGTTGAATTTCATGCTCCGATTTACAAAAATCAGCAAAACCCTGACACAAGTCTTTAGAGATCAAAATGGCGCTGCGGCCATTTTGATCACTAAAAATCAACCCGCCCCCACCACCAAGTCTCAAGAAGTGACTTACCATGGCGACGGTGGAGGCGGCTGGTCCCCGGGCGGTGCTGCAAGGCAAAAGGCTGGAGGAAAACCTCTTCATCGGCTGCAGGTTTTGTCTTGCAGTACCACCTGGGAAGGTCAGGGGACATTGGAAACAGCCCGGATAGGGTTCCCTGACCCTCCCAGAGGCATACCTGTCAAGTATCCCATATTGGCCTGGATTTCCTGTAATTCAGCACTCGTTCCTCCCCTTCCCACCGCCGTCCTGTATTTTGAATGGCAGGGAAAGGGGTTACTGCGCATGCGCGTCCATCAGAAGCAGTTCTGCGTATGTGCAAAGGGGTTCTTCACCACCCCTGCCACTTCTGTGAAGGTCGGGGGACCCGATCCGGGCTGTTTCCTATGTCCCCTGACCTTCCCAGGTGGTGCTGCAAGGTACCAGGGAAAACTCGTTGTCGGCTGCAGGTTTTGCCTTGGAGAACTGCCCTGGAAGGTTGGGGGACGTTGGAAACACCGCGGATTGGGTCTCCCGACCCTCCCAGAGGCAGCAGGGGTGGCGGAGAACCTGAAATGGGTGGGAAAAAATCCATCACGATGGAATTTTTTTCGCCCATTTTGGGCTCTCTGTCACCCGTGAGGGTTGGGGGACCCGATCTGTGCTCTTTCCGACACCCCCGACCTTCCCAGGCAGTGCTGCAAGGCAAAACGCCAGGGGAAACTTTGTCGGCTTCAGGTTTTGCCTTGCAGCACCGCCCTGGAAGGTCAGGGGACGCTGGAAACAGCCCGGATCGGGTCCCCTGACCCTCCCAGAGGTGGCAGGAGCAGCGGAGCTGTGGCAGTGACATGGTTCCCACTCTGGAGAAGCATGTGGAAGCAGCAGCAACGGTAAAGAGATCGCCCCATTTAATTTTTTTTCCTGTGCCTCCCTATGAGGCTGCCTCGAGTTACACAAAAACTCGAGTTATAAAACTTGCTGTGGAACGGACTTTTTGCGTAACTCAGGGTTTTTACTATATTATAAGGAACAATGAGCATGTGAAATAGACAAGATTGAGATTTTGTCAGGCTGATATTTTATTTCCTACTTCTCAGATTACTCTTATAGGGTACACAGAAAGAGCCTCCTTGAAAACTGTGGGTACACTTTACAGTTTTCAACCACAATTGGATGTACCCTGGGCAATAGCAACCTTGTTTTGCTGGCTAATCTTTCTCATACTAGGTTAAATCAAAAGAACTAACAAATTTCTATTACTCAGACACTTTTAGTCCCAGTTCTGTGAGAAAGCCATGGTATAACTGAAATAAATGACTATCATATTGCTCCTTTTAACTATCACTAATGTAACTTCTGGAAATGTGTGTAAACCATATCTGAAATAAGTACTGCATGTTTGCAAGAACAATGTAATCAGGATACAAATCTATTTTTACATAATATAAAAGAAGTTACTCCATGTATTAGGTATATCTATTATTGTATCTGACATGTCAATTATCATAATGGATACATGGTACTCCATAGATTTTGAATATCAAGACAAAAAAAATATTTGGGATCACTTAACTATTTCACAAAAAATATGCTTAAACAGTGCAATCTAGAATCATCTACACAGAAGTCTGACTAAATTGGATGTAGATATACATAAGAATGTGCTACCTGTGTTTAAAAATTAGAAGATTGGAAAAAACAAATCTCAAGAAGAGCCTACATAATGCATACATCTATGAAGACTGTAAGCAATGACATAATTTAAGAAACAATACAGGACCTCAATCCATTGTGATCTTAATTTGCCAATAAAAAGTTCATGTCTTAGAGTCTAAGACATGAACTTTTTATTGACAAATTAAGATCACAAATGAAGAACTGTTTGATCATGAGATAATTCCAATTATTTCAACGATGATAAGCAAGGCTGTTGTTGTGTTCCATCAAATTGCTTCTGACATATGGCAACCCTACTAAACAATGATCCCCTAAAGGTCCTATCATTAACAGCCTGGCTCAGGTCTTGCAAACTCAAGGCCGTGGCTTCCTTATTTTGAGTCCATGGATCTCATAGTTGCCCTGTTTTCATTGCCTTCAATTCTGCCCACTGTCTTTTCTAGTTAGTCTTGTCTTCTTATGATGTGCCCATAGAATGTCAGCCTCAGATTAGTAATTTCTGTTACTATAAAAGGTTAGGGTTGATTTGATTTAGCACCCACTTATATGATATGCAGTATAGTATCTTCTGGAATACACTTATGGACTAAACTATCAAGCCATGAGTATCACTGCATCCAGCCCTTTCTTTCATTTGATTGTTTTCAAGTGTCAAAGAACTAAAGACCATTGTACAGTATTTTTCAGTGTATCTATGCCCCAGAGGGACCTATAACACCTGGAACACAATTTATAAAAACATAGTTTAGAAGTCTGATTTACCAGCATTTCTTCCGTGGCTTGTTGTCCAACAACACTACAGATATCACCAAAGTTGGCTGCACATACCTGAAAAAATATATAATCACAGATATAAAGTTGCACATTCTATCAGAATTGCAAATGAATGCACAGATTAAACCAGCACATGTATTCAAGTGCGCTCCATTCTATCCTTTGCAATGAACTGCACATCTACTGTACTAGGTCTCAGATTAGAAGTTACTGCAGTCTTCATCTTAAAAGCAAGCCAATCTGAGAAGTAGGGTACAGTAGAACATTGTATAACAAAAAGTCAGTTCCGCGGGGCTCTACACGATACGGTTTTTGTTATACGAAGCGCTATTGGCGATACCCCACATAATGAAAAAATGTTTGTTATACGGGGTTTCATTAGGCACGGTATACTTCGCTTAACGATGTAGGGTATCGCCAAAAATGAAGCATTTGTTATATGGGGTTCCACTTTACAGTATGTTTTAAACTGATATAAATATAAATTTAATACACACAAGTCAGAAATAAAGGAAATGACTGTAAAGTGAATGTTTGGGTTATAAGATGTATTATTCTCTCTAAATTGGTTGCAGAAGAATGAGAAAATAGTCCTATTAATTTGAATAGGGTAATACAGTACTTATTTTCTTATTCTAATATCAAGAGTCTATACAACTTTGTCTTCTCTTGAACAAATGCTGGCTAGGATAGAATACCAATTTATAAAGGAAAGTGACCGTACCTTACGAACATGAAACATTCTGCAGTCACAGCACATCTCACAGAATCTAGGAAGAATGAGCCTCTCTGTGATATCTTTTCCCACCATAGATGCCATCTTGCACATTATCTAATTATAAGAAAATATTAATTAGGTCTGTATTCCTAATATTGCAACAACAAAAACCCAACCATTATCTCTCTAATCAAATAGCAACCATATGAAAACAAACTATGAAAAGTTGTGTTACAAAATGTTTAATTATTGCCACATAACTAGTACACCAGAATAAAATGCTCTTAAAAATTTAAAGCTAATAGAAGGCAGCTAAATGAAAAGAGAACTACTCTTAATCTAAAGAAACAGAATTATCATAAGGTATGAACAAAAAATATATAAGCATATGTTTTAAACCAGCTTTCAATTTAGCTTGGCTCTCCAATACATCTACATAAACAAATCACATACTAACAGGCTTGCAGAGATAAAATGTTAAGTCCTGCAAAAATTGCTATTGCCCACATCCTTGAGCTACAGGTGATAAGTAACACTTCTCAGGCAAAGAGATACGCAGGAAGCCTCTGTATGTATGCACGTATGTATGCACATATGGACATACAGTATATACTTTTAAAATGTATATGCTGCCTTGCTTCCCAGGTTGGAACCCAAATTGGCTTGGCTCATAAACAATTAAAATGATACAATGACAGTGAAAATGCAATTATATATACACTAACTGTGCCAAACTATACATTATAAGTGCCGAAACAAAACAAAACTGAATATAAAAAGATATTTTTCATATCTTGAAGTTAAAGTTCAATTTCACTATTAAAAATTCTCAATTTATTAAAAAATATATTTTTAAAAGTTCATAGGGGCTACCTGGACTATTTATAAATATGAATGGATGCTTTAAAATAAACCATCTGAAATTTTTGTCCCTATAATTAATAATAATTATGTGCCATCAAAGCAATTCTGACTTATGGCAACCCTTTCCAGGGTTTTCTAGGTAGACAATGCACCGAAGTGGTTCACCATTCCCTTCTTAAGAAGCCATTCCAGGACTGTGCAGCTTATTCAATATTATAATACAAAAAATTAACCAATTTCCTTTGTATGTCATTTATTGTGGCAATAATACCTCTGGATATCTGGCCTTTAGTTCTCCTGTGTACAGTCCCTTATAGCAGGCAAGACCCCACTGATATTTACCCATAAGGACAAAACCCCACAGTTTTGTTTCTTCTGAAATATGTTTACCAGTAGCTTCCAGTAATGGGTGAAAAATCTCAGTGGAGACTACATGGAGTAGGCAGATTTTGAGCTATATATGAATGAAAGCAAAGACTGTATGCATCATCATGCACACTGGAGTGGAGAAGGAATGTGTGCACACATTTATTTATTTATTTAAAAAATTTCGGCACCGCCTTCCTCATCCGTGGATGACCCAAGGCGGCTTACATGGCAGTTACAAAACATGAAGGTTAAAAACATCCACCCCTACCCCCTTAAGAAAAAAGGTACACAAACAAATTTAAAAACTGTTTAAAAAGAATTAAACAATGCCAAAAGAAATGTCAAAAAGTTAAAAAGCTAAAAAAGGGAGGGAAAGGGACAGAGGGCAGGGAGGAGAAATAAAAACAGACAGGTGCGATAAAAAGCAGACAGGTGTGTTACAACAGGCCATCATACCAGCCAGCAGGACTGGGCCAGGACTTAAGGGCACAGCCAGGTCTTAAGGGCCTTCCTGAAGGGGAGCAGTTCTGTTTGGAGGCGCAGTTCAGATGGTAAGAGGTTCCACAGGGCCGGGGCAAGCACCGAAAGGGCTCTTCTTCTGGTCCTCACCATATGTGCCTCTTTAGTGGGCAGGACCACCAAAGAGCCTCTCTGGTCTGCCCTTGTAGGACGGGCGGAACGCCTTAGGGCAAGGCAGTCCCTTAGGTATCCTGGTCCACTGCCATGTAGGGCTTTAAAGGTCAAAACCAGCACCTTGAATTGCATCCGGAGGCACATTGGTAACTAGTGCAGCTCCCGGAGCAGCGGTGAGGCATAACACCCACAACCCATCACCATCCGGGCAGCCGCGTTCTGGACCAGCTGCAGCCTCCAAATGGTCGTCAAGGGCAGCCCCATGTAGAGCGCATTCCATATCTGTGCTCCATACCACATCTGAATGTCCCTCCATGACTAAAAACAGTGTGCATTTGTGGTCTCTAGGTAAGTAACTATGTTTAATGCAGGTAATCTATGAAGCTCATACAATATAAATGTATCATCCTACTTACTGCCACAGCCTCTGTCTTCACATCATCGTTGCTGTCTGGAGCAGTCAATTCTATGAGGACTGGGCATACTTTGGTCTCTATATCATACCGGTCAATAAGTTCTTGCTCTAACAGAACAAGTAATGCTGCTTGGCTTGTTTTTCGCACCTATGTTTTAAAAAAGTGTATGAAGGCAAGGGGGAGATGTCTTGAATACATGAGAACAAGAACTTTTGTTTTTAAAGACAGCAGGAAGTAAATGCTTTACATACCATTTTGGGATGCAATTCTCCATATACCAATTAAGAAATAACCTCACTGAATTCAGTGAGTCTTACTTTTGAATAGACAAACACAGGATTGAGAGGTCTGTAACATTGCCATAACAATGCACTAGTTACATGTATGCATTTTACAGCATACGAGAGGCTCGAAAAAGCCGCCGCCTCCCCGCCTCCTCCACCGGCGGGAAGTTCAAAAGGAGCCTCTCGTGGCCCAAAGAAGATGGCACCACTGCTGAACCTCCCCGTCCCCTCCACCGGCAGGGAGTTCAAAAAGAGCCTCCCAAGACCCTTCCCCGGTCCGGCATTGGCCGCAGGGAAGGAGGCAATACCTGGACTCCCGAGGCGTCGGTCTAAAAGCTGCCAGTGCCACCGCTGCTCCCGAGACCCTTCCCCGGTCTGGCATTGGCCGTGGGGAAGGAGATGCCCTTGCTCTCTGGGACGGCCCGCCCAGAGAGTAGAAAAGGAAGCCCCCGCCTGCCGCCCTGAGAAGCTCCCTGTCTCCTCCCGGGAGCCCACGCCACCGGCTCCGCGGGGAAGGGAGGCAAGTGGGAGCCATTGCCGCTGACGCGGCTGCCCTCACGACCGTTCGAACCATGGGGCGCCTTTGTGACTGCTGGGTGGTTGAGGTTAATTTTTGTAATTTTTTTTATAATGTATGTTATTTTCTTGATGTGATTTTTTTGAATTGTACTGTATTACATTGTAGTTTGAGATGTTGTTGCCGCCTTGAGTCGGCCTCGGCCAGAGGAAGGCGGGGTATAAATTAAAATTTGATAGACTGATTGATACTTGTGAACACTGGTGTTTATGCCATTATGAAATTTCTGTTAATGCTACATTATTTACATTACTGCTGCTGTGTAATATTTGCTTAGTGTCACAGTACTCATAAGTCAACCTTTGTGGTGTTTTCTAGATATAAAGTTACTCAGAAGTGTTTACTTACAGCTTACATAGAAGAGGCAAAGTGGGGATATGAACTCCCAGCCTCTGCATCTGCAGTCTGGTACTCCAACTCACTGAGTTATACCAGCTCTGAAGTATCTACACAGAAAGTATAATCCTTACATCCTATTCTTGATAGTATCAATCAATTTACAGTTGAGACCTGATGGAACATTTCAGTCCTTAGAAGAAATAAAGTCAATAACTGGTTTCAAAATGGTGCTATTTTAAGAATTCAGGAATAGATTTTATGGGGTAACACATTCCAAAAACTCTAATCAGGCACTGGATTGAACTGGGGCTCTTCAACACACCTAGTATTGACTTGTAGGTTTAGAGGTTACATAAAGCATAAAAACCAGAAAATTCTGTTAAGTATTACCACCTGTTTTTGACTGAGACTTATTGGCTGCAAGTCTCTCTTGAAAAAAAGAGAGTCAGCTCAAGTGTCAATGCTTAAACTTCAATCGTTAATCCTTCCTTTGTTCTTGTGTATTATCATATTTTGAGCTATAAACTCTGAAGGAGTGAGGTCTTTCTTTGCTGTATCAAAGCACCATAAACACTGATTACCACAGATGAGAACAAATACTTCTTTGGACTACAACTACAGTATCAGGATATTCCAGCCAGTATGGCCATAACCATGATGGCTATATTAGCCTGGGGATGTAATCTAGAAATTTTTTCCAATCTCTGCTATATTACCAAAATAATTTGAATGCAATATCAGTATAACGCTGGTGGTAGTACAAAAGTTACCCAATCATATACAGTAATATCTGTGTACAATACTATAATTACTTTTAAGGGATTCTCACCTGGTTGTTCTGGTCTGCAAGGTACCTTACCACAATGGGTAACAAATACTTTGAAAAAGCATATGGGATTGAAGGCCTATTTTCTTGACAAAACATAGCAATATGAGGCACCTGTTCCATCAATTCAGCTCTTACTGTAGGTTCTGTTAATAAAAATGTCAAAATGCACTAGTAAATCAACTGGTCATGACATATTTAAGTTGATCAAAAGTCAGGATCTCACTGTAGAGCAGCAGCAGTAAACTGCTTATCAGTCTCAATCAGTGATGCACTGCTAATTTTTTTACTACCCACTCGGTGGGTGTGGCTAATTGTGGGCATGGCTGTGAGCGTGCGTGGCCTCAACCCCCATCCCCAACTTGCTTCGCCCGTTGCCCCAGCGCTGCTGGCGGTACAACGCTGGTCTCAATTCATATGGATAGTAGGATTTAATGGAGAATATAGTGCTTTTTAGGCCAGATATCAGATGTTGAAAAACACTAGCTTTCTTTGAATTAGCCATTGGTTGTGATGATGTTCAAGACATGCATACACAGCATCTCCCCTGTATCTCCGCACATGCCAGAAGAGAATAATGGAAAGGTCTGCCTCTTTTTCCACTGGATTTACTGAAGGAAAAATATTTCCTCGTAATCAAAGAAGAGGGAGTGCCTGTGAGGGCTCCGGTCAGGATTTTTTTAAAAAAATAAGGGATATTACGGGGAAATTAATAAAACAGGAGAGGGGCGGGGAGAGGGGTAAAAATAAGGGGGTTTCCTGGGAAAAACGGGATACTTGACAGGTATGGTCAAGAGGCCTAAAAATAGTTTTAATTGATAGTTTTACACTAGCTTTTCTTTCATATGAGTCTTGTTTGGCCCATTAAAAGCTAGGGCCATTGTTTTGACATCTTCTTAACCACCCATTTGTCCTTCACATTTGGTTTTATGAGCCATGATTAGGGATTGGACTTTCAGGATTTTTTTTCTTTAACTCCCAGAATTTACTAATTTGACCAGGCAAAATTCAGGGTGATACAGCCAAAACTCAGAAGCCTGTTTTTCTCACCTCTGTTGTCATCACATTCTTTTGAAAATCAAGAAAACAGCACTGGTGCTTCATGGGAGTCATAAGGCTTCATGGGAGCGTTAGTCTCACTGCCACATAGGCTCTACAGAGTGACTCCCATGAAAATTTGTAACTCCCATAAAGCAATGGGAAAATCTTATTTTTGAAGAGAATCTTATCAAGAGTCATCAGTGAAATTGAAACAAGCTAGTTTGTAGATTTCTGGAGTTTTTTGTTTTGTTTTTTGCTGTATATTCAGTGATGCACTGCAGCAGGTTCTGTAGAACCGGTAGCGGAAATTCCTCCAGGCCACGCCCACTTGGTTGGCCACACCCACCTCCATAGCCCATAATGCAGGATGTATGGCCCCACCCACAGAGAAGGTAATAAAATTTTTTGCAGTGCATCATTGTGTACATCCTAGCATTCCGCCTGGGTAAATTCTCTGGAAACTCTAGGAACCAGAGTCCAAAATGCAAAAATCCCATCCCTAGCAAATGTAAAGCAATATTTGTTTTCTTCTGAAATAATAGTCTTTTTGACAACACTCTTTAGAGGAGAGCGATGGACTCCCCCATATTTTTTTTTACAAACTAGTTTCATTATTGTTTCTGCTATTCCTATTAAAAATCCTAGCATTTCTTCATACTGAATTAATACACATCAAATTGTTCATATCACGTACCTGAATCATCTGCTAGTCTACTGACTCTTTCCAATACAGCAATACAATCTCTCTCATCATCACTCACTTCCTTTAAAGTGTCCAATAAACTTCGAGCCACCATTTGCCTAGAATATAAAATAACATCATACATGGCAAATAATAATTCATCTAGGCCAAATCATTTTATTTCAATTTTGTCTTTACCTTCTCCACAGAAATGAAGGCAGCAAATACTACATATATTACTTTGCTCTCTCACAAACGATATGAGGCTGGGTTTAGAGACTGACTTGCACAGATATCCCTGGTTCAAGATTTTATCCACTAAATAAGATAAGATCTTAGTTCCCATAAAAAGTATTTTTATTTCTAATTAATATTATTAGGGGAAATACTAGAATTATACTAACTTGTATTCTAAAGAATAGGAATACTGAACATATAAACAGATACAACTCTTCCTCAGAATTCAACAACATTTAAATTACCTATAATATATGCACTTCTCTATTTCTGGAATAAGCAAGTTATAGATATATACTGCATATCCACTAAAATGTAGTATGAAAAGCAGTAATCCATCCTTAAACACATTTCCATCTAGGAAAAGAAGATAATATTACTGTTTTAGAAGAAACACAATACAGTACATAGATCTTCTTACTAAGTAACAGCTGAATTAAACCTTGATGGCTGGAGGGAAAGAGAATTCACCAAATGCAAGAGCTGATGTATTATTTATTGAATATAATGTTCTTGAAAAAAAGATATTTTTTCTTGCATGCACAAAACTGAATTGTCTTTAAAAACTCCTTAAAAAACATGGCCTGTACTTTATTTTTAGGATTAAATACCATACCTATTAAAAATATTCTCACTTGCAGCGTACTTGTCCAATTTTCCCAGAGGCGTCAACATTTCATCTTGTGAGACAAAGTCCAGGGCTGAAGGTGTAATAATCACATCAGTCTCCAAGCTGTAGTCATCCACACCAACTATCAAAGACATCAGAAACATTTCTTATAATTACACTTCTATATTTTAAAAAAGGATGCCTAATACTAAGGGAAAAAACATAACTCTACACAATAATCTTCTTTCTAAAAATCTTATGTTCCTTTACAGTACTTCTAGCTTTAAAACACTTATATATGATGAGCTCATGTCGGTCATATCCCAGATGTACTCCCAAAAGCACAATCAGCACATACTCCACACTCAATCAATTATTCACAGCAACTAATTTGATCCCTCTTGCACTTGTATAAATCTCAAGAAGTTCCCAAGTATTTTTCTTTAATACTGTGCTCACTTTCTTGTACTCATGTCATCTGGCCTCCAATTTCCCAAGTCTCATATTTTGAAATCATAGGGTGCATACAATACTGGGTTTATTCGGACATTAAATCATTGCTAGCTTTTTGGAGATCAGCTAGTTAACTAACAGTTTTGCAAAGAATCTAAACAAAATGACAACAACTTTTATGGTATAGTAGCCAATTGTAGACATATATATGAAGCTCTAAGAAACAGATATACAAAAACCTGGAGATGCAGTTTCACACAAAGCCAATAGGTAAATTGCCTTCTTTACCCATGAAACATATAAGCGAAGATACATACTAATATCAAAATGTAAGATAAATGAGAATCAATAAAGAGTAGACTGAGGTAATGGCAATTGGAAGGAAACAGAATAGATATTGGGATAGAGGGAACAAGCATAAAACAAGTGGCAGATTTCAAATACCTAGGAACAACATTTACTGAAAATGGCAAAATGGATGAAGAGATTAACATATGGTGCAGTAAGGCAAACCAAATATTGGGACAGTTAGCTCCGCTCTTACAACACAAGGCAATACCAATGAAATATCAGACAACTCTCAACTCTACTTTACCTGGCTAATTTGTAAGTAATACTGAGTCTAAAAATTGACATATTAATCTTATCTGGATGTGAGTGTTTCTGAAAAATTTATTCACAGCAGACACAGTCTTGAGGCCATACAAAAGACGGACCATGTGAAAAGGATATACTATACTCTGCACAGAAATTTCCTTAATAGAAGCCAGCAGCTATTTCAGTTGCACAGTACTAGCTTCTGAGTGCTGGTGAATAAAGCTGAGTACTAGAAAGTGTTCTAGTAAATAACAAATTACTTCACCGTAATCCCTCAGAACTACAGCATATAGGCACAATCCAGCACCAGCACACATTACAAAGTGTAGTTATGAAGATATGGACTACAGTCTTTGACTTTTGAGTTTATTTTATTTGCTTTAAGTTTTGATTTGCTCCAAGCCTTACGATACACAGTAACAGAAATAAACATACTGTACAGTTTTAAAAAAATATTTCAGATTGCTGCAATGTTATCTATTTCAACAGCAATCTTGCCAAACTTGATTAGTAACACTTGCACATATAGTGAAAAATTCACACAATGAAGCGTTCGTTATGCAATGGCGATACCCCGCATAACGGATTTTTTTGTTATGCGGGGTTTTTGGTAACTGGGGTATACCCACTTAATGGGAACCCCAATTAACAAACATTTTTTTCTCATTATGTGGGGCATCTCCCATAGGGAACCGCATAGCGAAAAAAACATATAGCGAAGAGCTCCATGGAACGGAGTTTTTTTTTTTTGTTATGCAGGGTACTACTGTATTTTTAAGAACTTCTAAAAATTTAGCAAGATATCAAAAACTTGCAAGTACCAACTATCGTGAAAAGTGCAGATGATCCTGATTCCTTTGGGGACCTGTCATCAACGGGTTCTACTTCTGCCATTCTAACTATTCACCATCCTGCCTTGATTGAAGGATCCAGGCTAGCAAACACTCTCTGTCTTCTTACAGCAGTCAGAAAAAGCACCTTCCATTGTTGTCTCCTTGTAAGCCTAAAATAGGAAGAGGAAATCAACCATTTCCCTATCTGACCTTTAGTCAGAGAGAGGAAAATTTCAGTTGCCTCTTCATGATCTCTTTCATATTTTATACTATAGCTCCACACTGTAGATGCTCACTGGCTTTTGTTACTAACTTATGGTACATACATCATAATGGGGTCTTTGATGCATGATTAGGGCTTTCTGGTATTATCATAAATTACTAAGTCTCCCAAGTCTCTTGAGGCAAGTGCTAGAAGCATTCATAAAATACTATTTAATTAGTCCTTTTACCTTTACCTTATAGTTCAGAAAGCTTTCTACTCATACTGTATATATTTTTAAAGAAAAATGTTTGCTTGTGACGCACTACTTGATAAAAAATAAAGATGATGAGCAAAGCAATTTAACAGAAACAGCATACAGTACTGTATTTATAATTCTTTAGGACACTAAGCCCTGATCATGCATCAGGGACCCCATTATGATGCATGTACCATAACTCTAGAAAGTATATGAAAACACATACAGTATCTAATGCTCTTAGCACAACAAGCTAAGCATGCCAGAACACTGTTTAGGTGCACTTATTCATTCTTATTAATGTTTAAACAATACTGTACAAGAATAGTATATGCCATAAATTTATCAGATCTTGCAAAGTTTACAAATCACCCAATAATATTTCAAAAACGTAGTTTTGTATTTGCATTAGTATGCTAAGTGACAATAACGTAGAACTCTACGATTCTATTGCATGTTAGCTTTTCTTTGTGTTCTGAATTGTGGCTTGCAAACTGCAGCCCTCCAGAAATTATTGGTTCCCTAAATGCTGGCCAGCATAGTTATGTGGTGAGGAATGGTGGGAACTACAGTCCAACATTTAGAGGGCCATATTTTTCTGGCTCTGTATAAAGAGCTTGAATTCAGTGCTTTAAGTTGTCCATCTAGGGAAAGAAAAACTTACAATGCACAAAAAAGGCTTTGAAAAAGAAGCTGTCAAGATGGAAAAATCAGTGAGTTTCAAACTCAGCCACACATTATATATAAAAGCAGTCTGAATACTGTTGGGAACCCATTTATGGACATTTTTATTCTATCTACATGACATTTAGGTACTGTATCAAACAAGTGAAGATTAAATTGCTCCTTGACTATACAGTTGCAACTTCTCATCCATGCATAAATTCAACAACTTGAAACAAGGAACTTCATCAATAAAAAGAATTCCTTCTAAACAACTGATTTTTTTTTTGCTAGAAGTAATGTAAGCAGCTCCAGAGACCTACAAAAAACAGTACCAGACCCTTAGCATCAGAGTTAGGATGTTTTCTCCCTCAAGTATTAATAATCACAGACTTAAGTTATTCTTCTTTACTTCCTCTTTTACCCCTTCAGGTGTCAAGGGACCTAAGCTATTAATCCAGGGAATTCACTAAAAAGAAGTAATAATCAAGTGTGCATTAAAATGTATAAGAAGAGGACTGCAAAGCACGCAACAGGGCTGGTGCGAGTAGTCACCATCACGCCCACACAACTGCAACAAATAATTAATGGTACAATATCAACAATTTATACAGCAACTAGAGACCCTTAATAATTACAAAATCTTGGCAAAAAGCAATCTATAGGATCACAATTATTGTACATAGACTAGAGTTTGCCCCAGGAACAATGTAGAAAGTTAAAATAAAAACACATAGTAGGCATTATCTCATTAACAGATCTACTTATTCCCTGTCATTCAATGTACAGGCTTTGTCAACATGTTGTCTTAGTTATGGCCAGCTTAAGACCTAAATTCAATTCCCAAAGCCAGGAATACAAAGCAGGTCTTTTGACCCATTTCCCTTTACGAAGGACCAAGACAGCTGCATTACTCCAAAAACACACAGAGCATAAAGTTCAGGAATCAGGATGAAGCATGCAAGAACAAGAAATGAGTGTTCTCATTTGAAGAACCTTGGCACAAAATGGGCTTTGACAGGAAGTGCACTAATATAGAATTCAAACACTTTAAATGCTCATTCAGAGGTGCTCTTTTTTGATAGAATTTTCCCATTATAACCCCAATCATCATGAAAGTAAGTATGAGAATTCCTATGACAAGTACCACTTTTTATGGTAGGTAAAAGGAAAAGAACATGACTTAATGAATATTAATTGTATACAGCTGTACAATTATAAATGGAACAAGACTGCTTACTATCATCAAATAACTTTGCTTTCTTCTATATTTCCATTCATTAAAAACATTTTAAGACATTGCAAGATAAACTCCTTCACAAAGCAGTATGGACCAACCACACACACACAAAATCATACCTCTGAAGCATATGCCCACAAAGCAACTCTCACTATTATCAGGCATGCCCGCTGATAATACAATTTACAAGTAACAGGAGTTCTACTATACTTCATATCTGAAGGGTATCAGGCTGAGTAAAGTGACCATAGGGAATGAGAAGGAGGAAACAGGAACCAATAGTATAAAATAGACTACCACAACCAGGTGTCCCACCAGATGTTTTATACCACAGCTTGCATCAGCCACAGCTAGCAAGAGCAGTGGTCATGAACAATAGTAACTGTACTCCAAAACATTTGGAAAATATCTGGTTAGTTAGGCAGTTAGAGGATAATATCCTATCCAGCCATCTTACATTGCTACTATTGAGCATCTATTTTTATTTTATAGTTAGATAGATACTGTATCTTGTCTATAGGTATCTCTTTTTTTCTATTAAATCACAGATGGCTCTCCAAAATATAACTGCATTTTTTATTTTAATTCTTCATAAAATCACACATGCATTACCAATCTCTAGCAAGATATGATAAATTGTATAAATGGCCTTCAAACCACTATATTCTGAAACAAATGTGAACAAGTATTATCTTACACAACTTAGTATTATTCATTCTAACTGACAGCAGCTCTCCCAAGTCTCAAGAAAACATTTCTCACCCAGCTATCTTTTTTTAATATGAAAGGCAAGAATGTCAAAATCAAAATTCTTATACTTGCAAAGCTCATATAATTCCCACAGAGCTGCAGACCCACTATCAAACTTGTTTAAAGGAAAAAAAATATCCATCTGCCTTTTTTGTCTAATATACAAGCAAAACAATCCACTGTTAGGAGTGAGTTGTTCTTTTGTTTCCTCAGAGGCATTTCCCCTTCTTCTCTCTCTAGCCTCTACCTTCCCTTCCCCTGATGAGGATTTTGAGGATATGCAGGGTTGAGAGGAAATCACATTCCTCCTACACAGCTTTCCCATCCCTGAGATAGGATAAGTAAATACCATTCAACTTCACAGCCAACAGAACATTATTAAATGTTAAAATTCTTTTTACCACTCCTTTGAAGAAAGTCATTTCTGCTAATTTTATCCCTATTCAAAAACAAACTATCTCACTCAACAGTGAGCCAGGTGTAAACCCAACTGAGCATTAAATTAAACAAAACACGAAACATGAAAATAGATACATGAAAACACTATGTTTGTTAAATACATTTCTTTAAATTACATACACAATTTTTTTGTCTCTCACACTAACATACTGTAGTTAGGTTTCAAGCACAACTTGACCTAAATGCCATTCATTTGACCAACAGCATCCATGAGAGTAAACAATAGCATCAGAGAGTAAACAAAACGACAAAAAAAGTGGTGGCCCCTTCTTCGTTCCTGTCTAGGTCAGATTTAAACTGTTAAAACGAAGCCACATGAAAGCTCACATTGAAATATAAGTCTTTAAAGTGCTGCAACATTTTTGTTTTAATACTCTGATATGCCTGAATTTTAATGTTAGCTTTTGTGGATGAAGTCCACTTCATCAGACTTAAGAATGAGACTTCATGGTGTTAGTTTATACAGTAAAACCCCTACTTACAATAAAAAAGTCTGTTCCGTAGGCTTTTGCTTAAGCTGTTTTTTTATGTAACTCGAAGCAAACCCATAGGAAAAAATATTTGTTATGTAACTTGAAGCAAACCCATAGGAAAAAGAATCTTTATGTAACTCAGAGCAGACCCATAGGAAATCGTGTAAATCGGGACATGGTTTTAGCACAAAATCATTATGTAAGTCAAATTTTATGTAACTTGAGGCATACGTAAGTCGGGGTTTTACTGTACATACCTGATATGTAATAGAAGAAAAGGGCCAAACGGTATAGTCAATATGAAGAAAAAGTCCCGTCTGAGGCAATGCAAAAATTGAATCTTTAAGTTATGAAGTTGAATAACTCCACCTTGTGAATTTCAATTTTCTTTCACTGAATTAAGTATCTTTAGTTATCCATATACAATAAACAAAGATTCAATTTTTGCATTGCCTCAGACGGGACTTTTTCTTCATATTTACATACCTGATATGTATACATTAATGCCATGAAGTCTCTTAAGTCCGACAAAGAGGGCTCGATCCATGAAAGCTAACATTAAAACTTTTGTTTTGTTTACTCTCTGATATGCTTGCACAGACCAACACAGCTAAGAGAGAAAAAAAATCCATACTATTAGTAGAACTAACCCTTCCAGGCTCACAACTTTTCCCATTTTCCCCTTAACATGCTGAAAGAAAGGAAGGAAGGAAAGAAAGAAAGGAGGGAAGGAAGGAATGGAAGAAGGGAAGAAAGAAAGAAAGAAAGAAGGGAAGGAAAGAAGGGAAGGAAGGGAAGGAAGAAAGGGAAGGAAGAAATGGAAAGAAGGAAGGAAAGAAAGAAAGAAAGAAAGAAAGAAAGAAAGAAAGAAAGAAAGAAAGAAAGAAAGAAAGAAAGAAAGAAAGAAAGAAAGAAAGGGACCTCCTACCTCTCCTATACTAAAACATACAAAAACATTTAACTACTTCGCACAAGCCATACATATCAGTGCCTCTATGTGGGGAAACCAGCTAGGCATGGCTGCTTCCTCCCACAATGCAACTTGGGCCTCCTCCTCCTCCTCCACTATTTCAAACCACGGATTCAGGAAGCAAGACCAGGCGCCAGCTCACGAGCCGAGCGCGCGCAGCAGCAGCCCTGATCGCTCTCGCTTTGCCTCCCCTCCTGCCCCCCCCCCCGCCCATTCCCGCCGTACAGTAGAAAAGGAGCGGAAACCCCGTGTTAAAAAGAGAACTGTGGGCTTTCTCCTCTCCTTTTCCCCTCATTTCATTCAAGCCCACAGGATCACCCTGTCAGTTTCCAGGTCCGAGTAATACAGGCCCGCCCATCCACACCCCCACCCATCCCTAAACCGTACAGAGAACGGGTGCAGCCGTATTTATTTATTTTATTTTATTTTGGGGGGGAGGAAAGCTTTTTTGGGGGGTGCGGGAGGGGGGGCTACTTACATCCTTCTATCTCCTCTTGTAGGTCCTCCTGGAGCAGCGACAGATCTAGATTGGGGGTAGAGAGAGAGGTTAAAATGACGCCTCCATTGAAGAATTAAACTAAAACATTCAAGGCTAGTCGAAAGGGATCCCTTTCCCTTGCCTGGAAAAAACCCGGGTTTCCCCACCGCCGTCGACACGCGAAATTAATATTCCCACTGTCGAGTCGAGCCGGGTTCAATCCCGCCAGACACGCGCACGCTCCCCTTTCCTCACGTTCACATAACATATACACACGACCCCACAGGGAAGAAAACTAAAGGGGCACGTCTCTGGTGTCTGAGTGGGCACATACAAATCCCACACACGCCTTTCCTGACCCTATATTCACACAGACCTACCAGCGACACGCATAGTATTCGTGTGTGTCCCCTCACTCCACCGTCAGTTACCTCAGCACGCGCGTTCACGCGCTCTCCCCCCCCCCCTCCTTCCCGCCGAGTGTGAATAAACACCCACCACCACCCCAACGGTCGAGTTGCGGAGTGAGGGGGGGGACCTTGGGCCTGGGCCAAAGAGCGTTCCTTTTTTTGTGTGGGTTGTGGTGTTTGTTGTTGTTGTCGTCGTCGTTATTATTGCCAGTGGTGGAAAGGAAGGAACTACTGTGAGGGGCGCTCGTGTCGCGTCGGTCGGGGGAGAACGGGACGGGGTTTTGGGAAAGGAGAAGGAGGGTGTTTACCTACCCGCCATTATTTCTGCAAAAAAATAATAATAATAAAACCTCCCCGCCCGAGTCCAGGGGGGTCTCTCTCGACTACATTGAGGCGAAGGCTCAAGACTGAAAGGGGGACCCGGTGGCGGCGGGTCACGGCCTTTTGGGGCCCAGCAGGCGACGCTTCCGGATGTCCCCGGGAGCCGGAGAGTGTGTCACACACCGACTAGCGAAGAGGGCCGGCCCGGGACTCCGAGGAAGGGAGGGAGGGGTCTCTGAGCCGGACACACACCCACGGCTGCCCCCGCCTCCGCCTGGGACTGGGAGGGGGGGGGGAGAGCGAGCCTGGCTGACACACTCAGGCAAGCCCAGGCGCGGCTCCGCTTTGGCCCGCTTTCCTCTCACCCGGTCTCAAAGGCCGCCCCCGTCGTTGGGCACAGCTAGGAGGAGCGGCCTGGCCTGGCCGGTGGTGGAGCCACCAGGGCCGGGCCGCTGGAAAAGACTTAGGGGGGGGGGGGCTAGAGACCGGCGGAGCCTCCGCAGCCCCCCTCCCTGCTCTTGCTCCGGCAATCGTCTGCCCCCGTCCCAGCTAAAAGGCACTACTGGCTACGGGACTGGATGCGATGCGCCCAAAGCGGCCTTCGTTTCGCCAAGTTTTAAAAGTCTGACCGTAAACACGGAAAGAGAAGAAACTTCCTTCCCACAAGTTCAGTTTCCCTGCTGCGTGTGTGGATAATATTCACACACGCGGCCGCCTTCCCCCGCTCCCTTGACGGCCCCGACTACTTGTGGCTGTTTTTGTTGCACACTTCGCTTGAGAGTCACACACTCACTCGGCCGGCCGTGGTGTTTCATTTTCCCGCCCAGATCCAAATCTCTGATTTTTTTTTCCTACTGCCCCCACCCCGACCCCCACATCCTTGGCTCTGATTCTCATTTCGCTTTTCTCTGCCCCCCACCCCACCCCACCCCCCTGCCTTCACCACCTGATGCTTTCTTAGCTTGTCCCCTTCCGTCTCCCGCGTTCCCTTTTTGTTTGGCATTGTGCGGATTGGGGTGCACAAAAAAAAAAAAGCCGCCTCGAAGATTGTTGGAATTTTTGAACCACACCCCTCGGGCGTGCGGGGTAACGGCCGCTTTGCTGCGCCGCCTAATCTTCCTCACACTAGATCAGGGCGGAAAGGAACTGCGGAATGGATTCACCGAAAGGTAGCTTCGTTTTGGGAGTTTAACGCCCTGACTTAGACACTGAACTGAAGAAGAGAAAATTGTGCGGATTGTCGCTGCGTCATCTTTCTCTTCATCCTGCTCGCTACTGATTGCTAGCACTTTTTTTTTTTGCTACCTTCTTTTACTGTTCCGTTTTAAAACCAACCAAACAACAACAACAACACATTCTGGAATCTGCAAAACCGAACTTACTATTTCAACTCTATCTGAAACTCTGGTTTATAGGATGCCAAATGGAGAGGCTTGAGGTTTGACGCAATAAGTATATCAGGTCATTGTGACGTCATTCCATAAAGAACCACCTTCCCCCGGGGTTGATAATTCCAGAGTTGCTGTCGGTGCAGGAGAACGATGGTGTTTGTGGACAAATAACTCTGGTTTGTGTGTACTTGTATATATTAATTTTAAAGACGGTTGTGTACAAAAACATTGGAATAAACAGCCTGACATTGAATTTTGGGCTCACAAGTTATTTATATGTGTAGGTAGGTTTACACAATTTTCAACAACCTGACCATTTTTTGTTGTTCAGTACCACAGTTGATTCCAACCCTTTGCAACCTTTTTGTTGTTCAGTAGCACAGTTGATTCCGACCCTTTGCAACCCTATAGAGTTAGCCCATTGTCCTCCAGGCACCTCTGTCCTCCACCATCCTCAGCCCACCCAGCTCTGCCCACTGCGTCCACGATGCCATCTAGCCATCTCATCTTTGGACATTTAGCAATTACATTTATATGCTGCAACATAGTGACTAGTGCACTCTAGGCGAGCACATCAACAGTTTTGGATGCAATACAGCAATTTATCCACTGTGCCACCAGGCAATTTACTTGAGGTGAACACTGAAGAGTTCTGGAGCTGATATAATATATATATTATTGTGCCAGTATTTCAAAATAAACTAATATTTTGGCTTTTAAAAGGTGGTGTATTAAAAACAGTTGTTAAAAGTATGAACTATAAGGTGATTTTAATATGAAAATAGCAAACTTCGGATTTCATTTCAGTTTTTAACTCACAAAGGTGGCAATCCTCTTCATGTGCTAACTTATAGCTAAAGGTCACTGAAGCTAGAACTACAGTAAAACCTCAACTTACAAATGCCTCGAGTTACATAAAATTCAACTTACATAATGATTTTGTGCTAAAACCATCTCAATTTACACAATTCCCTATGGGTTTGCTTTGAGTTACATAAAGATTCTTTTTCCTATGCATTTACTTCGAGTTACGTAAAAATTCATTTCCCTATGGGTTTGCTTCGATTTTCATAAAAATTTCATTTTTCCTATGGGTTTGCTTTGAGTTACATAAAAAATGTTTTTCCTATGGGTTTGCTTCGAGTTACATAAAAAACCAATTTAAGCAAAAGCCTACGGAACGGACTTTTTTTTCGTAAGTAGGGGTTTTACTATACAGTACTTGCTAGCAAGGATGCATAGGATTTACTGTAGTTGAGCCAGTCACCCCTTGATTTGAAATATGAAAATAGTCTCTTTTTACAGGCTTGTGATTGTATTACTGACATAATGCTTAGAAGATTTGGAATGGTCTGTTTGAGCTCTATAAATTACTCTTTTTAAAAAATGAGTGAAAATGCAGAGCAAATAAATAGATTCTTCCCTCCTTAATCGCTTCTGGATTTAAATTTGTATAGCCCATTGCAGAGGAGATTTATATAGAAATTGCCATTTAGCTTCTGATTATACTGTAGGTTAAAGATTGTGCTAGTGCTGAAGGTTCCCCTTGAGGACAGCATTTCCTGTTCCTCCTCTGTTTCCTTTTGTCAGTACGAATAAAAGAGCAAGATAATTTTAACTCTGAACAAACTAACAAAATTTCAGTCACATGAGTTCTCAGCCTTTTTCCCAACCTTTGTGAAGACTGAATGTCCAAGAGATATACTTTAGCAACACAAGTGTTCCCAGCTTCTATTAGTAGAGTCTTGCCAACAGTGATTTCAGTGGTCAAAGCTTATACTGAAGGATGTTAAAAGCCTAGCCTAGGCCATTAACAAAGCAGATTTATGTAGCAGTTGATTGGTGTTAACTATACAGTAAAGGAGAAGGGAAGAGGGTCTTAAAAAGCTGAAATACGACCACCAGCAATCAAAATGCTAGAACTGCTATTAGTATCAATTGCTACATCTTGAAACAAGCCACAACTAGTACGGTATTGTTTTGCTCTTCTCCGTTTTTAAAAAACAGCAAGTCAAGACTATAAAACATCTTAAAGCTTCTGTCTGCATTTGTTGGCATGTTTGTGATGTAAATTGTTAAGACTGAAACAATTACAGTTCTGTGTAATGCACTACAAGTTATGTGGAGCCTATATAATAGTTATGTGCCATAGACCATTATAAAGTTCTTAGAGGTAGGGCCAGCTACCTGACATTGAAAAACATTCAATTCCGGATTTAAATCAGAGATAAAACAGGGGGTTGGTGTACTTCTGCTGAAGGTTTTTTATCTACTCAGAAGGAAATCCTGTTTAAATTTAATTCATTGGGCTTTATTTCTAAGTAACCAGTTGCACTGTCAGTACAGTTTAAATGTTACATTCAAACATTAAAATATGATTTTTACTGGATCACTGTTAAATACTTTTTGTAGTTTATACTTTTATCGCAGACAGAAAAAATAAAGGAATTGCAAATTCTTAATGTGCTGAGTTGGCTAGATAGCTCAGTGAGTTAGGCATATGGCAGTAGAAATAGAGGTTTTGAGTATCCCAAGAAAACCAGAATATCCCCAGAAGAAGGGAATAGTAAACTACTTGTGAGTAATGTACTCTGTACCTAGAAATCCCTTTTTCTTTCGTGTCGTGATCAAACTCTGTACTGCCAAAATGAAACCACTTTCCTAGAAATCCCTGAAAACAGACTTTCAGAATTGACTTGATGGCATGTAATTATTTTTATTATTATGAAAGAACTGAATATAAATATATTTGCTTCCTGGAGATAGTAATTTGAAAAGTCAATTACAGTACAATTCTTTTGAATGCTATTATATCCATTCTATTTGCTCATCTTTTGTTCTTGTTACAGGTTTCCCACCATATCTGCAATGGATATGTTCTGAGACCTCCAGCCGATAATTGAAACCACGTATAACAACAAAGTTTATATTTAACGCACATACTTGAATCATAAAAGCAAGGGGAGGGGTTTCAGATGCCTCTGTCATTTTACATGAGAGCTATCAAAATGTTTGCCTCTATTCTTTGTAACCATTCCTTTGCCGGCAATGGCCTCTAGTGTGCAGCTTTAGTAATGCACTATAAAAATACAGTAATGTACAGTGCTACCTCACATAACGAACACATCGTATAGCGAAAAATTCGCACAACGAAGCGTTCATTATGCAATGGCGATACCCCGCATAATGACTTTTTTTCATTATGCGGTTTTTTTGGTAACGGATATACCTGCTTAATGGGAACCCCGGTTAACAAACATTTTTTTCACTATGCCGGGCATAGGGAACTGCATAACGAAAAAACCGCATAGCGAATAGCTCCGTGGAACAGAGTTTTTCCGTTATGCGGGGTTCTACTGTACTGTACATCTATTACGTATTTCAGAAAAAATTTATTGAATATTTTTAGAACTGGATACTGAACTCATGGGTATGGGGGAGGAATGACCTATATATTCATTCATGATGCAACTAATTTTCTGAAGTACAGCATAAATAAAAATTGAAAAATTACCAGAGGGAGATGTAGTGGATAATTTTCCTTTCCATATAATTTCTTGAGGTTAGCAAATAACAGTAAAACAAACAACTGTTTCCAAGCACATTTTATGTTAAGGGGGACTTTTTGTATTTATTGGCAGACATATTTAGTAAACCTTTACACAAGTTATATTCACAAATCACAACATTTGCAGTAATAAAGGGATGGGACCAGAAACTTTGTTTGAAGAATGCCCAGTATGAAAAACTACAAATTTAAAAGAAAAGGAATTGTGAATTATAGTCCTAAATTAAATAAGATTAATTTTTCATTGTGACTGTGTCCCAGATAGTTTTAAAAGGGATAACCACATGGAATTATTTTGAAAATATATTTGGCACAGTTTAGTGCAGTTACACATGCTTAAATCCAGCGAGGTATAATTATTAGAATTCAGATTATGATTTTTAATATATTTTGAATACTGTATGGCAGGTCAGCCATTTGTGCTGTATTCTATACTTGAATTGGGGAAGAAAGGAAAGAAGAAGAAAAAGATGACTTTAGAATAGGATGTTTCTTTTTAAGTAATACAGGAAGAATGGTAAATGACATACCTACCTGTCATAGCTCAGTTTTCTTGAAGTTAAATAAAGTAGCAAGTAGTGGGAAAAATTGTTTGATTGGCTGCTATATATCTCTTGTTAGGGTGAAGTCATAATTTTGCCATGACAATGAGCTGTTCCTTAGGTACCAAGAAGGAAAGTAGAGTCATTTTTCCTACACTGGATACCAGGTTTCCTTGGTCTACCTGATTACTCACATCATGATTACAGAGGATGTTTGGCATACAGTATTATACGAAGATAAACCTTGGTAATCTCAGAGTGTAGATTCTGCTGCTTGCAGCCAGTGGTGACTCCCTGATGAGTGTAATTGTAAAGTGGGCTAGTTTGTCATATTCATACATTAAATTTTAGAGGTATACACAGTGGTGGGCTCCAAAAAAAGTTACTACCACACTGTGGGTGTGGTATGGTGGGCATGGCTAGGGGGAAGCCCTGCGTTGCACCTGAATTAGGACTACTTTATTTCAAAACTTGGATGGACAGGGCCAGCCAGAATTTCTGCTACCAGTTCTGGTGAACTACAGTTTCACCACTGCACCAAAGGGTTCCATATAGACAAGACACTTGTATGCTGTGGAGCAACCGCTTCCTTGCGTGATCCTTGCTCTTAATGGCTCCTAAAATCAGCAAAGGAAGTGACCACAGATTGGGCTATGGGTATCATCCATGTGTATCTTCCCTTCTAAAGGAGAGCATTATAAAGTCCGTTCCAAAGAAATCAAACAGACTAATTGTTAACATACCTTTCTTGGGTAAGTTGATTGAAAGGGTAACTGGCCAGTTGCAGGGGTTCTTGGAACAGATAGATAGTCTACTCTAGATCCATTTCAGTTGTTTAGATCACACCACACAACTGAAATTGAATTGTTCCCTCTGGCTAAAAATCTCCCGGGGGGGGGGGGGGGTTGGCAAAAACTGCTGGTCCTCCTGGACTTATCTGCAGTTTTGGTACCATCAAACATTTGAGTTTGAGACTTGGAGGCACTATTCTCCAGTGGTTCTTGTCTTTCTCTGATAGCCATTCTCAGAGACCAGCTTGGGAAGGCAACACCCATCCCTTGGGACCTCTGTTATGAGGTCCCTCAAACTCATTTCCTTTAGTGTATGGGACCAAAGACACCAGGACAGCCGAAGAGCTGGCTTAACAAAACTTTATTACATGCTGGTCAGAGGGAACATGAGGTAATGGCGGACGAACAGCTCAATATATACAGTGGCTATACATTTGAATGTGGCTCCTTGATAGCCTATTGGCTACAGGCTGCGTGACGTCATTGCAGGTCACGCCCTTCTTGTCCAGGTGAAGGTAGTGGCGGGAATCTTCCCGCGCTGTTGTTCTAGGTGAGTCTTGGACCAATGAGCTTGGACGCTCGCTATTGCCATCTAGTGGTCACTAGCTCGCGTCCTATTAAGGTTACAGTGATTCAGCTGGAGGTTACAATGTTACACATAGATAGGTACATTGTTTAAAGGCACAGGCTTTAGGACACAACACCCCTCCCCCCTAGGATGAGACGAAGTCTCTTAGCCAAGATGGTTTATTGCACTCGCGTTTGGGCCGCGATGTGGGTTGGCCCACCCGGGGGCCGCTCCCGCTTCCTTGTTCCCTGGACCCTTGTCCTGTAATGGGAGAGGGAAACTTGTTAGCGGCTTGCTGCGGTTTTGCAGTTTTAGGGGAAAGGGTAGATTCCGTTGTGGTTGAACCGGGGGCACCAGGGGCTAACGTAAAACCCCTCTTCTCGCTTGGATGGGTGGGGGACCACTCCGAACCCCCCCCCCCGGTTCTGGAAATCAAAATCAAATTCTGTTGGGGGATCCCGCGGGATATCTACGAGGACAAATTCCTTCTCCTCCCCCCTTGGTGGGGACCCTGGACCCCCTTCTCCTCCCCCTTGGGCTAAACGGGTGGGGGAGAACCCTAACGCTGAATTTGTATCCGTTTTCTCGGCGCCCTGATTTCCTGGGACCCGGCTCCGGAGCTGGTCCGCGTGCCGCCGCCAAAGTAGACCTGCGGTACGAAACGGGACCGGTTTGTTCCACGACCACCCCCGGCACCCAGGCTGGCCCCGCGCTGGCGTAGTTCCTGCAATGTACCGGGGCACCCACGCCGAAACTCTTGGTGGCTTCTAACCCTATGTTCCTCCCCTTGTCCTCAACTCTCGTGGGATCTAGTCTAGTGAGTATGGTGGTCAGCTTCCTGCGCATTAAAAGCTCCGCAGGGGAGTAGCCTGACGCTAGCGGGGTCACCCTGTACCCTAGCAGAAACTGACACACTTGCAGGTTGAGGTCCCCGGGGCCCATGCGCCGCAGCGCGTCCTTCGTGGTGCGTACGAGGCGCTCCACTTGGCCATTGGTGGCCGGGTGGAAAGGGGCGGAGGTGATGTGCCGGATGGCGTTAATCTCTGTGAATGCCCTGAACTCAGCGGACGTGAAACAACTAGCGTTATTGCTAATTAGGGTGTCGGGTATGCCGAACGTGGAAAAAATTCTCCGCAAATGCTTAATTGTCGCGGCCGAGGAGGTGCTCGTGACTGGGATGACCTCCAACCACTTGGAGAAAGCGTCCACAACAAGGAGAAACAGGGTCCCTCGGAACGGGCCCGCGAAGTCTATGTGTATCCGGGACCACGGCCCCTTAGCCGCGTCCCACTCCCTGTGGGGAAGACGGGCCTCCTCTGGTCTGGAGCATTGGCAACTCTCACAAGTGCCGACCATGTGCTCGATGTCGGCGTCTAACTGGGGCCACCAAAAGTAGCTTCAGGCCAGCGCTTTGGAGCGCACGATTCCGGGGTGGCTGACGTGCAGCAGTTTAAGCACCCGCGGTCGAAGGGATGTAGGGACCACCACCCGCTGCCCCCACAAGAGGCACCCCCTCTCTAGGGACAGTTCCAGCTTCTTCCTAAAAAATGGGGCGAATTCCTCTGCTGGGGAGGACGCCGGCCACCCTTTCTGTACCCAGGAGCAAACCGCCGCCAACGTCTTGTCCTTTCTTGTCGCTGTAGCAATGTCGGCGGGCACTACGGGGGGCGAGTCCAGCACCTCTATCATGAGAACCTGATGGTCCCGCTCCCCCTTGCTCACCTGGCTGGGCGTCAGGGGGAGGGGGGACCTTGACAGAGCGTCCGCATGGCTGATCTCTTTCCCGGGCCGGTACACCAACGCGTGCTGGTAGGTGTTAAGAAAAATGGCCCACCTAAGCATTCTCGGGGACAGGATCTGTGGCGTGGGCTTATCTGCGGCAAAAATGCCTAGTAGGGGCTTGTGGTCAGTCACGATGGTGAAGGGGCGGCCATACAGAAAATCGTGAATTTTTTTGGTCCCCGCAACTATCGCCAGTGCCTCCCTGTCTGTTTGGGCGTAGTTTCTCTCCGCTTGGGACAGGGACCTGGAGTAGAACGCTATTGGGGCCTCCCTCCCGTTTTCCAACACGTGGCATAACACTGCCCCCACCCCCACCGGGGATGCATCACAGATCAGTACCACCGGCTGTTTGGGGTCGAAATGGGTCAGAATGGCGTCAGACGCCAGGAGTTGTTTCAGTTCCGTGAATGCCCTCTCCTGGTCATCGCCCCACATCCATGCCGCATCTTTCTTGAGCAACTTGTGAAGCGGCTCAGCCACCGCAGCCTTCCGTGGAAGGAAGGAGTGGTAGAAATTTAAGAGCCCTAGGAACGACTGCAACTCGGGCTTGGATGTGGGGCGAGGGGCTTTCTTGATGGCGGCAACCTTGGATTTGGACGGTTTGATCCTCTCGGGTGTTACTCGGAACCCTAAGAACTCAACCTCCTTCGCGAAGAAGACGCATTTGTCTTTTCGCAACCTCAACCCCGCCCGTTCGAACGCCGCCAGGACCTTGTTTAGCCTTTTAGCCAACTCAACCTCACTCCCCCCCGTTATCAATACGTCATCAAAATATGGTAAAACGCCGAGCGACTGGAAAATTCCAGGCGCCGAGTTCACGCCGAATTGGAGGCGCGTCACCTGGAACGCCCCCTTATGTGTGATTATGGTCTGTGCAGCAGCTGTGGCAGGGGTTACCATGAGTTGCTGATAGGCCTGTGCCAGGTCGAGCTTAGCGAAACACTTTCCCCCATGTAACCTGGCTAGCAAATGGCTGACCACCGGCACCGGGTACGCATTAGGGCGGATTGCCTTATTAATGGTGCACTTATAATCGGCGCAGATGCGAACCTCCCCATTGGCCTTCAATGCTGTGACAATTGGAGTTTCCCACTCCGCGGAATCAACAGGGACAAGAATCCCCTGGCCCACTAATTTGTCCAGTTCCGCCTCTATTTTGTCCTTGAGTGCAAAAGGCACCCTGCGCGGTTTAAGTCTGATTGGGCGGACCTCCGGGTCCAGGTCGAACGTTACTGGGGGTCCATTGAATTTCCCAAGTACCTTCTTGAAGACTTCGGGGTGCGCGTCGCACACCTCCTGTATCAGGTCAGACCCAACGGCATGCACCCCCCCAATGAACAGACCCAGGGGCTGAAACCATTGAGTCCCGAGGAGGCTGCAATTACCTCCCTTAAGAACGACTAGGGGGAGTTCCGCGGTGTGCCGCTTATACTGCACCTGGAAATTCCCAACCCCCAACACCGGGATACTGTTCCCTTGCACGTCCCGAAGCGTGGACCTCAACGCTTTGAGCTTGGGCCGTACGCGGGGGGCAATTCTCAAAAACTCCCTCTGGGAAATAATGGAGTAAGAGGAGCCAGAGTCAATCTCCATCCTAACAGGGGCCCCTTGCACCAGTACCTCAACAAAGTAACGGGGGTGTCCCAAGGACACGCTGAAAACCGGGGCGTCGTCGTCGCTGTTGGAGATGCAGCCCACGCTGTCCTGCTTCCTCGTGGGCCGGGCGCCATCCTTTAGTCTCGTCGAGCGGTCTGGCCTCGTTGGGCGGTCGGGCGAGCTCCTCCGGTCCCTCGCTGGGCGGTCGGGCGAGCTCCTCCAGTCCTTTCGTCGTTGTCTGCAGACTTTGGCTATGTGCCCGCGTCGCCCGCAGTTGTGGCATTCGGCCTTTCTGAACGGGCACCTGGCACGGTCGTGAGCCACCCCGCAGCCATCGCAACGCCGGCCCTCCTTTCGGACCCTCCGGACGTCCTCGTCGTCGCTGCTTTCGGCGGACGATTTCGAAGTTCGCCGGGCTGCGTGCACCGAACTCTCTGCTTTGTCGGCCTTCGGCCGCCAGTCCTGGAGCTCTTGCACCCCTGCCTTCGTGGCTTCCGCGGCCTGTGCCGCTTTCAGGACCTCCTGCAACGTGGGGGGCGGCTCCTGATTCATTAGCGTGCGCTGAATCTCGGCGTCCTTCAGGCCGCATAGCATGCAGTCCCTGAGGGTGACTTCCAAATTCTCCCATTTGCACGGGCCTGCAGCCAGGCGCAGGGCCGCTACGAAAGCGGCGACCGACTCATCAGGCGCTTGGACTCGCCTCCAAAACGCGCTCCGAGCGGGAAACATCGCTATCGAGGGCCGGAAATGGTCTCTCAGCACTGTCAGGAGCTCTTTTGCCTTGAATTCAGCCGCCTTTTTGGGTGCGATGAGGTCAATCAGTACTCTCTTTCCGTCGTGCCCAAGCATTCTGGTGAGGATGGCTCTCTTCTTTGCCTCGTCCGTCACCTCGAACTCCACCAGCGCACCTTGGAAGTCCATTTCGAAGAGTTCCCAATCTTGCGGTTTCTTGATGTCGAAACCGGCGTATGTCTTGGTCCCGTGGGCAGCCATTATCCCACCTTCGTCGCCAATTTAGTGTATGGGACCAAAGACACCAGGACAGCCGAAGAGCTGGCTTAACACAACTTTATTACATGCTGGTCAGAGGGAACATGAGGTAATGGCGGACGAACAGCTCAATATATACAGTGGCTATACATTTGAATGTGGCTCCTTGATAGCCTATTGGCTACAGGCTGCGTGACGTCATTGCAGGTCACGCCCTTCTTGTCCAGGTGAAGGTAGTGGCGGGAATCTTCCCGCGCTGTTGTTCTAGGTGAGTCTTGGACCAATGAGCTTGGACGCTCGCTATTGCCATCTAGTGGTCACTAGCTCGCGTCCTATTAAGGTTACAGTGATTCAGCTGGAGGTTACAATGTTACACATAGATAGGTACATTGTTTAAAGGCACAGGCTTTAGGACACAACATTTCCTCAGTGCTTTTTAACATCTATATAAAACTGCTAAGTCATTTGGAATTTTGTCATCAATATGTGGTAACAGCTCTATCTTTCCTTTTTATCTGCAGGTGATGCAGTACAGGTCCTACAGTGCTATCTATCGGTGATAATCCAGATTTTAAAAATCCTACTGTTGTGAGTAGGTTGTTGTTGTTGTTCAGTTGCAAAGTCGATTCTGACCCTTTGCGACCCCATGGACCATTGCCCACCAGGCACCTCTGTCCTCCACCATCATCCTTAACCCACATAGCTCTGTGTCCATTGCGTCTACATCATTTACCTGGTCTGAATTGGATTACATTTCCCCTAAAAGATCAAGTTTACAGTTTGGGTCTACTCTTGGAACTGGCTCCCATGTATGGAGGTATAAATATCTGCTGTGCTGAAAGTGTTTTTTGTAGGAATCGGGGCCGCTAGGGGCCGGAGGTCCCGGAGGAGACTGATCAAGAAACGATACGAGGCAGTATGGAGCGAGATCAGATCAGTGGTTTATTGGAAAAAAGGCATCATCATATATAGGAGTAAAAGCGCAACGGTGGCAAAAACAGTCATCTGACAGAAATCACATCACCTGTTTACTCGGGTTAATTGGGAATCTCTCGGAGGGAAATTAATTAACTTGGCCAAACACAGACCGGGGAAAACACCATTGTTCGGGGATTAGGCAGGGGTAAACATGGCCTCTGTTTACACCCGGGGTAAAGTTGAGCTTGGAGATGAGTGATTACTCTAATGGGTAACAGAGTTAGCTATTCGCTCTCTCAGCAGATCCGCTGGTCAGGTCAAGGAATTGGGTGAATCAAACCCTATCATTTATCCACCCCCCTTAATTTCTCTGCCCGCAGAGCCCACGGCTCAAGGAGCGTTCTCCCGAAGTGGCCTCTGCACGGGCCGTTCCATGCCACTGGGGCATGGGGAAACCACAGTTTTTTTCCTAGCAACTTTGGCTGATTGCTCAGCTGTGCCCCTACCTGGAGAGGAAATGCCTAGCAACAGTGGTTCATGCTTTGATAATTTCAAAAATATGGGGCTGTCCATGAAGCTGGTACAGAAACCTCAGCAGGTCCAAATTGCAGGGGCCTGATTTATCATAGATACCAACAGATATGAACATATATCTCCAGTTCTGGCACATATCTATAGGCTTCCTGATTGCTTCCATGCTCAATTGAAGGTACTTGTTATTAACTATAATAAACAGTCTAGGACCTCAAAATCTTCTGGAGTGTCTCTGCCCCAAAGATCTACCCATCCAAACTGCTCCCTGCACCACTGTTGTTAATAATAGTAACACCCGAGGAGGCCAAAAAAGTGATCACCAGAAACCAGGCATTTTTGGTTGTGACCCCATATCTCATATAATTTTGTTTAAATTTGATTTCACTGTTGACATTTATAATCTGGTACTGTATTCATTGAATGTGTTTAATGGTTAACTGTCCAGAGAATGCAAATTGCATTATTAGGCATTATATAAATGGAATGCATGAATGATTTAGTGAATGAGTGTTCCTATTATACCTTTTTGGCTCCACATGAGGAGTATCTCTTTTTTAGGTAGTGGATAGGATTGCTCTGTTTTGTTTCAGAATGTTGATAGCTGTGATCAAACAAAAGCAGATGGCTGGCTGCTTTCAACTTCCCATCCATTTTCAATTTTCTAATATTGTTAAATGGGTTTAAATGGTTTAAATAGTCAGTTTAAAACCTCTCTCTGCTCTTTTGTGGAAGGGGAGAGAGAAGAAGCAACAAAACAAATTAAGAAGTGTAATTAAAGCAGTGGTGATGCACTATAACTTTTAGAAAAATAAATAAATTGAAAGCTTTATTCCTTGCCTTCAGGGGCTATGTACAAGGTCCACACAACTTTATGTATTCATAGTTTTGCATTCACTAACATTCTGAAACTGATAGTTCTAGGTAAACTTAATGGTAAGCTGAGGAGAGATGATAAATGCTTGTTAGCTGACTCTGAAACAGAAATGTCCAGTAAGCATTAGAAAGAAGAAGCGAGTTCTGAAAATGTTATTCATTTTATCCAGGAACAAACTTCCCTTGTATTTCAATCATCTATTTTACTATCTACACATGCAAATAAATTAATCTTCTGTAGTGATTTTTTTAAAGCAAGTGATAAGAAAAATAGGGTAACAACTAGATATCTAGAACCTCCATAAAATTGTGAGAATAAGACACAGCGACTATACCAGAGTTGGGGATACGTATATACATTAAAAACTTTGTCTGGAAACACCTCAGATCAGATCATTGGGCTTTCTAGCCCAGTATTGTACACCTTAATTTGAAGTGTCCCTCATGGATGTTTGGTAGAGTTTCTTTTCAGACCTCTCCTACAAGGAGTCTTTTTGGGTTTGGAGAATAAATACTGAAACCTGAATCTTATGCCTGTAAAACTAGTATTCTAGAACTAAGTTATAATGTCCACTGTACTTATTATGCAGTGTTATTTGTCTTATATTTGAATATCCTATATTGTGTTTACATGAGGAAAATGCAAAACATTGTGTCATTGGCTGAGCTGTAAAAAATACTGAAGAAAGAGGAATGACATGAGTGTTTTCCTGCTTTAAATCCACTGCGACATGACACATTCATCAGAAATTTTTCTCTAACCACAACTTTTTGAACACAGACAAATTATTATCGTAGTTCCTGGAACAGAATGGGTCAGTCTGTTTATAAATAAATGTCTGCACTTTTTCTTCTTTATTCGAACGCCTGTCTATACAAAGAAGATTGTCCTTGTTTGTTTGTTTCTTATCTTTCCTGACCCAGAGTTTTGCAACAATGCCACTCATTTAGCAAATTGAATGCTTTTTCTCAGAATAAACTTGTTTAATTTTTTGCCTTTGGCCCATAAAGTATTGAAGACTGTTTAAGCCTATCAGTAAACTACTTCTTCTTCTTCCTCCGTGTCTAGGCCAGAAATGAAACTGCCAAAATGAAGACACTTTTTGGTGAGTTCATTCTGCAGTTCCTTTTGCCTGACCTAGTGTGAGAAAGATTGGCTGACACAACAAGGTTGCCTTTACCAGGGTACGCCCGATTGTGGTTCAAAAATACCACAATCTTCGAGGAGGCTCTTTCTGTGTACTCCAGTAAAACTACTTATAAATTACTTGCATAGAACCACAAAATATAAAAGATTCTGTTCAATGTGAATCAGCCAGAAGCTGATCCTCAGATCAGTGAATTATACTATATTGGGAGCGACATTAATGGGACTTCCAGTCTTAGTTTCGGAGAATAAATGGCTTTTTTTTAGTAATTTTTATTAGAATTTTTCAACAAATACAAATACACAATAATACATAATAAAAAATACACTAAAATACTAAATAAACAAAAGAAAACAGTCAATAAACAAAAAAATACAACCTATCCTAATACATTTTTCATCTATCATTATATTTCAAATGCATTAATGACACAGTAAGTATTGTTACCCTTAACTCAAAGCCTTCTTTTTAATATTACTTGATTACTAGTACTACTGAGTCATACACATTTTTATTCAATTCATTACCAATTTGGATAGGAAACAATAACAAAACAATAATATACACACCCCGTGTTTATTTACATTGCCCAGGAGAGCTCAGAGTGACTCATTATTTTATCTCCAAAAACTACTTTGTTCCGGTACAGGTCTGTTACTTTCAACACCCATAAGTGAGTGATCCACAAAAGGTTTCCATATTTTCCAAAATCTGTTCTCTCTCAAGTTACCCTTATTCTCTTTTATCTCCCATGTTAGTTTATCATTCAATGCTAAATTCCACATTTCTTTATACCACTCCTTCGTCTGTATGCGTATGTCATTTTTCCAATTTCTAGCAATACATTGTCTACCTGTCGTAAGCATTATTTCAAATAATTCTTTCTCATCCTTATTTAAATTAGTACCTTCCACATTTGTTAACATAGTGGTACCCGATCCCAGCTTGATTTTCTTACCCAATATTTCTCCAATCTCCTTTTCAATTCTTTTCCAAAAATCCTTTACCACGATGCAACTCCACCACATGTGCTCATAAGTTCCTACTGTATCCTTACATCTCCAACACATTTTATCCCGTTTATTATCAATTTGATGTAACCTCATTGGAGTCAGGTACCACCTCCATAACATTTTATAGTTATGTTCCTTAATTCTAACCGACATGGTTCTCATTATCCTCTTTTTCCATTTATTTCTCCATATATCTTTTTCAATCTTTATATTCAATTCTTGTTCCCAACTTGACTTCAATTCCTCCTGTGGATCGCCATCTTTATTCAATAATGAATACAATTTACTAACTAAGCCCTTAATATTTTTTCTCCCTTTCTAACTTTTAGGATCAATTCTTCAAATTCCGTCATTTCTCTATCAAAAGCGTATTCTCTCATATATTTGTTATTCCAATTATTTACCATCATTTTCTGCAACTAATTCATTTTCAATTGTTCAAACAAGTTTGTCTTTCTAGCATTATCTCTACAGATCACCAGGAACACTTCATTCTTATCCAATATTCCCTGTACCTCTTTGTGTATCTTTATCGGGAAGCTCGCCATATCTAACAATTCCAAAATCGGAGAGGAATTCAGGGCCAGGTCCTTCTTTACTTTTTCCCATACATTCATTAATCCTTTCATCAAAGTGTTTTTAGTTACTGCCTTTTCCACCATACCTCCTAAAAAACCATTTTACCTATGTTTCTATAATCCCTCATCTCAGTTTCTTCCCAAATTGTTTTTTCCCTTGCCAAGATCTTCACAACATTTTTAATTTGAAAAGCTTGATAATATACTACCAAATTTGGCATTCCTAAACCCCCTTCTTTCTGAGGTAAGTGCCACAATTTTTTTTTTGAAGTCTGGGCTTTCCCCCATTACAAAAATTATTTATCAGCTTTTGAAACTCCTTAATCTCCTTATCTTTCAATTGAATTGGTAATGCCTCAAATAAAAAATTAATTCTAGGTAACAACATCATTTTGCTAAGAGCTTTGACACAATTTATGACTCTTGAGTATTCTTTTCACATTTAAATTGTTTCAAAAGCGAGTGCAATTATGATAAGGGACTTTCAAAATGTGCAGAATTTAGGGCAGGGGTGCCCAAAATACAGTCTGTGGACCAGAACCAGCCCCTGACACCAATTAATCGGCCCGGAAAGCCCTCATCTCTCCCGGAAGCGGAAGTAAAACACGCCCATACGGGCACGTTTTACTTCCACTTCCAGGAGCGACAAGGGCTTTGCAGGCTGGATGAATTGGTGTCGGAACCCATGTAGGAATGGCTGGCCTCAAAGAAGACACGCGGAGGCAATCGTGCGGTGAAGTCCAGCCCCGACCAGAGTCAGGGATACGTATTTATTACCCTGCCTTGGGGTTTGTGGCATGTGCCCATGGCACTCGTTACTCCCCTATACAGAAGGCTTGCATATGTGGCATTTTCCGGTGGTCAGCTACAATGTCTGCTCTTGGACGTTGCCCTATGGTTAATGGACAGCCCACAGTTAATTACATTGGGCTGGCGAAACCCATTGTTCCTGCCCTAATCTCGGGGTCTATGTGTATTGACTCCGGGCATCTAACTTTGTCCTCTGTCTGCCCTGGCTTTTTTGCCTTACTCTACTGTTGCCATCAGCCGAGGTTTATGATTCATCTCTAACTTGACCGCTTTATCTTCCCACTTTCCTTTCCCGCCGAGCTCCGGTGGTCCCCAGATCTGTTGAAATCCCTGGGGAGAGGTTTAATTGCCAATTATTCCTGCAGGCAACCCACAGGGCCAGATCTGGCCCCTGGGCCATAGTGACCAGCCCCTTGAACCATGTGACTGGCAGCTGGCCAATGGCCCAAAATTTTGGCACTCCTGATTTAGGGTTTCAGGATTGTAAATTATTATTATTATTATTTTTTGGGGGGAGTCCAGTAACTTATTTTTAATTTGGAATTCCAGCCCCAATTGTCCACCTCCCGGTTCCTTTTTTCTCTGGGGGGTCCCGGTTCCTTTTTTCTCTGGGGAGGGTCCCGGTTCTTTTTTCTCTGGGGGGGTCCCGTTCCTTTTTTCTCGGGGTGGGGGTCCCTGTTCCTTTTTTTCTCTGGGTGGTCCCGCTCCTTTTTTCTCTGGGGGGTCCCTGGTCCTTTTTTCTCGGGGGGTCCCCGTTCCTTTTTTCTCTGGGGAGGGTCCCAGTTCTTTTTTTCTCTGGGGGGTCCCGTTCCTTTTTTCTGGGGGGGGTCCCTGTTCCTTTTTTCTCTGGGTGGTCCCGTTCCTTTTTTCTCTGGGGGGTCCCTGTTCCTTTTTTCTCTGGGGGGTCCCCGTTCCTTTTTTCTCTGGGGAGGGTCCCGGTTCTTTTTTCCTCTGGGGGGGTCCCGTTCCTTTTTTCTCTGGGTGGTCCCATTCCTTTTTTCTCTGGGGGGTCCCTGTTCCTTTTTCTCGCGGGGGGGGGCCCTCCCCTGGAATATTGAACGCTGAAGAATGTGCGAGGACTGGAGGAGAAAAACGGGCGGGAACTCTCCGACTGCTTTTGTGAGTGGCCAGGTTTGCCTCGGGGGTCGCCTGGGGGTGGGGTGGGGTGGCAACCAGAGCGGCGCCCACCCACCAGAGAGAGAATGCAAGCAGCGTCTTCTCAAACAGGCTAGGCGCTGATTGTTGCATTACGTGTGGGATTTGGGTGAGGACGAGGGAAGCACCAAAACCGACGCGAGGAGGAGCCGCCGCCGCCGCCATGCTCATCATGTGACCGGCAGCGGTTTGAGAGGGCTGGCTGGGGCTGCTGCCCAGAAATAGCCGCAGCTGCTTTCTCCGTTGGCGTTGGCGAGTGTTGTGCGGGCGAGTGTGCGAGGGCTTGGGGGGCGCCTCCAAAGGATGTGAAGCCTCTCCCCCACTCCCACGCAAGCAGATGATGGCGATACGGGAGCTGAAAGTGTGTCTGCTTGGAGTGAGTAGCGAGGAAAAGGCGGGCAGGGAGGGAGGGAGGGTGTTGGCCCGGGAGGAATTTTAGGCAACGTTGGGAGATTTTAAACAACAACAGCACAACAACACAACCGGAGAGATCGGGGAGGATGCCAGCCCCGAGGCGCCCAAGTCTGGGGCTTAGGGAAGGGATTTCTTTTGTCCTCCCTTTTGGCTTGTCGCTTGGCCAGATGTGGAGTTTTGTCCCAGGCTCGTTCGGTTCTTTTCGCTGAACTTTTATTGTGTGATTTTAAGATGTTTAAGAACAACCCCTGGAACAACCATGATGCCAACTGCTTAACAATGCATCCTAATACACCCAGTTGTCTCTACCACCACGTCCTGGCTGCTGCTGGCCCAAAAGGAAGGAAAAAAATTATTATTATTATTATTGCCCCAAACTTCTTGGAGCAGTAGTGTAGTAGAGCCAGGGATTGCAGAGTCAAAGCTATGACATCCTTCTGAATAGCAGGGTCTACGACACCTTCCCTGTTCTCTTTCAGTTCAGTTGCAATCCTCACAATAACTGGAAGAGAAATTCTGCTGTAAGGCATTCCCTGTTGAATACAAAGAATCCAAGGGTGGTTTGGTCTTGAATGGTCAACATAATGAAAGATATATCTTTCAGTCTTTTACATGAACTAATCCAACTTTTTTGGGATTCTTTTTATGTAAGGGTCACCTATGGGCACTATCACGATGAGCTCCTGCGCTTCCTCATTTATGGTTATACTATGTCGTTGTGAGCCGCCCAGAATGGGGAAGACCCCAGGGCCATAGCCAGGATTCTAGATGTGGGTGGGCAAATATTTTCCCCCAGGATAGGCAACAAGGCCCCCTTTCAATGCATTCCTATGGAAAAACGCACTTTGCCAGAGTGGGCAAACTGCTAACTCAGGGTGGGCCACCCCCTGGCTCCAGCCCTGGAAGACCCCCCAGGTGGGCAGGGTATAAATGGAATAAAAAATAAATAAATAAAATTTGGCAGGGAAGGATGATCGGAAGATGGACAATTCACACACACCCATACACCCATCTTCCCTTTTCTTCTTGTTTGGGATTTTTCTTTCTTTTCTCTCTCTCTTTGCCTTTCTAGGGTTGGCAGGTGAGTCTAATATAGCTCCCAAGTTCCCCTGCTCTGGTTCTGACCCAGGGAGTAAATTTGTCTTTCAACTTAAGTGTTTGATTTCAGAGCCTGAGTAAGAGTTTGGTTCCCCACTGAGCCTCCTTGACGGGCTGGGCGTGATTGTCTTCTTCTTTCATGTCCAGATCAAACTTTGGATTGCCAAAACGAATCCACTTTCTTAGCTTGGACGTGATGATCCACAGGGCCCCTCCCAGCTCTAAGATTATTAATTGTGTCCCTCCAAGTGGCAGGTAGGGACAAGACACGGTTGTATATGTCCCCCCCCCCCCCCCCCCGTAAGCTCTGCCACATAGAGAAAACAAGTGTACTATTCAGAAGGTAGGATAACAAGCCGCCTTCTTGGTGTCTAGATTTTATTATGGAAAAAAAACTTGTATGAAGCAGCATTCGCTTCGGGTCACTCTTGAGTGAGGGAAGCGGGATAGTAATGTATTTAAATAAAATAAATAAATAAATAAATTCAGTTGTGTGAATGCCTCAATTTGCAGTAGTCAGGTCCAAGCACAGGTTTAGCATCCTATTGGAAATCAGGCCAATGTTTCCTTTTGGAACAGATGCCCTTTAAAAATGGACTGCATTTAATGAAGCAAACTGTAGTCTGCAGGAGATGAGGTCATAGTGAGTGATTAAGGTGGCACAACATTCTGTTTTTAACTCCAAAAGACTGACATGCGCTCGCTTCAAGGGGAAATGGCCAGTTTAGTTGAACTATGTAGATTGTGCTCTTACATACCACCCATCTTCCCCAAACTAAAATACATTTTAGCCAAACAAGGTATTTTCTGTGGTTTATTTTTAGCAAACAGTATGATGTGGTTCAGAGAGGGAAAAGATTGCTACATACTTGAACAGATTTTGGCAGCAAACGGACAGAAATTGCTTGAATGTAAAACAGTTGACTAGCAGACCCGGCTCAACTGAACATTTTTCTTTCTGTGCCTAAGCATGTCTTCCTTTTAGAAGAGTTCGTTACAGAGCTGTGGTAAGTTCCTTTCCACTGAAACTTGGCACATACCCACACAGGCATGGTAATTTAACAGCATTGCATCCTGAACTGCATAAACATCCCTCCCATCCAGATAGAGAAAAAAAGAAACACAAAAAATAACATAAAATCCAGTGTTAGGAGAATAGTAATGTATGCACCACAAAGAAAAGTCAACTAAAAATTCAGTTCATATTTATCAACACTTACAATTCAAAGTAGATAATGAATCTATTTAGAATTGATTGGATAAAAACATGCTGGAGTAATCTTGACAAAAGTATTCTAGATGGTTCCTATCTTGTTGAATCTAGGTGTTATTCAAAGTCATCCACACATCCCTCTGCATAAATTACCGTAGTTGCATACCAGTTTTGGACAAAAATGGATTTAGTCAATAGGAGTGGTGCTTATTCTTTTGCTGGTTGACATGAACATATCCAGATGCATTTTCTGCCAAATGTGCAGGCAGTTGGCCCTGTATTTACAGTATACATTGCAGGTCACTCATTGACTCATGTATATTGTTGTTACTCACTCACTCTGCATAATCTAGAATTCACTGTTCCTATATTTAAATATAATCACATCATGCCTGATAAATATAATCACATCATGCTTGATTGATAAATTGGTGTACAAGGATGATAGATGTAGTGTAACAATTGTTTTTCCACCATTGCTTCAGTTCAATATACAGTAAAACCCCAGTTTACGACTTTGGTCTGTTCTGACTGCTTTCATTGGAAACCGGATCAATTGTAAATTGAAGCACATTTCCCCATAGGAATAGACTGGGGGGGCCAGACACGATCATCCCCCACCCCTCGATCGATCCCACCAGCTGGTGAGGGGCTGGGGTGGAGAAAAGGGGGTATTCTACCCCTCTCCCCAGCTAACCTCCAGTGGTAGAGATCGATAAAAACATAAGGACACATACTGTACAGTAAAGGAAAAAAGCGATCTCCCTACCTTTTGCACGCTTCTTCCTGAGTGGTTTGTCCGTCCGTCAGGGGAGCCCATGGTCTTCAGTCTTCGTCCAGTCTTCGTCCAATGGTTATGCGCACCTGGGCACCTGGCGCATAACCAGGAAGTTCAAGAGGTGCGCGTTCCCAGCTGTAGTGTTGCGGGGGGACCTTGGACAAAGACCGGAACAGAATGGATATGGTACCCACAGTCTACTGCTGCCAGTAGAAGTGGCGGGCACTGTGGAAACAGCACCGAAAATGCCACCAATGGCACCACAGTGATAAGTGATGAATTGCGACATCTGGCGGTGGGGGCGGGTTCCATTTTAGAGTCTACAATGGCATGGGGCTGCCGTTTTAGATTCTAAAATGGCACTGGTGGTCTAATTCCCGATCATAAGCCAAAAAATAATAATCGTAAGCCAGGACATCATTTTCGTAGATTTTGCCATCGTAAACTGCGACAAATGTAACCCAAGGCAGTTGCAAGTCGGGTTTTTACTGTAGTGTTCTTTCTGCTAACTTTAAAAACATGTGCTTTGTAATGAGTTCTCCTTTTTCACTGAAGTCTTAGAAGATATATACATGGTCTGAAGTGAAGAAATTTCATTCTCCATAATTTATTTATTTTTCCCATTTGCTATTCAAAGGCATTCCTGTTTTTAGAAGAAAAGAAATGCTCTATATTTATTCCTTACCTTATTTAAATGAAAAGAAATTTCACTCCAACCTACAGAATGTTGCAAATATTGAAAAAAATTGGTCAAAACGTATGCGTTTAAGTTAACAAAATGTCCTAATTTTAGAGGCAAAATGATAGATATATTTTATGTGGATAGCCCAGGTCATTGATTTATCAGCAACCTCTTTCCCGATTGGCTTGTTCGGCGCGCACACGAGCTGGAAACCAACCGAGCTTTACAGGAGAGGAAATTGGTACGGGCTAATAGTAGCAGAAGCAACTCCATCTTTCCTTGGTTTAGAGCACAGAGCTTGTAGGACAAATTTCAGTAGGTGAGAGGCGCAAGTCTCGAACATGGTATCTGGCTTACGTCCGCGTACTGGACTGAGCAGGCTTTAACTGCAGCTAGACGCTACAAGCATGCATAAGGTATACAGTTTCCAAGGACTCAGATAGCAAAGGAACACTAAGTCTCGCTACTAACCGCTGATTATTATACTATTAGCTAACCTGGGCACACAGATTGGAAAATGTAACCCAGCCAGTCAAGTGCCATGTATTAAGCCAGCCTTCTAACACGAGGGGCACACGCAGGTTATGCATGATCTTCTGATATTGTACTCAATAAATAGAGACCACCCGAGAAATCGGGACTTGGCTTTTGCACCATACTCTTGCCTCGCTCACTTTCCTTGACTTCAACACCTTTACTCTTGTTAAACATAACTAATTTTAGGAACACTTCACAGACTACAGCAGTGCATGATTTAGTTAAATGTAAATTAGTATACTCTTCCCCATAAAAGCAGTGCCTAGTTTTTTTTTTTAAAAAAAACTCAAGTAGCTTACTCAAACATCAGTTCTTTTCTTTTGGGAAATGTGACAAGTTCTTTCATAAGTAGGGCATTTCAGCCAATCCTGTGAATAAATATTTAATTCCATTACGTTTGACAGGACTTAACTCTCATATAAGTGTTCACAGGATTTCTGTAGTTAGTACTTTGAAAGGTCAGTGGCTTACAAAAACACTAGTGCTAACATTAGATATTTATCCGTGGAGGAATTGCAAGAGCTCAGTTTATCCAGTTTTTCAACATATAAGCTGCCTAAAGGAAGCACAATAAATGAGGATGTGAAGAACGTTGATTATAGAAAATTAAACTGGTCTTTACTGGGAGGAGTTTCTGTCCTGAATTTAAAAGTAGTAGCCTAGAAAAGTTTCTACTTTATCATGATTCACTCGTGTCATCTTTCATGAAGACTGCCAGTTAATTTTTTTGACGAGTGCAATATCCTTCCTGGAGCCGAGCAAGCTGGTCAATGACAGAGACATATTGGAACACAATTGTTGAAGTGCTGTACAGTATATATCTTTATAGCTGGTGATTTACAAATAACAATTCTTAGCCATAGACTATCTACATGTATTTACTTTTGTTACTATCAAAGAATGTAACATTCAAGTCACAAAATAACAAACTTTACAGGATGAGGTCAAAGGACGGTAAAGAGTATCAGTTTGCTGTGATCAAGTCTTTCGATATATGAAGGTGTGATGCAACAGATGAAGTAACTTCTTCATTGAGTTTATATAGTCTATGAATGGGTGTCAGGTTTTGTAAAACTTGGTGCTATCACCAATTTTTTGTAGAGCCTGGACTTGAGCAGTTAGCATTTCCTTAAGTCCTAAATACCAGATTTGACATAAGAATGGGAAATAGCAATATCTGTCATGCCCTTATAGGCTGCAACAATCAGCCATGCAGTTAAACAGAAAATTGAGATCAGCTGTTAATGCAATATGTTTGTTTTTTGCCTTTGAAACAATTCAGCAAACTGAGACGGAGGGAGTTAGGGGATCACATGGTAGTTGTATTCTGTGCCAGGCACCTAATCTTGTAAATTTAAGGGAGTGGAATAAATACTAGTGAGTAGATAGTTTGAGATAAAGTCAAATACAATAATATCTCGCACAACATCCAAACTTGGTTCCACAAGTTTGGACGTTGTACGATTTCCAATATGCGATGCATGCAAAATCCTAGCCGCGATGCATTGCACAACGTTCAAACCCTTGCTGCGATGCATCGCATAATGTCGTTTCCATTCAGATACATTGTAACAACACAGACTTCAGGACATAGTCAAGGAAACAGACAGGAAACTGACAGAACTTGAAGAAATCATTGTCTAAAGGGTAAATACATTACAAAAACATGTCACACCACCCTGATTTATTTATTTATTTATTTATTTATTTATTTATTTGGGGGGGGCATACAACATTTTAAAACTTTTTTAACTTTTGAAAACTATGAAGTGCTGTTTTGAAAGGAACAAACACAACTCTACATGTTCCATCATGCAGCACAGTGTTAATCTGCAGCCATGCGGCCCAACATCCATTTTGTCCAAGCCCAACATGTCCCATCATACAGCACAGTGTTAATCTGCAGCCATATGGCCCAGCATCCATTTTGTACAAGCTAAACAGATGTGCCCCCCAAACAGGCCCACAAAGGGAAAAAATGGGGTTTACAACAGCCATATTTGGTGCTGCAGACCATTTATGACAGCCATGGACTCATTTATGGTAGCTGTAAATGGCAGGGGGGACAACTAGTCTGTCCCCCTCAACTGTCTGAGGGTGCATGACCCGGCCCCTGATTTGAAAAGAAACCCTGGGGTACACAGAAAGAGCCTCCACGAAGATTGTGAATACAATTGGGCATACCCTGGGTAGCAACCTTGTCGGCTAATCTTTCTAAAACCAGATGAGACCAAAGGAACTGAAGAATGAATTAACCAGAAAGGTCTGTCAAGACCAACCATAACAATGATCTTAATAAATATTGTGGGACTTTTGAGTAATAAGAGTGTCCTCCTAGCAGACATGTGCAGGAAATACAAATGTGATATACAGTAATACCTCGCATAACGAACACATCGCATAATCTAAGATTCGCATAACGATGCATTCGTTATGCTAGGGAGATACCCCGCATAATGTAAAAAACCGTTCATTTTGCGGGTTATTGTGTATGGGAACCCCGGATAACGAACATTTTTGTTCGTTATCCGGAGCATCTCCCATTCGCTTCTGATAATGCGAAAAACCGCATAGCGACGAGCTCCGTGGAACAGAGCTTTGACATTACGCAGGGTTCTACTGTACTTCTGCTCCAGGAAACACATAGGGGGACAGCAAGATACAGATCACTGTGATATGGATATTAAATAGGCATGGTTATGTGTGTAGCTTTGCATAATTCTGGAATATTCTACTTATTTTATGTAATATATAATAACACAATCTTTACTCTTATACTATGTGCCTAGCAAATCTACAGTGGCTTATAATCATAATACAGTAAAGACAACAGACAACATCCTCAAGGACAGATTTGAAAACAAACTTCTGTATAGTGAAAAGCTGCAGTCAAAAGAATGATAAATTTAAACATTAAATGACTTTCGGGTCAAAATTGCTTCAGCTTTTGCCTAAAAGACATCAGTGGGGAGGGTGGTGGTGGACCTGGCAAATTGCTCAGGAAGAAACACTACAAATTGTTAGTAGCAGCATTACCACCAGATAGGAAAAGACAGTACAGTGTATCTTTTGTTTTTGCTAAACTGATAACTAGAAACAATGGGATAGAGATTGGACTTCTGAAGGCTGGGCAGATGGATATGAAAGCAGATAGTCTGTGAATTAACTCAGTCCAAAACTATTTAGGGTCCTTAAAGACTTAAAACCAGCATTCAAATATGAGCCTGAAAATGTAAATAACAAGAAGGTTCAAAATAAAATCCGGGGAATGGGCTTCAGTGGTGGGAGCTAAAAACAAACAAACGAAGGGGGGAACCCAGTGGCTGCTTTAATATTCCAACCTGGTTTTTAAAGGCTGTTCCTTATAGAAAGCACTGGAGAAAGCGTGATTCATCAATTACGCCCGCTCCTAGATCAGGACTCCTTTTTTATGGTCAGTCACACTCTGGTCACCTCCAGAATGGATTATTGTAACATGCTCTACATGGGGTTACCCTTGATTACCATTTAGAGGCTGCAGCTGGTTCAAAATGATGGGGTGTGGACGTTATGCCCCATGCCTCACCTTTGTTGCAGGAGCTGCATTGGCTGCTGGTGTGCCTCTAGGTGCAATTCAAGGTGTTGGTGATGACCCTTAAAGTCCTACATGGTAGTGGATCAGGGTACTTAAGAGACTGCGTCATCCCAAGGACACCTGCCTGCCCCACCAGAGCAGACCGGAGAGGCTCCTTAAAAATACCATCACCTAGAGAGGCTCGCCTCTCTAGCATCAGAAGCTTATTCGGTCTTTGCTCCGGCCCTGTGGAACCTCCTGCCGACCAAGCTCTGTTTCCAGCCAAAAATCTTCCCCTTCAGAAAAAACCTTAAAATCTGGCTGGCACAATTGGTTTGGGGTGCTGCTGGTGTGGACACCCCCCCCCCCCCATTGGCTTAAATAAAGGCCATCCCAGTTTGTGTAGCAGTGGTTGCTGGGGAAGGTATGTTATTGGTATTTTAAAGGTTTTAATGTTTTAATGGCTTTTAGATAAGCTTCTTGATTTTGTTGCTATGAATGTTTTATGTCTATATTTGAGCCGCCCGGAGTTGCCTTTACAAGAGGGCAGCAATACAAATATAATGAATGAATGAATAAATAAATAAATAAATAAATAATCTGGGAATAACATGTGTATGGATAACTGATCTATTTTCTCTAAAAGAGAATGCAACTGGGGAACTAGGCAGGAGACAGGCGCTTCTGGTAACTGCAGCCATGTGAGCATCAAGGAAAAGTGTTGGGTCCAGTAGTATCCCCAAGTTGTGTTCCTGTTTTATTACTGTGTATGGAACTTGTGCAGAGTAAGCTGTATAACATCATCTAGAGTAGACTGTCAACATTTCTGGTGAATAGCGTTTCCATTATGTTCAGATTATTCTTTAGCTTGTTTACCCCAATCACTTGTTGTGCCAGTGGTAGCCAAATCAAAGTCAATTAGGAATGTTACCTAGTGGTTGGACGGAGCTGTTTCCTTTAATTTGCAGTCTTGCTGGGCAGATATTAAAAGTCTATGTAGAGTTCTTGGTGGTGCTGAAGGGTGGCTTTTTTCACAACAAGTTGCTTTTGTTATAAGGGATATTATGCAAGGCTACTTTTTGTCTGAACACGCCTTTATTCCCTCCTTTTCAGTAGAACAGGATGGTTGCATGTTACTCATTCATGATGGGCTTCTAGCGCAGAGTCTAATTGGAATGGGGTTGGGAGAAAGATCACAAGGTTATTCATTCTATGTGGCTACTTCACCTACATATCTCAGTGAGTGAATTATCTGTTGCACAGCAAAGGAGGAATAGATGGATAACTTGTCCCAAGGTGATATGGAAGGATCTCTCTCTCTTTTTGGTATTTCGTTTTTGTCTCTTTCACAATCCTTGTCTTTTCTGTCTCCTGAATTGTACCCCAAAGCAAATCAGCCTTTTTAAAACTCCTTCTCAGTAGAACGAAAGGAGCAGACTGGGGATAGTTAGCAACTTAACCTCCAGGATGAGGGGGTGGGTTGTGTTTTAAGGCTTAAGTCAAATGTTGACATGCACACTGGGAGTGATAAGTCATCTTCCCACTGAAATCAATGAAATTTATGTTAGTGTATGCTTAGTATGGGATATCTAGCTAGAATAGTGTAATGGGTAGTGTGATGAATTAGGTACCTGGATCCAAATCCCTGCTCAGCCACAGAAACTCACTGGGGACGTGTGACTTATAAAACCACTTTTAAAATATCTTACCTTGAAAACCCCCCAGTAGGGGTCACAATGAAGAAGAAATTGAACTTGAGCCAGACATCCTGGAGAGCGAAGTCATAAAGGCCCTAAAGAGCACTGCAAACAACAAAGCTAGTGGAGATGATGGTATCCCAGTTGAATTTTTCAAAGCGCTAAAAGATGATGGCATCAAATTACTGCATTCAATATGCCAGCAGATTTGGAAAACAAAACAGTGGCCACAGGATTGGAAAAGATCAGTATACGTCCCAATCCCAAAAAAGGGCAATGCCAAAGAATGCTCAAATTATCGAACAATCGCGCTCATCCCACATGCCAGCAAGGTGATGCTCAAGATAATACAGGATAGACTTCAGCAACATGTGGAGAGAGAATTACCAGAGGTGCAGGCTGGTTTCAGAAGAGGCAGGGGGACTAGAGACCACATTGCCAACATACGCTGGATCATGGAGAAAACAAAGGAACACCAGAAACAAGTTTACTTTTGTTTTATTGACTACACCAAGGCATTTGACTGTGTGGACCACAACAAGATGTGGCAAGTAATTAAAGAGATGGGAATTCCAGAGCACCTCATATGCCTCCTGAGAAATCTGTATATGAACCAAGAAGCAACAGTTAGGACAGAACACCGAATGACAGAATGGTTTGGAATAGAAAAAGGAGTAAGACAAGGCTGCATTTTGTCACCATGCTTATTCAACCTATACACAGAGCACATAATGCGCAGTGCAGGGATGGAGGAATCACAATATGGGATTAAAATCGCTGGGAGAAACATCAATAATCTGAGATATGCAGACGATACCACCCTAATGGCAGAAAGTGAGGAAGACCTAAAGAACCTCTTGATTGGGCTGAAGAAGGAGAGTGCAAAAGCTGGCTTGAGACTCAATATCAAGAAAACCAAGATAATGGCAACAGGCCCAATCAGTTCCTGGAAAATAGACGGGGAAGAAGTAGAAGCAGTGACAGATTTTACTTTCTTAGGATCAAAGATCACTGCAGATGGGGATTGTAGCCATGAAATAAAAAGGCGACTGATTCTTGGGAGACAAGCAATGAGAAATCTGGGGAACATAGTGAAAAGCAGAGACATCACCTTGAAAACAAAAATTAGAATAGTCAAAGCAATGGTTTTCCCAGTGGTAATGTATGGATGTGAGAGCTGGACAATTAGGAAGGCTGAACGCAGAAGAATAGATGCCTTTGAAATATGGTGTTGGAGGAGGGTTTTGAGAGTCCCCTGGACAGCGAGGAGAACAAATAGGTCAATCTTAGAAGAAATTAACCCTGACTGCTCATTGGAAGGTCAAATAGTAAAGATGAAGCTAAAGTACTTCGGACATCAAATGAGAAGGGAGGATTCACTTGAGAAGGCATTGATGCTGGGAAAGGTGGAGGGCAAAAGAAGAAGGGGAAGGCCAAGGATGAGATGGCTAGATGGCATTGTAGACACAATGGGCACAGAGCTGGGAGGACTGAGGGGGATGGTGGAGGACAGAGGCGCCTGGAGAACGATGGTCCATAGGGTCGCAAAGGGTCGGAACCGACTGTGCGACTGAACAACAAAAAGGGTAACTATAAGTCAGTTCTTACTTGAAGGCACATAACATACAGACTTACTATAATGACACACACTGCATTGTACATCAGGGTTTCTCAACCTTGGGTCACCAGGTATTTTTGGACTTCAGTTCCCAGAAGCCTAGATCAGCAGGTGTGCTGACTTGGGCTTCTAGGAACTAAAATCCAAGAACACCTGGGGGCCCAAGTTTGAGAAACCTTATTGTACATCATAAAATTATGAGAAGTAAATTCATGTGCATTGCTTAGTCAGCAATATTTTTTGGCAGAAGCCATTTTGACATTTTCAGTAGCAGAGTACCATAAAAGGTCAGTAGTTATTCAGCTTGTTGATTTGTTGTTGTTATTACTAATATTGTACTTGTTATGTTTATTGGTAGAGATGGAGAGAAGCATTTGAAGGGTTTTCTTGAGGGAAATTGAGAGCTTTTTCCTGCATTTTTCAGTGGCTCAATAGTAAAACTGACACTAACATGTTTAAAACAAGCTACAACAACTAGTTCAGGCATTGCAACCTACAGCCTATGGGCCAGACCCGGCCCATGGTGGCAAATCATCTGGCCCTGGTGACAACTCTGGAGGCAGAAGCGGATGCATTTATGACAGCCGTAAACATGCCCACCACGGTTTATGGCAGTGTTTATGGCAGGGGGAACCCACATGTCTGGCCCACTCAGTAGTCTGAGCGGGCATGATCCGGCCTGTTATGCGGTAAGGTTGAGAACCCCTTAACTAGTTACTATCCTGAGTAGAAGCAACACTATCAATAATGACCTGTTGTTTGAGCAAACTAATGAGTCATGTAACTTGTTCTTTAAAAGAAAATAAAAACCAACTTTCTAAATTCTGCTCTTCGACCTACCAGTCATATACTCCAACTGTGTCTTTGTTTCTGATTGTTGGTACAATGTTGGATTTCTAATATTCTCTCAAGGAGCCAAAAAACTTTGTCAGCTACAATACTGGAATTTTATTGCTGATTTTGTCATAATGGAAGCTCTAATCCTTAATGATATTTTAAAAACAATGTCTGTTGTTCAGACTACTTTCATTTTGGCAAAAACAATGTCAATATTTTCTATAAACATCAAATAATAATGACACTATCCCATAATTAAACTAATATACTAATATCCTAGTACTGTAGTTACATTTTGTCCAAGTGGAAACATAACATAACATACAAAATAATAAGCCAAGTCTAAGACAGCTCTATTCTATAGCAACATCTGGTTGAAGTTAGGAATTATAGCTCTGTCAGCATTTTCAGTTAACACCTACCTCTGAAACTTAAAACACCATACTTGGTTTCTATTGCAGTGTAAACTTAAGCATATATGTTGCCAAGCCAGAAATACATAAGGAAAAAAATCTTTTCAACATCTTGACAGGCTCTGGTATAATTAGCTCTGAAGAAACAAATGTAAACAATAAGATTATCATATGGTATTTAGGTCAGTTGCTGTGAGATATTTCCAGGAAAGTTTACAATGTGTATGTTTTCATTGATATGGATGTGAAATTTCTCATAAATAAATAAAGTGTATGGTATGAGCTTGGGTTAATGGACTAGTTTTACGAGTTCCACCTAGGTTTATTTACTGTGGCCAATCTAATCTAGGGCCTTCCCCTAGTGTCAAGGTGAGAGAGTGAACTGTGAGAGCAAGGCACATAAGGAAGAGTCATAAGACATCAAGTTTGTTCTGATTTATGAAGACTAAAAGACCCTGATTTTTGAAGACCTGATATATACAGGTGAAACTCGGAAAAGTAGAATATTGTGCAAATGTTCATTCATTTCACTTAAAGGTGAAACAAATATATGAGATAGACTTACTACATGCAAAGCGAGAGATGTCATGCCTTAATTCTTTACAACTGTGATGATCATGGCGTACAGCATACATGAGATTATATGATGATTATGGGGTACATGAGATTGGGGGGTTGGGTTTTTCATAAGATGTAAGCCATAAGCATCAATATTATAACAAAATAAGGCTTGAACTATCTCGCTTTGCATGTAATGGGTCTAGCTCATATATTTATTCCACCTTTTAAGTTGCATTACTGAAACTGAATGAACATTTGCACGATATTCTAATTTTCCGAGTTTCACCTAGTGTGGTGTAGTGAATAGAATGATGGACTAGGACTCTGGAGATTAGGGTTTGAATCCCAGTTGGCCATGGTAACTCAGCTGAGTGAAACTGGTAAAAAACATCTTTAAATATTTCACTTACCTTGAAAGCCCTATTAAGGTAACCATAAGTTGGTTATGACTTAATGGCACATAACTATGAATTAATAATCACTAGAAGATTATATCTTGAACCGCCCAGCTCATGTCTTGCAAGCTAGAGGGTACATCTTCCTTTGTTGAACATTAGCTCTTCCTTTTTCCTTCTGCTTTTCATTTCTGCTAGCATTACCTATCTTGAAATGTACCAGGGATAGGGAGAGCAAAGCAAAAAAGTGCAGCTGTTTGTATCACAGTGCTAGATACAGGTCAAATGGCTCTTCTTGAAAACCAGTTTACTTCCTCCTAATACTGGTGATGATATTACTATCCATTTCCCTCCTCCCATTATGCTATTATTCTGCTGTACTGAATTAATGTATATTTCTTGGCTCTTAGTAATGTTTTGACACATGGCTTTCGTTGTATTGACATGACACACCATGGTGAGAGAGAGTAATCTCTGTCAGTTGAAGATTTGGGTTCTGTTTTAGAATATGTCAAGCGCATGAGAAGACTAGAAGTGGATCCATGCTCCCTTACTTAGCATTTTGTTTCCCGTTGTCAGAAGTGGGGTCATTCACTGCTGCACCAAGTACAGTATTCTGCTTTGGGGTCTTTGGGCATCTTTCTTTACTGGCAAAATAGCACTTCTGTGTTTTATGGCCCTATGACAGCCCTCGGAGCTTTTTCAATTTAATCTGTTCTCATTTCAAGGTAATATTTGGGCAGTACAACTGATTCTTCCTTTCTTCATTTATAGGATACTGGAGTTGGCAAATCTAGCATAGTTTGTCGTTTTGTTCAGGATCATTTTGACCACAATATTAGCCCCACTATTGGGTAAGTAGTATGTATGTTTTCAAACTTCGGGAAAGCTAAATAAACACTACTACTAAAAAAACTTTCACATTTCAAGATTCAAAGAGATAAACATGTTTGTATTAATTGTTCTAAGTGTTATATAATACAAAAAGTTTGTGTGAGTAAGCATTTTGACTTCCTGTTTAAGTCATGCCAGTTCCGAACCACTATCCAGCATGGACATTAAACTGTTAGTTATTGTGCAACATGCTTTCTTTCTTTTTCATCATCTAAGACCCCAAAAGGAAAGTGGATTTAGCTGCCCATCCTTTAAAAGAGGGGATTGGGAAGCTGCAGCCTTCTAGATGTTATCAGACTCCAACTACCATTAGACCCAGTAAGCTTGGCTGGCACATTGGAATGATGGGTGTAGTAGCATACCTGTCAACTATCCCGTTTTCCCCAGGAAAACCCCTTATTTTTACCCCTCTTCCCGCCCCTCCCGTTTTATTAATTTCCCCGTATTTTCCCTTATTTTATTTTTTAAATATCCTGACCGGAGCCCTCACAGGCGAAGCTGCAGCATTTTTTCTAGCCACCAGAGGTCGCTGTGTGGCAGGCTTTTCGCTTGTGGAAGGGGAGAGAGAGAGGGTGGGGTGGGGGGGCGTTCTGTAGTTTCTCTTTTCCTTCCCTGCCACATGGTCGTCATGGAGGCTGCTTCGTTTTGGCAGCTGGGAGCAGGAGTCTACTCTAGATGAGCGATATATTTCATATATGCAGGGGCAAATCAGTGGGGGGGGGGGTGTTGCCTGATCACTATATGAGAGAGAGGGGGGGATTAATCCCTTGCTTCTCCACACTAATTGGGGTGTGTATGGTTGCCCGATCACTATATGAGAGAGAGGGGGGGGGATTAATCCCTTGCTCCTCCACACTAAATGGGGGGGGGGTGTTGCCTGATCACTATATGAGAGAGGGAGGGGGAATGAATCTCTTGCTCCTCCACATTAATTTGGGGGGAGGGGTGTTGCCTGATCACTATATGAAAGAGAGGGGGGGATTAATCCCTTGCTCCCAGTCAGCATTTTAGTCACTTAAGACACTGAGTAAACAAGAAAGAAAACAAAACAAAAGTCCCCCAAGAAGATGCCCATTGCATCTACAATACCATCTAACCATCTTATTTTTGGCCACCCCCTTCTTTTGTCCTCCACCTTTCCCAGCATCAAGGCCTTCTGAAGTGAATCCTCTCTTCTCATTTGATGTCCAAAGTACTTTATCGTCATCTTTACTATTTGACCTTTAATGAGCAGTCGTGGTTGATTTCTTCTAGGATCGACCTATTTCTTACACCACATTTCAAAAGCATCTATTTTTCTGCACTCAGCTTTCCTAATGGTCCAGCTCTCACACCCATACATTACCACCAGGAATACCATTGCTTTGACTATGCAATTTTTTGTTTTCAAGGTGATGCCTCTACTTTTAACTAGGTTCCCCAGGTTTCTCATAGCTTGTTTCCCAAGCATCAGTCGCCTTTTTATTTCATGGCTGCAATCACCATCTGCAGCGATCTTTGATCCTAAGAAAGTAAAATCTGCCAGTCGTATCCAACTCTAGGGTGCAGTGCTCATCTCCATTTACAGCCAAAGAGCCAGTGCTGTATGTGTTTGCAGACATTTTCATGGCCATGTGGCAGGCATGACTAGAGCTCAGCAAGTCACATGGCTATATTTGGCCATGCCCACAGATTTGGCCACACCCACAGAGGGGTGTGGCCAAAATCTCCCTTATTTTCAAATCCAAAACTTGACAAGTATGGTAGTAGTCCAACAAAACATAGGTTTCCTTTCTGGTGGACCAACTTCAGGTGGTCTTGGATGAAACCAACTACCTGGATGGATCCATTCCAGTCAGGATTTAGGCCACTCCATGGCACCGAAACCATGCTGGTTGCGCTGTAGGATGATCTTCTCCAGAAAGCAGACAGGGGGCTTCATCTCTCCTGGTGCTCCTGGATCTCTTGGTGGCTTTTGATACCGTTGACCATGGTATCCTACTGGGTTGTCTGTCAGAGATGGGGAGTCAAGGCACTGTCTTATAGTGGCTTGACTATTTATTTATTTTTCTGATTTATATTGCCACCCAACTCCGAAGACTGGGCGGCTCACAGAAAATAAAAACCAATTAAATTTAAAAAAACACAATAAAAAACCCATTAAAACTGCCACCAAAAATTACTCCAACCCCTACAGATTAAAAGAGATTAAAAGAGGGAGAGAGTGTTCTTACTAAATCAGACAGCAGGCAGGGGTCACCACATCACTGGTGCCCCACACCTGCTTTGCCAGCCAGGTTTTTAGCCCTTTCATGAAGGACAGCAACTCCATCTGGAGACACAGCTCAATTAGCAGGCGGTTCCAAAGGGCCGGAGCAGACACAGAGACAGCCCTCCTTCTGGTGCTAGAGAGACGAGCCTCCCTAGCAGATAGCACAATGAGAGAGCCTCTCTGGTCTGCTCTGGTGGGACGGACAGGGTGATGCGGACTCTTAAGTATCCTGGCCCACTACCATGTAGGACTTTAAAGGTAATTACCAGACCCTTGAATTGCACCTGGAGGCACACTGGCAACCAGTGCAGCTCCTGAAACAGTGGCGAGGCACGGGCATACTGTCCTCTTTCCTGGTTGGTCGTTCCCAGAGAGTCCAGATTGGGGAGTTTATGTCTACTCCTTGTGCCCTACAATGGGGTGTTCCCCAGGGGTCTATTATCTCCCCATTATTATTTAATGGGCTGTTGCCGGGCTATTTTAAATTGTGTTGTAAGGTTTTTTTTTTGGTAATGTATGTAAAAAAATGTTATTCTGTAATTTTTCAAATTTTTTTTATTTATGCACAATTTTTGTGCGTTGCCGGGCTGTTATAAACTGTGATCAGCTTTTTTTTGTTTTTGTTTTTTGTGGATTAAAAAAAGAACAAAGGATAATACAATTTTTTCAAATTGTTTTATTTAACCAAATAATGTTTTAGTTTGTGGGTGTTTTTTTAAATAGTTGTACCGTAGGTAATAATTTTAAAAATGTGCAAGTACATGTTTTTCACATTCAATGTTTTTAAACTGTGTTTAGATGTTTTGGGTTTTTATTTGAGTTAAAACTCAGCACAGGATTTTAGAAATCTTTTTATTTTATTTTTTTGACATGTGTTTGTGATTTGTGTAAAATTGTGATTTATTGTTATGTTTTTGACTTGTTTTTACTCTTATAGCCTCTAGGTGGGGGTGTTGAGTCTTTTTGAGTTGTTTTTACTATTCTGCCCTGCAGGTGGGGCTGCTAGGGGTTTTGCTTTCATTGCACGTGTTTTTTCTCTCCTGGCCTCTGGGTGGGGCTTCTTCCGGTAAGTAGTCTCTTTGTTTCTTCATTTCTGTTCCGGTCGTCGTGGAGGGAGTACATGCTGGTGAGTTGTCTGGTTTTTCTTCTTCTGAGGTTTTTCTTTGTTTTGTTTTTATGGTTGTTGGCTGGGAGGTGTTTCTGTTTGTTCTTTTTTGTCTTGGTTGGGTTTTAGGTTTGTGTAATTGGTTTGGTTTTTCTGGTTTTGTTTAATTTTTCTTATTTCGTTGTTTATTTTTGTAATTAGTTGTTGATTGTGAGATTGTGGTTTTCTTCATGCTGTAGTTAGGTGTTTTGTTTGTTTTGTCATTTTGTGGAAGTTTTTGTTTGTATATTTTGTGGTTTATTTATTTTTGTTTATTAATGGGTTTTTGAGTACTGCAGGACGGAAATGAGCTCCCGTCTTCATCCCAGCTCCTGCCAACCTAGCAGTTCGAAAGCAAGAAATTGCAAGTAGATAAATAGGGACCACTTTGGTGGGAAGGTAACAGCGTTCCGTGCGCTCCGGTGTCTAGTCATGCCTGCCACATGACCACGGAAATGTCTGCAGAAGCAGACAGCGCTGGCTCTTCGGCTTAGAAACAGAGATGAGCACTGCACCCTAGAGTCGGATACGACTGGCTTTCGAGCAAGGGAAACCTTTACCTTTACCTTTTAAATTTAAATTTATTTTTGTTTTATTATTTTTAATAGTTTTGGTGTTTGTTTTTGTTGGTTACTTTGCCTTGTTTATTGTGTATGTTGGTGGTTAGGGGTAGTTTTGGTGTGCGTGCACACACACACTGGGCAGGTTTGAAATGTGCAGCCCAGTAGGTGTGTGTGTATGTGAGTGAGTGAGTGAGAGAAAGAGGAGGCTGCAGTTGAGGTCGGAGGCTGCGCCCGGGTGAGTACCTCCAGGAGGCGAAGGCAGCGACCGGAGCCCCGTTCACTGCCTTTGCTTCCCGGGGAATTGGTTCGCTTTCAGGGGGGGGGGCAAGTGCACCAGTACCTTCCCCCTGGTTGAAAGTGAAACACTTCCTCGGGAAGTAAAGGCAGCGACCGGAGCCTTGTTCGCTGCCTTTGCTTCTCTGGGAATTGGTTTGCTTTCAACCGCGGGGGGTCAAGGTAAGTGGGGTGGGGTACAGGGACTGGGGGGACACGGGGGTGGGTGGGCGTTATGGTTCCCATTGTGCTCCTGTTGCTTTTTGTGAGTATATTTTTCGCGCGCCGGGTTTCTCAGCGTTCTGCATGCTCATGGCGCGCAGGACGCTGGGACTTGTAGTTTTGAATTTGAGGTTTGCGTTCATGCGCTGGTTTTTTTATGCAGCTCAATTTCAATTGGCTGCGACGCATTTCCCAATGTTCTTTTTGCTTGCGCCTCTCAGCCTGATTGGCTCTGGCGCGGCGCAAAGAATATTGGGAATTGAAGCCCTTTTTCTTTGTGTTCGTGGGGCTCCTGCCCCACTGGTGCGTTTCTCAAACATTTGTTGACCTCCAGACCCGGTTCGGGCGAGTGCAGGAGGCTCGGTACGGGCTAGTGTGGCCGGGTGCAGGAGCCTTTATCACATTCCAATGGTTAACGCTTGGATTTATAGGTATAGATCTACGTCAAGCTGCTGGAGGGATCATCCCGGGATTTGGAGTGCAGTGTCACCAATACATGGATGACACCCAACTCTACCCTTCCTTTTCATCCTTGGCAGTGGATACAGTCTGGTGCCTGGACGACTGCCTAGCGGCCATAATGGAATGGACCAGAGTTAACAAGCTGAAGCTGAACCCTGACAAGATGGAGGTTCTGGAGTTGGAGAGTCCATCTGCCCAACTGGGTGATCTGGCCCCTAGGTTGGGGGGAGGAGGACTGCTCTCGCTCCTAGGGACCAGGTTCGCCACTTAGGTGTCATATTAGATCCCCATTTGACCCTTGAAATGCAAATTGTGGCGGTATGCAGAGCCGCTTTTTTCCAACTGCACCAGATTGCTTTGTTGCATCCCTACTCGGACAGACAGTCTCTCATAACACTAGTTATCTTGCTGGTAGTCTCACGTATTGATTACTATAATGCTTTTTTTACGTGGGGCTTCCCCTGTGCCTGTTAGGAGGCTCCAACGAGTTCAGAATGCAGCAGTCAGGCTGGTTATAGGAATGAGAAAATTTGTTCACATTTCTCCAGCCTTAGCAAGGCTGCACTGGCTCCCAGTTTCTTTCTGTATCAGGTACAAGGTGTTAGTTCTAACATTCAAAGCCCTAAACCAGGGATGCCCAAAACATTTTGCGCCGTGGGCCGGTGATGTGGTTCAGGGGGACAGTCATGTTTTAGTGGGCCGGTCACGTGGTTCTTTCCACTGGAAGCGGAAGTAAAGCACGCCTTGCAGTCTGTTTTGCAACAGGATGAGATAGATTTTTTAGGCTGCCATTTTCTTTGCTTAAACCAGGGGTGCCCAAACTACGGCCCACAGGCCAGATCTGGCCCCTGACACCAATTCATCTGGCCCTGCCGCCCTCATTACTCCCAGAAGTGGAAGTAAAACACAGAAAAATGTCTACCTCTGTTTCATTAACTACATCAAAGCCTTTTATTATATGGATAACAATAAACTGTGGCAAGTCCTTAAAGAGATGGGAGTACCAGACCTCACCTGTCTTCTGAGAAATATGTATGTGGGTGAAAAAGCAACCGTTTGGACAGGATACGGAACAACTGATTGGTTTAGAATAGGAAAAGGAGTACGGCAAGGCTGTATATTGTCACCCTGCTTATTTAACTTATATGCAGAGTACATCATGTGTAATGCAGGGCTGGAAGAAGCACAGGCTGGGATTAAGATTGTTGGGAGAAATATCAACAACTGGAGATATGCAGATGACACTACCCTAATGGCAGAAAGCGAAGAAGACCCAAAGAGCCTCTTGATGAGGGTGAAAGAGGAGAGTGCAAAAGCTGGCCTGAAACTCAATATATAAAAAAAACCTAGATCATGCCATCTGGCCCCATCACTGCCTGGCAAATAGAAGGGGAAGAAATGGAAGCAGTGACAGACTCTACCTTCTTGGGGTCTAAGATCACTGCAGATGGTGATTGCAGTCATTAAATAAAAAGTTGCTTACTCCTTGGGAGGCAAGCTATAGCAAACCTTGGTAGCATAATCAAGGTAGCATAATAAAAAGAAGAGACATCACCCTGCCAACAAAAGTCCCCATAGTTAAAGCAATGGTCTTTCCAGTAGTAATGTATGGCTGAGAGAGCTGGACCATAAGGAAGGCTGAGTGCAGAAGAATAAACACCTTCAAACGGTGGTGCTGGAGAAGACTCTTGAGAGTCCCCTAAAATGCAAGGAGATCAAATCAGTCAATCTTAAAGGAAATAAACCCTAACTGCTCATTGGAAGGACAAATACTGAAGCTGAAGCTCAAGTACTTTGGCCACCAAATGAGAAGAGAGGACTTGCTGGAGAAGGTCTTGATGTTGGGAAAGATCGAAGGCAAAAGGAGAAGGAGGTGGCAAAGGAAGAGATGGCTAGATGGCATTGTTGACACAGTGGGCGTAGAGCTGGGCAGACTACGGAGGATTGCAGATGACAGAGGAGCCTGGTGTGCAGTAGTCCATGGGGTTGCAAAGGGTCGGACTCAACTGTGCGACTGAACAACAATATGCAAAACCAAATAACACTGGATGGGGTAATGATGATATCCCATTCCCCTCCCTCTGCTAAACCACTATTTTGCCATGAACAGAGCCTTTCTTGAACAGATGCTCATTTCTTGTTTTTCTAAAAACTTAACAACGGTTCTACTTTGTTCTGAACACTGGAATATGTTGTAGCATTAATTACTATGTTCTGGCCAGCTAGTGTAGATCATTCTGGCAAATAATGACAGGCTGTGGTTCAGAAGCAAATGATCAAAAACAGAAAGTAAATTATTTCCAGCATCATGACAAGTGAAATAGACAGAATACATACTAGTGCATAACATTAATGGGGGATTAGTTCCTTGTTAGAATTAGCAACTAAGCTAAGATCATTAAATCACACAGATTTCTTGGGCAGAAATAACAGTCAATTACTGTACCAATAAAGAAAAAGCAGAATGCCTCCGTTAGTACTTAGAATAAAGACAATTAGACTGAAGAAATTGGATTTACAAGGTAATGGTACGTCTTTCACACATCTGGCAGTCCCAGCAATTGAAATGAAGAATTTTTTATTTCTTGGTTTCACAGTGAAGACCAAGTGTTAAAATTAGGCACTGGCACTTCTGCTAGCAAGGATGCTATAACTGCATCTGCTGTACAAATCTAAACTATTCCTTGTTTCCACTTCTTGCAACATCCTTTTGCATAACAGACTTTCCTTCATAAAGCAGATTTTCAAAACAGGCTTTTCCTCTACCTTCCCCTTTCTTGTAGCAATGAGCAGTTCTTCTTTTGGTAATGAGGTTTTAAACACAAATACCAACCAGTTTATTATATTTTCAGCCTAAATCTGACCATATTTCTCCCTAAGTACCGTTGGGAATGCAATACATTTGAGTATACACTGTATGCATTTTTTTATTTTCCAGTTTTAAAAAATATTGATGAGAATTTAAAGATCTTGAGTGTGTAAAATCAAAATCTCTGATTATCAAGTAATTAGAAACAAAACATTACTTGCAACTCCAGATTATTTTACAAGGACATGCATTTACTTTCCATTTGGAAGGCTACCTATTGCCTGGATTCTTGTCTCCTGACAAATCGTTTGTTGTAAGACTGATTCCTATATTACATTAGGAATCATTTATTAATAATCAGCAAAAATTGTTTTTAAATAATGTACTGGTTTTCTTGCATCTTTTAGCGCTTCTTTCATGACTAAAACTGTGCCTTGTGGCAATGAACTTCATAAGTTTCTGATTTGGGATACAGCAGGGCAAGAGCGGGTAAGTATAATTCAAGTATTGTTTGATTTAAAGGTGTTAAAAAGATTCAAGAAGAGATGTTAATACTTGGAACTTTTGAAAATCAGTAACTTATCAGTTCACCATGTGTTGGAAGCAGTTTCTTCTTTGCTTCCTCTTTTACCCCATCCGGTGTCGAGGGAAGCAGCTTGATAGCACATAATACACATGCACATGCACACATACACACACAGCTTCATTTAATATAAATTTGTTACTGTTTCCCTTGGTATTGATAACATGTCTGCTGATGAAGAAAAACAGAGGAAAGTATATTTTGTGAACTTCTAGACTTGCAGAAGAAGCATAGAGACATTACTCAGAATCCTGCTGGTGTTTGCATAAGATTTGAGTAACTTGCTGCAGTTAATTGCATCTAGTTGACAAGAAACTGGAATGGGTCTTGGTTGCATGCCTGGTAATGGGCTCACATGTGTAACTAAAATTTGCCATTTTCACCTCATTAGTTAGTTGCAATTATCTGTGACAAGTTATGCACCAATCAGATTCTTGTAATTATCAAGCATTCTTATATTTTAACCTCCTTCTGATTTTGGTATAGTTTATAGTCTGTGTTTTTATAGGCCAGCCATACATTAGTTCAACTCAATTCATTTGCGCTTATTTCCTAGCAAGTTTGTGTAGAGTTTCAGAATTACGTTTCTCCCCAGAATTAAAATTACTATCTGCGTCATTTAGTAAATGAAGCTACTCACTTAATATTTGGACTAAATTTATATACTGTAATTTTTGTTCGTTTTAAACCTGGGAATTTCTGGAGAATGTACTGTACTATTCATTTCTCTTTTGGAATGAACAAATTTTATTACAAAGTAATAGACTGAATGCAATTGTCTGAGCCAGAGTAGAAATATAGGGTCAATATGATTGACATTGCATTTATCAAAGTTTCATTGATACAAATTCTGCTCATGTTTGGGTTTAGCCTACTGTATTCATGTGTTTCTACTGTTTCCTCACACCATTGGCTTCTTTTTCTTTTTGAAAAATGAACAGAATCATGTTAATGAAGACAATGCAGAATCCCCTGGAAGGTTCTCCTTGTTACTGGTAGCACATAGATCATAACATCTGGTGTACAGTCTTCGTGTAACTGATTGTGCTGAGGGCAGTATGCCAGAGAGAGAGGATTGTCTTTGAACTTATGGGTTTTCTAAACAAGATTTTGATTAAAGTATTTAAATGCTCTGGTTCTGTTCAATTCTACTGCTATGTTGTTAGGTTCCAGCATTGCATAAATAGAGGATTAAATTCAAAGTTACCTTTTCTCCACATACAGTACCTTGTACTAGACCAGGAATTCTCAACCTGCGGCCCGTGGGTTGGATGCAGCCTGCGGCACCATTTCATGTGGCCCTCCACCACACCAGGAAGTGCCATGTGGTGTAGGAAGGGCAAAATGGCCGTCCGGCCCCCAAAACCTCTGAGGGAGCATGACCTGGCCCCTGGCTTAAAAAGGTTGAGAACTCCTGTACTGGAGTATTATTTGAGAAAAATCAGTCTTAGGTCTTATGAACACTTAACTCTAGAGTGAATCTAATTGAATCTGGTAGGACTTCATTCTAAATAGGCATGCTGAGGTTTCTGACCATGCAGTTGGTATATGTAAAGCATGCATGTTTGCAGTTCTAGGTGAAATGTTTTTCACTTGTTTGGAACATGCACACTTTAAAGTATACAGTATTATTATTATTTTTAATTGAATTTATATCCCGCTCTATTCAGACCCACGGCCAACTCAGAGCAGCTAACAACATATTAATGTACATACTATTACAATATAATGATACAAATTCACAATAAATAATCAATACAGTTACAAAGAAAACAATATTCCACAATGGTACAGTATCAACAGTATACAGTATATATTTTCCCAGTGTTGTGGCTGTTTGTGAAGATTTTGTTGTTCTTTGATCGCGTTTTAATCTTAGCATGTTATTGAAGTTAAAGTATAGAAATACCATCAAAGCCTATTCATAGATGCCTTTTTATGAAATGCATTTGGTAAGCAATGGAAACTAAAGTGCTTTTAAATAATTCACTATTCCTTGAAGGGCAAGTATCCTGTTGGAAGCTGTGGTTAACTTCTTATTGATTTGTTCTGGCCTTTGAGGCACAAGTGGAGTTTTGATTCCCTTATTGTGTGAAATATCTGTGTCCTTTACTTGTTACATAGGTCAGCTCTTTCTGTGTGCAGTAAACAGGATGATGCAAGTGTATAAGTTGATTGTTTGTGTTTGGGCTCATCTAGATCTAAGGACATTTTTTTCCTATCCTAAAGCTCTAAGTTAAGCAACTTAAGTGGATTGGAGACATCTATTCATTCAGACGGTGTTCTTTTTACCTTTTCATCTCACTTATTAAAGCAGGTTGTCTTAACTTTTCTGTGGCTACACATCCAGCAAATTCCTCTACAAGCCATAGTTAGCAATCTAAATTCCTATAGTACAAGAAAATAGAACAATAAAAAATGGAAATGATTTACCATACAAGATACTATTGCTACTAGTTTAAGCAGCTGATTCTTCATTCCTTGGGAGATGGTAAAACAGCACTACAAATTATGTCATGAATACTCTCCAGAACCATGTACAGCTTAAGCTGGCTGATTTCTGATTTCTGGTAATGTTGGAAAACACTATCACCAACAACCTACTCTTCCATGTCTTTCATCACAGGGCCGCCATCAGAAATTTCTGGGCCCCATACTGAGCAATCCTACCCCCCCCCCACACACACACATAGTAATGTTACAGTTATGGCCGGTGGCAGCAGGGCCCTGTCAGCTCCGGGCCCTATTCGGCAGTACTGGTAGTACTGTCCTGATGGCGGCCCTGTTTCATCAAACTACTCACTTTAGTTTGAACTTACTGGCTTACTACTACAGCTGAAGAATGAGGAAACATTTACTTCATAATCAGTTAAATAGCCCTTTAGATATTTGAAGATGGGTTCCATTATCCCTTTTTTTTACCTCTCTTCTCCTGACTAAGCTTACCTAGATCTTTACTCACATGCTATTAATTTAATTTTAATTTAATTTAATTTTCGCGCTTATATACCGCTCACTCAGGCGAACCCGACTCAGGGCGGTTTACATAGCGGGCAATAATACGAAATACAGTAACATAACATACAATAAATACAGCAAAAAATCAATCACCAAAAGTACAATTACAAATCCCTGTCCGCAAAAATTATATATATATATATATATATATATATATATATATATATATATATATATATATATATATATATATATATATACACACACACACACACACACACACACACACACACACACACACACACACACACACACACACACACACACACACACACACTACAATATGCACTACATGTGCACTACAATACAGTTTCTAACAATACATCAAATAAGGTACAATACAATAAAATCCTAAACATCAGTTAATCACATCAAAGAGTACAAAATATTAAAAAAAAATTCAAACGTCAAATAACAATATAAAAAATATACCCAGCACAGTCCTTTTAGTCCTTCCAGAAGGGGGGGTGGGTGGAACAAAAGCATGCACAAGTCCTGAAGCTCCAAGCCGACCAGCCTCCTCGCCTCCACCGAGGCCCAGACCATGGCAAGTCCAGCCGCCCGCCGCGGCTGGCCCCAAATCCTAGCCAACAACAAGAAGATGGTAGCGAAGCATCCCAGGGGGCCAACCAGGACAACCCGCAGCATCTCCCACCTGTCTCCACTCCTGGGAGCCGGTGGCGTGGACTCCCGGGCAAGACAGGGAGTCCCTCTCCGCGACGGCGGCGTCTCCCCTTTTTCTGCTCTCTGGGTGGGCCGGCCCAGAGAGCGAAGTCAGCTGGGGGGGGTGGCTCTCCCACCTGTCTCCACTCCCGGGAGCCAGTGGCGTGGGCTCCTGGGCAAGACAGGGAGTCCCTCTCCGCGACGGCGGCGTCTCCCCTTTTTCTGCTCTCTGGGTGGGCCGGCCCAGAGAGCGAAGTCAGCTGGGGGCGGGGGGCGGTGGCTCTCCCACCTGTCTCCACTCCCGGGAGCCGGTGGCGTGGGCTCCCGGGCGAGACAGGGAGTCCCTCTCCACGACGGCGGCGTCTCCCCTTTTTCTGCTCTCTGGGTGGGCTGGCCCAGAGAGCGAAGTCAGCTGTGGGGGGGGGGGGGCGGTGGCTCTCCCAACTGTCTCCACTCCCGGGAGCCGGTGGCGTGGGCTCCCGGGCGAGACAGGGAGTCCCTCTCCACGACGGCGGCGTCTCCCCTTTTTCTGCTCTCTGGGTGGGCGGGCCCAGAGAGCGAAGTCAGCTGTGGGGGAGCGGTGGCTCTCCCACCTGTCTCCACTCCCGGGAGCCGGTGGCGTGGGCTCCCGGGCGAGACAGGGAGTCCCTCTCCACGACGACGGCGTCTCCCCTTTTTCTGCTCTCTGGGTGAGCCGGCCCAGAGAGCGAAGTCAGCTGTGGGGGGGCGGTGGCTCTCCCACCTGTCTCCACTCCCGGGATCCGGTGGCTATCATCTCTTAAGGATATCTTGGCTGCTCTTATTTAGAAATATGGTAAAGGTAAAGATTTCTCTTGATCGAAACCAGTCGTATCCAACGCTAGGGTTCAGTGCTCATCTCTGTTTCAAAGCTGAAGAGCAAGTACTATCTGCTTCTGCAGACATTTCCGTGGTCATGTGGCAGGCATGGCTAGACACCAGAGCACACGGAACGCTGTTTACCTTCCCACTGAAGTGGTCCCTATTTATCTACTTGCAATTTCTTGCTTTTGAACTGCTAGGTTGGCAGGAGCTGAGAGAGAGATGGGTGCTCAAACTGTCATGCACTATCTGGGTCTTGAACTGCCGACTTTTCAGCCTTCCAGCTAACAAGATGAGCTTCTTAACCACTAAGCCACCACAGCCCCTAACTTTATAATATGTACTCTTAAAGATGTATTTATTATTCTAGTTCAATTCATTAAAATGTCATATTGTTAGATGATTTTTATAGAGATAGAGGAATGTAATAAACAGCAAGTAGTCACAAGTGATGCAGTTTAAAGATGCTAACGTTACCCAGCATTGCTTGTTGAACCGTGGAAGTAGAAGATATCTCTTCTTCTTTCTGAAACTATTTTCTGTTCAATTTTTCATAGTTTCATTCATTGGCACCAATGTATTATCGTGGGTCGGCAGCAGCTGTTATAGTTTATGATATCACCAAACAGGTAAGTTATCCAGTCAGAGTGGTTGCTGGTATGTAGCTTACTGAATGATTCAGTTTCAACTACTGTGTGAGTAGTCTGTAGTAGGGAATTTTTTTTCTTTGGGCTAGTCCTTCCTGTTAGTAGCAGAATATGAGGTTTTAAAAAAAACCTAGTAGCACTGAAATGTAAAGAGATAAGTTCAGTCTCATCAACTCTTGCTCTTGTTAGTTATTTTGCACACAAACTAGCACTTTTTATGAAAAAACACTTTAGAAACATTTAAAATAAAAAAATATTTACTTACAGTTGCCAGCTGTAGTTACAGTCAGAAGGGGGAAATGCAGCATGCAAAGTACCTTACTTACGTATTACTTACAGAAAGGTCAGAGGAAGAAGGTAAAGGTAAAGATTGCCCTTGCTCGAAAGCCAGTCATATTTGACTCTAGGGTTCAGTGCTCATCTCTGTTTATAGCCAAAGAGCCAGCGCTGTCTGCATCTGCAGATGTTTCCATGGACATGTAGCAGGCATGCCTCAACACCGAAGTGCACTGTTTACCTTCCCACCGAAGTGGTCCCTATTTAACTACAGTACTGGCAATTTCTTGCTTTCGAACCGTTAGGTTGGCAGGAGCTGGAACAGAGACGGGAGCTCACTCTGTCCTGCAGTACCTGGGAATCGAACTCTGACCTTCCAGCGAGCAATTTCAATGTCTTAACCACTTGAGCCACTGCAGAAGAAATGCTATCAGTAAAAACAATGGAAGCAATAAAAACAGGGAAATGGAACACTGGCTTGCCTCAAATGCCAGAGGCGGGAAAAGAACTATTAATCAAGTTAGTGGCAAAAGAAATCTTATTAGGCTGTAAATTTATATTAATGTTTCAGGATTCTGACCTTCTGGAGCTTTTAGCTAACATAAACATATCCAGTAAGTCCTTTGCTGTTGCCTCATGTGTTTAACTTAGGATTCATTTTATACACTGAAGAAATGGGTAAAGGAACTAAAAGAACACGGTCCAGAAAACATTGTAATGGCCATCGCTGGAAACAAGTGTGATCTTTCTGACCTTAGGTAATGTATGCAAACTTTTGTTTCCCAATTGCTTGGTTTCCCTCGTCATCTTCTTCTATAATAAGTGAAAAGACAACCGCAGTATTGAGTGATGCATATCTTCTGCTGTATTGGCACAAAACCATACTGTGAAAGTGGCGAGCCAGCCAAGAAAGAGTGGAGGAAATTGTCAAAGCTTAAATCTCTTGGGATGGGCTCAAAGTTATCTATGTAAAGCACACTGCTGACTTTGACTTTCTAGCCCCAAAAGATTCTCGGTTCTTTTTGCCAAAAATTTGAGAGTTGTCCAAGAAAATGTATGAACCCACACGCATTATTATTATTTTTATCATTATTAATTGGATTTTTACCCCGCTCTACTCAAACCAAGGCTGACTCAGAGCAGCTACAACAGTTCAATATACATACTATTACGATCAATAAATACAATACAGATACAAAGTATAAGAGCAGAAAATACATAGTATCCAAAAATGTTACAAAATCCCAGATCGAATAATACAAGAAGAACAATAAAATAAAATGCAATACAGTAAAGATAATATATAATAGACAATAATCGCCCCACCGACAGAAAAAACCACAGATGACACCCAGCACTCACCCCAATCACCCCCAAAAAAACGGAGAGGAAGGGTAGTGGGAGCAATGGACCCCTTTCACCAAGATCCAAGTCCAGAATACTTACCAATGGCATGGGGGAGGGGGGGTCTCAAGCACTCGCGAAGGTGGACTTCGGCGGCTCCTACCTGCCTCGACTTCCCAGGACCTATGGTGTGGGTCCTGGGGCGAGGCAGGCAGCATTTGCAGCAGTAGCGGCATCTTTGGGGCTCACCTGGCCTTGGGAGCCCCCTTTATCCTCCCCGCCAGGTGGAAGGAGGCGGGGAGAGACAGCCTCACGGCAACAGCATAATGGCGTATTCGGGGATCACCTGGCCTCGGGAGCCCCCCTTAACCTCCCCGCCAGGTGGAAGGAGGCGGGGAGAGACAGCCTCGCGGCGGTGGCGAAATGGCATCTTCAGGGCTCACCTGGCCTCGGGAGCCCCCCTTAACCTCCCCACCAGGTGGACGCATGCAATTTCTTATTTTATAGATCTAAACCCTTTTCAATACCAAGACTGTAAAGCAACTCAAGCTAACCATCGATACGTGATGTAAGATGTTATGTGTTAGAATGACCTAAGTCTCCCAATTCCTCATAGTTTTTTTGATTAACAGAAGAACTAAGTCCCATAAATGTCAGAAAACATCTCAGTTCAATGCCTAGCCCAGTGTTCTTTTTCATTCTCTATTCTGTCCTCCAATGTATATTTTTCCTCTCTAGCCAGCCCTCTCCTCCTAACCCGGTGCTCATTCTTCCTTCCCTGTCATTGAGAACTTCCCTCTCTTTTCTTGTACTCCTCTCATTCTTAACTGAACAGTTTAGGGAAGAAGTAGCTGAATTGGAAAGAAAAGGCTTGGGAAGTCAACTGTTTAATGACTACAAGCTACAAATGGATCTTTTAAAGCTGAAATTAAAGGAATTCATCCTATAAAGGAAATAGCTTTGAGGTGGATTTATTTATTTATTTATTTAGATGTGTATGGCCACCCACTCACCGAAGTGACTCCGGATACATATAGGGCTTCCTTAATGTCAGTGTTCATATTTCAGATGTATCAATTTCATGGTCCTGGAGAACTGACTTTCATGCACACTCAGCACATACAATTTTGTTTATATATGACAGTGGTGGCAAACGTATGGCACACGTGCCAGAGGTGGCATTCAGAGCCCTCTCTGTGGGCACTCATGCAGTCACCCCAGCACAGTGTTTGCCCCACCCCTCTACCCAGCAGCCCAATGGGAGTGCTTCCTCCCTCCCCCCCAGCACAATTCACCCTGCCCCTCTGCCCAGCAGCCCAATGGGAGTGTTCCTCCTTCCCCTGTTGCTGTGTTGGCACTCGGTCTCTGTGTTGGCACTCGGTCTCTAAAAGGTTCGCTATCACTGATATATGACCAGACAATTTTTTTGGCTGATACTGAAATAAAGCAGTACAAGCTTATTGGAATTATTTACTTTAAAACTGTTTTGCTGTTATTGAAATTAAACTGAGTAGCTACTTTCAGTCCGAACAACACTAGACTAGTGTTCTGCTATAGTGTTAGATCATATGTATTGTTCAAAGCCCAAAATATCTTAACTAACGTCATAGGACAACTGCTCACAGATTATTTTTTTAAGGAAAGATTACCATCATACTTTAAATAAAAACCACACTCAAGTAACTTCCTTGTGTCATATGTGAAGATGGACATACTTTGTGAAAATTTGGGAGTTGTGAACTGAATAGTGTGGTTTCCCCATGCCCCAGTGGCATGGAACGGCCCGCGCAGAGGCCACTTCGGGAGAACGCTCCTTGAGCCGTGGGCTCTGCGGGCAGAGAAATTAAGGGGGGTGGATAAATGATAGGGTTTGATTCACCCAATTCCTTGACCTGACCAGCGGATCTGCTGAGAGAGCGAATAGCTAACTCTGTTACCCATTAGAGTAATCACTCATCTCCGAGTCTCAGTCTTATCCAGGTGCAAATAGAAGCCATGTTTACCCCTGCCTAATCCCCGAACAATGGTGTTTCCCATGTCAATGTTTGTCCCAGTTAATTAACTTCCCTCTGAGAGATTCCCAATTAACCCGAGTAAACAGGTGATGTGGTTTCTGTCAGATGACTGTTTTTGCCACCGTTGCGCTTTTACTCCTATATATGATGATGCCTTTTTCCCAATAAACCACTGATCTGATCACGCTCCATATTGCCTCGTATCGTTTCTTGATCAGTCTCCTCCGGGACCTCCGGCCCTCAGCGGCCCCGATTCCTACACCTGGTGATCCCGGCGTGATTTACTCGTGAGTAAGCGACCCCCGAGCGGTCTACCTCAGAGTAAACGAGCAGCACGGTCCGGTTCTGCGCTTGAACCGCGTCCGTTCGTCCCGGAGGACAGCGCGGCAGCCCGGCCGGTAAACCAGCTGGTCGGGAGAAAGGCCTACGCGGCGAGGCATTACCGAGAGGCTTCCTACAGTTTGCTCCCGGCTTTCGCGGCGGCTTGCAGGTTACGGAAAAACGCATTCCGCAGGGACAGCTGTGAATCCCTGACAGCGCAGAGGCCACCGAGGGCCCGTGGTAGGGGACCACGCTCCGAGCTCTACCCAGAGAATCGTCGCCAGAACCTATTACTTGCCCAAGACGCGTCGACCCGTCCCGAGGAGGAAACTTCGGAGGACCCATCGCAGGTAATATGGGGACCTGTCCTCAGCGACAGCGTCCGTCCGCTAGCCAAAGAACTCGTGAGGAAGAGTTCAGATTCCTGGCCAGGATATATCAGTTAAAGTTTCACAGCAGAGAGCTACCGAGACTTTTGGCGTACCTAAGGGAACACTGCCTGCTTTACCCAGAAGTAGGTACGTTAACCCTTGAGCTCTGGGATTAGATAAGAGACTGCATTCAGCAACCCCCGAAAGCTCCAGGAGGCGTAATTCGCACATGGGACAAATGTAGGAAACTCTTAGCGGAGATAGAACCAGTCCGGATAGAGGCCAAAGAACCCCCACAGCTGCCAGTCACGCCAGCTGAGCCAACGGCGCCTACGGCGCTCTATCCGTCACTCCAATTTAGGCAGAGTAGCGTAGGGAACTTTCCCTCGGTGACAGCTGCAGACGTCGCCGACGGAATGCAAGGTCTGGGGAGCGCAGGCGCTTCTCTGACAGTTCCAGGTTCCCTGGTTACCAAGAGTGCCCTTCAGCGCACAGTTGAAGAGGAGATCAGGAAGGGGGAATTGCCAGCGGAAGACCTAGCTGAGCTTAGTCAGATTTGTCCAATTCGCTTAGAAATGGATGCCCTCACAGGGGCCCAGAAGATAGTTCATTCACCAGTCCCGTATAAGCTGCTCATGGCTATACGGAAGGCCATTCAGGAGACAGGTCTCCAAAGCTGATTTACTAGGGGCACGCTTCAGCAAGTGTGCGAGAACACCATGTTCATTCCACATGACTGGAAAGCCGTCATGAGGATAATGCTCAACCCTAGCCAGTACCTGATTTGGGACAGCGAGTTTCGCCTTGAAGCTCAAACTAGGGCTGCCAGGATGGGAGGCGCAGTAATTCCTGACCAGTTATATGGTTCAGGGGCCTTCGAATCCATCGATGCGCAGATCAACTTGCCACTCGCCACTCTTCAGATGTCGGCAGAGGCTGCCTTTAGGGCTTTTTTCAAGGTCCCTGCGACCGGCAAGGCGGCTAAAAATTATACCGCAGTCAAGCAGGGAGCCCAGGAGCCCTACATGGACTTCATCAATCGCTTGGAGGAGGCGATTAGCAGGCAGATCGATAATGAGGAAGCCCAGCAAGAGCTCATGATGAAGTTAGCCAAGGACAATGCCAATCTAGACTGCCGTAAAATCTTGCAGTCACTAGGCAATCGTCCCGACTTGACACTCACGGACATGATTAGAGCTTGCGCCGACGTTGGCACAGAATCCTACAAGATGGGATTGCTAGCGGCAGCGGTGCAAGGGGGTAGAAGACCTAAGGGAAAGACCCAAGGAGCATGTCACAATTGTGGCAAGATCGGTCACTTCGCTAGGGAGTGCCGATCCAAGGGAGGCGGACAAAGTTCCGGCCGTTCCAAGGCTCCAAACACCCTGTGTCCGAAATGCAAGAAAGGCTACCATTGGGCCAGGAATTGTCCGAGTTCGGGAAACCGGCACGCGGGCATGTCTCTGGCCCCGGTCCAAACAGAGACTTCCCAGATTCAGGGCTCGCCAGAGCTAGACTAGATTCAGGTCACATTCCAGGCACTACGAGGGCCCAGGCCAGCCCCAAGGGTAGTACAGGGTTAGACTTGACTTGTCAGGCGGACGTTACATGCGACCTGCCAGGCACGGTCTATCTGGTGGACTCCCAGTACATGGGTCCACTGCCCAAGGGCTTTATAGGTTTAGTTTTGCCCCGCAGTATAGCAGGAGCACGCGGAATTCTTATAATTCCGGGAGTCATTGACTCCAATTTTTCAGGCGTTCTCCAAGTTCAGTTGTGGACGCACCTGCCCCAGACAATTCACAAAGGAGACACGTTAGCGCAACTGATCATGGTTCCTTGTCACTCGCCAACAGAAAGCCAGGGAAGGCTCAGAGACAGCTCAGAGTCCCGGTCAGAGGACCGCTCGAGCGCCAGTGAGGCAGTACAAGGATACCAGGTCTTAGCGACAGTGGAGACCAACATTGAGTGGAAACAGCGCCCGGTTATTGAGGTATTTCTTAATAATAGATCATTCTCAGGCCTGTTAGATACCGGAGCTGATGTGAGCGTGATAAGCAGAAGCCAGTGGCCAAGGGAGTGGGCCATTGAGCCGGTCTCCGATGTGTGGGGGGTAGGCGGCATTCAGGAAGCGTTTAGAAGCAGGGAGTGGGTGATAGTCACGATTCCAAAGGCTGACGGCACGGCGGTAATTCGGCCGCACATTCTTGACGTGCACATCAACCTTTGGGGGCGAGACATTTTACAGCAGTACGGTGTTACGCTTACCTTCGGGTAATGGCGTTGCCACTTAAGTGGCTCACCGATACGCCGGTTTGGGTAGAACAATGGCCGGTAGTGGGAGAGAAGTTAGTCGCCCTTAAGCAACTGGTTAAAGAACAGCTAGACGCAGGACACATAGAGCAGTCCACGAGTCCATGGAATTCGCCAATTTTTGTGATTAAGAAAAAGTCGGGGAAGTGGCGCCTCCTCCACGATCTCAGAGAGATCAATAAATGCATACAGCCAATGGGTCCGCTCCAATGCGGCATCCCGAATCCCAACATGATTCCCGAGGGGTGGGAGATCCTAGTCGTAGATCTCAAGGATTGCTTTTATACAATCCCCCTAGACCCCCGGGACCGGGAAAGGTTCGCCTTTACGGTGCCAGTTGTGAACCACAGTGAGCCTACGCAGCGTTACGCGTGGAGAATTTTGCCACAGGGCATACTCAATTCGCCTACCCTGTGCCAAATTTACGTTCACAACGCACTGGCAAAGTTTCGAAACCTTTACCCAAAAGCGTTAGTTTGTCATTTCATGGACGACATCTTGGTCTCGGTGCCGCAACTCGGCAGCGAAATGTTTTCTGACCTCCAGGCCAGCCTGGGGGAGAAAGGTTTACTCATTGCCCCAGAGAAAGTGCAGAGAACCGAGCCCTTCTCAAACTTGGGTCATCGGCTTCTCCGCTCTTTCGCAGCACCAGTTTTGCCTCAGATCAATCTACAGGATTCAGTCACCTTGGTAGAATTGCAGCAGGTTTTAGGGAACATTAATTGGGCCAGACCGTATTTCAGATTGGATACGGATCTTTTGAAACCGCTCTTCTCGCTGTTAACATTAGGTAAGCAGCCAGCAGACCGGATACAAATTTCTCGAGACGCACGCTTGGCTCTCGAGAAGGCCAACCAAGTTCTCAGCCAGAGGTGGGTAGATAGGATCACCCAGGGGCCATATGCCCCGATCCTGAATTTGTACATCGTTCGAGCAGGATCCATGTTCACCGGAGCTCTAGGAGTAGACTCCGAGAAAGGGGCGAGTATCGTGGAATGGGTGTATTTACCGAACACCTTTTCCCGGAACATCGTTCCTCCCCTAGAGTTGGTTTCCGCGGTGGTCTACCGCGGGAGGCTGAGAGCTAGGGACATTTCAGGGCACGACTTAGCCAAAATTGTAGTCCTGTTCACCAAGGAACAGATCCAGCAATTGATGCAGCTCGGTGACTCGCTTCCAATAGCTTTGGAAGGATTCACTGGGAGCTTGGCATACCACTTGCCAAAAGACCCCAGACTAGTCTCACTTCAGATGCAGACAGTCAGCTTGTTCGAATTGCTCTCGCTGGTTCCGCTTCAGGGAGCCAGGACAGTCTTTTCTGATGGTGGTCGCACATATGGCGTCTTAACTTGGCAGGAGGGCAAGGCTTGGCGCACGCTGCTAACTCTTCCACAAAAGTCCGCACAGCGGGCGGAGTTGGCAGCGGTGAACCTCGCCTTGCGCACCTTCGCCAAAGAGCGCCTAAACATCATTACCGATAGCCAGTATGTCAGGAACTTGCTTCACAGTCTACCGGGAGCATACATCACTCCCGCGATAGACAAGAATTTGCTTAGTTTGTTTCTCACTGCTCAATTTCATTTGCGGAACCGCACCGAGCCGCTCTATATTGCCCACATCCGAAGTCACCAAGACCTACCGGGTCCGATTTCCGCAGGCAATAGCAGAGCGGATGCGGCGGCAAAGGAAATTCAGCAACTACGCCAATCCAGAGTCATGCATTCTTTCACCAAAATGCCAAAGCACTTGCCAGACAGTTCAATTTGCCACTTTCTCAAGCCCAAGGCATAGTTCGCTCTTGCCAGCATTGTGCAGGGGCACCGGGGGGGCCCTCGTGGGGGGTCAACCCACGAGGGACAGAGGCTAATCAGGTGTGGCAAATGGACGTCACGCATGTTCCACAGTTTGGCAGATGGCAGTACATGCACGTTTGCATAGATACTTTTTCACAATTTGTTTGGGCAACGGCGCAGAAAGGGGAGACTGCTTCCCACGTGGAGCAGCACCTCCTTTCCTGCATCGCGGCGATGGGCAAGCTGCGGCACGTGAAAACCTATAACGCCCCGTCCTACAGCTCCAGGCAGCTGGCGGCCTTCATGGCCACCTGGGATATTAAGCATACTTTTGGCGTTCCTTACAATCCGCAGGGGCAAGCGATTGTGGAACGGGTCAATCGGACGCTCAAGTCCTATATTGACAAACAAACAGAAAGGGGGGAGCCACCAGCCCTCCCCAAGTCACAGGCTCAGGCACAGCATTGTCTGAATAAGGTATTGTTTACGTACAATCACCTTAATGTTTTTTCGGATTGCACGCCGCAGGAGAAGCACTTCCGCCGTTCGGAAGCTCTCCCGCGACCGATTGTCCGATACCGGGTGCCACCGGACCCTTCATGGTGGGGCCCGGCGCCGCTCATAACCTGGGTATGCTGCAGTTATGTCTCCTACAGGTGTCGTTTGGATTCCAGCTCGGTGTGTCAAGCCTCACTTGGAACCACATGGCGTGGACCCAGACCGACCCGAGTCCGATCCCGGAGATGGAGGACCTCACCCTGACCGACAAGACCCGTTGGAGGAGACGGCCACCGACAGCGCCGAAGATCACCTGGGGGATGATCAAGGTCCTTTGCAGTGAGGCCGAGGACGCCCTCCAACGCGAGGAAAAGGAGCCGACACCGGAGAACCTCACGGCTGCAATCTTCGCCCGAATTCACGCCAACACCATGGCAGCCATCATCATCCTGACCCTCTCCCTACTTGTGGGGGGAGGCGTTCAGGCCACCCCACTTGGGGCCAGCGGCTTGATACCAGACGGGGACCTTTCCGCCCGGATGCATTATAACCTATGGGAAAGGTTGGCGGGTCTCGTCAACCAGTTCGATTTTTGCCTCAAGCAGGACATTGGTTCTGCCTCAATTCTGAGCACCTGTCTCATCCCAGTGTGCCACACTTTGGATGCGCACGCCAGGGATGGCGACTGGCTGCTAAAGAGGATTTTCGGACCGCATCTCCCTGCGAGTTTTGCAGCCTACGCTCGCTGGGGGGGATTGCGGCTCACCATGACTTTGCCGGCTGACGCAGCCACTCTTCACACTCCGCGAGTGGCGGCCAGCCCGAATTCTACTTGTGCTCGAATGGTCGGCTGTGCTGCAGTCGGCCGAACTCAGCGCGCTGCCTCGATACCGGCAGCAGCAACTGGACTTGTGATAAACCAGAGACACTTGGTTCAATGTATGCTCATGTTACCCTGCCTTCGGGTTGGTTCTTTACATGTAATCAGTATACTTTTAACTACATTCCCGCAAATGTATCAGATTCCACATGTTGCATTAGTCGTTTGACACTGTTACTCCCTACTAAGGATATGATCACCCCAAGCACAATTGTTTCAAATGTTTCAGCACCCATAAGGCACACTCGTACCACCCAGTTAGACAGCTCATGTGATAGCAGCTTTAGAGTTTTGAGTCCAGCCGAATATGTCTCGCTGGCAGTCAGCATAGTTGGCGTGCCGGCCTTAGCCGTCGGCAACGCCCGGAGGATTAGTCGATTGGCTTGCGGATTAGCCAAAGCCATCAACCACACCTCCTCGGCTATCGCGCTGCTCAACCAGGAGCAGGTGGAGCTTCGCCACGCCATACTTGACAATAGAGCGGCTATAGACTACCTCTTAATGCTACATCATTTGGGTTGCAAATCTTTCCAGGGTATGTGTTGCTTCAACCTTACTGATAATTCCCGCAGAGTGCAGAATCAGCTCACAAACCTCCACACCATAGTCCAGGGCATCAGAGAGGGCTCTGCATGGGGAGCCTGGTGGAGCTCATTGTGGAGCTGGATGTGGTCGTGGATTCCATGGGGGTGGCTTCAGACGGTACTTAAGGTGGTCATGGGGGTGGTCCTGCTAGGCATAGCAGTCTGCTGCTTGGCGCAATGTATCCCCTCACTGATATTGAAGTGCCGCCCCAAGAAGGAACCCCGGATGCGTCATTCCCGCTCAGCAGCTGATGCCTCTCCTACGCAAAGTCGCCGGTCAGGTCCTTAAATGAAATTAAAAGGGGAGATGTGGTTTCCCCATGCCCCAGTGGCATGGAACGGCCCGCGCAGAGGCCACTTCGGGAGAACGCTCCTTGAGCCGTGGGCTCTGCGGGCAGAGAAATTAAGGGGGGTGGATAAATGATAGGGTTTGATTCACCCAATTCCTTGACCTGACCAGCGGATCTGCTGAGAGAGCGAATAGCTAACTCTGTTACCCATTAGAGTAATCACTCATCTCCGAGTCTCAGTCTTATCCAGGTGCAAATAGAAGCCATGTTTACCCCTGCCTAATCCCCGAACAATGGTGTTTCCCATGTCAATGTTTGTCCCAGTTAATTAACTTTCCTCTGAGAGATTCCCAATTAACCCGAGTAAACAGGTGATGTGGTTTCTGTCAGATGACTGTTTTTGCCACCGTTGCGCTTTTACTCCTATATATGATGATGCCTTTTTCCCAATAAACCACTGATCTGATCACGCTCCATATTGCCTCGTATCGTTTCTTGATCAGTCTCCTCCGGGACCTCCGGCCCTCAGCGGCCCCGATTCCTACAGAATAGTATATATATATTTTAGAAAAACAATTCATCTTTATTATTGTGAGATTCTTTTAGGTCTTGGCAGTCGTGCAAAGTATACTTTACTCCACAGTGAGTATTTGCTTATGAGGTTTGATATGGATAATAGAAAACCAATGTTTTCAATATTCATCTTAACTCTTATTTTAAAAAAGGGCTATGCCCCTTGAGTTGCTATTCCTTGATGGGTATTGCCTTAAAATATATACATTGTTTTGGTTTGGTTTGGTTTGGTTTGGTTGCTAGGGGAGTTCAGTAGCCATGAGCAAAGCCTTAACTTTCTCTGAGCAATAGGATAAATTTCTTGAATAACTCAGACTGAACGAGCAGGCTAGGGCCAGCAGTTATATGGGGAAGGGTAGCAACCAATTAGTTCCTCATGCCGTCTAATTCTTCTGATTTGAGAGCTACATTATAATTGCTAGATGTCCATAGTGCTGCAGAAAAGAGATTGAGTTGAACTTTTGCAACAGGCTTTATTCTTCCATTTGCAAGCTTACTGTATCCCATGGCTGTCTGGAAATAAATCCCTACTTGTTTCATTGCTGCAGTTGGCTACCTTGTGTGGTCTAGCCAAATTGTGCTTTTAGATTGCACAGTATGACGTGAATGGAAAAGTGTCATTTAGCCAGTAGAAGATCTCTTGTAGACATGGGACTGCTATATTCAATCTAATGAAAGAATATTATGTGAGACCACCAGTCCAGGGGATTTCCCCCCCATAAGCTTGTTCTTGCTGAGTTTTTAAGTCTCAGTAGATTGTATGTTCTAAGCTGTATCATTTTTATTCATGAAGTCTCTTGTACAGATAAAAATAACTAATACACTAGAATGACATTGTGAGATTTTTTCATTTGTAACATTCAAAAATTAAAAGACTGACAGTAACAGTTTTCTTCTTACCATTTTTTCAATGTTTGATGGCTTTTACAATACAAAAAAATGTATTCTGTAGCCCAGTATATTACCTCCTGTTGTTCTCTGCTAAGATATTATTATCCTAGAAACCATATATCTAAGTGCACCTTTCAGTGTCTGCTAATCATATGGTATAGGAAGCATTTCAAGTAGGCTGATTTTAATATGGCACTCCTTTTTCTTAAACTGAGGCTAATGCTTTATATCAGGGGTGACCAAACTATGGCCTAGGGGCCAGATGTAGCCGCCGACACCAATTCATACAGGCTGCGAAGGCACCCATATGGGCACGTTTTACTTCTGCTCCCAGGAACAACGAGGGCTTTGTGGGCCGCACGAATTGCATTGTGGGCCACATCTGGCCCCTGGGCCATAGTGACTGTCCCCCTGAACCACGTGACCGGCCCGCATCCCAAAATGTTTGGGCACCCCTGCTTTATATACAGTAAAATGGTCCATCAATACCATAATGTGTTCTGCTGTGTTCAGATAATGGATCATTAGATACAGAATTCTAGTGTTTCTTTCCCAGGAGATTTATTGACACACATGAAGACACTTCCTGATTTTATGATAAATCCTGTAAATTCAGTATATTTGTTTCTCAAATGTAATAATGTTCATGAGAATTAAAGGAGTTAAGTCGTGCCAGTTGTGTGCCAATTTGTTCATAAATCAATCTTAGAAGAAATCAACCCTGACTGCTCTTTAGAAGGTCAATTAGTAAAGATGAAGCTAAAGTACTTTGGACATCAAATGAGAAGAAAGGATTCACTTGAGAAAGACTTGATGCTGGGAAAGGTGGAAGGCAAAAGAAGAAGGGGGCGGCCAAAAATGAGATGGCTAGATGGTATTGTAGACACAACGGGCACAGAGCTGGCTGGGTGGAGGAGGATGGTGGAGGACAGGGGTGCCTAGAGGGCAATGGTCCATGGGGTCGCAAAGAGTTGGAATCAACTATGAGACTGAACAACAAAATTTTGACAGCTAGGGGAAAAAGCTGACCAAATATGAGCAAATGCCCAGTTTCCTGTGGACGTGGCATCCTAGCTCCATTAAATATTTTGCTGTCCTTAAGAAGAGGGCCTGGCAGACCACCACACCATGAACACTTTAATACATGCCTGAAGAAGTGGTCTTGAACCACGAAAGCTTGCGCAACGTTTTGCTTTTCTTAGTGATTCAATAAAGGTATCACCGGTTTCCTGCATCTTTTGCATCTTTACAATCTGACGAAATATAGAAGCTCTGCCAGTGTCAGTTATGCTTTCTACAAGTTTTGCAAGTCGTAGAGAATCATTCCAGTGACACTTCCTGCTACCATCCTGGGACTTGCGAGACTCACATGCAATGGGACTAATTGTGCACAATTCATAGGATCCCTAGGATCAAAGCAGAAACTCTTCACTTATTTATTTATTTATTTATTTTGTCCAATTTATATAGCTGCCCAACTCGAAACAACTCTGGGCAGCTCACAAAGTTAAAATCAACAACACAGTCTAAAACTTAAAACCCATAAGAACCCAATTAAAAGTTCTACAAAAATTACCCAACAGCTAAAAGAGCGAGGGAGCGATATTGCTATATCAGCAATCTTGCACTCCTGATGACATAATCTATTTTACACTGACATAATTTATGCAACAGCATTTGGCCAGTAGCTTTACTGTGATTTCAACAGATCTAGACATATAGCTTGTTCAGTATAAAATTTCTCTAGGCTTGAGGATGGAGTGTGACTAAATATATATGCATACAAAACCAGTAAATTATAATGTTACTAGCAGAGGTTGCCCGGTGTTGCCGGGCTGTTTTAAATTGTGTTGGAAGGTTACATTGTGTTAATGTTTTTTAAAAATTGCTTAGTCTGTAATTTTAATTTTTTAAATGTTTATTTATGTAAAAATTTTTTGGCTTGCCTGTTATTAACTGTGATCTGCTTTTTTTTGTTTTTTTTGAGGATTAATAAAAGAACAAAGTATGATATAATTTTTTCAAATTGTTTTATGTAAGCGAATAATGTTTTACTTTTTTGAATTTTTTTTAATTAGTTGTACCGTAGGTCATAATTTTAATAATGTAAAAGTAAATGTTTTTTACATTCAATGTTTTTAAAATGTGTTTAGATGTTTTGGGTTTAAATTTGAGTTAAAACTCAGGACAGGATTTTTAAAGGTTTCTATTGTATTTTATTGACATATGTTTGTGATTTGTGTTAAAGTATGTTTTAGTGTAATGTTTTTGACTTTTTATTGGTGTGACCTTTTGTGCAAAATTGTGAATTTGTGTTATGTTTTTGATTTGTTTTTACTCTTGTGGCCTTTTGTTTGGAGCTGTTGTGTGTTTTTGAATTGTTTTTACTATTGTGGCCAGCAGGTGGTGCTGGTAGGGGTTATTGTTTTTTGACTGTTTTTTCTTTCCTGGCCTCTGGGTGGAGCTTCTTGTGGTAAGTAGTCTCTTTCTTTATTCATTTCTTTTCCAGTCCTGGTGGAGGTAGGACATCTTTTGGTAAGTTTGCTTGTTTTCTTTCTTTTGTGTGTGTGTGTGTGGGCGGAGGGGGTGGGGGGGTTGGAATTTGTATTTTTTGTCTGTTTGTTTTGTTTTTGATTGTGTTTTTGTTTACTTCATATTGTTTTTGGTGTTTTTGTTTTTGTGTATTTTTGGATGTTTTTGTCTGTGTTTTTAGTAATTTTAAATTTTTTTATTTATTTGGTGGTGGGGAGGGGGCGTGGTCATTGGGGGTTAGGAAGGGTGGGCTAGGTGGTGGGGAGGGGGCGTGGTTGGTGGGGGATAGGAAGGGTGGGCTAGGTGGTGGGGAGAGGGGCATGGTCGTTGGGAGTTAGGGAGGGTGGGCTAGGTGGTGGAGAGAGGGGCGTGGTCATTGGGGGTTAGGAAGGGTGGGCTAGGTGGTGGGGAGGGGGCCTTTTTGTGTTATGGTGCTTTGAGTGTGTGGAGTTATGAAAGTAGATCGGGGTTTCCCCTTTAATATCAGTGGGTGAGGGGTTGCGACCCCCCTCTCCGCTGGCTCCCCTGGGTTTGGGGGGACAAAAGTGGTATGTCCCCCCAACCCTTCTGGACCCAGGAGACCAGGGAGAGTGGATCGATTCCACCCCCCTCCTTAAAACAACTCCGTTTTTAAAGAGAAGAAACCGCTTGGTTTCTTCTCTTTAAAGACGGAGTTTTTTAGGAGGGGGGGAAATCGATCGACTCTCCCTGGTCTCCTGGGTCCAGAAGGGTTGGGGTGGGGGGCATACCCCTTTTGTCCCCACAAACCTCCCAACCCTAGGGTAGCCAGCGGAGAGGGAGATCGCAACCCCCCCCACCCACTGATGTTAAAGGGGAAACTCCAGTCGGGTCCTTCAGGCGCTGTTGGTGAGGGAAAGAAAGCCAGCTGGTGTTTGCTTGGCTGTGAGGCGGTGAGTTGTTTTTTGTTGGGGGTTATGAAGGGTGGGCTAGGTGGTGGGGAGGGGGCATGGTCGTTGGGGTTATGAAGGGTGGGCTAGGTGGTGGGGAGGGGGGCATGGTCATTGGGGTTATGAAGGGTGGGCTAGGTGGTGGGGAGGGGGGCATAGTCGTTGGGGTTAGGAAGGGTGGGCTAGGTGGTGGGGAGGGGGCATGGTCATTGGGGTTAGGAAGGGTGGGCTAGGTGGTGGGGAGGGGGGCTTTAGTGTGTTATGGTGCTTTGTGTGGAGTTGTGAAAGTAGATCGGGTTTCCCCTTTAATATCAGTGGGTGGGGCTTGTGACCCCCCTCTCCGCTGGCTCCCCTGGAATTGGGAGGTTTGGGGGGGGACAAAAGGGGTATGTCCTCTCCCCAACCCTTCTGGACCCAGGAGACCAGGGAGAGCGGATCGATTCCCCCCCTCCTTAAAACAACTCCGTTTTTAAAGAGAAGAAAAGACGGAGTTGTTTTAAGGAGGGGGGGGATCGATCCCCTCTCCCTGGTCTCCTGGGTCCAGAATGGTTTTGGGGGGCATACCCCTTTTGTCCCCCCAAACGTCCCAATCCCAGGGGAGCCAGCGGAGAGGGGGATCGCAACCCCCCCCCCACTGATATTAAAGGGGAAACTCCAGTCGGGACCTTCAGGCGCCGTTGGTGAGGGAAAGAAAGCCGGCTGGTGTTTGCTTGGTTGTGAGGCGGTGAGTTGTTTTTCTTTTTCATTTTTCGGGCGCCGGTTTCCTCAGCGTTCTGCGCGCTCATGGCGCGCAGGACGCTGGGGCTTGTAGTTATGGGTTGGTGCTTTGTGTTTGTGCTGCATTTTTTAAAAATGCTTTTCTTTTGATTGGCTGCGGCGCGTTTCCGAACGCTGCGCCGTGCGGGAGCCTCTCAGCCTGATTGGCTCTGGCGCGGCGCGGCACAAGGAATGTTGGGAAGTGAAGTTGTTTCCCTTTCTTCGCGTTTGTGGGGCTGTTGCCCCACTGCCGGTTTTCTCAGTCCTTCGTTGACCTGCGTACCCAGATCGGCCGTGTGCACGAAGGGTGAGTGCAGGCAAGTAGGGCGAGGCATAGCAACCTATAGCCAGTTCCAATGGTTAACCCTTGGATTTATAGGTTAAGATTTACTTTAAAGTAGATCCAGGGCCGGCATCAGAAATTTCCGGGCCTGGTATGCCCCCCATTTTGGCCACACCCCTGTGGGTTCCTGTGCATGCGTGGTTTGTTTGCGCATGCAAAGATCAGTGGTTTCTCGGTGGTGCCATGGCCCTGTGGTTTTCTGCGCATGCATGGTTTTTTTTGCGCATGTGCAGATCAGTGGTTTCCCAGTGCCACTGGGCCCCCGTCATCTCCGGGCCCAGGACAGGAGTCCTGATGGTCCCCCCCCTGATGGTGGCCCTGAGTAGATCCATAAAGTAGCTCATATTGGAGCTGGCCAAGCTAATCAATAAACTGTGATTTCGTCCATATGAAGTCCATTCAAATGATATTTATGGGTAGATAATTGTCATTATCATAACATTGATTACAAAAGGAGAAAACGGTTTCAATGGTAATTCTGTGGGCAAAAGTACGATAAAGGATTACAAGATGCTCCTTCACATGGGTAAGAGTGCCCTAGGGTCTTGGGGAGGAGGAAGTTGATGAATTGGCCTCTTTCTGATAGCTAGAGTATTCTGAACACTACTTTCATCATGAGTGCTACAGCCAGCAGAATGGAATGTTGGATCCAATCCCATGTTCTTGATTAATTTTAATTAATCTGGAATTTTTTGAAAGCTAGAAACAAAGATTTATCCTGGAATGTAACCTTCACGAAATAATAGGTTCTGAATAAAAACCTTCCCAGTAATTAATTAGCCTGCTTGTGTGAACAAAAAGGCATTCAAGAAGTTATTAGTAAATCTTCCTTAATTGATTTTTGGAATACATACTGAAGAGACCAATGGTTATTATGAAACATGGTAATGTTTATAGCTGGGGTGGCCAGCCTTTTCATGCCACGGACTGGACAACACACCCTCAGACAGGTAAGCAGGCCATAGGCATGGTTCCTCCCAATGTTTCCGCCACTTCCAGTGGCAGTGGTGGCGCAAGCGGCAGGTGCATTCACAGCATGCCTTTGGCTGTTTTCGCCACCTGCTGATTCCCGTGGGAGTGAAGGTGGCACATTTTGGGTGTTTTTGGTGCATTTTTGGCCTGTTTTTGGTGCATTTTGCCACTTCCTGAGCATTTCCGGTGCTTCTGGTAGCAGAGGCAGCAGCGGTGCCAGGGTCCTCACTGCGGGCTAGATTAATTGGTGCTGTGGGCCAAATTCGGCTCATGGGCCATAGGTTGGCCACCACTGGCTTATAGCAACAAAAACAGTGTGTGTTCTTTATCTCAAGATATGCATGCCATATTGCAGACACACGTTTCATATACATTTTGCATTTTTCAGGCAGATTTTGTGAGGTCTACAGTATTTTGTAAACAAACTGGTGCTGGTGCTAGGTATTGGTGAAGACCTAGCATGAACTAAGTTATAGGAATGGGGAATCACAGAAAGTTTTTATGCATTAAAGGAGGTGTTTTGGAGAGTTTACAAGATGAAACAAAGATTGTTTTATGAGGAGTTGCTTGAGAAAGTAAAAATAAGAAGGAATTGTTGGGGAGCAGACTGGAGGGGATTATATGACACTTATTTTGCACCAATTATACTGACTTGACAGTGGTTTTCCAGATTCAATTTATGGTTGGCCATTACCTTTACATGGTTTAGTACCCTTCTACCTACCATGTCACTCCCCTTGTATAAGGTCCTGCACCAGCTGAGGTTCACAGCAACTGCTTTATAAAACATGCCACACGTAAAAGTTGTTTAGCTCAAATATATTAGGAAAAGATTTTTTGAATTGCTGACTTTATGATGTACAAATCTCTTCCTATGTCATGTGTTATCAAGTCAGAACTGACTTGTAGCAATCCCAGCAGGGTTTTCAAGGTCAGTGAACTATTTAATGAGTAGTTTTACCAGTTCCACACACAGATAAACCTGGGGAGATCCCAAGGCTGAGCAGAGATTTGAAGCAAGGCCTCCTGCATCCTAGTCAATCACTCTACTCACTCCACCATATTGGATAGCCAGAGAAATCTTTTCAGGAGTCCCTACAAAATATAATGTCCTTAAAGAGATAAAAAGAATCTGTTTTTGCAGACCTATGGATGGTGCCAGTTTTAATAACAGTTAATTGTATTTTATTATATCTGGGTTTTTTCCATTGCTTAAGTAGAATATTTCTCCTGGTATCATTTGTTATACATTTTAATAGTTTGCTAATAATGATGCATGCCTTTTCTGGGTATTCTGAGACTTGAGAATGCATATAGAATTAATTAATCCATTTGTAGCTTGTTTGCCACACTTGTAATACGTTCTTAATTTCTAATCTGTGTGGGAGAAACATGCATCAGTAAATTTATCTTTCACATATAATTATGAGAGACTATCTTCTGTATGTTCTCCTTCGTATAGTTTGTGAATCCCCACTATTGGGGACACTGATCGGAGGCTTAAAAGCTCATTGGTCAAAAGTTTTGCCAGTAAGACCACCCACCGTACCGCCCACCCTAAGGCCCTCGTCCGCCATTTTACCTCAGTCCTCTTCTTTCCGCCTCAGCAGCAGGACGATCGTTGAGAGCTTACTCAATTTTTTTCGTCTTTTCTGAAGAAAAGTCTTCGACGAACTTTACAATTTTTTTCCGGCAATCTTGTCCTTCGGGCAGGATTGCCACCCCGGTGCTGTTTCTTCTTTCTGGTGGACTCAGTTACCGACCTCACTCCGGTCACCGTTTCCCCCCTCAAGGGGGTGGCGGCTGGCCTGCCCTTCGGGGTGCTCGCCTTCTCGAACCTTCCGTTGGGAAAAAAAAATCATGGCTGCAGCTTTCAAGCAGTGTTCTGCTTGCCTGAAGAAGTTCCCTGCCTCCGACGGGCATAGCCTCTGTCTTTTCTGTCTGGGAGAATTGCACCAGAGCCAATCCTGCATTCACTGCAAGAACTTTACACGGCTTGCAGTTCAGAACCGGAGTAACCGGTTAAAAGCGCACCTTATGGAGCTCGCCTTGGCTCCCGCCGCGGCTGCATCCACGTCCACTGGTGCCTCTCAGCCTACTCTGCCTCTGCCTCTACCATCTTCTTCTTCCACCCTCTCCATCAGTAAGAAGAAAAAGAAGGAGAAAATGGGGAGAAGAAAAAGAAACATAGGTCAGAGGAAAGGCGATCACTCCCACCTACGCCTCGCCCTCCTATTTCTCCGGGGCCTTCGCCTCCCTTTTCGGTTGTGAGATGTCCTTCACCCGGATCCTCATTATGGGGCGGACGGTCCACTTCGGGATCGCCTGCTAAAGGACGCAGGGCTGGGGCTCCAGCTCGCCCACTGCAGGTGGTCGCTTCTCCGCCTCGAGAGAGGGGCCGTCCACCCACTAGGCAGGCATCTGTCTCTCCGAGGTCTAGGACTCCGACGATAGACGAACTGCCAACCACCATTCCGGCCACTGTTTCATCTCCGATAATACTGGCCACCATTTCGCCTGCCACCGTTTTGTCCCAGCCGTCTGCGGTGGATGCGACCCAGGTGGACTTCTTCAAGGGAATGTTCGAGGCCATGGCAAAGTCGTTCACCCAACAGTTCAAGGCTTCCATCCCTGCGGCCTCTGCGGCTCCGGTACCGACCACCGCAAGCCCCAGGGATGTTGGCCCTGCTGCCGCTCCGCCGCCCTCTCGAGGGTCGAGCGTTCGCTCTGCTGGCCCGCCCATATCGTCTTGGTGTGGTCCAGATGTAGATGTGGTGAGCTCCCAGCCCATCGACCCGCCCAGGCCGTACTGGCACGGTCCCGACGTGGATACGTGGATTCCTCCCTCGTCCTCCGATGATTCCAGCACGTCTTCGGAGGAGGACGAGGGAGACGTCGATGCCGACAAGACGCCGGACCAAGCTATCGGCGCAGTTGACCCACCGTGTGGTGAGGACCAACGCTCCCTCACGGTGATGCTCACCCGTTTGGGTACCGCTCTTAATCTGAAGGTGGACTAACCGCCGCTGGAGGGCGAGGACCAAATGACCGCCAAACTGGACAAAAAGGCAATTCGGTCGGTCCACATCACCATGCTTCCTTCCATGTTGATGTCAGCGAAGGCAACATGGAAGAAGCTGGTGTCGTCTCACTCCGTTTCGTCCAGACTCGACGGAATATATAGAGTCCTGGACGAGAACGTTGAGTTTCTCCAGGAGCACCCGTTGCCGAACTCTTTGGTGGTCAAGGCCTTCCAGCATAAAACGGTCGTCAGCGGTTTTCCGGTACCTTCGACTCCGGAAGGGAAGAAGCTGGACGCGGTGGGCCATAAGTTTTACGCCACCGGTTCTCTCTTCCTGCGAGCTGCGAACTACTCAGCGGCCATGGGCCTCTATCAGTCCCACCTCTGGGAGCAAGTGAAGACCCTTGCTGCAAAACTGCCTGCTGATGCCCAGAAAGGATTCGACTCTCTGGCTACGGAAGGAGACTTTCTGGCAGAACAACAGATGCGGACTGCCAGGCACATTAATGATTACACGGCCAAGGACATGTCCTCTGCCATCTTGCTCCGTCGCCATGCTTGGCTCAGGGGCACCTCTCGATGATGCCATGAAGAACCTCATCGAAGAGTTTCCATTTGATGGGCAAGGCCTGTTTGGACAAGACACCGATAAGGTGCTTAACGAACTGTGGCAGACGAATTCGACGGCTTAGTTCCTGGGGCTCACCACGCCGGCTCAGCCTACCAAGCCATGTTTCCAGCCCTTTACCCAACGGTACCGGAGGAACCCCCAGCAACAGGGTGGCTCAACCGACCAGCCCAGGGCCAGTTTCTATAAACAGAGACGCCAACACAAGCCTCACTACCAACCCTACGGACAGGGCAAGCAGACTGACGCAAAATCCAAGTCCCGGGTTTGAAGTCACGAAGGCCAAGGCTCTCTCGCTCCACCTCCCGTACCTCCCCCTCCGGAACTTCCTCCAGGTGTGGTCCGGCATTACAAACAACCGGTGGGTCTTGAAGATCTTGTCCGCTGGTTACGCCATCGAGTTCGTATGGATCCCTCGGGTAGGAAAACACCGTTTCACCACCTGGTCCCCCCATTTGGAGGAAGAAATATCAACTCTTCTGTCCAAGGGAGCCATCGAGCGGGTAACACCGACTGATTGGGACAACGGTTTCTACTCGAGGTACTTCATGGTTCAGAAGAAAGACGGAGGACTTCGGCCAATTCTGGACCTACGCCGCCTAAACAAGTGCATCCACACCAGGCAGTTCCGGATGGTGACCCTCCAGACCATCCTCCCTCTCATCAACAAGGGGGACTGGTTCACAGTGATAGACCTCAAGGACGCTTACTTCCACATCAGCATCCTCGAGGATCACAGACGGTTCCTCCAGTTCCGAATCGGAAACTCTGTGTACCAGTATCGGTGCCTACCGTTCGGTCTGGCTACGGCGCCGAGAGTCTTCACCAAGTGCATGGCTCCGGTGGCTGCCTTTCTCCGTCAGAACGGGATCAGGGTGTTTCCCGTACATTGACGACTGGTTGATTGTCTCTCCCACCAGCTCGTCGTCCATTCGGGACACGGAGTTCACGGTTCACCTCATGGAGAGTCTTGGCCTCAGAATCAACTTTGCCAAGTCGAAGTTGAATCCTTCTCAGTGCGTCGAGTACATTGGAGTGGTACTCGACTCGCTAGCTACCAGGGCCTTCGCCCCCCAGAAACGCTTACTGGACATTGCACAAGGGGTAAGCGAATTCAGGGACAAGCCATTTATCAGGACGAAAAAGGCACAGAGACTTTTAGGCCTCATGGCCTCAATGACGGCAGTGATTCCTAACGCCAAGTTAAAGTTCCGGTCCCTGCAGTCATGGCTCCTCCACGAGTTCGACCCGCTCATGGAGAGCCAGTCCAAACGGCTGATTCCGTCTCCAGAGCTGGTGGACCAGCTAGTGTGGTGGACGACACCCCTCAATGTGGCCACAGGGAAGAACTTTTACCCCCTCAATGTGGCTACGGGGAAGAACTTTTACCCACCGCAACCTTTGTTGCAGGTTTTGACCAACGCAAGCAACCTTGGCTGGGGGGCTGCTTGCGGGACTCTGACGGTCAACAACGTTTGGTCACCTCACGAGATGGTGCACCATATCAACTATTTGGAGCTGCTGGCCATTTGGAAGGCCCTACGTTCCTTCAAGGCTCTGCTCACCGGCAATGTGGTTCAAGTGGCCTTGGACAATACCATGGCGGTGGCATACCTGAACAAGCAAGGAGGGACGAGTTCCACCATCCTGCTTTATCTTGCGGTACAACTTTGGGAGTGGTGCCTGGAAAGACACATCTTTCCAATTGGAGTACACATTCTGGCCGACCACCTCAGCCGTCTCACCTCGACGACCCACGAGTGGGAGCTGGACGACGAGGTGTTTCAGTCCCTTTGCAGGGCTTGGGGGACTCCGAGCATCGACCTCTTTGCGTCGGAGTCCAACAGGAAATGCCACAGGTACTGTTCCAGGGCAGGCATCGGACTGAACTCCGAGGGCGATGCCTTCATGAAACGGTGGGACCAGGACTACCTCTATGCCTTTCCCCCATTTCCTCTGGTTCAGAAGGTCCTCAACAGGATGTACCAATACCAGACCAACGCAATCCTCATTGCTCCAGCGTGGCCTCGTCAGCCCTGGCTTCCTCTACTGTTGCACATGTCGTCACAGTATTGCATGCTGCTGGAATCACCAACTCTTCTCCAAATGAAACACGGCCAGCTCCACCATTCGGACCTGCCCAGCCTCCACCTCACCGCGTGGAGGATAACCCCAGACTGTCCAGGATCTTGGAGTTAGCACGGCGTCCTTCCACAAAGAAGTCATATGCCTCCAAATACAGGCGTTTTTGTGCCTTCCTGGCATCCCAGCAGGCGTACCCTCCACAGGTGGGACTGCAGGACATCATGGCCTACCTCCTCCATTTGGCGGAGTCTGGCCTTAGCATTACCTCCATTCGGGTCCATCTGGCAGCGGTGGTGGCTCACTCTCCAGCTGGTTCACCTGCGTCTGGTGCCTTTCGCGACCAGACGGTAAAGCGTTTCCTCAAGGGATTGCGAAACGCTTTTCCGCTGGTCAAGACTCCAATAGCACAATGGTCTTTGTCTGCCGTTCTGAACGCGCTCACCAGGACTCTTTTCGAGCCTATGGCTACCACAGATGTTTGTCTCCTCACGTGGAAGACTGCATTTCTGGTGGCTATCACGTCTGCTCGACGAGCTGGTGAACTGGTTGCTCTGCGGGCAGACGCACCGTTTCTTCAGTTTTTCAATGACCGCGTGGTGCTCCACACGGACATCACCTTCCTTCCTAAGGTAGTCTCCCAGTTTCATATGGCGCAGACTATCTCATTGCCAACCTTCTTCCAGAACCCCACCAATGCCCAAGAAAAGACTTGGCACACGCTGGATATGAAATGAGCTTTATTGTTTTACACCAGCAGGACAAGGGAGTTCAGGAAGTCACAGCGTCTATTTGTTGCATATGGAGGAAAGTCCAAGGGTGAACCCATCCTTGCCCGGAGGTTCTCCAAATGGATTACATCTACTTGGCCTACGAGTCTGCCTCGTTGCCACCTCCGCCGCATGTCAAGGCGCATTCTACGATAGTGGTTGCCACATCCACTGCCTTTTTGGAGGGCACTCCACTTGAGGACATCTGTAAGGCTGCCACCTGGTCCAGACCTTCTACATTTGTCCAACATTACAGAGTGGACATCAGAGCCACTGCGGACGCCAGACTTGGTCGTGTCGTCCTTACCAGAGGGTTCCGGGCGCATTGCCCTTGACGGTCCATTCTACCTGACCAGCATACTCTTCGTGGGATCATCTCATCCGACTGCCCACCGACCAAGTAAGTGTGAACTTGCTAATCTCCCAATAGTGGGGATTCACAAACTATACGAAGGAGAAAGTTCGGTTTCACTTACCAGTGATAACTTTCGTTCTTCGAGTATATAGTTTGTGAATACACACTACCCACCCTGCCTCCCCTCTTGAGCTGCATGGATGAGATCAATTGGTTTATCCTGTGCTTGGCTTAAGTATGGAACTGAGGTAAAATGGCGGACTAGTGCCTCAGGGTGGGCGGTACGGTGGGCAGTCTTACCGCCAAAACTTTTGACCAATGAGCTTTTAAGCCTCCGATCAGCGTTCTGCGCAGGCGCATAACCCAATAGTGTGTATTCACAAACTATATACTCGAAGAACGAAAGTTATCACTGGTAAGTGAAACCGAACTTTCTCAAATGCATGCCCTGCAAATTTTGCTTACATTTGTGTGATTTAAATTAATCTTAGAAATTCCAAATTTACAGAGATTAGATCACTGAAAATATCAGTTGCATGCCGAGTCATACAACTTACTAAGCAAATGATAATGTCTGCAATGATTTCTTAATTTGGGGCACTTCATCTGCAAAAGATTTGCCTTTGTGGTATGCCAGCATTATTAGCCATTAGTTCTTTTTTCCAATAATGAAGCCAGAAATACATTACATTGTAATCAGAATTTTAGGGGAGGTAATATTACACCTTTTAGAATTTTACCAGTTCCTTTTTTATTACTTTTGTAGTTACAGCAAAGTAGCCTTGGTAAATTTTAGAGATCAAGTACAGTATCATATTTGTTATGGCTTGTGCTGCTTCATTCAAGTATTGGTTTTAAATGCTTATTTCATTTGTTTTAGAATGAAAAAGTCAGAGCCAAGACTTGGTGTAGAAGTAATGAGATAAATTCAGTAGTGAAATTCCCATCTACATACTGTGCTGTATTCAGTTTTCGAGTATAGTACTCTGTCTTCAAGTAGAGAATCCCATTGTATTTGCTAAAATATTTTCCAAGCATTTTTAATGGCATTCACTTGTTGAACTCCACACACTTTTTAATGCCATTTGTGATCTTCAAAGAAGGTTACTGGGGCTAATTACATGTTTAAATTGCTTAGGAAATATGGAATATCCAATGCTGCTCCGGCTATTGGTAGGAATAATGTGACCAGTACAACGATAAGACTTCTTGAGCGCTGTTTTGCATGCACAACTTAATTTGAAAGTCTTTTATTTTAGGGAGGTGCCGATGAAAGATGCCAAAGAATATGCCGAATCTATAGGTGCAATTGTTGTTGAGACCAGTGCCAAAAATGCAATTAACATTGAAGAACTCTTTCAAGGAATCAGTAAGTAGATTTTGTTTTTTTGTAATTTTGTAGCCCAGCTGGTTGGTATTTTGACAAGACACTGACAAATACTTGCAGATCTCATTCTATCTACACAGAGTTAGAAACAAGTTACTTGTTTACGAAGTTATGAACTTACAGTTGTTTAATACAGAATGCAATAGCAATTACACTTATATATCATTCCATAGCATTTAGAGTACTCTCTAAATCAGGGGTTTGCAACCTACGGCCTGTGGGCTGCCCCTAAACCCATTCCAACTGGCTCATGGCAATGACCCTGGAAGTAGAAGCAGATGCGCCCATGCATGCGCAAACACGCCCACCTCCATTGTGTCTGGCACCCGGTGCCGTCTGAGGGGGAGCTGTCCAGCCCATAGCATGGTAAGGTTGAGAACCCCTGCTCTAGATGTTAATTACTATTTCCCCCTGACATACTGGCTACTCATTTTATAATTCTACCCCAAGAATAATTAGTTTCCATTGTAGTTGCTGTTTTATAAGTAATTGTTTTCTTTCCTGATTTTCAGACATAACTAGAACAATAACTTTAAAACATTTAGTTACCACCAATATCATTCCAACACTCTTCCAAAGTGTAGTTAGTTACTACCCTAAGTGTGATTTTAAAAATATATCTACATTTCCTGTGCCACAGAAGAACATAAATAGTTATACTGTACAGTAGTTATTTTAAAATTTTGACTATAATAGACCACTGACCTATGGAACAAAACATATTTTCATCTTATCATATCCACTTTGTTGTCACCTCAACTTTCTAAGCATGAGGCAATAGTACAAAGCACAGCTAAAGCCAGTACTTGAGTTGCGCAATACTTCTCCATTTGTTGAGACCACACCTTTGACCTCTGTAATTATCAAGGTAACTAAATGTTAATTACATTGTAGAAGTCAGCCCTTCATATGTTACAATGGTAATTTAACTTGGTTACACCTTTGTGGAAAGCACCTAATTACAATCAACCTGTTATTAGGAAGTTGCTTCTAGCCACTACATAGATATCTATCTGTTCTGCTATCTAAGCAATCCATAGAGAGCTGTGTGAGAATTTTGCAGCTGCTGCTGTTCTACATCTAGCAATACACCTCTTACTAAATAAATCCACTGATATTACATTACTTTTAGGCTGCTGCTGAGAAGATAAAATTCAATATGTGTGAGTAGCCTTGTGGCTCTAATCCAGGAGTTCTCAACCTTTTTAAACCAGGGGCCAAGTCATGCTCCCTCAGACAGCTTTTGGGGCCAGATGACCATTTTGCCACTTCCTGGTGTGGTAGAAGCAGTGGGGGGCCACATGAAATGGCGCCACAGGCTGCATACAGCCCACAGAATCCCTGTTCTAATCCTTAATGACACTAATATAGTGACCGAAAGTAGCTACCTAGTTATTTATTGTTGTATTTGATACATTTATATGTCTTCGATGATTTGAATAATTTTTGGAGGCTAGGCTAGGCTATGGGAGGATGGCCTGGCCACGTCCACCTGGTGGGTTTTGTGCGTAGCAGTGTTTCTAGACTGAATTTTCCATCTGCTCTAAGCCTTGCAATACATTGACTATTTATTCCAATGTACTGTAGTACAAATACTAGAATAGTATTTGGCACCATCGTGCAAGACGAGTTTGTCCCTTCTTGTAGCTAGCCAAACCAACTTCCCAGATTGAAATAGCATTTTATAGGGGAAGGAATAACTTCACACTCTTATTGTAATTCCCCATTCCCACATAATTAGGAAGAAAGAAGGAAGGGCAAAAATACTTCCTCTGGAAACAGATTCATTATACACTGAGGCTGGGGGAAATTTCTTTTTGGGACTAAAACTCTCTACCACACTCTAGCTACTGGCCATACTAGGTAGGGATTTGTAGTCCAAAAAGTAGCTTTCTCCATTTCTCACACTTAAGATGCAGGTTTACAACGAGAGGTGAACCCTAACTGTTTCTTCTCCCTTGCCATATACCTTCACTTCTCTCACTTGAGCTGTTGATGGCTATCCTTATATGTTTGTATGGTGTACCTGCTCTGTCCATATCAATGATGTGTTCTAGTGTGCAAGATTGTCTAGGACAGTGATGGCCAACCATGGCACGCCAGGTGTTTTTGGACTTCAATTACCAGAAGCCCAATAGCATTCCTGCTGATCAGGGCTTTTGGGAATTGAAGTCCAAGAACATTTGGAGTGCCAAGGTTGGCCATCACTGGTCTAGGATATGGGTGAGCCACCTTCACAAAAGGACACTTCCACATAGTAGGTTCTTTGGATTGTCCTGCTTTTAAAAAAACCCCTCTAAATAGCCATGTCTGTCTTGTTATTCCAAGGTTTTTAAAGTCTGACTCGCATATCATCATTTCAGTGTGCTCATCCTGCCTCTGACATGAAAGTTAAGCACTTCTTCTTCAAAGGGCTTTGCTATTTGAAACACCTTTGACATTTACAGGGATTATACTGGCAAAGAACTAGGGAAAGGATATGGTTGATTTCCTGAAGATGAGGGGAGGAGGGCACTGGATTCAGTTGCAGATGCTGACATCTGAAATAAGGTGAATCTGTCAAGAAGGCATAATCAATTAGTATATGTCAGTGGATAAAGCTCCTTCTAAATTTCCCTTAGTTCAGGCCACGTCCTTTTTATTTGTAACTAGCATAGTTTGCCCGGCCTTGCCAGGCAGTTTTTATTTGTGGTTTTTCTTTTCTTTTTGGTTAAGGGTGGTTTGGGTGGGTGTGTTTTGCATTTGTGGTTTGTGATTTTTTAAATCTATTTTATTAGATGTGTGATTTGGATTTATGTCTTATTTTTCTGACTTGTTTTCACTCTTGTGGCCTCTAGGTGGGGCTGTTAGTAATAGTGTTGGTTTTGTTTTTGTTTCACGTGTTTTTTCTCTCCCGGCCTCTAGGTGGGGCTTCTTCCAGTAAGTAGTCTTTGTTTCTTCATTTCTGTTCTGGAGTCATGTACGGAGGACGTGCTGGTGAGTTCTCTGGGTTTCTTTCTTCTGGGGTTTTTCTTTGTTTTTTTGTGGTGGTGAGCTGGGAGGTGTTTCTGTTTCTTCTTTTGTGGTTTTTTTGGGTTTTAGATGTGTTTAATTGTTTTGTTTATTTCTGGTTGGTTTTTATGTTTCTGATTTCTTTTGTGATTATTTGTTTACTTTGTGGTATTTTTGTTGCTTGAGTTAGGTATTTTTGTGTTGTAGTTAGATGTTTTTTCTGTGATTTTATGGTATTTTGGGTGTTTTTGTTTGTGGATTTTGTTTATTGTTTTGTTGGTGTGTTTATTTATTTATTTGTGTTTTATTATTTTTGGTGTTTGGCGTTTGGGGTAAATGTTTTGTTTTGTTGTTGGTGTGTATTTTTGCATGAAGAATGGGCTGCCTGTTGGTTCCTCTTCTCCCCATTGCTGCTTTGAATTTTGGTTTCGATGCTGCAATGGGGGAAAAGAGGAGCTGGCAGTCAGCTGGCTCTTCCCTCGGGAAGGTTCGTTAGATAGGTTGGGGAGAAGGAGGCAGAGAAGAGCTATCTGCCAGACGATGGTTCGCTCCTCTCTGTCTCCTTTCTCTCCTGGCTTACCTAACTGGAGATTGGCAGGCAACGATCTTTAAGGCCAGTCATCTGCCGGGGAGGGTGCTTTCCTTGATGAACTGCTGCCTGCCGGTGGTATTTTTCCCCCACCCCGGCTCAACTGACCTTGAGGCCAGCGGTGGTCTCGCCATGTCTTCAGCGGGGTAACATGTAGGAGACGGAGTCCCTCTTCTCTCCGTTGCTCCAGGAAAGAAGGCCGGCGGTGGGTTTTTGTGTGTGTTTGTTTGTGAGGCCGTGCAGCGGACTTGCGCTCCCGTTGCGGGAGGCTGGCGTGTTTGTATTTTATTTTTCGCGCACCAGCTTTCTCAGTGTTCTGCGTGCTCGCGCTCTTCAGCCTGATTGGCTGAAGTGCACACGGCGCGTAGGACGCTGGGACTTGGAGTTTTGTTTGTGTTCGTGCTGCAGTTTTTTTTCCTGCGGCTTGGTTTCTATTGGGCGTGCCGCGGTTCCCAATGTTCTTTTTGCTCGCGCCTCTCAGCCTGATTGGCTGAGGCGCACCGCAGCGCAGAGGACGTTGGGAATTGAAGTTGTTTCCCTTTGTTCCCATTGGTGGGGCTACTGCCCCACTGGCGATGACCAAAACCCCGCGGTGCTGAGAAGGCAGGGGTTATGGTGAGTGCGGAAGGCTAGGTCGGGGATGGTTGGGCCTGGTGTGGGAGCCTTTGAACGAACCGTTAGCCCCTCTTTTTATAGGTATACTAGCAAGGGTTGCCCGGCATTGCCGGGCTTTTCCCCCCCTCTGTTGGATTAAAGAAGATGCATTGGAATGTTTTGTCCCAAAAAAATTTTTTTTTATTTTTCAAAAACATGTTTAACAATTAACGTTTCATTTCTAAACTGGTTGTGTCTTTACTGGTAGTTACACATTGAGGTATGTTTCTTTTGTTTGTAAATGCTTAATTTCTAATTTAAGTCATTGTATCATTACTGTTATTTGCACATTAAAGTTTTTTCCCAAAGTAATATTAAACATTTAACTATATATATTTTTTGTTTCCTCCTTTGTCGTCCAGCAATGTGTGTTTTTAATCTGTAAAACATAAAACATAGGGAGAGATATTGATATTTGTCTGTTTTTTTTTCTTTTTGAAATTTATTATTTGTGATTCTTTAAAATTTTAACATGTGTTTTAATCTGTAAATATTGTTAGTAAATATAATTTGATAACTTTTTGCTCTAAATTTTTTATTTACCTTCAGTATGTTTTTTTAATTTTGTCGTTCAGGTAGTTGATTGTTGATCTGTTGGGGCACCTGTGTAATGAGAGTAATAACAAAGTTATATATATTTGTTTTTTGCAATATTATAAAATGCCATTGTTTTATTTATTTACCTTTTTTTCTCTGGGTCTGTTCAAATTTGATCTTCAAAAAATGTTGGAGCATTAATTCCGCTAGTGGCTGGTTGAATGGAGTTGGTGGATGTGTCATGATGAGTAGATGCCTTCGTATGATGGAATCTATATCTAATTCATCCTTAATTTGCAGGTGTGGGTCTCTTTGTTGCGGTTGTGGCTGGTTGTCCTTTTGTTTTGCATTGGTGAATTCTTGTGTCTCTTGTTGCACTGTTTGTTTGTTGTTTATTTGTTGAATTATTTCTTCTAATTTTTTATTGTTTGGGTGTTGTTTTATTTCTGTGTTCCTGTTTTGTTGTTCTGCATTTTCCGTTGCTTGTTCTTTGTAGTAATGTGTTGTGTTTTTCTGGGTGAATGTTGGTATTTCTTTTTTTGGGATTGTGCTCATTTCTGGTTGTTTATTGTCGCTTTCTTCTGGTTTGTAATTTCTTTTTATTGTGGTTGTAGTTTCTGTTTCCTTTGTTGTGTTTTTTTTGTGGTTTGTGTTGTTATTGGCTGTTATTGCTGTTGTCTGCTGTTTCCATGGCAATATCAATTTTGGTTTAGTTATGATTTGTTTTTCTTTTTTTCTGACAATTAGCATTTGACCTTGTTTATTTTGTTGCTCTTCTTGTTTGTCTGTTGTGGTTGTTTTGTTGATTTCATAGTAATTGTCTGCTGTTTCTGTTGATTGTTGTTTCCATGGTAAAATTATTTTGGGTTTTGTTGTGGCTTTCATTTCTTGTGTTTTGTTAATTTGCATTTCTGGCTGTCTATTTTCTAAATATTCTTTTGGATTAATATGTTTGTTTGCGTTTGTTGTTTCCTCTTCCACTGATTTGTTTGTTATGTAAATTTTGGAGACACTCTCTGTTATTTCTGTTGTCTGTTGTCTCCATGGTAATATGTTTGCATGCTGATATTGCATGCAGTGTTGGCTAATTGGTTTCCTGGCTGTGTCTTTTTTGGGTCCTGGATTTTGGAAAGAAAATCTTCTTGCTGATTTTCGTTTTGTGTGTAATTCTGGTTTGATGATTTCTGGCTTTCTTTCTCCATTTCTATTTGGTTTTGATTCCCTCGCTATTGTTTCCCCTCTGTAAGTTTGCAGTCACGTTTTTGGCAAATCTCTGTTGGTGGATTAGTTTCGTTTTTAAGCTGTGTGTTTCCCGTATGTATGTTAAATCTCGTTATCGCGTTATTTTCCCTCGCTGTTTTTGGAGCTTGGGAGAGCGAATTGAGCTAAGTGGATTTGCCTGTTTGGAGGTGTGTCTGTGTTCGGCGTTGCTGTTTCGCTGTGCAAAAGGCATGGCTGTAAGGGAGTGCGTATTTTCCTTTTAAAGTTTTCGTGTCTTGCTTCTTTTCGAATCATCTGTGAGTGTTCTTTGGCTGGCTTTGGGATAGTTTATGGAGAAGCAATGTGTACTGTCGATGACTTCGGGTGCTTCCTTTACTCTTTTTGTGGGTAAGTTTAACTGTTTTCATGTTATCTCTTGTAAAGGTGTTTTACTATTTCTATTTATTACTGTCTGCTGTAATTGTAATTGTTTTATGTGTTATGTTCTCTGCTGCTACCACTCTTGAGCCCGCAACATATAATTGTCCGGCCTCGTTGGCTGGGTGGGCCATTAAAATACTAATTGTTGGTAGGTTGTGGTATTTTTTGCAGCCCGGATTATTTGGAATATATGTACGTCGCCGGCCCGTGGTGGTGAGGGGAGCATTGTTATTAGGGGTTAGGAAGGAAGGGCTCGGTGGTGGGGAGGGGAGCTGTATTGTTTTATGGTGATTTATTTTTCTGGAGTCGTGAAAGTAGATCGTTTTTCCCCTGTATTATCAGTGGGTGTGGGCTGCGGTCCCCTTCCCCGCTGGCTTCCCTTGTGTTGTTAGGTTTGTGGGGAGAAAAGGTGTGTTTTGGCCCTACACTTCTGGACACTGAGAAACAGGCAGAGAGGATCGATCCCATCCCCCCCCCCTCCTTAATTCAACTTCGTTTTTAAAGAGAAGAAAAGACGGAGTTGTTTTAAGGAGGAGGGGTGGGGCATGGATCCTCTCTGCCTTATCTTTTGTTTACAGTTGGTTTGGATGTTGAAGGAGAAACTGCAGTCGGGAGCTTTAGGCGCCGCGGCTGAGTAAAAGAAAGGCAGCTGCTGTTTGCTTTGTTGTGAATTGTTTTGCTTTTAAGGAGGAGGGGTGGGGCATGGATCATCTCTGCCTTATCTTTTGTTTCCTGTTTGTTTGGATGTTAAAGGGGAAACTAGTCGGGAGCTTTAGGCGCTGCGGGTGAGTAAAAGAAAGCCGGCTGCTGTTTGCTTTGTTGTGAATTGTTTTGCTTTTTAATTTTCCGGCCGCCGTTTTCCTCAGCGTTCTGCGTTGGCGCGCAGGACGCTGGGGCTTGTAGTTATCGGTTGGTGCTTTGTGTTTTTGCTGGTTTTTTTTAAAATGCGTTCCTTTTGATTGGCTGCGGCGCGTGTCCGAACGCTGCGGCGTGCGTGAGCCTCTCAGCCTGATTGGCTCTGGCGCGCCGCGGCGCAATGACTTTTGGGACGTGAAGTTATTTGCGTTTCTTGCCGTTAGTGGGGCTGAGGCCCCCGTGCCGGATTTTTAAATCCTTCGTTGACCTTCGTAGCCAATTCGGCCGTGCTCTCGAAGGGAGGGTGCGGGTCAGTAGGGCGACGCATAGCAACATATAGCCAATTCCAACGGTGAACACTTGGTTTTATAGGTTAAGATATAATCTGTTGCTGACTTGAATAATAAAATATAATTTCTTCTTCCTATCTGTTGTAGCTGCCTGTAATTCATTAAATTTATCCTGATTATATGAAATGGAGTAAAGACTGCATGTCTAGTGTACTCTCAAGCCTCAAATAGTTTCCCCCTGTGAGTTGCACTTTCTCTTAGCTACTTAGTTTCATAGAATCTCACAAAAGCTATTTGGATGGCATTTTCAATATAATCCTTTAGGGAAGTTCATTTTTGTCTGAATCTTCACACAGGAATTATGCTCCCACGGGTTGGAGCAGCTGTACTATACATGTATGATCAGATAACCTTCTCCAAATGATGCCCACTATTAGCTTGCATGAAATTCACAAAGACCTCCAGACAATTATGCTGCATAATCAAGAAAGTAGATGTGAAGAAGTAGCCTCTAGAAACAGTAACAGTACAAAATAATAGGATATATTGTTTGAAATCTTGTTGCTGTAACTTATGCCATTTCAGCTGATGACATCAACAGCAGCATCATTTTTTCAGAAATTAAATATTTCTGATTTCTCTCCAAAAGCTCCTGATGCTACCATGTTGGTTTTTGGACTTCAGTTCCCAGAAGCCTAAGTCAATTCCCCAAAGCATTGATCAGCCAATGTACTGACTTAGGCTTCTGGAATTGAAGTCCCCCTGTGGGGCGTGGGGCCCACATTGGGAATTACTGATATAAACCCTTTCATTGTTGGGAATACTGTACAGTATATGAAACCAAAGGCTATATTTAACATAGTAAGGATCATAGGCCACTAACTTGTTCAATATTTATATACTGTATTTCTGGAGCTGCAACAATAAAACTGCTATGGTGATCTGATGAGATGCCAGTTGTAAATGACAAAATGCATCTCACCTAATTATCAAGACAGCTTCTATAGTTGAAGTTCTGCTAACCTACATTTTGAGCAGGATGTTGGCCAGAGATTCTTACATTATATTGTTTATTATGAGGTTTTATCATGAAATCATAAAGTATCCATGGGTGACATAAAATTGTACCTTTTTGGGGGGAGGGAAAATGCTTATTTCTCCACAAATGTTATGTATTTTTTATTATAATCTATGGCTCATTTGTGAAAATATATGTGTATGGTAAGTATACGTTTACAACCATCAATTTCCTCCTGATCCAACGATTCCTAGGTATACGTTGGGTTTGGGTGTATAGGAGAGATGAAGAAAGCGTTCATCAAGTGAAGTATGGACATTCTTTTTATATCAGGAGCCCAACCAGGCATAATGCAGCATATTTGTAAATTGGATCAGTCAGGTATTTTTAAAGATCAGAACAGTTGTCAGAAGGACATTGTTCTGAATCTTATTTATGGTGAAGTTGGTTTGCAGTGGCTTAGTGGTTAAGATGCTGAACTTGAAGACTGGAAGGTCGGAGTTTAATACCCGAGTACTGCACGACGGAGTGAGCTCCCGTCTCTGTCACAGCTCCTGCCAACCTAGCAGTTTGAAAGCAAGAAATTGCAAGTAGATAAATACGGGCCACTTCAGTGGGAAGGTAAACAGCATCCTGTGCGCTCCGGTGTCTAGGCATGCCTGCCACATGTCCATGGAAATGTCTGCAAATGCAGACAGCGCCGGCTTTTTGGCTATAAACAGAGATGAGCACTGAACCCTAGAGTCAAATATGACTGGCTTTCGAGGAAGGGTGACCTCTACCTTTACTACCTGGTTTGAAAGCCTTTCTGGTATCTTTTTAGTTTTATCCCTAACTTTCCACATGAAATCCAATGTCCGTATCTTTTGCATTACATCTAAAGAACATGCCAGGCTTTTAATAACTGTTGTTGTTTCTTAATTTCTAGGTCGACAGATTCCACCCTTGGAAACTCACAAAAATGGCAACGGTGAAACAATTCAAATTGGACCGATTACACCAACGCATAGGCCATGTTGTTAAAGGCAGACTGAGCTGGGTTGATTTATGTGAAGATAAAATCGTTTAATTTGCTTATTTATTGAAGCATAGACTTCAGAAATTCCATGACAAAACATCTTGTCTAAAAGCAATAAAATCAGTACTATCAATGCACATAGTAAGATAAAGGGTTTCTAGAGTTAAAATGGGCTACTCAGTTGAGTAAATACCTTTTTTTAAAACATTGGCTTACATTTTAAAGAAAGTAAGCATATTAAACCAATGGTTATTTTGAATAGACATGTTTTTAAATAGTTTGTCAGGCAAATGTTACATTTTATACAAAATCCCTGTTCCTTTTGTTTACAACACATTGTTTTGTATTCTGGTTTCAATTTTATAAAATTACGGTGTGCAGTATTTTAACAAAGTGACGGTTGTGTACTATTTTATCTTCTACCAGATTTGGCTTTGGTGGCTTTTTTTTAGAATAAATAACTTTTTAAAACTGTAGATCAGCTAGTTATTAACTTGAGCACAAAATAGGTAAAAGCTCTAGTAACTTTAGCAAACACTAATATGATTCTGGTATTTTTTAGTTTGAAGTTCCTATTTTTTTGTCTGTATTTGAAAAGAAAAATCACTAGAGTGCAAAGACAGTATATTTTCAAATACTGTACTTTGCAAAGATAAAGAACAAAAGAGGAGAGATGAGAAAGGCAATTGGCAATGAAAATGCCAATTGTGCATATTTAGCATAAAACTGTGTTAGTACAATGACAACAGATACTGCAGCAGAGTTGAAAAAGAAACAGATGAAATATCTTTTAGAGAATTCATTTAATACTTGAATTCATTGAAAGTCCATCTGGCAGATGTATGCTGTTGTCAAAGTCTGTCAGTATGTGGTTTAAAGCAATAAACCTTTAATTCATACCTGTCAACCTTCCCGGATTGGCCGGGATTTCCCGATTTTCGGCACCGATTTGCACCATTTCCCGCCCGCAGCTGCCAAAACCCCGGAATTGGCAGCGGGGGGAAAGAGGTACTGCGCATCCCTTCTGCGCAAGTCGCGTTCTACGCATGCGTAAAAGGGTTCTACGCAAGCGTAAAAGCCTACGCATGCATAGAACACGACTTGCGCAGAAACGTTGTGCACAGGTCCCGGATTCTCCGGAACCGCGGTTGACAGGTATGTTAATTCAATGAACATTATCTATTTCCTTATTCTGTCCACTTCTGTTTGAATGGCAAGACTGAAGGAAAATTTAGTTCTGTTCACATTGCTCTTTTGATAATGGAATTATAAAGCAGCTTTAAAGGAGGTCACCTAGGACAATGGACTTTCTAAGCTTTTCCTGCTACAGCCCCTTGCACTCTTGGCTTTTATGGTGTTTTGCAGCTGGGGAGGGTGCCTTAAAAAAATAAAATAAAAGACTGCATGTGTAGAAATAACTCTCTCTCTCTCCAATTTTAGCTTTCAAGTTTCTCTGAATAAATTGCACACCATATAACCTTTGGCTAAAGCCATCCCCTATTGGGAGCTGGAGTTCCTAAATTACAAAATGATGCCTGGAATCCTATTTGTGTTCATTAGATTTGCATAACTTACTGCAGCTAAATGCAGCTAATTGCCAGGGTACAACTCAATTATGCAGTTGGGCATATAACTAGGCCTACAGTTGGGACACAACTTGGCACCTCAGCAATTAGCTGCAATTACCTGCGGCAAGTTCTGTAACTTGAACACCAATATGATTTTGACCAATACATTTCTCCCTCACTCTGGCTATTGATAGTATGAAGGTGAAATTGCATTTTGTATGAATATGTTTCTTTCCATGGAACAGCAGTTCTCACAATCCAATTTTGTTTCTGCTAGCAGAACTGAAAAAGTCAGTGATAAGGAGAATAGTAGTAGTATTCCAAAACAAAAATTAATTTATGACCGAACAACAAAAGCAAACCAAAAACATTAGTATTGTAACACGTGTAAAGCTAAAATGTTTATTTCGCTTTTAGCTTTCAGGGATTATTCAGTACTTCAGGCACATAAACAATTTATGTGGCTTATACTGTACAGTTGATTTTTCCATAAGGAGTGGAAAGGCCCCATTCATGAAACCAGATGAAGGCAAGACTAGATATCCACCTAGTTATCTGGAACAGGTAATATCATTTTAGGAGTAGACTGATGGTGGGCTTAAACCAAATTTTATGAATGCTTACTTAAAAGCAAGTCCTACCATACTTAGAAGGGCTCACCTTAAAATAAATGTGTACAGAATTTGAGTTTAATTATGTTTTGGTAAATATTTTATACCAAGGTACACTCCTGTAATAGAAATGTCTGCCACTTATGTCTTAAGCATTGTAGTAAGATAAAACCAAACAAAGCGTGATATAAACTATAAATCGGATTCCAAATTATAATTATACTTAAGTATCTTATTTTAATATCCCATGTGTCGGTGTAGATTTGTATTAAAAAGTATTAATAGAACAGTAGAATTCTACTGGGAAGTTGTTGTTGTTCATTCGCACAGTCGATTCTGACCCTTTGCGACCCGCGACCCTATGGACCATTGTTCTCCAGGCGCCTCTGTCCTCCACCATCCCCCTCAGCACTCCCAGTTCTGTGCCCATTGTGTCTACAATACCATCTAGCCATCTCATCTTTGGCCTTCCCCTTCTTCTTTTGCCCTCCATCTTTCCCAACATCAAGGCCTTCTCAAGTGAATCCTCCCTTCTCATTTGATGTCCAAAGTACTTTAGCTTCGTCTTTACTATTAGACCTTCCAATGAGCAGTCAGGATTGATTTTTTCTAAGATTGACCTATTTGTTCTCGCTGTCCAGGGTACTCTGAAAACTCTCCTCCAACACCACATTTCAAAGGCATCTATTCTTCTGCGTTTAGCTTTCCTTATTGTCCAGCTCTCGCATCCGTACATTACCACTGGGAATACCATTGCTTTGACTATTCTAATTTTTGTTTGCAATGTGATGTCTCTGCTTTTCACTATGTTCCCAGGTTTCTCATGGCTTGTCTCCCAAGAATCAGTCGCCTTTTTATTTCATGGCTGCAATCTCCATCTGCAGTGATCTTAGATCCTAAGAAAGTAAAATCTGTCACTGCTTCTACTTCTTCCCCATCTATTTTCCAGGAACTGATCGGACCTGTTGCCATTATCTTGGTTTTCTTGATATTGAGTCTCAAGCCAGCACTCTCTTCCTTCAGCCCAATCAAGAGATTCTTTAGGTCTTCCTCACTTTCTGCCATTAGGGTGGTGTCGTCTGCATATCTCAGATTGTTGATGTTTCTCCCAGCAATTTTAATCCCATATTGTGATTCCTCCATCCCTGCATTGCACATTATGTGCTCTGTGTATAGATTGAATAAGCAGGGTGATAAAATCCAGCCTTGTTTTACTCATTTTCCTATTCCAAACCATTCTGTCATTCCGTGTTCTGTCCTAACTGTTGCTTCTTGGTTCATGTACAGATTTCTCAGGAGGCATATGAGGTGCTCTGGTATTCCCATCTCTTTAATTACTTGCCACATCTTGTTGTGGTCCACACAGTCAAATGCCTTTGTGTAGTCAATAAAACAAAAGTAAACTTGTTTCTGGTATTCCTTTGTTTTCTCCATGATCCAACGTATGTTGGCAATGTGGTCTCTAGTCCCCCTGCCTCTTCTGAAACTGGCCTGCACCTCTGGTAGTTCTCTCTCCACATGCTGCTGAAGTCTATCCTGTATTATCTTGAGCATCACCTTGCTGGCGTGTGGGATGAGTGCAATTGTTCGGTAATTTGAGCATTCTTTGGCATTGCCCTTTTTTGGGATTGGGACATATACTGATCTTTTCCAATCCTGTGGCCACTGTTTTGTTTTCCAAATTTGCTGGCATATTGAATGCAGTAATTTGACGCCATCATCTTTTAGAGCTTTGAAAAATTCCACTGGGATACCATCATCTCCACTAGCTTTGTTGTTTGCAGTGTTCTTTAGGGCCTTTATAACTTCGCTCTCCAGGATGTCTGGCTCAAGTTCAGTTTTTTCATCATTGTGATTATCAGGAGTGTTGAGGACCTTTTTGTAGAGTTCCTCTGTGTACTCTTTCCATCTTTTCTTAATCTCTTCTGCATCAGCTAGCTCTTTTCCGTCTTTGTCCCTTATCATGGTCATTTTTGCTTTAAATGTTCCCTTTATTTCCCCGATTTTTCTGAAGAGATCTCTAGTCCTACCTCTTTTGTTGTTTTCCTCCATTTCTTTGCACTGTTCTTTTAGGTAGTTTTCCTTATCTCTCCTTGCTTTTCTTTGAAATTCTGTGTTCAAAAGATTGTATTTTTTCCTTTCTCTTTTGACTTTTGCATTCCTTCTTTCCTCTGCTATTTTAAGAGCCTCATCAGACAACCATTTTGCTTTCTTACGCTTCTTTCCTTTTGGTATGGTTTTCTTTGCTGCTTCCTGCATGATGTCCCTTATCTCTGTCCATAATTCTTCTGGCACTCTGTCTATTGAGTCTAGGCCATTATATCTGTTCATCACCTCCACCATGTATTCTTTAGGGATGCTGTCTAGGTGATATCTGTCTGGTCTCCTTGTTTTCCCTATTTTCTTTAGTCTTAACCTGAATTTTGCGATCAGTAGGTTGTGATCTGAGCCACAGTCTGCTCCAGGTCTTGTTTTTGCTGACTGTATGGAGGTTCTCCATCTTTGGCTGCAGAGTATGTAGTCAATTTGGTTTCGGTGTTGGCCATCTGGTGATGTCCATGTGTAAAGTCGCCTCTTGTGTTGCTGGAAGAGAGTGTTTGCTATGACCAGTGCGTTCTCTTGGCAGAACTCTATCAATCTTTGCCCTGCTTCATTCTGTACTCCAAGACCAAACTTGCCTGTTATTCCCTCCACTTTTTGATTTCCTACTTTGGCATTCCAGTCTCCTAATATAATTTGGACATCATTTCTTGGTGTCTGTTCTATGAGGTGTTCTAGGTCCTCATAGAACTGGTCCACTGTGGCTTCATCTGCACCAGTGGTTTGGTGCGTATATTTGGATCACAGTGACATTGAAAGGTTTGCTTTGAATTCTGACTGACATCATTCTGTCATTTTTGAGGTTATATCCCATTACTGCTTTTCTCACTCTTTTATTGACAATTATGGCTACTCCATTTCTTCTAAGGTTTTCTTGTCCACAATAGTAGATATGATGGTTTCCAGAGCTGAATTCACCCATCCCTGTCCATTTTAGCTCACTGATGCCCAAGATGTCAATGCTTATTCTTTCCATCTCATTTTTTACCACTTACAGTTTACCTTGGTTCATTGATCTCACATTCCATGTCCCTATGCAGTATTGTTCCTTGCAACATTGCATTTCTCCCCCCCCCTTTCCTGTCCCTCCCCTTCCTCCACTCTGTGGTGTTAAGCATCCTGTATCATCTATCCTGCTCCTTTGTTTTGCCTTTTGTTTTGGTCAATAGGGTTCTCTTGGCAAGCTTTATGGCGCGGTTTGCCGTTTTCTACGCCATTTCCCCCCCCCCCCTACAGTTCTTCTCATACTGGGAAGAATAAGTACAATTCATATACAATATTCTGTACTGCATTAGTGCCTTTTTTTGAATTAATGGTTGACACTTTTCTGTTGAAATTCACAGAATGGTAAGGGCGACTGCTTGGATTAGTTGGCTTGAAACTCCATTTCTGTACAGAGCTAGAAAAATGTTTGTCAGTATCTGGTTCACTATTATTGTTGAACAATATATCATTCACGTCAGTCTGTCTTTTAGAATCTTAACAGGAAACAGTTACCAAGCCAGGCTGCTTTGGACAAGGGCAGGCAGGTTAATGTAAACACTATCTTTAAAGGACCTGCCTCACATGTATCTTTTAACTAGAATGAGTTTGTCCTGAAATCTCCTGTAGGCACTGCTGATGATTGTGAGCTTCAGACTACAGTGTTAGCCTCTAAACTAAAATGTACAGAAGAAATTCATTTTTCTGACTGCTAATATTCCATAAATCTGTGGGGCAGGAAAATGGATAAAAGGCAGAGTAGGAAGAAATTAAGACATAATGACACATTCCTAGATTGAACTGGTGTGTTCATCTGAAACTGCTGACAGTTATAACTCAGTAGGCTTTTCCTAGGTTGGACCGGTTGGACCGAAATATGAATTGGCACTGATTTCAAAGAGGGGAAAAGTCAGAATCACAAATGAGAGGAAATATAGCCATTGCCAGTATGGCTTTACTGGTACACAAGAGTGATTTTCACTTTTCTGTAATTATTATTTCTTCTGGCTCTTAAAAGTGGATCCCCCAAGGATAGGCTCATATATAGGGGAGCAACATGCAAACACCCTTAGGTGTACAATCATCTAAGTTACTGGCAAGTGTATGCATAGTGACCATTTGTAAAAACTGCTTGTTTCACATAGAGGGTGAAAGATTTGCTGCTTTAGTTTTGGTGAAGGTGAAATTACTTTAGATGGTGCCTCCATGCTGTGTGTGGTATCGAGGCACATGTGTAGTGATCACTTTTATCCCACTGACTGCAGTTATAATTTCTAGGTGTGTATGAATACTGGTAGTTATGAATGCAACGGGGTTGATGGCTCTTTTTAGCAATGCAAAATATTTCCAGAGCTCAGTACATTCTCTTCTCTGGAGTAGGGAAAATCTCACATAGTTGTAGCAAACATCACATGTGCAGGTAAAAGAATATGCTGTGGTTCTGGTTAGTGGAAGGACGTTAAGGTATTTAGATAATGGTGTTTGGCTGGTTCAAAGATAATTTACAAAATACTTGTATCTGTAAGTGACTTTACCTGATTAAAGTACTCTGTCCTGATCAGCTAGCATGAGATATGTCTCTGGAATACTTTACCAAGGATTGGATAAAATAATGCCTTATCTGATAATCTTGTATAATGATTTGAGCTCAGAACTATTCTCTATTTGCAATGAATACATGTTGTTTTTGAAATCTCATATACTAACTACTTTTTTGAAGGAGAAGAAAAGAAATAGTAATAGTTAGATATCTCTTTGTAAGTTTTTTTAACTGGTCCATCAAAACCCTTAAGAAATGTAGAGATTCTAAATGATCCAAATTCATATACAGACTTTTCTAAATAGTCAATCAACCCTTTTACATGAAAGAAATATTAGGCGACTGCAGAATTTTGTCACTATATTGTTGACACAGATTTTGTAATTTGTGGTTTATGTTGGACTGTACTCACAGATGAATCACAGAGATGTTTCAAAGATAGATTCACATATTTACATGTATGGATAGCAATGTCATTGTTTTTTAAAATCTACCTATGATTACAGAACCCAATATTGAAAATCATTGTACAGGTATATCAATATGTTACTTCTAAAGTTATTTCTAAAAGCTAATGTTAGAATCATATTAAGAGTTGTCCTATTGAGCTTAGAGTGGCACTTTGTTTTTAATATTTTGCCAACAGATTTTGAAATAACTTAATTCTTCTTTGATTCAAAATCAACCCCTTGAATTTGCACTGATATATGGAAAAAAATGGGGCCTATAGATATGAAAAGCTGTCTGGATAGCTCAATGATTTAATTATCTGGCTGTGGAGCCAGAATTGGGGGAGTTTGATTCTCCACTGTGCTTCCTGGGAGTACAGCCACCCTGTTTATTCTTTGGCAACTGCACAGATTCAGGGTACGCCGAGAAGAAGGGGGTGGTGAACTACTTCTGTGTATTCTCTACTTAGAAAACCCTGCAGAGCTCACCTTAAATTAGAATTGACTTGATGGGACACAAAATGGGTGTGAAAAGAGCAAAACAATCCCAAATAGTAGACTCTTGTAGGAAAATAGCAAGGAATTGTTTATGTGAGAGCATTGAATGGGCTGGACCCACTAAAATGACCTAACACCACCTCCAATTCCCAAATACATCACAGCTGAGGACTGAATATTGACTCCATGCCATCATGGGATGTCTGTATGCCACAAGGGGGAATTATTCTGGCAAGGCAAGAAGTGAGTATACTTTGCCTCTCTTATTAAATACAAAATGATTGACAAAACATTCCATGTGTCAGTTTCTTGGGGGGGAAATCCTTTTAGTGACAGGAGGTTTATTTCTTTCCTTTTGGGAAAAAAATCATGAAGAAAGATGGAAATAACAGCCATACCATTCTGCATGTCTATTGGAACCCCACCCCACCAGATTTTTTAAAAATACAAGTGGCTCTAGTGCAGGGGTGCCCAAACATTTTGGGCCGTAGGCTAGTCACATGGTTCAGGGGGCTGGTCACTATGGCCCGGGGGCCAGATCCTGCCCCTGATGCCAGTTCATCCAGCCCACGAAGCCCTCATTGCTCCCAGAAGCGAAGTAAAATGTGCCCATACGGGTGCGTTTTACTTCTACTTCTGGGAGCAACGAGGGCTTCGTGGGCCAGATGAATTAGAGTCAGGGGCCAGATTCGGCCCCTGGGCCATAGTTTGGGCACCCCTGCTCTAGTGAGACTGAAAGAGAGAGAACACAGAGCCACTTCCTTTGGAGCCAGTCCCTACTTCTACAAATGTTCTCCTATAGTGAAATATTTGCCCTTCTAAATTATTAAAACAGCATACAGTAATGAAATTATCTCCGTCTATTGATTCAAACCACTCGGGAAATTGGGCTGTGCATCCAAACAGAATCCAGTCATATTCTCTAAAATACTAACAGAATAATTTGGAATGCTTGATTCCAATACAGATAAATAGTATTGCATAGACAGTTTTAATCTTTCATTGTTTCTTTACCTGTGATAGCATTTCAGTGCACACAGCATTTTGGTTTCTGTACAGATATGTAGTAAATGGTGTATAGATATTCTTATTGTGCCTTAATTGTTCCAACAAATTTAAGGACTTGTGCTCAGTACTACACTCTGCATTGTTTATGTGAGAGCTTTGAATGGGCTGGACCCACTAATCACTATGTATGAAATGTTATAATCTGTTAATACTGTTTATTCTACATTACTGTTGTACAATCACAAAACAGATTTGTGCCTAAATCAGTTTTTTATTTAATCTAAATAATACTAATAAATATTCTTAATTTTTTATTACTGTTGCCTTTATTATATTTTTTAAAATGCTGAAAATCAGAAGCTGGAACACAACACTTCACCTATATTGAAGTCTGGTTCTTATATGCTTTTGTGTAAAAATAGACAAATATTTATGGATTGTTTATCAAATTTTTATACACTGTGTAGAATTTTATTATTTAAATTTGAAGCCATTTCCATTATCTGTGTAAATACATTTTGTTATAATTCCTTCACTTTCTGAACTAAAACAGGCAAAAACAATGACACACATGCCATTTGCGAGATAAGAAACTGCACTCTTACAAAATTTGGCAACAAATCTAATTATAGTTAGCAGGTCTTATTTCTGTGTGTGTGTGTTTGTGTGTGTGTGTGTGTGTGTGTGTAGAACTATGGATTGGCAGGACAAACAAAAGAGTTTACTAAGTCAGTGTGCAGTTCATTTGTTCAAGAAATAACCAGATGAAATAATTGCCTCCAAAAGTTTCTTGAAATGTATACAACTTTGCCACAGTTATATTTTGTAACTGCTTATATTAACAACCAGCTCCTGTGGCTTTTCACAGATCCCAGAATTATTCTTTTGCCAGTTAATTTAACTGTCATTATTTACTCTGTGGATAGGTATAGTGTGAATGTTAAATAAAACTGGAAAATATTGTACAGTACATGTGCTTAAAGTGCATGTAGTTTTTTCCAACAAAGATCTGCGCACAAGATATTTATGGTGTACCATTCTGCATCAAAATAGATGGTTTCAACAAACTACACAAGTTTAAAATTGTACAACTTAAGAAACTTCAAGTATAACAGAATAAAGTGCCTTTTCCCTATAATTCATCGTATTATATTGATCATTTTGAAGAATCTTTGAATTTCATTTCATTTCATTTCAAGTTTAATTTCTATACCGCTTCACTCGCCCCAGCGGGTGACTCAAAGCGGTGTACACAGTAACAGTAAGATAGTACAATAACACAAGTAAATATAAAACAATAAATCAATAATACAATAATAAAGCATTAATGTCATCAAGTTACAAGGTTACAAGTCAGGAAAAAAATACAATATTAAATACAAAATAAAGCCCCATAAAGAAACCCTACAAGGGGTGCCACCCAAGTACTCCCACTTCCCTGTACTGATGGGAAATCTTTAAATTTGAGGCAGTATGCAGAATATTAAATTTCAACTTCTAACCCACACACACAGCTGCTGAAAGGTATTAATTATAAAGGTAAAGGTTTCCCTTGCTCGAAAGCCAGTCACATCCGACTCTAGGGTGCAGTGCTCATCTCTGTTTCAAAGCCAAAGAGCCAGTGCTGTCTGCTACTGCAGAAGTTTTTGTGGTCATGTGGCAGTCATGACTAGACACCGGAGCATACAGAACGCTTTTACCTTCCCACCGAAGTGTTCCCTATTTATCTACTTGCCATGTCTTGCTTTCAAACAGCTAAGTGTGGGTTTATTTAAATCACAAAAAGTAAGAATTTGTAGACAAGTAGGCATGTGAGTCATATAAGAAACAAAGTACAGTCAATAAAGCTACCATATTCTTGTTTGTGGCATGTTATCCATCCAAGAACATGTACCATATCTGCCGCCATATAAGATGCATCCTGGCTTTTATACACATTTTAAAGGGATTTTTTTTATTAAAAAAATACATTTTAACTCCAGGAGCTGAGGAGGGCGGGATTGGCCAGGCAAGACAGCTCCTTTTGAAGTCTCTTGCCTGGGGCATTCCACCGCCACTGACTATAAGGAGCTGGGGAGGGCAGGATTGGCTGGGAAAGAGAGATCCTTTGGAAGCCTCTTGTCCCACCCGATCCCACCTAAGGATTTCTGTAAATCTAAATAATCTATCTTGCATATTTTATGAAAGAAAATATGTGAAATGAAGGAATGTCAGGAGAGCTTGTATTTGTTGAGTTTGCCAGGTACACTTAATTAATGCAAAACTTTAAGAACAGGGCAGAATCCCTTCAGCAAATGTGGAGTGTAACATCTTACATGGGCATTGTGCTCTGTATGATCTTGGCTTAGAGTAGAGAACTTGGCAGGAGGTGGCAACATTTTAACAGCAACACACTGGCAACCAAAACATGGCTCCATTTAATTTAATTTAATTTTTGGATTTATGTGCCGCCCACTTAGGCAAGCCCGACTCAGGACGGCATTACAACAATCTAAAAACAAACAAACACCACAAGCATAAAAACAATTAAAAACATAAAAACCACCCACATAAAAAAAAACCCACCCACCCCATTTCTAAAAAAGGGAGGGAGATGGGGATCTTGCTTAATGGACAAGCCAGCAGGAAGGGGCCACACTACCACCAGGCTCCCATACCTGCCCTGCCAGCCAGGTTTTAAGACCCTTCCTAAAGGGCAGCAACTCCGTCTGCAGTTCTAGCTCTACTGGCAGGAGGTTCCAAAGGGCTGGTGCAGGCACAAAGAAGGCCCTCCTGGTGATTTATCCACTTTCAGCTTATTTATTACTTCTTTTATCTCTTTTTCAGTTATAAGCTCTTCCATTTTTTGTTTATGTTCCTGATTTATTTTATTTTCAACTTGCATTCCCAATTTATCTTTCAATTTATCTATATTTACCTCCTTTCTGGCATATAGATCTTGATAAAATTCTCTAACCACCTTACATTTATCTTTGATCTTATTATGTCTTATACCTTCCTTATCTACTAATGTCCCAATTTCTCTTCTACTTCTTTTTTTCCTTAGCCGCTCTTGCTAAAAGTTTTGAATTTTTGTTACTATATTCGAAATATTCCCTTTTTAAATATGCCAAGTCTCTTTTTACCTTTTCAATATCTTTTCCTATTAATTCCTTCTTTAAACCCTCTAGCTGATGGTACAATTAGAGAACCACTCCGGTTTGCTCTAGTTGGATGGACAGACACTCTTAGGGCGATGTGGTCTTAGGTAGTAAGTAATATTAGCAATCTATGCAAATCTTGGGCTCTAGGGCTAAATCAAGAGTCATCAACCTTTTTAAGCCAGGGGCCAGATCATGCCCCCTCAGACTGTTGGTGGGCTGGATAGGTGCCATCACTGCCAGCAACAGCAGGGCCACCCTGAGCCCTCATCACCCACACTGCTGCCGCTGTCGCCCACTTCAAGCTACCCACTTACTCCCTCACACGCTGCTTACCGGCCTGGAGGAGCTGCATGGCAGCAACTCATTTGGCCCGTGACCTCTCTCCAGCAGCTGCTTCTGCCACCGCCGCCTCCTTCGCTAACAGTGATCCGTAGTAGGGTGGATGTTGTAAGCCTTACAACATCTGCCCTGCTATGGAGTGGCATTAGGGACACGCCAAGCCAAGTGGAGGAGACAATGATTGAGGAGGAGGCGGAAGTAGCTGGAGCAAGTTCACAGTTCGGATGAGATGGTGCCATGGGCAGGTGTGGGGTATTGATGGTGGAATGACCCCTGCCTGCTGGCTTGTATGAATGGGCATGATCCTCGCTCTCTGTCTCTGGTTCATGGATGGGGTGGGTGGGTTTTTTTATTAATTTTTTAATATTTTAATATGACAATGTTTTAATTATTTTAGTGGGGTTTTATGTTTTTTATAGGACGATGTTGTAAGCCTCCTGGAGTCGCCTGTCGATTGGGCGGCAATATAAGTTGAACTAACTAACTAACTAACTAAATAAATAGGCAGGATCCGGCCCACAGGCAATAGGTTGAAAACCCCTGATTTAAATGAAAGAGTATAACTGCAATTGAGCACCAAAGCCATATTTAATGATCTGAATGTAGTCTGCCTTATACAAATCCACCCTTCAGCCACCCCAACTGAGGACTGATTCCATAAATCTCATGGTTCATGTTACGGATGACTGAAGCATTAATTGTGAAAAAAGTGGTGTTTCTTATTTTATTTTTTGGCTTTCTCTACTATATAAACTCAAAACCTGTTCCAGAAGACTAGAAAATGCTGTAGAGCAGGGTGTAGTTGGTGACAAAGTATGTCCTCTCAGACTGTTAGATAGCCACTATTGAGACTCTAAACATACAGTACTTCACTGTATTGTGAATCAGAATAGTGAAGTGGTGGTTCCTCTGCTCATTTTATTGCTGGGCTCAATATGATGGTTTCCAGTGGCATTTCCTCCACTGAAGGGGACCATCACCCACCTAAAGGGGCTCATCTACCTGCAGCCATTGGCTCTTTAGGGAGTAAGGTTATTTTCCTGAGTCACTGGCTGTACAGTCTACTCGAAGTGCCCAAACCTTTTGTGCCGGAGGCCTGACCACGCTCCTGGAACAGCTGAGCAGGCCTCCTGACCACACCCCTGGAATTAGGCACATTTACACGTGTGTGTCAGGAAGTGGTTCTGAATGTCTCTGCACATGTACAAATGCGCCCACACCACTTCCGGAAGTGGTTCTGGATGTGTGTGCGTGTGTGCAAATGTATCCCTGCCACTCCCAGAAGTGGTTCAGGACGCACATGCGCATTGGCGGGAGCATCCCCAATCCACTTCTGGTTGTGGTGAGGTTGTCGGGGGCCTGATATGGCCTGTGGGCCATAGTTTGGGCACTCTGGGTCTGCTCCATTAGCATAGTGGGATGTCCGGCTAGATTTTCTAGACATACAATACAAGTAAAGAATCATCAGAGCTTGTCACTTGGAAGCCCCTGAATAGGCTGAAGGTCTGAATACCCAAAAGTAAGACCAATATACTCAAGTGAGGGCTACTGGTGGACATCAACACAGTGTGATTGTGGAGAGAGACAGAAACAAGCTCATCTTCTGGTCTGCTGATTACCAAAAACTTTTACTGAGGAGGGCTTAATTTTGGCCAATGACAAAGCCAAAAAGGTGGCTTCATTTTGGCAGTTCAAAGTTTGATCTGGAGACAAAAGAAGAATCAGAGCATTATTCAAGAACTCTGGATCTGAATAAATAACTGTTGGTTAAGGTGTCCTGCACTCAACATCACTTCAGGAAACAAACACCCTAAAGCAGGGTTGCCCAAACTATGGCCTGTGGGCTGGATCCAGCCCCCAACACTAATTCATTCAGCCTGCGCTGCCCTCGTCGCTCCTGGAAGTGGAAGTAAAGCGTGCATTTTACTTCCGTTTCCAGGAGCAATGAGAGCGGCATGGGCCAGATGAATTGGCATTGGGGGCCAGATCCAGCCACTCCTGGTTTAAGGAGAGAAAATGGGAGCCTAAAATCTTATCTCATCCTGTTGCAAAAGAGATTGCAATGCACGTTTCACTTCCACTTCCGGTGCAAGGTACCATGTGACTGGCCCACTGAACCACATGACCGGCCCACGGCCCAAAAGTGTTGCCAACCCGGAAACCGTACATTACCGTACGGGCTGCGCAAAGCGGGGTTCGCGCATGCGCAGACCCATTTCTGTGCGCGCATACTGGGCAGTCTGGGCGGAGCTATGGGCGGGCATTTCTTTTGAATATTTATGAGGAAAGAAAACGGAAGTAATCTGTGTTTTTTTTTTACATTTTAACCCAGGACGGAACCGGAAATAATCTTTTTCTTATTATTTTTCAAAAATTACTGAAAATTACCGTACATCTCCGTACGGTAGTCATACATCGTACGGAGGGCCAAATTACCGTACCGTATGGTAATTACCGTCCGCGTTGGCTCTGCCTTGTCAGGAAGACTACAATTCCCGGCATGCAATAGCCTGACGCACGACCACAGAACCCTCCTGAGAGCGCGCTGCCTGCTGGGAGACAGTTTCAGCAACTGGGGCGGGGAATGGAGTCCTAAAAGCTGGGGCTCTTGGGGGTGTCCAACCCAATTTCTCATTCCAGTTTGGTCGAAATCCCTCGCTCTGTCTACTCCGTCCCCCCCTCCCGTTCGAATCTCTGACTGACTGACAAACCGAACCCCACACCGTTACCTCCCTCCTTCTTCCCCGCCTTTTTATCCCATAGCAACCTCTTTTTGAAACGCGCGTGCTGAAGCGAGTTGTCAACGGACCAGAGGCGGCACGCGGGCCGAACGGGCAGGCAGAGAATTCCAAGAAGAGAGCGGTTTTTTTTTTTGGGGGGGGGTGTTAATCTTCGCTCGTGCGCCCGCCCGCCCGCCCGCCCGCGCGCGCTCTCCTGCACCACCACTACTGGTCGCGTCAGGACTGTCTAGGCCGCCAGTGGCCCTCCCCTCGTGCCCAGTCGCGCGCGCTCTCTCTCAGAGAAGGAAGGCGAGAAAAAGAGTGAGGCGAGGGCGCGCGAGAAGCCCGGCGCCGTCTTGCTGGTCCGCGCGCGCGCACGCAAGACGCAAGTGAGCCTGGCCCGGCCTGGCCACGACGACGACGACTGAACGACTCCAAACTTGGGGGGGGGGGGGAGAGCGAGAGGCGTGTGCGCATGCGCGTGTGTGTTACGGCTGCTGCTGCGCCCAGCTTTGCTCCCTGTAGGCTTCCTTTCCTCCCTCCCTCCCTCCCCCTCTTTCCCCTGACCAGAGTATCCTCCTCCTCCGCCTGCGTACCCGCCCCCCCCTCTCTCCACACCTCCTCCTCCTGGATTTGAGCACACACAGCCGCACCGTGTGAGCGAGCAGCGATGGCGGCTGCCGGAGGTCTGGCCAAGCACGAGCAGATCCTGGTGCTCGATCCGCCCACCGACCTCAAATTCAAAGGTACGAACAAGAGAGAGAGAGAGAGAAAACCCCAACGGAGGGAAAGAACAAGAGAGACACCGGGGCGGCGGTGGTGGTGGTGGTAAAGGCAGGCAAGCAATGCAAAGCAGGGGGAGCTCCTTTGCCCCCCTTCCCTCCTCCCGTGAGGGAGAAGGGAGACGCCGCCGCCGCCATACACTCGGGAGGGCAGGAGGCCTGGGCCCAGCCGTGGCTTGGGCCCACCTGGTTCTGCGAGTTGGGTGGGGAGGCCTCGGGACGGGACGAGGCGTCGCCATCTTGCTCTCCTGGCTTCTCGCCTCCCTTTTTTTTCTCTTCACGCCAAGCCCCCCCCCTTTTTTCCCGCCGTCCCGCTTTGCCGTGGGTCGGGGTGAGGCAGCGAGCTGTGGAGGCGGCGGCCTACTCCTCCTGGCCTCCGCCTCTCGTTCGTCGTCGTCTCCGTTCTTCTCGCCCTCCTCCTCCTCGGCCCTCACTAAAGTCACCTGGGTCGAACATGGCTAAAGGGAGAGAGAGAGAGAGAGAGAGAGAGAGATATCGGGCCTGGTTTCCCTGCTGAGCCGGCCTCGAGATTTGCTCCTCCCCGCGCCCTTTGGCTTCTCTTGTGGCGGCACGGGCACGGTGTCCTTCCTTCCTTCTCCGTCCCGGCGGGCCCCCCTTCGGGCCGCCAGTCGTCTCCGTTCGCTCACGGCACGGAGACCCAACTGTCACCCCGTAAAACCGAGGCTTCCCCTCGCCGCCGCCGCCGCCTTTCCTCGTGTGGTGTACGAGAGAGAGGCCTAAGTTGCAGAGGATTGAATCTGGCCTGGCCTGGCCTGGCAAGTCGTGTATAAGAGTAGAAAGGAGGAACGGAACTCTCCCCACTTCCTGCATTTTCACTTGTCTCCCTACCTAGATTCCATATTAAGTACCTTGTAGCTGCTTAGACTGCAGTGGCTCAAGTGGCTAAGACCGCTGACTGGGGAGGCAGCAGGGTCAGCAGTTCGATTCCGGAGTACTGCAGGAGTCAGAATGAGCTCCCGTCTTTGTCCCAGCTCCTGCCAACCTACCTAGGGGTTCGAAAGCAAGACATTGCAAGCAGGTAAATAGGGACCACTTAGGTGGGAAGGTAAACAGCGTTCCGTGCGCTCCGGTGTCTAGTCATGCCTGCCACATGACCACAGAAACGTCTGCAGAAGCAGACAACGCTGGCTCTTCGGCTTTGAAACAGAAATGAGCACTGCACCCTAGAGTCAGATACGATTGGCTTTCGAGCATGGGAAAACTTTACCTTAGTTCCTTAGTTCTTCCATAGACTGGTGGGGTCTTGCACCAATGGCCTTCGATTGGACCATATCCTTGGTAAAGAGCGTTTTCTGTAGTTGTTTCTCCTAATATTTGATACTTTACATACAGGTAAAGGTAAAGGTTTCCCTTGCTCGAAAACCAGTCATATCCGACTCTAGGGTTCAGTGCTCATCTCCGTTTCAAAGCCAAAGAGGTAACATGCAGAGGTAACATTATTGTTATTACTGCCCATAGAAGAATCAAGAGACAGTCCCGGGTTGCATTGGCTGAAGACTGTTCAGGAGATCTTATGGATGAAAGAGTTTTTGTGCTTTGAAAATTTGGTCAGTGCATCCTGATTAGTAATGGGTCTTGTAGGCAATACACTTCTTCTTTCATGTCCGATCAAAATGAAGCCACTTTCTTGGCTTTGTCGTTTGCCAAACTTAAGTCCTCATCCGTGCATGTATCTGACAGTAATTGATGGACCTGTAAATGAGCCAGATTCTGTTGCAATCACTCTTTCCTTAACTACTGTAATGGTATACAGGATACCCTATCGCAGTGATGGCAAACCTTTTAGAGACTGAGTGCCCAAACTGCAACCCAAAACCCACTTATTTATCACAAAGTGCCAAAACAGCAACAGGGGAGGAAGGAAACGCTCCCACTGGGCTACTGGCTAGAGGGGTGGGGCGAACTCTGTGCTGGGGGGAGGGAGGAAGCTCTCCCATTGGGCTGCTGGGCAGAGGGGCAGGGTGAACTCTATGCTGGGGAGGGAGGAAGCACTCCCATTGGGCTGCTGGGCAGAGGGGTGGGACAAACTGTGCTGGGGTCACTGCATGGATGCCCACAGAGAGGGCTCCGAGTGCCACCTCTGGCACACGTGCCATAGGTTCGTCACCACTGCCCAATGGGGTAAAAGAGGAAGCAAAGAAAAAGACATAGAATATTATAAGTGGCCTTTAGAAACTAGGCAAGACACTTGAGTGCATATTTAATTTAATTAATTTAATAGATTTATATACCGCCCTATCCAAAGGACTCTGGGCGGTGTACACTAAGACCAATATACAGGTAAAACAATTTTAAAAACCCATAAAACAAACAGCACCCACCCCCACCCCCGCCGTGACATCTATTATCTAAAAACAAATATAAAATCTTAAAAACCTTTAAAAAAAACAAGAAACACATCTAATAGTTTTGGCATTTGTTTGCATCTCTTATTATTAGAGTCATCACTGGATGCTAGAAAGCACAATCTAGGGTTGCCTACTTTTAATAAAATGTATATACTGTATGTATATAATTTATATCTTTGTAGTGGCTGGATGGCTGGGCCATAAATAGGTTTCAAAATGACCTTTCAGAGTAGTTTTTATTGGGCAATCTAAAGGTTTCTCAGCAAGGAACCTTAAAGAGATCAGATTCTAAAATTCATCTCTTAATGGTAATTTTAGAGCCTGCAGGGAAATTAACCTGTTTTAAGTGATTTTGTGTTGAGGATGGGTTGAAGAATGAGATTGGTGTTTTGTGGAAGCTGTTTAATGAATTCTTACAGAATACTGTATATGTTTTTGAAGTTCTATTTCTGAGAGCATCTTTCTTAGCTGTTGATAACATGCATTCTGATCATTTGTGTTTACAGTACAGTACTAGGAAGTCCCACTTAGCTGCATGAAACATACTTGAAGACACATTTCTAGTAATCCGTAGTAGTTGTATTATGGTAAAGTCCTCCAGTTGAAATCAGTAGAATGTAGGTGGAAGTTCTGAAATCCAATTTATTTTGTTTAAAAAGCCAGTAGTTAACAAGCTGATAAAATGAATCCAATTTTGTAAATCTGTTGAACTGCAGGTAACGCTTAATCTGCTCACTTGTTCGTTACCATTTTTCTCTAATTTTTTACCCATACAACTGCATTTTAGAAAACTTATGACCTCCTAGGTCAGTGGTGGTGAACCTATGTCCTCTCTGGGCATGCATGCTGTCATTCCAGCACATAGTTCACTCTGCCCCTCTGCCCAACAACCCAAAGGGAACGCTTCCTCCCTCCTACCAGTACAGAGTTCGCCCTGCCCCTCTGTGGCATTGACTGCAGCCTGTTGAGTTTGGGCACTCAGTCTCTAAAAGGTTCATCACCACTGTCCTAGGTGGTCATCTCATTATAGTCACCAGGACATTCCTTAGTAGTAGTTGAATAGTAGAACATATGCTTAGAATGCATAAGGGTCTGTCATTAGAAGCTAGGTCTGTTCCTGAGGCCTCAGATAAACTTCTTCCATGTCTAGGCCAGACGTAAAACTGCCAAAATGAAGGCACCCTTTGGGGAGTTCATTCTGCAGTTCCTTTTGCCTGACCTAGTGTGAAAAAGATTAGGCAACAACACAAGGTTGCCGTTACCAGGGTACGCCTGATTGTGGTTCAAAAATACCACAATCTTCGAGGAGGCTCTTTCTGTGTACCCTTCAGATAAACCATGAAGATGCTTTTGCTTTGGTATGTAGCACATTTCTAAATATTTAGAATTTTGTTCAGATATAAGTGACACCAAGTTTAAGTTAGTATATTTAGGATTTTAGTCTTCACCTAATTATATTACTAAAGGAATATTTGGTAGAATGTACTCCCAGAATTTATTTCAATTAGCAAACTAAGCGAGACCGTTTGCAATGCATGTAAAGCAAGCTTAATATATAGGCCCGAAAACCTGATAAATTGTTTTCTCTTTAGTTTAACAGACATTTATAGATAATTGCATAGTAAAAATGACAGATGTGTATAAAATATTATGTGATGACAGTTAATCCTGTTGCAAAATATAGATGTGAATGCCTACCATATCATCCGATATCCCGTTGAGCTGGATTTCTGCCATAATCTTAAAACAAGATTTCCTTTCAAATAAAATACATTGGAAAAGTTATATGGAATGTTGTGCCAATGCAGTACAGTATCAGACTTGTGATCTTGTATCTCAGCTGTCCTATTCTAGACAGACAATTTTAGCCCATTTGTGTAAGATTAGAGTACAGAAATACCCCGGATAATGCTAAAACTTGGTTCCACAAGTCTTAGCGTTATCCGATGTTTAACATTATGCGATACATTTATTGAACACAGTTTTAAAAAAGCCGGCTTCCTTTGGGAGAAGCCGGGGGCTAGTGCGCCCGCCTGCTTTCCCCCAAACCAAGCTAGACACTGTGATTCCCAGCTTTTTTGGGGGGAATGCACGTGGGTGTGCCTGTGTGCATTCCCCCAAACCAAGCCGGGGATCAGACACTGTGATTCCCAGTTTGGTTTGGGGGAATGCACGTGGGCGCGCCCGTGCGCATTCCCCCAAACCAAGCTGGGGATCAGACACTGTGATTCCCAGCTTGGTTTGGGGGAATGCACGTGGGCGCGCCTGTGCGCATTCCCCCAAATCATGCCAGGGATCAGTCACTGTGATTCCCAGTTTGGTTTTGGGGAATGCATGTGGGCGCGCCTGTGCGCATTCCCCCCAAGCCAAGCTGTGGATCAGATGTTGTGATCCCGGCTTGGTTTGGGGGAAACCGTGCGGGCGCACCCATGCACATTCCCCCAAACCAAGCTGGGGATCAGACGCTCTAATTCTCAGCTTGGTTTGGGGAAACTGCTCAGACTGCCCATTTCCTTAGGGTGGGAGCGGCCGCACGTGTTCTCACCCCAAGGAAACCGGCGGTCCAACACTTGGCTCTCCGGAGGCCCCCTTGGCCCCCCTAGCAAGGGGGCCTCCGGAGATCTCTGCCCCAAAGCCCTCAGGGCTGGTCTCCAGTCCTGTGGGCTTTGGGACAGATTAACATCAGGGAATTTGAGGAAAACTTTTGCATTGCACAACGTTCCTCAAATTCCCTGATGTTATCCAATTTTAGCGTTGTCCGATGCATTTGTTATCTGAGGTATTACTGTATATGATTTATGAGACTCGTTAAGTTCTGCATAGGCTATAAAATTTAGGATGGATCAAGAGCTATGGCAATATAAAATGATTCAAAGAAAAATATGTGAAAATAAACAAAAACATTGTAGCACTTTGAAGACTAAATGTTATATTTTAATGTTAGCTTCCAAAGATCAAGTTCACTTCGTCAGACTGTTTTGTTAAAAACCATATTAAAAATATGCAATACAGTCGCATAACATCAGACCAGTTAAAAACCTCTGGTGGCAAACCAACATAAAAGCCAAAAGTTTACTGTATCCCCAGCATTGATTGGAGCCTTTGCAATATCAAATGAGAAAATTGATTGTTATGGCAATTCTTTAGGCATAGCCATGGCTGCAAATAATTATGTAGAATGCTATTGTATTTTTCATGGTGGACCCAGCAAGTGGAATGGTCTATCAGAGTTGTCTCTTTTGCCAAAAGAAGACAAGTCTGTTCACATGGGCATTTTCCTGATTATTCTCCAAATTGTTGATTTTTCAGTTACTCTGGATTTTAATTGTTTTATTTTTGGTGACTAATTTTATAATGTACAGTATGTATTTATTGTATTTTCAGGTATTTTTAGTTTGAAAATTGATAGCAAATTTCTCTCAGATGTTTAAACAAATAAAACTTAATTTTAGTTTAAACTGCCTTAACTGTGCAATTTTCTGCATGCTTATTAAGAATATGCATAGGATTGTCACCTTAACATGTTTTTCTTCGGAACTGAATTTCAGCATTGGATTGCTGCTAGTGTTGCTAATGATAAATATCACTGCAAATAGAGATCAAAGCACTTAGGAGTAAAAATAGCTCAGCATTAAATGCATCTCTCTTCCTTGAAGATCTGTTGCCAAAATTGGTCAGTGGTATGTCTTCATGTATGCCAGATTGGAACATTTAAAATATGGATCTACCATATGGGAACTTATTTAATGATGACTCTCTTTCCCCAAAGAATTAAGGCTTGAGGAAAAGAGGTGAGAATTTTTGGGGATGTGGCAGTATATCAAAGTTATTTTTTTGTAAGACAATTTCATATAACTAATTTTGATTTAATTGTAAGACCTTTAGAGATTAACAAGTGTCTTCTCAATTCTGACTCATGACAGCCCTTCTCAGGGTTTTCCAGGTAGATACTATAGGATACTTGTTATGGTTAGGAACTGATGCATACATCTGGCTGTTAAAATAAACAAGGAGGCAAGTTATCATGAAGGGGAAATGTATAAAATTGAAAAGAAATCTGAGAAAAAGTACGGTACATAGTAGTTGGAATATGAGAGAGAGAAATTGTCATAGGAGTTTTAAGATTGATACAGATCCAATATGTGCTCATTTTTAATCATGGGAGTGATATTTGTTTGTTTCATTTATAGACCAGTTTTCTTCTGATAAGAGGACTACTCTTGAGTAGTTGTTTAGTATTCCTTCTGGTGGCATCCTGAGACTGTCCAGCTTGTCCATAACTTCACAGCTCTCTTGGGTTGCACATAAGGGAATTGAAATCCCAATTCCTAATTCTGCAGCCAAATACCTTACTCACTGAGCTATCCAGCAGCTAAGAGGGAGACTTTCTCTCTCTCTCTCTCTCTCTCTCTCTCCCCCCCCCTTAATTGTTCTACCAGCATAGAATTGCATTCTTCATTTCTCAGGGTGTCTTCATGCACAAATGAAGCAATGCAATAACTTTTAATTTGTAGAAACCTGACAAGAGTTGTAGAAGCCTGACAAGAGCCAAAAACGTGTTAGCCATTAATAAAAGTAATGTTTTGTCTTTAGAGCCACTCAGTAACATATTGTGGATATTAAATATGGGAAAATGGTGAGTTATATTCCAACTACAAATGTTTAATAATAAATCCTGTGGTTTTTGGTTAGAGATATATCCCAGCAAACTCTGAACTTGATTTAGAATCACTGAACGGTTCTGTACTTTTAGGCTATAATTTTTTGTAATCACTCTGACCTGCGCAACTTTGAATACTAGATAACCATTATGTTAAAGTGTGCATAATTCTACAAGAATTGCCAGACCTTAATACTTCATAGTTAAACAGTTTGGTTATTTCCTTGGCAATATATAACATGATATCAAATTTAGTTTTAATATCCTTAATTTTAAAAGTACACATTTGGAATATCCTACTTGAATTAATAAAATTTATGGAGTTGACTCATTTTTATTCAGTGGGCTTATTTTAAGCAACAGGATTTAGGCTACATTTTCTACTTTGTTGTGTGAAAGCTGGATGTTGTAGTCATAGGAAACATATAGCAAGGTATCCAGGCCAAGGTGTTTCTTGTTATTTTTTACCAGAGGTTCAGATATAAACCTTGTGGCAAGTGTGTCTCCAGAGGTTTTAGGTCATGCATCTTTATTTTTTAGGTAGCTTTGTACCTAATTTTATTATGTGTTATAATTTGTTGTTAAAGGTATACAGTATAGCTAAGGAAGTTAGAATATGACTTTTGAAACTTAATAGTGGCATGTATTAACGGTACTTCAAGAAAGAATATGTCAGATTTAATTCTTTTTGTTCTCTAATTACAGTAGTTTCCATTTTGGAGCAGAGCTTTTCCAGCATGCACTTTATTTTCATTCATCTTATTTGATAATGTGAAAACTCATTATTAACCTGACCAATTATTTTGAGTGATTTCTAGAATAATATCATTAGAGAATTACTGTAGTTCAGCCATAACACCAAACTATAGTTCTGCATTATGGGAATGGATTGTAATCAACCTCATAGTAGTGCACTTACCCCTCTTTTCCTGCAAAGCTACAAAGAGTTGATAAACGTCCAAATCCAGACAGAACAACCTGGTGTGAATCCTGCTGCAGGTTTATGCATGCATAGGAAAATTGTGTAGATTTTGGTGGGAAATGGCTGCTTAGGAGCAAGATGCTTTTTGCATTCTTAAGCATTTACTGAGTTATACAATACTGTATATATGTTCAGTTATGTGAACTTTCTGGCTGCCCTATTGATGTTTGATGGAAATTATATTGGAAAAACAAGGATTATTTATGGTTATAGAAATAAGCTAGTGTGTTTTCTGAGGAACTAGGGAAGGATATTTGAGGTTTTTTTTAAGGGTTGTGGCAAGGATTAGCTAATACTTCAAGTGTAGGAAATCAAGTTGTCTTCTGCTGCTACTTCAAAATCTTTAAATTCCAATTCAGTCTTTTCAGGATGGTTTTTGGATCAAAGCACATTGATTTAAGTCATTACTGAGAAAGGCATGATTTAGACAGTCTATAAATTTCTAATGGGAAGCTGGATTGGAGAAATTTTCCCGTGTGTGAGGAGGTAATTTATGATGTTATTGCTCATTGTTATTAGTCATCATTGAACTGATTGGGGCTAACAGCCATGGGCAAGCCTGTTACCAGTTTATTTATTGAGCCACTTGTCACCTTCTGAGCAATGGATTTTATTCCTGTTTGTTGGATGAAAATATATTTTACTGATCCCGGATTAGTTGTCAGTTTCATTACAGTACGTAATATGTAGGGTTATAAATAGAGAATATATTTTTCTCCTCCATATTTATTGTTCCTAATTTTATAACCGTTATATTTCCCCATCAAATTTTCTAAACTGAAAGTCCTAATTTCAAGCACACAAAGCCTTTTGTGTTTGTTTGAAGCTTAAATCCTTTGCATGTGTTTCTAACTACTTACGTAGTTTTATTCTTTTAATAGATTATCTACAGCTGCATAATATATTCTTAATGTCAGTGTACCATTGCTTGTTTGTGACTGTTGTACTGGAGAGCCTCCGTGTTGGACTAGACGTGGGAGAGCTAGGATTGAATTGTGAGATTTACTGATTGACCTTGTAGAGAGGGTCACTCACTCTTAGCCTGACCTACTTCAGGGATTGATTAGAGAGTAAAGTACAGAGGAAAGCCATGTTCTTCAGTTTACTTGGGAAAAAAGCAAGATATATTTGGAACTAATGCATAAGTAAAGTGTTAGGTCATGTCTATTCAAAAATGAAATCAGATGATTCCTAGCAAATTATGAGATTTTGTATAGAAATAGTTTTAGAATAGGACCCTTCCAGTGATGCACTGCAGCAGGTTCTGTCAGGTTCTGCAGAACCAGTAGCGGAAATTTCCCCAGGCCACACCCACTTGGTTGGCCATGCCCACCTCCATAGCCCATAATGCAGGATGTTTGGCCATGCCCACAGATTTGGCCAGCCTACAGAGTAGGTAGTAATTTTTTTTGCAGTGCATCACCCTTCCCTTCCCAGTTGGTTCTTCTTACATCAGGGGTCCCCAAACCTTTTGGGCCGTGGGCTGGTCATGTGGTTCATCAGGCCAGTCATGTGGTTCCTCCCACTGGAAGCAGAAGTAAAACATGCCTTGCAATCTGTTTTTCAGCAGGATGAGAGAGATTTTAGCCTTCCAGTTTCTCTGCTTAAATCAGGGGTGCCCAAACTATGGCCTGCGGGCCGTAGTTTGGGCACCTCTGTCTTACATGTTTTCTCTTAATCACTGCTTCCTTACTCCTTTTGAGCTTGATAGCACTATGGGGCAGCATATAAGTGTGACTGCTTTGCTTTATTCCAACTTCTGTCTGATGCCTCAGCTGCATGCTTTCCTTAGGCTGATGTATCCCTTCTTCACTCCTGTAGCTTTCTGACCATCTTCTTTTGTGTCCTGATCAAACTTTGAGTGCCCAAATGAAGCCACTTTGTTGGCTTTGTTATTGGCCAAAATTAAATCTTCATTGATACATATTTTGGGAGACCAAGAAAAGCAGCCCCCAATTGAGCGTGTTGGTATTATATTTAGGCACTTTGACCCTCAGCCTGTTCAGGGCCCTCTAAGTGACATAGGGAAGTTTGAGTTCCTCAGCCATATCCTCCTTTCTGATTACAGTAATACCTCATACAAAGTTCGCTTCGTACAACATTGAATTCATACAAAATCACCTAATTCCTTGGGAAAAGTTGCCTCATGCAAAGTCGCTGTGACTTTGTATGAGGCATTGGGGTTTTTCCCATGTTGCCTTGTGCCTGGGCAGTATAAAAGGCAGGATGCATGCGTGTATTGCTCTTGTGGGTTTTGCACGAGGTGAAGAGTGTTTAGGAGTGGTTTTGAGCATGATTTTGGATTGTTTGGTGTTTGCTGCTGTGGTTTTTAAAAACATTGCAATCTCCATAATTTTTCTTATGTTGGTCTTTTTGGGGGGCACTGTTTGGTGGGGTGGGCAATTGTTTGGTCTTTGCTGCTGTAAAGTTCTGTCAGTTTCCTGTCTGTTTCCTTGACTTTGCCCTGAAGTCTGTGCTGTTACAGTACAATGTATCTCTATGGAAATGGTGTTGTATGAGGCATCGCGGCAAGGATTTGGACGTTGTATGAGGCATCGCGGCTAGGATTTTGCATGCCTCATACAAAGTCCAAATTTGTATGAAGTCCAAACTTGTGGAACCAAGTTTGGACGTTGTATATCACTATATAAGGATTTTAAAACTAGACTTAATAAATAGACGAGATCTTGTATAATAACCAAGATTTGTGTTTTGTTAACAATCATGTAGATTGGTCTGAGATTAAGGTGGGTATTGGTGTAGTGACTTCATGTTGTTTTGTGCCTGATGTTGCAGAAAATTTGTAATCTAAGGGCTGTCTCTCAGTTCAAAAATAGGTTGTTGAAATTATTTTATTTCTCTTTCTGTTGCTATCTCTTCTTACTGTGGTAGCAGGGTCTTTCAGGAGGAGAAGGCAGGACATTTAAGAGAGATGTGAACCCCTATTACAGGATACCTTTTTCCTAAGGATTCTTCCCATTTATTTTGTTTTTTCCATTGTTGCCACCTGCAAAGCTTCATATCCAATGGTCTACTTACACAGCCAACTCTTTGCTTTTTCCACATTGTTTCTAAAAAATCTCTAGATTTTGAATATTTTTGACTAACTATTAGTTTACTTGTTGAGTGATTTTTAACAGATGATACAGGAAAAGCAAACTGATTCTAAAAAATAAATCTTGGATACTTTCAGGTCCCTTCACAGATGTAGTCACTACAAATCTTAAACTACGAAATCCATCAGATAGAAAAGTGTGTTTTAAAGTGAAGACTACAGCACCACGTCGATACTGTGTGAGGCCAAATAGTGGAATTATTGACCCCGGATCATCTGTAACTGTATCAGGTAAAATGTTAAATAATCTGATTTTGAGCACTCTTCTTATAGAAGCTATAAGATATATAGGAGTAATTCATAATTAAAAAGCCATTTACTTTATCAATAGGCTGCTATTCTTACAGACAGGGTATTTTTAAAAATTATTTAAAAATATATCTGTTGTGTTTGTATCCTACTGTGTATATTCTGCTTCATAATGTCATTAAATAAAAAAACTTTCTCAATGGGCGAGCAGGGCTGTAGTTTTGTGTTGGACCTGCAGTAGAATTTCTACAAGCCTTCGCCTTGTGAGAATTGTTCTGTTAAAATAGCAGCACTTCAAAATTCGCAAATAAATTTCAAAGAAAAGGTTTGGTTAAATCCAGAGTTTGTTTGAGTTAAGAGTGGGCCATTGAAATTAATATAGCCTATTAGTCACAAGTTCTCCTTCATATAGTTTGTGAATCCCCACTATTGGGGTTATGCACCTGCGCATTAATTTAATTTAATTCACTGTTTCCCAACCTTTGGTTTTTGGACTTCAATTCCCAGAAGCACTGATCCGCCAATGTACTGACTTAGGCTTCTGGGAATTGAACCACCCTCCCCCTGTGGGGTATGGACCCCATGTTGGGAACCACTGATTTAACTCATTAGGATATTATCTTATGGTTGTTGCTGTAGAGTCCTTATTATTTAAACATTTGGTCTTATAACTGAGTCAGTGTACTCAGTTATAAGTGATTTATTGTTATGTGCTGTCAACTTGCAACTGTCTTGTAGTGACCCTAGCAGGGCTTTCAAGGTAAGTGAGATATTTAAGGAATGGTTTTACCAGTTCACTTCCCCAGCGAGTTTCCATGGCACAGCTAGAACTCAAGCCCAGGTCTCCTGAGTTCTAATCCACCACTGTACATTATACACTGGTTTTATATAAGGTAGTACCACTAACTTTTTTTCTTGCTATAGTGAAAGAAATTCAAGATGAGAAGTTATATTAATGCCCTGGTGCACGGGGCAGCAAACCTGGCTCCCTATGTGTTCTTGAAATTCAATTCCCAGAAGCCCTGATCATCAGGTGTACTGACTTGGGCTTCTGGTAATTAAGTCCAAGAACACATGGAGAACCAAGTTTGCTGATCCCTGCCCTTGTGCCCCTCCCTGCGCAGCAGAGCGGGCTGGCTAGCAGCCACTGCACAAGAAGTAGGGGCAAGAGGCAGAGTCTTACAACAGTCTGAAGGATGAGGCAGAATCGTTGGTCAGGAAGAGCCAAGTTTGGAAGCTGGGCATTGAAGAACAGAGACAAAGGGTTGAACCAGAAGAGTAGTTGGGTTTCCAGGCAGAGGGTCCAGGGTCAGTAAGCGGTACGGGTTTGAATGGTGCAGAATCGGGACGCACAAAGCTTGTTCCAACAAAGCTACTGCTGGCATAGGTGTCTCTTTAAGAGGGTTCAGGCTCAGGGCTCACAGCTGGGGATGGTCTTTGCAAACAAGCCCTTGCCTCTCTTCTTTACACCCGTAGCTTCTTGCACAGCTGCTGCCTGCATCTTTCAGATGTGCTCGGCTCTGCCTCTTTACTGACACTAGGTGCCTCAGCATGTGCTGGTTGAGCTCCTGTCATTTCTTGCTCAACTTGATCAAGAGAAGGCAGTTCCATGCTGCCAATGGGCTGAGGTGCTGGCAGAAAGTCTTCCTCATTGGACTTGGGTTCCAGGGCCACAACACTTAGAACTAGGTATTCAGAGTTTAATTAAGAGAGTGAACTAAAAAGATGTCATTTCAGCACCTTCTGTATTTGTTACTCCTGTTTTGTTAGAACCCGGTTAGTTTTCGGTGTTCATTGACATCTCTGTTAGAGATTTCTAATTTAGAACACTGTTAAAATTACAGAGCTGTGACACCGACACCATAATTAAATGGAGTGGTTGTTTTAGCGCATGAACATTATTAAGCATGAAGTGAATGCTCCTATAAAATTAATATATCACAACATATGGGGAGAAATATCCTTGTTGAGGAGAATAGGCTGAATGGGTCAGACAAAAAGTGAGGGCATGCATATGTGTGTGATTTTCTAAATAATAGTGATGGAACTTTAAGATTACAGGCATTTCATACTGTCCATTGAATATGACTAGTCCAGTATTAGTAGTGCTGGAAGAGTATCTTTCAAATTCAACTGATGAGGAGAATAGGGTATGGTCCCTAACCTCTCACTGCACATTTTGTAGGTACAACTTGGGACCAGGGATGAAACTGCCCCCCTTGGAGGAGAGGAAAGATAACAGTGAACAGATACTTTCACTTGGTGACCACAGAGCTCTGTATTCTGTGAATGTCAAATGCTTGAGAGTGGCAGTTTGTTGTGTGTCTGTATTAATGCTTATGTGAATGGCTTTTCCTGGTAGCAGGCTTGTAAGCATAAGCAGTAACTATAGACTTAGATGAACAAAAGGACTTATTTTCCTTTTGCTTATGTAGCGAATCTGTTTGGAAGATTTGCTACTACTGAGTACAATCTGAAACATTTACTACACTGATAAAATCTGATGCCCTACTTTAAAAATGCAGTCATAAGCATTTTAGTACCAATGGGCGGGGGAGGGAGGGATTCCCATGTTGAAATCTTCCAATGTTCCCTATGAAATCCCTAATACTCCTTGAGCATGGACTGGTAACCTGAGGTGATCCAGATCAAGGTAACAGAGTTGTGGTTGGCATCCAAACACAGAGAATATTACTCCATTCCTTTCAAACTGCACTGCTTGCCATTTTATTTCTGGGCTCAAACCAGAATTATTAATTTTATCTTTAATGTCCTAAAGTTCCTGAAACAATATAGAACAATTCTGTTCCACCATAGAGGCTCCTTCTGTGTCTCATTTCTGGCTGAGTGATCAGTAGAGAGCAATTTCTTCCTTTAGGTGTACTAGTGGTTTAGTGGCTTGCCTAATTGAGATCTCTGAGCCCCCACTTGCTGTGCATCTTTCAGCGACTAATAAGGATTGTTATTATAGTGATCATTTATCTAACTCAGCCTAGGTTACAGGTTTTAGCTGCTGATTTTTATTGTTTTATCGATTCTTGTAATTAATATTTTATTCCTTTGTAAGTAAGTCTCTTTGTGTATACTTGATGAAGTAAGATCAGATAGATACAGTTGTACCCCGTATAACTAACGTTTCGTATAACGAAAAATCCATATAACTAAGCGTTTTTGAGCTATTGGCGATACCCCGCATAACGAATATTTTTTTTGTTATATGGTTTGTGCCCTGCATAACAATTCCCCCCCCCGTTATGCAGGGTATCGCCAATAGTGATTTGCATAACAAAAAAAATTGTATAACGAAGCGCTCTGTGGAACGGAACTTTTTCGTTATACGGGGTTCTACTGTATTACAATAATGTTGGCTGTATCTAGTAGAAGTTTATTAGCTTTCTGTATTATAAATGAAGTATAGAGAGATTGGCTTTTGAATTTATTTTGTTTATACTGCAGTTCAGTGAGTCACTTTTACACTGAACATGAGACTTGTAGCAAAGTTTTATCGTTAAAAGGAGCATGTGGACCTGGGTCTTTTGGTCCTAGTCCAACATCTTAACTGGTATTCTAGGTTGTCTCTCTATACTGGACTAGGTTGTAGAGTTGTATTATTTATATACATTTGTGACCATTACATTAACTATGTGGTTGTTTAAGAAAGTGATAATAATATGGAGAGTATGAAATGAAGTATTTTAAGTAGCCTGATGTAATGACTACTGTATGTGAAATGCTTTGAACATTCTTAGGTTCTGTATAAACTGTGCCTTATAATGAAGCAGAAGTGAATTAGAGTGTCCCTTCCTTAAAAGGTCTAGGCATTTATAAAGTGTCATGAGAATAAAGACATTTGACGCAATCTTAGCTTTCATCCCCCCACTCATACAAAAATATTATTTCCTCAATAACAGCATATTTCAGAGAACACATGCCATTTTGCCAGTCCAGTAAAGCATGTAAGAAAAACAAGTGTGGTTAGCTTCAGTGTTCTCAATTTACAAAGGAAGAAGGTTGGAGCTAAAAGACTAAGGAAGAGTGAGCCTGTTGCAAGTGAGCATGGTTCAACTTGCGAAGTTAAGGCAGAACCTTTAACAAAGAGTTGCTCCTCTGTTTCTCATTGTTGACAGCCACGAGGTAATGGCCAAATTATTGCCTCAAACGGTTTGCTATTCTTCTTTACTATTCTCCATTGTTGACAGCCAAACCTTAAAGTTATCTTGCATTGTGCAGAGGTATTTGGGAAGGATTACAATGCTGGCCTTTGAGTGATCCCTTGATTTTAATGCTAATTGATGTGAAGGTAGAGGTAGCCATGGCAGATCCAAGAGGCCTACATTGGTCACTTGTACCCAAGCTGAGAGGGACTGCAGTGGCTCAAATAATTAAGAAGCTGACTGGAAGGTGGCAGGTCAGCAGTTTGATACTGAGGATTGCACGATGGAATGAGCTCCCGTCCTAACTCCTGACAACCTAGCAGTTCGAAAGCAAGAAATTGCAAGTAAATAAATAGGGACCACTTCTGTGAGAAGGTAAACAGTGTTTCATACCTGCCACATCTCCACGGAAACATCTACAGACGCAGATAGGGCTAGCTCTTCGGCTGTAAACAGAGATGAACACTGAACCCTAGAGTCGAATATGACTGGCTTTCGAGCAAGGGTGACCTTTACCTTTACCCAAACTCAGAGATACAGAATGACGCCTTGTAACCATATTGTATGTTGCAAATAGTTGAGGAAGAATTCTGATCAGTGATGATATTCTTGTTTTAATGGTGATGTAATTGGGATGTTGTAAGAGCTGTCTACCCTGATTTGCTCTTTCATGGATACCTCTGGGCACCTCCTTCCTCCCTATAAGCATCCCTTAGAATAAGAATAGCGAGAAGGCCTTGTAGCAGATGTGTATCTCTACAGTTCAGCAGTGGAGGGATTCAAATTTTTTTTACTACCTACTCTGTAGGCATGGTATGATGGGCGTGGCCAGGGGGAAAGCCCTGCATTGCATCTGAATTAGGACTACTTTATTTCAAAATTTGGATGGGCGGGGTCAGCCAGAATCTCTGCTACTGGTTCTGGCGAACTTGGGCGAACCTGCTGAATCTCACCACTGCAGTTCAGACGTTTTATGTTTCTGTTTGCAGTGGCTTAAATAACTACTGATATTAAATTACAGATTGTTAGGCAAGAATAAAATATTGATTTTGCAAGAGAGTATGGAGTAATTTGTAAACATTTTCACAATATTATGGTGTAACAGCTTTTTAAAAGGACACATTAATAGTGAAATTTAGAATTTGTTTCTTGAATAAGAATCCTGGTCCTAAGATATGGCCTTACTATCCAAGCTAGGTTTTTTAGTCCTGAGTTTTAAGTGTTTCAACTATCTATATAATTCATATTTTGTCTGTTTGTACAGTGATGTTACAGCCTTTTGACTATGATCCAAATGAGAAGAGTAAACACAAATTTATGGTACAGACAATCTTTGCCCCATCAAGCATTACAGATATGGAAGCAGTGGTAAGTAAATTAGGGCTTTAGACTACATTATTTAGCAGACTAATATAGTGAAATCTATATATATATATATTTTTGGAACAAGCTTGCCCCTAAGTATTCTAGGATTTATCACACTTATCAGAGTATGCCTGATTTCTGTTTTGCTAGCCTAAGCATGGTATTTGAGTTTGGGACTATTGTAAAATTCAATCTGTACAGAATGTTTAGAAACTATATGGAGAAATATAGCTCATTTTTCCCTTCAGGGAAGAAGCAAAATAGTCATTATACAAATGCTTACTTGGAACTATTGCCATAGACCTTGTTGAGAAACAGATAGATTTCAAACTACTAGCAAAACTACATAACTCACACATTAAAAAAAAGGTTGTTGGTTATTATTATTATTATTATTATTATTATTATTATTATTATTATTATTATTATTATTATTATTATTATTATTATTATTATTATTATTATTATTATTATTATTATTATTATTATTATTATTATTATTATTATTATTATTATTATTATTATTATTATTATTATAGCAGTGATGGAATAGTAGTCTTGTAAGCTTCATAAGAGAGTATTGGCCACATTGCTTCAGGCAGGATCTTTTAAGAAGTACGCAGAAGTGTCCACGCTGAACCAGGAAGTAAATGCAGATGACATGCACAAACACACCCACTTCTGGGGGCGTGGTCTGGCCCATTCAGCTGTTCTGGGAGCAAGGTCAGGCTCCCAGCATAAAAAGTTTGGGCACCCTTGCCTTAGGCCAGTGATGGCAAACCTTGTCACTCCAGCTGTTCTTGGAGTTCAGTTCCCAGAAGCTCAACTCCCTGTGTACTCTGTACGTGCAGTAAATCCATTCATGTGGATTCACAGGGGCTTGGGCTTCTGGGAATTGAAGTCCAAGAACAGCTGGAGTGCCAAGGTTCACTATCACAGCCTTAGTCACGCAGTAGCATAGAATATGAGCTGAGGAGGATCATGGATTGGATGCCACTGCGAATGGAGTGGCTGGAGAGGAAGGAAGAGAAGCTTTAAATGTCACAATTGTAGACTTCTTGCTTTAGTTAGCCAGGTATTATTTTATATTTTCTTGCTAATTGAATGAGGAAAACAGAGAAAGCAATGCATATAGATGTAAGATTAATGTGTCTTGCCAATATTAGTTGAAATATTCTGAACCAGGCACAAAAATGATAAGATAGCAGTCTTCAAATACCTGAGGAACTGCCAGGTTCCGGTTAGATGTCTGAAACCTTACATATCTGAGGGAAGGAGTTATATCTAGGTTTCTTACTTCCAAATCCTACTGTACAGTAAAACCCCTACTTACGGGGGGAAAGTCTGTTCCGTAGTAACTTGAGGCATTTGTAAGTCGGGGTTTTACTGTACAGTATTATTAATATCTGTATACAAAGCAAAGTACATATTATGAAAAATCATTACAACTTTATTGAATTAAATAGTCATATTTTAATGTGACTTCATTGTTGTCATAGTGGAAGGATGCAAAACCTGATGATTTAATGGACTCCAAATTGAGATGTGTATTTGAAATGCCTAATGAAAATGATAAGCTGGTAAGTAAAAACAATACAAATATTGCTTGTGACTCTTATTTGCCAAGTCTTAAACTAAACTTGTTTCTTTATTTTTTATCTGCATCATAATGGTATATGCCTTGCTACCTTTTTGGTTTGTATGTTAAGATATTATTTACAGTAATATTAAGATCAGTTCGAACTACAGTGATACCTCATACAATGTCCAAACTTGGTTCCACAAGTTTGGACTTTATACGGATTTGGACTTTGTATGAGGCAATGAGATACATTTTACTGTAACAGCACAAACTTCAGGGCAAAGTCAAGGAAACAGACAGGAAACTGACAGAACTTTAAGAAATCATTGTCTAAAGGCTAAATGCATTACAAAAACATGTCAAACAACCCTGATTGTCCAAGAACCTGAAGAATGCTGCAAAAATCCCAGGAATGCTTCTAAAAATTCTGATGAAAAAATCCAAAATCACGCTCAAAACCACTCCTAAACACTCTTCGCCTCAAGCAAAACCCACAAGACCAATGCACGCATGTGTCCTGCCTTTTATACTGCCCAGGCACAATGCAACCTGGGAAAAACCCAATGCCTCATACAAAGTCGAGCGACTTTGTATGAGGTAACTTTTTTCAAGAAATTAGGCGATGTATGAATTCGATGTTGTATGAAGCGGACTTTGTATGAGGTATTACGGTAGTGTTTTAGTGCTCCAAAATTTGAGCCATTTCTTCTAGCCCATAAACAGTTTACATTTGTAACTGCTTCATCAAACTTACTTTTGAACCAATATATGGCATCTAATGTTGGACCTGCATGACCATAGCAAAATTTTTTAAATTTAAAAGTAGCCTTGAAGCTTGAAAGTCATGTTGCGTTTAAACTGTGAGCAAGCCAGTCAGTTGTAACAGATGGGGGGCAGTATTCCAGAGAGGCACAAAGATATAATTTATATGAACAAACAACTTTTTTTGTGTTTTACACTGACTAGCAAACTTTTTGAGGCATGTGCAATCTTTGAGAATAGTGACAGTTTGAATAAGAAAGTATGTGGTAATTAAATGCGAAGTCAAACATTTTAATCAGTGTTCGGTTAAGGAAAAACCTGTACTTAATTGTTTTAAGTAGATGTTGTGGTATTTGGACAATATTGAAACAAGTTGGGCATATAAATTAAAAAGGATTGTTTGGTTAGGAATCATATGTGGCTGATTCTGGTCTTTTAGATAAGAGTAACAAAAGTGGTTCTTGAGAAAAGACGTGTCACGTATGTCCACAATCTTTCTTTGCCATTTAGGCTGTTATCACCCATATTTTATATTCGATTTTCTGTATCAGCCAGACCAGATAGTTCTGCAATCAGTGGGAATCTTGAAAGACTTTGAAAGTTGAACTGCTGTGCACTGCTAATAATAATAAAAAGCAGGGCAGCTTCTGCTACTATCATAACGACTGTAAGGGAATTCAGAAATCTTTGTGGCTAGAGTCATATTGTGAAACATAGTCCACTTAATGTTTAACTAAGCACTTTCTAAAATATCTGAGACTAAAGTTCCAACATATTGTTTGAAATTACCTTCTACTTTTAAGCGTGCAGTAACTTTGCAAAATAGTAGGAATAGTAATTGCATTTCTCTCACATTACAGTATTTGTCTATGCCTTTTAAATCCTTGTTCTCCTGCCTCTGCAACACAGGGTCCTGTGCTTTCCTCTTCATTCAACTGATCAGCTTTCATTGGTTCTAAATGGTTCCTTCTGGTCATTATTGTGAAGGTGAATATGTGGCCCAGAATTCTCTTTGGCTGCCATAGACAATGCAGCATTTTGAACAATGCACCTGAGGAAAAGCTTGCCATGGTGTCTGTGGTGTGGTGTGGTGTAACATATATACTACATTAGAGGGCCTGGGGGAAATGACTGTGGAGTAAACCTAAATGTAGTTGCTTTTGAAGTACATCTGTTGAAATGAATGGGATTTGTTAGATACAACTTATTTCCATTTATTTCAGTGAGTCTACAGTGCTCTGTGTTGTCCTGCTTCAGGAAGCAGTGGTCTGAAAGAGAATGTTAAGGTATCAAAAAATGGCATTGGCTTCACCCACCGTGCACTGAATTTTACATTTAAAAACCTTTTTTTCCTAGTCTGATGGCTCATTTGTTAAAAGTGCTTTGCCTGATTCCTTATGGAAACCCCCCCACAGAAAATAACCTATAGTTGTCTGTGTATTTCAAGCATGTTTCATTAACGCTGTTGAAGTTCTTTGTCTTCAGAGCAAAATTAACTTTGCTTTACAGGAAGAAAAGTTTCAGATTAGTGAATTTAATTGCTGGGCTAGATGTTATGCAGTTAGTTAACAGCACTTTATTAATATACAGCTGTGATATATAAATATGTTGGGACAAGCAATGTTTTTTGCTTAATATCAACACTGTTTGATGCACATTGAGCTTTAAGAATCCATTCAGGATTCTCTGTATTTCTTAGGTTTTATGTATTTTATTACACATAGATGGTTAATGGTGATTACATAAATGGCAATTAAATATCACAAGCATAGCTTGTATACAATCCTTTGTGGTACATGGCTATAGTATATTATGAAATCATGCAATACATCTGGCAGCTGTGGAATAGTGTCTAACACATCACACTAGTACAGCCAAGAATCCAGAGTCGTTGTCCAGAATCCGTGACATCTTAAAAACAAACTACTAGTTTTATTTGACAATTAATACACTTCAGTAGGGCTTCACTTCAGAAAACATCTACTCACTAAAACATTAGTCTTTCTTACTGTGGCTACAGGAGGGATCCTCTAGAAACTACTGTATTTCTTAGTGCCATTGTTTGTGTACAGTTGTTGGCTCCTGCGGCCTGTATAGCAGTGTATTCAAAATCAAAATACTGCATCCCTGTTTTCATGTGATTTACTTTTTAACATGGCAAGAAAGAGGAACTATACTCCTGGCATGACAAATACTAAATTTGACATGAGATAGCATGTTGAGAAAAGGCAATTCATATTAAAAAGTATATAGTTATAATTTGCAACTTTGCTTATTAGACTGCTGCCCTGCCTGGCTGATTAGAGCAGCCAAGGCTATAACAGGCAGTTGGGTCAGTGTGATGGCGAATGCCTCTCTGCATGAGGGGGTGTTTCCAGTGGCCTTCAAACATGCACTGGTGCGCCCCCTCCTGAAAAAGCCATCGCTCGACCCTGCAGTTATTTCAAACTTTAGACCAATATCCAACCTTCCCTTCATGGGGAAGGTGTTGGAAAAAGCAGTGGCACAGCAGCTCCAGGGGGTACTGGATGATATGGACCCGTTTCAGTCAGGATTCAGGCCTGGTTATGGTACTGAGACTGCATTGGTCGTACTTTTGGATGATCTCTGGCGGGAGCGGGACAAAGGCAGCCCCTCTGTCCTTGCTCTTCTTGACCTCTCAGCGGCTTTCGATACCATCGACCACGGTATCCTTCTGGGCCGGCTATGAGGATTGGGGGCCCAGGGCATTGTCCTGGTTTTCTTCATTTCTGAGGGGCCGGACTCAGTCGGTGTCTTTAGAGAGCAAGCTGTCCAGTCCTAGGTCACTCCCATGTGGGGTACCTCAGGGCTCGGTACTCTCACTTCTGCTGTTTAACATCTACATGAAACTGTTGGACGAGATCATTCGTTCCCATGGGGTGAGGTATCATCAGTATGCAGATGATACCCAGCTGTACATCTCGGCTCGTGGGGACCCAAATGATGCAGTCAAAGTCCTAACCAGGTGTCTGGAGGCTGTTGGAGTCTGGATGGGGGACAACGGGCTTCAGCTGAATCCTGCCAAGACTGAGTGGCTGTGGGTTCGAGGCCCCGTGCTTTCCCGGGAGCTACCATCTTTGGTCTTGGGTGGGGCATTGCTGGCCCAGACAGACCCGGTGTGTAATTTGGGGGTCCTCCTCGACTCGTGGTTGCTGCTCGAAGAGCAGGTGGCAGCCGTGGCTAGGAGGGCCTTTGCACAGCTTTGTGTCATCTGCCAATTACGCCCGCTCCTGGACCAAGACTCCTTGCTCAAGGTCACTCACGCTCTGGTCACCACCAGATTGGATTATTGTAATGCGCTCTACATGGGGCTGCCCTTGACAACCATTCAGAGGCTTCAGCTGGTCCAGAATGTGGCTGCCCAGGTGGTGATGGGGTGTGGGCGTTATGCCCACGCCTCACCGCTGGTTCTGGAGCTGCACTAGTTACCAGTGTGCCTCCGGGTGCAATTCAAGGTGCTGGTTTTGACCTTTAAAGCCCTTCATGGCATTGAACCAGGATACTAAAGAGACTGCATCACCCCTAGGTATTCAGCTCATCCCACGAGGGCAGACCGGAGAGGCTTTGTAGTGGTCCCATCCGCAAGAGAAGTTCAGCTGTCTGGGACCAGAAGGAGAGCCTTCTCAGTGTCTGCCCTGGCCCTGTGGAACCTCCTTCCACCCGATCTTCGCCTACAAACTGAGCTCCTCCCCTTCTGGGAGGCACTTAAGACATAGCTATGCCAGCGGGTGTCGGGCGTGTCGGGCACTTTGACTCAGTCCCGCTGGCTGGTGTGGCCTGTGTAGTTTATTCAGTTGCCTTAGTTGATTGTATTTCTATCCCCCCAAACAAACAAACAAACAAACAAACACCCTACCCCGTTCTACCTTGTCCGTTCTACCTCGTCCTTTTTAATAGGTTAGGGAAGATTTTAGACTTTAGGAAAGTTTTAATCTTGTGTTAGGTGTTTTTTCTTGTGCTTTTAACTATGTTATTAATTGTTGTTTTAATTGATGTTTTTAACCGTTGTTTAATTTGACGGTTGATAACCTGTTGAGGCTGCCTTGAGTCGTCTTGATGAATAAGGCGGGGTAAAAATACCGAAAATAAATAAAGGGGCAATAGTAAAATGTTTTTAGCAGTAGTGGAATGATCTGCTGAAATGCAGCTGGTAACTTTATTGGTGTTTTATTGTTATCACTAACCTTTAATCATACAAGATGGCATGTATGATAGTGGTTTATCTTTAATCATTTAAGGTGAAAAATATATTTGATTTTTATTTTATTTATAACCTGAAATTATGGGCTGTGCCCATTTCAAAGCAGACCAGGACTCTATTATTTTCTTTCTGCAACAACTGTATAGTCCAGTAAGTACTGAAGGCATCCATGCACATTTCTGGGTGTATTTAGAACATTCATTCAGTCTATTAATTCTTTTCACCTACAAATTGGGTCTAACCATCCAGCCTCGAGGGGATTCAGGAAAATGTTTATCTCTGCTATATTATGTATGTCAAGAGTGAAAGTGTCTAGTCTCTACAAAATATCATGTATGTAGAAAATGATATAGTTAAATAGATATACTGTACAATAGTAACCATTTTCTTGGGACGTTTTCAAAGATGTAGCTTTGTTAGTAAATGCAAGCACATCCAGACAAAAACAAAACGCAAGACTTGTTCCCATAAACAACATACTAAAAGATAGACAACAGAAAAGAAAATAACCAAACGTCATAAGTGATCTACAAATCATTCCAGATTTATAGGCTCTGTTAGGATTTTTCTGGTCTTAGAAAAGCTTTTGGAGACAGTGGAAGGGGGGAGTCTTACATTTTTTGCTACTGCATGTAGCGATGTTGGGCCGCTAGGGCGGCGCTAGGTCCCGGAGGAGACTGATCAATGACAACACGAGGCAACAGGAGCGAGATCAGATCAGTGGTTTATTGGGAAAATACATACACCTTTTATAGATCAGAAGGCAGGTAGGAAAAACCATCACCCGGGAGTCAATCACATCACCTGTTTACTCAGGTTAATTGGGAAACCTCTCGAAGGGAAGTTAATTATTTCGGACAAACACGGGATGAGGGAAACCATTGTTTAGGGCTTAGACAGGGGTAAACATCTTCACTGTTTGCACCGGGGATTTCCTTGGCCAGGAGATGAGTGTTTACCTAATCAGTCACTGGAGTTAGCGATCTGCCTACCTTGCAGAATCGTCGGTCAGGTCATGTAATTGGGTGAATCAAACCCTATCATTTATTCACCCCCCTTAATTTGGCTGCCCGCAGAAGCCACCGCCAGGAGCCTTCTCACCTAAGCAGCCTCCACAGGGCTGTTCCATGCCAGATGGGCATGGGGAATCCGCATCTCCCCTTACTTTTTAATATTAAGAGCCTGACCAGCGATTCTGCGCAGGAGCGGCACCAGCTGTTGGTCGAGAGTGACGTCACGGGGTTTCTTTCTGAGGCGGCACCTCGAGATCAGTGAGGGAATGCATTGAGCGAGACAGCAAATTGCTATGCCCAGTATGACCACCCCCACCACCACTTTGAGTACCGTCTGAAGCCACCCCCATGGGATCCACGACCACATCCACTTCCACAGAGAACTCCACCAAGCCCCCCACGCAGAGCCCTCTGTGATGCCTGCGACTATGGTGTGGAGATCTGTGATCTGGCTTTGAATTTTCCGGGAGTTGTCAGTAAGGTTGAAGCAGCACATACCGTGAAAGGACTCGCAGTCCAAGTGGTGCAATAGTAGGAGGTAGTCGATAGCCGCTCGATTATCGAGGATGGCATGGCGAAGCTCCGCCTGTTCCTGATTGAGGAGTGCTATCGCTGAGGAGGTATGGTTAATGGCCTTTGCTAAACCGCAGGCCAAGCGACCGATCCTCTTTGCATTGCCGACGGCTAAGCCTGGCACGCCAAAGATGCTGACTGCCAAAGAGAGGTATTCGGCAGGTCTCATTACCCTAAAGCTACTTTCACATGAGCTGTCTAACAGGGTGGTGCGAGTGTGCCGTATGAGTGAGGGGACATTGGAGCCATTGGAAGCATTGGGGATATTAGTGCGTGGGGCAATCATATCCTTAGTGGGGAGCAACAGTGTCAAACGACTGATACAACATATAGAGTCTGTAATATTAGCCGGAATGTAGTTAAACGTATACTGGTTATACGTAAAGAACCATCCAGATGGCAGGGTGATATGTGCATACTTCGAGCCAAGTGACACTGGGTCATTGCAAGTCCAATTGCCGCTGCCTACATCGAGGCAACGGCGCCGGGCTCGGCCGGGTCCGGAGCAACCGTGTATTTGGCCGCAGGTAGAGTTCGGGCTGACCGCCACTCGAGGAGTGTGGAGAGTGGCCGCATCAGCCGGTAAAGTCATGGTTAGCCGCATCTCCCAACGGGCATATTCCGAGGAAGCTGATGGGATGTATGGGCTGAAGAGTCGCCTCACCAGCCAGTCCCCGTCCCGGGGGTGTGCGCCTGGAGAATGGCACACCGGGACAAGGCAAGTGCTGAGGATCGAGGCAGAGCCGACGTCCTGCCTGAGGCAAAAATCGGACTGGTTGACAAGGGTAGCCAACCTTTCCCAAATGTTGTACTGCATCCGGGCAGAGAGGTCTCCGCCTGGCATTAAATCGCTGGCCTCCAATGAGGCGCCTGAGCACCTCCCCCCAAAAGCAGGGAGAGGGCCAGGATGATGGTGACTGCCATGGAGTTGGCGTGAATTCGGGCGAAAATCGCAACCGCAAAGCTCTCTGGTGTCAGTTCCTCCCCCTCGCGCTGGATGGCGTCCTGGGCATCATGGCAGAGGGCCTTGACCATCCCCCAGGTGATCTTCGGTGCTGTCGTCTGCGACCGCTGTCTCTCCCGGCGGATCCCCTCGGTCAGGGCGAGATCCTGCATCTCCGGGATCGGACTTGGGTCGGCCTGGGTCCACGCCATGTGGTTCCAAATGCGGCTTGACGCACCGAGCTGGGATCCAAACGACACCTGTAGGAGACATAACTGCAGCATACCCTCTTCCGCAGGTTATGAGCGGCACCGGGCCCCTCCAAGAAGGGTCTGGTGGCACTCGGTACCGGACCATAGGTCGCGGGAGGGCTTCCGAACGGCGGAAGTGCTTCTCCTGCGGCGTACAGTCCGAAAAAACATTGAGGTGATTGTATGTGAACAATACCTTATTCAGACAAAACTGTGCTTCTCCCTGTGATTTGGGGAGGGCTGGTGGCTCCCCCCTTTCTGTTTGTTTGTCAATATAGGACTTTAGCGTCCGATTGACCCGCTCTACAATCGCCTGCCCTTGCGGATTGTAGGGAATGCCAAATGTGTGCTTGATGTCCCAGGTGGCCATGAAGGCGGCCAACTGCCTAGAGCAGTAGGACGGGGCGTTATCCGTTTTCATGTGCCGCGGCTTGCCCATCGCCGCAATGCAGGAAAGGAGGTGCTGCTCCACGTGGGAGGCAGTCTCCCCCTTCTGCGCCGTCGCCCAAACGAACTGAGAAAAGGTGTCAATGCAGACATGCATGTACTGCCATCTGCCAAACTGCGGCACATGCGTGACGTCCATCTGCCACACCTGATTGGCCTCTGTCCCTCGTGGGTTGACCCCCCACGAGGGCCCCCCGGCGCCCCTGCGCAATGCTGGCAAGAGCGTACTATACCTTGGGCTTGAGAAAGTGGCAGATTGAACTGTCTGGCGAGTGCCTTGGCGTTTTGGTGAAAAAATGCATGGCTTTGAATTGGAGTAGTGAAAACTCCCAAAACTGAACGTTGCTGAATCTCCTTTGCCGCCGCATCCGCTCTGCTATTGCCCGCGGAAATCGGACCCGGTAGGTCTTGATGACTTTGGATGTGGGCAATATAGAGCGGCTCCGTGCGGTTCTGCAAGTGAAATTGGGCAGTGAGAAACAGACTAAGCAGATTCTTGTCTATCGCGGAGGTAATGTAAGCTCCCGGTAGACTGTGGAGCAAATTCCTAACGTACAGACTGTCAGTTATGATGTTTAAACGTTCCTTGGCGAAGGTGCGCAAAGCAAGGCTCACGGCTGCCAACTCCGCCCGCTGCGCGGACTTCTGTGGGAGAGTCAACAGCGTGTGCCAAGCTTCGCCCTCCTGCCAGGTCAAGACACCATATGTGCGTCCACCATCGGTAAAGACTATCTTGGCCCCCTGAAGTGGGACCAGCGAAAGCAATTCGAGCAAGCTGACTGTTCCTGTTTGAAGCGAGACAAGTCTGGGGTCTTTAGGCAAGTGGTATGCCAAGCTTCCAGTGAATCCTTCCAAAGCTATCGGAAGCGAGTCACCTAGCTGCATCAACTGATGAATTTGTTCCTTAGTGAACGGGACTATGATCTTAGCTAAATCGTGCCCAGAAATGTCCCTTGCTCTCAGCCTGCTGCGGTAGATCACCGCGGAGACCAGTTCTTGGGGCGGAACAATGTTCCGAGATGAGGTGTTAGGCAAGTACACCCACTCCACAATTTTCGCTCCCTTCTCTGAGTCTACTCCTAGCGCCCCAGTGAACATGGATCCCGACCGTACGATGTACAAATTCAGGATCGGGGCGTATGGCCCCTGGGCGATCCTATCCACCCACCTCTGGCTGAGAACTTGGTTCACTTTCTCGAGCGCCAAGCGCGCGTCTCGAGAGATTTTTATCCGGTCTGCCGGCTGCTTGCCTAAGGTTAGCAGCGAGAAGAGCGGCTTTAGAAGATCCGTATCCAAGCGAAAATACGGTCTGGCCCAATTGATATTCCCCAAAACTTGCTGCAATTCTACGAGGGTGACTGAGTCTTGTAAGTTTAAAACCGGTGCGGCGAAAGAGCGGAGAAGCCGGTGGCCCAGGTATGAGAAGGGCTCGGTTCTCTGCACTTTCTCCGGGGCAATGAGTAAACCTTTGTCCCCCAGGCTGGCCTGGAGGTCTGGAAACATTTCGCTGCCAAGCTGTGGCAACGCTACCAAAATGTCGTCCATAAAGTGGCAAACTATGGCTTGTGGGTAGAGGTTTCGAAACTTTGCCAGCGCGTCGTGGACGTAAATTTGGCACAAGGTGGGCGAATTGAGCATGCCCTGTGGCAAAAATTTCCACGCGTAACGCTGCGTGGGCTCACTGTGGTTCACGACCGGCACCGTAAAGGCAAACCTCTCCCGGTCCCTGGGGTCTAAGGGGATTGTATAAAAGCAATCCTTGAGATCTACGACTAGAATCTCCCACCCCTCGGGAATCATGTTCGGATTCGGGATGCCGCATTGAAGCGGACCCATCGGCTGAATACATTTATTGATCTCTCTGAGATCGTGGAGGAGTCGCCACTTCCCCGACTTCTTCTTAATAACAAAAATTGGTGAATTCCAGGGACTTGTGGACTGTTCTATATGTCCTGCGTCTAGCTGTTCCTTAACTAGCTGCTTGAGAGCAACCAATTTCTCCCCCACTACCGGCCATTGTTCTACCCAGACCAGAGTGTCGGTGAGCCATTTAAGTGGCAACGCCATTACCCAAAGGTAAGCGTAGCACCGTACTGCTGTAGAATGTCCCGTCCCCAAAGATTGACGTGCACGTCAAGAATGTGCGGCCGTATCACCGCCGTGCCGTCAGCCCTTGGGATTGTGACTTCTACCCACTCTCGGCTCCTAAACGCTTCCTGAACGCCGCCTACCCCCCACACATCGGAGACCGGCTCAATGGCCCACTCCCTCGGCCACTGGCTTCTGCTTATCACGGTCACATCCGCTCCGGTATCGAGTAACCCTGAGAACACTCTTTTGTTCAAAAATACCTCGATAACGGGGCGCTGCTTCCACTCAATGTTGGTCTCCACTGTCGCCAAGACCTGGTATCCCTGCACTGCCTCACGCGCGCTCGAGCGGTCTGCTGAACCGGACTCTGAGCTGGCACTGAGCCTTCTCTGGCTGCCTGCTGGCGAGTGACAAGGAACCAAGATCAGTTGCGCTAAGGTGTCTCCCTTGTGGATTGTTTGGGGTAGGTGTGTCCAAAGCTGGACTTGGAGAACGCCTGAAAAATTCGAGTCAATGACTCCTGGAATTATGAAAATTCCGCGTGCTCCAGCTACGCTACGGGGCAAAACTAAACCTATAAGGCCTCCGGGTAGGGGTCCCATGTACTGGGAATCGACTAGATAGACTGTGCCCGGCAGATCGCATGTAACGTCCGCCTGGCAAGCCAATTCTAGTCCTGTGCTACCCTTGGGGCCGGCCTGTGCCCTCGCAGTGCCTGGAATGTGCCTGGAACCTGGTCCAGTTCTGGGGAGTTCTGGATCTGGGTGAAGGAAGCCTCTGTTTGGACTGGGGCCAGAGACGTGCCCGGATTCCGGTTTCCCGAACTCGGACAATACCTGGCCCAATGATAGCCTTTCTTGCACTTCGGGCAGGGGGTGTTCGGAGCCTTGGGACGGCCGGATTTTTGTCCGCCTCCCTTGGATCGGCACTCCCTAGCGAAGTGTCCGACCTTGCCACAAGTGTGGCATGCCCCTTTGATCTTGCCATTGCCCTGAGGTCTTCCCCCCTGCACCGCGGCCGCTAGCAGCCCCATCTTGTAGGAGTCGGTGCCAACGTCGGAGCATGCTCGGATCATGTCCGTTAAGGTCAAGTCAGGGCGATTGCCCAGGGACTGCAAGATTTTACGGCAGTCCAGGTTGGCGTTGTCCTTAGCTAGCTTAATCATAAGCTCTTGTTGGGCCTGCTCATTATCAATCTGCCTGCTAATTGCTTCCTCCAGGCGATTGATGAAGTCCATGTAGGGCTCCTGGGCTCCCTGCTTGATAGCAGTGTAATTTTTAGCCGTTTTGCCAGACGCTGGGACCTTGAAGTATGCCCTGTAGGCAGCTTCGGCTGACATTTCTAGAGTGGCGAGAGGCAAGTTAATTTGAGCGTTGATGGGCTCAAAGGCACCTGAACCATACAACTGGTCAGGAAGCACTGCGCCTCCCATCCTGGCAGCTCGGGCTTGGGCCTCTAGGCGAAACTCGCTGTCCCAAATCATGTACTGGCTGGGGGTTAGCATCATTCTCATGACGGCTTTCCAATCATGAGGAATCCACATGGTGGTTTCGCACACTTGCTGAAGCGTGCCCCTCGTAACACGACTCTGGAGCCCTGTCTCTGAAATTGCTTTCCGTAAAGCCATGAGAAGGTTGTACGGGACTGGGGAGTGTACTATCTGCTGTGCGCCCGTGAGCGCGTCCATCTCCAAGCGGATTGGACAAATCTGTCTAAGTTCAGCTAGTTGTTCAACTGACAATTCCCCCTTTTTAAGTTCTATCTCAGCTGTGCGCTGAAGGGCACTCTTCACGACTAGGGAGCCTGGAGCTGTCAGAGGAGCGCCTGCGCTCCTCATTCCTTGCGTTCCTTCGGTGACGTCTGCAGCGGTCACCGCGGGAACGCTCCCTACGCTACTCTGCCGATAGCTAATTGACGGATAGAGTGCCGTGGGCGCAGTCGGTTCGACTGGCTTGCCTGATGGCTCGACTAACGGGGGTTCTTTTGCCTCTACCCGGACTGGCTCGATCTCTGCTAAGAGTTTCCTACACTTCCTCCAAGTACGAACTATCCCTCCTGGAGCTTTCGGGGGTTGCTGAATACAGTCTCCTATCTGATCCCAGAGCTGCAGGGTTAACGTACCTACTTCTGGGTAAAGTAGGCAGTGTTCCCTGAGGTACGCCAAAAGTCTCGCTAATTCCCTGCTGTGAAAGCGTAACTTAAATACCCTGGCCAGGATTTTAAACTCTTCCTCACGAGTTCTTTGGCTAGCGGACGGACCTGGTCTATGAGAGCAAGTCCCCATATTACCTGCGATTGGGTCTCCGGAAGATTCCTCCTCGGGACGGGTCGACGCGTCTTTGCAGGCAACAGGTTCGGGCGTCGGGTGTCTGGGGTAGACCTCGGAGCGTGGACCTTCTGCCACGGGCCCTTCAACGGCCTCGGCCATGTCAGGGGCTCACAGCTGCCCTGAGCGGAACGCGTTTCCCTCTATGGCAACCCTCCTCGAAAGCGGGGAGTAAGCGGTAGGAATGTCTCTCTGGGATGCCTCGCCGCAGGCTACTCCTCCGATCGGCTGGCTGCCGGCCGGAGCGCTACGCTGTCCTCCGGGATGACGGGTCGCGGTTCAAGCGTAGAACCGGACCGCGTGAATCGCTACTCACGAGTAGACCTCTCCGGGGTCTCTTACTCACGAGTAAATCACGTCGGGGTCACCAGCTGTAGCGATGTTGGGCTGCTAGGGCGGCGCTAGGTCCCGGAGGAGACTGATCAATGACAACACGAGGCAACAGGAGCGAGATCAGATCAGTGGTTTATTGGGAAAATACATACACCTTTTATAGATCAGAAGGCAGGTAGGAAAAACCATCACCCGGGAGTCAATCACATCACCTGTTTACTCAGGTTAATTGGGAAACCTCTCGAAGGGAAGTTAATTATTTCGGACAAACACGGGATGAGGGAAACCATTGTTTAGGGCTTAGACAGGGGTAAACATCTTCACTGTTTGCACCGGGGATTTCCTTGGCCAGGAGATGAGTGTTTACCTAATCAGTCACTGGAGTTAGCGATCTGCCTACCTTGCAGAATCGTCGGTCAGGTCATGTAATTGGGTGAATCAAACCCTATCATTTATCCACCCCCCTTAATTTGGCTGCCCGCAGAAGCCACCGCCAGGAGCCTTCTCACCTAAGCAGCCTCCGCAGGGCTGTTCCATGCCAGATGGGCATGGGGAATCCACAACTGCAAAAGTATAATAAACAAGATTACAGAGTAAGACAGTTTAAATCAGATTCATGTGGAAATTACAGACCTTTTCAAAAGGATTAAATATTGACTAGTTTCTTAACTTATTATATATATTAATAAATAGTTCTCCTCACAGTATTTTGCATTTGCACGGATCAAGTTCTTCAAAGGCTAGAGAGAATGATACCTTAATTAGACCACTAAAACAATCAACCACTGCTGCTGTTGCAATGAACTTTGAGCCGCCTTCTTACTTCACAGCAAGTGGATTTATCCACGAGAACTTACTGAAATATAAAAGTTAATCTTTTAAGATTTCACAACGTTTTGGTGCTTTGTCTCTTTTTTAAAGTTGGTTTTGTTTTTGTCTGATTATTGCTGGGGATTGCCTTTGAAACCCCTTGGGTTGCATTCTTGATGTCCTATATTTACTTAATGTGATAGTTAAGCTCACTGAACGTAGTGGGACTTATTTCTGAGAAAATAAGCTTTGTAATCTCTGAATCGCACAAATGGGTTGTTTCTGTACCTGCTAAAACTTTTAAAGAAAGAGTTGTTAGACTAGCCACCCTGTATGGCACAAACTTCAACACTGAGCAATTTCCTTTCAGTTTCTATTAGCTGTTACTGAGGAAACATCCTTGGGACATTTGCTAGAGATAACCTACTAGTATATCATCATCATCATCATCATCATCATCATCATCATCATCATCATCATCATCATCATCATCATCATCATCATTATTATTATTATTATTATTATTATTATTATTATTATTATTATTATTATTATTATTATTATTATTATTATTATTATTATTATTATTATTATTATTATTATTATTATTATTATTATTATTATAAATGTTCCTTGCCTGTTGTGTTTGTCCTTCCTCTGGTCTTAATTCATTGTATTGCTGTGATTTTCCTTTTAGTTTGTGAGTTACCTTTTTAAAAATAGTACAGTTTGCATTTCAGGCCTCATGATTCTCTCAAGGCCTTACTGCCATTTTCCCCAGGGGGAGGGGCATTATTAGCCAACGCTGCCACACATTTACCAAGCTAGTAATTAAGAATAGAAAAAAACACCTAAAATCCCACTTTGGGAAAGATCTCTTTAGACGGTCAGATTGCTTTCCAAACAGATACTGTCAGTTTTCCCAATGTTAATCAGCAAAATGCTCACTAGACATATTATTAGCTACAATAGATCTCAAACTCCTTGCACACAAAACCATCTTCTTATTAGTTTTATATCATTATGGTGAGTGAGTGAACTTTGTGACCTCTGATATGACCCACCATTCTTACAGTTTTACAGGGACAAAGTCACCAAAGTTTTACAGGCACAAAGTTTCCATCTCCAGCTACAGAGCTAGAAAAGGGCTATTCACATAATGGACATTTGACATGCCCTCGTCTTCTACATCTCAAAGACTGAACACGTTCAGAGATCTAGTAGATTTCTTGTCAGCTACCAGCATTGCAGAATGGGTATGAAAATTATGTCTCAATGTTTATTGAAGGCTTGTGAACACCATCATGCTCTCGTACCAGTTGGCAAAGAGACAAGTCCCTGAACATTTGAAGGGATGCTGAATTTTGACTTTTTCAACAGCCTTTTTAAAAGGAGTCCGTCTGAAGATACCTGCAAAGCTGATATCTGATCTCAGCCTTCTATGATCATCAAGCATACCAGATTGGGTGTCAAAGGGAAACTTGATGCCACTTTCAGTAGAGCAGTTACATTGTCTGCATTGACATTACATCCCACCAGCCAAGCCAGTAAGTGAGCTTGTGAGTTATTTAGTCAGAGGAACCTTGGTTAACGTAATTAATTCTCCGGGACGTTTCTTACAGGAAAATTACTTTAACCAAATTTCCCATAGGAATGAATTAAAAACCAAAATACAGTAAAACCCCTACTTACGGAAAAAGTCTGTTCCGTAGGCCTTTGCTTAAATTGATTTTTTTTTGTAACTTGAAACAAACCCATAGGAAAAATGAAATTTTTATGTAAATCGAAGGAAACCCCATAGGGAAATGATTTTTTAATGTAACTTGAAGCAAACCCATAGGAAAAAGATGCTTGATTCAAACTTGTGTATTTGAAATACATGTACAGTATTTGCCTTGTTTTGTTAATATGTTTGACATCTAACAGTTTATGATGATACTTGTATTGCAGATTTATCTTTTTACTTGGTGATTGCTACTTAAAATACATTTCACCTTGTAATGATGTGTCACTTCTAGTGTTTTAATTTACTTTCTTTACTTGCTTCTTGTATTTCAGTTACCTCTTCTGCTTTCAGAGCTAACCATAGTATAGCACAGTAGTGGGGAACCTATGTCACGCATGCCAGAGGTGGCACCCAGAGTCCTCTCTGTGGGCACTCGTGCAGTCACCCCAGCACAGAATTCACTCTACCCAGCAGCCCAATGGAAGTGCTTCCTTCCTCCCCTGTTGCTGTGTTGGCACTCTGCGATAAATAAGTGGGTTTTGGGTTGCAGTTTGGGCACTAAGTCTCTAAAAGGTTTGCCATCACTGGTATAGCATTGCGTCTTCACTAGGATTAATACTAGCTATGGCTAGCTTTAAGCAAACTGGCTAATATGATTAAAAAGGGGAATAGTGTGCAGATGGAGAGACATTGCTGTCCATTTAGCCATTGGTATAATGCAGAAAAACCAATATTTCCTTGGCAAGACTATAATCATCTTTGTTTTGTCATAATTGTTATATATGTCAAGAACTTTTTCATTTAGGTATGAGACGGAAAGTGGATACAAAATACATTTCTTCACCTCCCCCGTGTGGCTCTTTTAAAACTTCTGATATATGTTCACTATTTGCCTTTAACAGTACTTATTATCTACTTATCTCCCCCTACCCAGGATTTGTTTCCTTGAATAATAATATAAATTATAAAATGTTTAATACAAATTTTGATTAAAGAGATGTTTTTTTGAAATATTATTTTTAATATTTGCAGAATGACATAGATGCAAGTAAATCTGCTCCAGTGCTGAATACAGCAAAACAGGATGGTCCAGTGCCAAAGCCGCATAGTGTTTCGCTCAATGATACTGAAACAAGAAAGCTAGTCGAAGAATGTAAAAGACTTCAGGCAGATGTGGTAAAACTCTCAGAGGAAAACAGACATCTGAGAGTAAGTTTCATGAAACTGGGATATAAGATAAATTGTTGTTTAATAGTTAAATCGGACTGTGCAGAATAGTTTGTTAAACTGCTTAAGCCAAAGTAGTTATAATAGAGTCCTTGTTGCACATTCTGTCTCAATTTCTTTCTAGCTGAATTTCACAAAACAATAACAGTTTTCCTAGTTAGGACATAATTAATCTGATGGATTTTTCTTTGTCCAGGAACACGTTTTTTAGAACACCTTTGGACAGAAGCTTGTACAATATTGACATAATCTTGCCTTTATATTTTACTTTAATTTATTTTTAATAATCGTGAACCACTTTGAGTCCGTTTATAGCAAAAGGGTTATATATAAAAATTTCTGTTTATAGAACGACTCAAAGCAGCTCACTAATTAAAATATAAGTACATCCAAGAATAAGTTATATAAATAAAAACAAATAAACAAAATAATAAAAATTATCCAATAAACATGTAAAATTAGGGATTGGCATTCAGATTTGGAAAAATTGATTATTCAATAATTATGTATTTGAATAATTCTGAATATATCTGAATCCAAATTTGATCTGAATATCTGTTATAATAATTTGTAATTTCAGAGTCCTATTTACTCCTATAGATTAGCAAGCAAAAGGCTAGTTTTCTGCTCGCTAAAGGAAAATATGAAAGTGAAACTTATTTCTCAGGCACCCTGGATTGATTTTTTAAAAAAGAAGTGAAGCTTAAATGTCTTTAGACACTCTGGTATGAAGGATAGTGGGGCAGAGAACTCAGTGTCTCCTGATTGGCGTTGCCACAGGTTTCTCAACGTAGAGAGATATTGTAAGAGTAAATTTTGTAAGTAATGTCTACCTTCACTAGTAAAATCCAAAAACACACTAGAAGAATGCTTTTCACATTGATTCCTTCCATTGGAAAGGTAGGGATAGGTGCTTATAAATCTCCCAAACAATTGCTGTTAGAATATGCTCTGGTGCAAGCCTACATTGCAACAACTTTCTCTGTGGTTTTCTGACCTTTAACTTGTTTTTACATTCTCTACATTTGAAAGTAAATCTATAGAAAGTGCTTTAGCATATGGGAGATTTTTTTCTTTCATCTTTTATTCTTTCATTTAGTATTTTATAGCATTATTGCCCGATACACATGTATACTTTATTTTTATAGCTTTTAAAGGGAAATAGAAACACATTTGTACAATCTCATTGAGAATCTTAAAAACATTTAAATACTCCACATGCTACAATGTTTATCCATCTACAGGTGAAACTCGGAAAATTAGAATATCATGCAAATGTTCATTCAGTTCATTCATTTCACTTAAAAGGTGAAACAAATACATGAGATAGACTCATTACATGCAAAGAGAGATAGTTCAAGCCTTACTTTGTTATAATATTGATGCTTTTGTTTTAAAGCTTATGAAAACCTCAACCCCCCTCAATCTCATGTACACTGTACGCCATGATCATCACAATTATAATGAATTAAGGCATGACATCTCTCACTTTGCACGTAGTGATCTATCTCATATATTTGTTTCACCTTTTAAGTGAAATGAATGAACATTTGCACGATATTCTAATTTTCAGAATTTCACCTGTACTAACCATTTGCAATTCAAAAGGGCAAAGCTTCACAACTAATCTGATAAACAGACATTACCAGTTGTAAAAAAACACATTATCTGTTATGTTGTACCTCTGTTCCTGATGTGTATACATTGATGCCATGAAGTCTCTCTCACGTCTGATAAAGTGGATGAAACCTAAATTTAAAATACAGCAGTTAGTCTTACAAGTGCTACAAGTTTTTTTGGTCTTTTTTTGTTTACTCTCTGATAGGCTTAAATACTCCAGTTAACTTCAGATCTTATATGATGTCTTTTTAAATTGATGCATTTCTTCCTTTTCAGGATGAAGGTTTGAGGCTGAGAAAGGTGGCACACTCAGATAAACCTGGACCATCAGGCTTGGCTCTCCGGGATAATGGCTCCAATCCTCTTCCTTCACTTCTTGTTGTAATTGCAGCCATTTTCATTGGATTCTTTTTAGGGAAGTTCATCTTGTAGAGAGGGAGAAAAAAGAGAAGCACGCAGAATGCAGCTTCCTTTCCCCCCCCTTGGCCAGACAAAAATGTATCTACCTACCATTTCATTGGTAGTATGGCCTAAGTGACCATTTGTGTACAGCATCATATAGGCTTTGCCTCTAATGATCTTGCACGGTTAGAAAAAGATAAACTGTTCGGCTGCTGGACAAAATTGTATATTAATTCATCAATAGCAGGTGTCAGTTGCACATTCAGTCCTTTATGAAATTCATAAATAATGAATAGTTCTTTCTTTCTGTGGTTTTAATAAGAGTTAAAATTGTTCAAAGTCTTGTAAATGTTATTTTAATAATCCTTTAAAATTTTATTTGTTGCTTTGGCCTCTTGGAAAAATGATGATCAGAATGCTAATCTCAGTTGTTCAGAAAAATGATGACACATTCTGTGGGGAAATGGTTCCTTTTAGTGTGTATATTTACCTTATTTGCTATATCATGCAGAATTTCTTACCCCTCGTGAGGCGGTTGTTGAAAACGTTTGTCATCCTTACAGCCCTGTCCCATGATATTTAACATACAAAATAATAAAACTGTTAACAGACTCCCTGCTGGGCAGCTTGTTTCTGTGAATTGTTATTTTAAAAAGGGGTTTATAAAATGTTTTATACACAACTTGCTTTTTGTCACAGAAGAATATTATTGATTTCACTACATCTTGGACTGATGCCAGAAATGATGAAACTGGTGTTTTTGTATTGTTTAAAACAGCAACAAAAATGTCTGGCTTTTTAGCCAAACGGAAGGTCAAAATAAGATTAGTTTTTGGGCAGGGAATAACCATAAGAGGCAGACATTTTAAATTTGTCTTTGAAAATACTTCTTGGCTTTGCTGGTATTTCTATTGCATCATTGAACTTATCTTATTTTTCTGGAGCCCTTGGTATTCTTTAATAATCAGTGGAATTTTCTTCAGGTTTATTAGTAAAAATGTTCCTTAGTCTTTACACTTTATGTAACATTTACATACATCTCTTTTATATAAGTACTCCAAAATGGATACTGGCTGAGCTGATTTTAATTGTTTAGTTTTGTGAGAAGAAAATAAAGCTTTCACCTGCAAATATCTTGGCACATTTGCTCATTAGTGATACACTGTCAGTGATCTAGATTTATTAGATCCAAACTGCTTTTCTGCACTTAATCATGTGGCTTGTTTCATTTCTGGACTTTATGTTATTAAGTAGATAAATCTGGAAGCACAATACAGCTTTTAAAAAAGCATTTTCCATCATAGAGTATTATTTTAGAATTGTCATCTGGAACACATATAGCTAAGCAACACTTTGTATATTTTTGGATAGGAAGCAGCTAAGTGCGTTAATCTTGTATAGCTGAAAAATATTCCAGAGAAAATATACATCCTTGGTTGCCTTTAATTTCTGGTAATATTTTTAATGGAGGATGTACTTACATCAGGTACTGTCATTGCTTTCTATATTAATTTTTTTATAAAACATGTAACAAGTTGCAAAGAAGACTCACAAAAAACCCTACTGCTTGATGATTCACTTAAAAGCATGCAAATCTAAGCATTTCCTGTGTGTGTTCTGGTATCTGCATTCAAATTTTCTCTAACTGCAGCAACTGCAAGAAGTATACTCAAATCTGGTTCTCACTTCATCAGTATAAAACCAAGAAGACTCATTACAGTATGGTGTTCACAAATGGTACATCAGAAGAAATTATTTTGTTCCTTAAAGGAAGTGGATCTTTGGAAGATAATGAGGATTTTGGGGCTGATGTACAGGCTGTAACTTCTGAATTCATTTTAATATTTCTGTAAGGAGGAGGAAAACCTCAGAGATACGTGTACTGTTTAAGTGCATAATCTTGTCAAAATGGGTACAGATTTTAGGGAAGCAAAACTCAAAACTCGTCAAAAGATGACTGAATTGTTACAAAGAATCCCAAATGCAGGCATGCTACAAAGATAGTGATGTTACAAAGTATGTAGTTTGATGATCATAAATAGAGAATTAGTTTACAAAGACTGGTTTAGACTAGCGAAGCTTATGTTTTAAGCATAAATATTACTAAATAAGTCATGATGTGCTTGAGTGTCATAACCAATATAAGTTTGGTGAGGTGCTCTGGTTTACATGGTGTAGTTCTAACTTCCAATAACTTTCATAAATGTATATAAAATGTAATGCTACACTATTTTGCTCTCAGGAGTGATTCTGGGTTATATCAATTGTATTCAGTGAAATTATGTAATATGGATTAAATTGTCTGATACCGAAGCAGTTGGAACTTTGACTGATTACTTGTGTACTTATACATGAGGAAGGTTTGTGTCCTTTATTACTAAGTGCTTTGATATTTATGAAACAGCTGAGGTGCAGTATATTGTGAAATAGCAGCAGCTGCAGCCAGGATGGCACATGTCTTAACATTTAGAGTCTGTAATTTGGCCTTTACATTTACACTGTTTATGCAAACACATGGAAAACTTTGGGAATTTCAATTTTGTGTTTGTTTTTATTTAAACATTTTTAGCCCCCTCTAACTCATAGGATCTTAGGACAGGTAGTTACATAACTGCATAAAACAATATTGAAATAGAATATTTAAAACAATTTAAAATATTGCACTAAAATCTGTATAGGTCATGATTCTCAACCTGCAAAGGCTGCAAATAAGTTTGTTTTGACTTTGCACCAAAATGATGCTAATGTCTGCCATTTAAGCTTCCAAGAGCGAGTCATTCAATAGTTGGGATGCTACAACAGAAAAAAGCCCTTCCCCGTGTTTCCAAATAATGGACTGCTCTTAATGTTGGGGCATAAAGGAGGGCTTGCCCGGTAGATCTTAGTGATCAGGCAAGTTTATATAGGGAGAAGCTCTTCACATATCCAGATCCCAAGCTATTTAGGGCTTTATAAGTCATTGTCAACCAGTGCAAACCGTTCAGTTAGTATAGGAACAAAGCATTTTTCTTTCTGTTCGCTACAAAGTAATGAAGTATTGTCTATATTCTGCTTAACCAGTATAAGAATGGAAGTACAGTATCTGATAAATAATTTTAAAGCTATTCCCAGGTAGACAATTCTAGCAATAACAATAGCAACAACACTTATATACTATTTACTGCCCCATAGCACTTAGTGCACTCTGGGTGGTTCACAAGTTAATTAGCATGTTGCTCCCAACATGCTGGTTACTCATTTTACCTACCTAGGAAGGAAGGCTAAGTCCCATCAGGATCGAACTCGCAATGTTTGGGCTGCAGTACAGCAGTTTAACCACTGTGCACTAGGACTCATACAAAACCCTAACTTCACATAAATAGAACCCCTGGATTGGTGCATGCTGACAGCTAATATAGACTCACACCGAGTGAATGTAACGCACTGGTAAAAATAATTCCAAATCTTTCCAAAGGTGTCTTGTTATCATTGAGGTGTTTACTGTTTTTACGTTGACAGCGGTTGTAACTTATACATTATAAAGCTTCAGGTTTGCTTCTTAGAACAACTTATAAACACTTTAAACAACCAGGTGCAATTAAGCTGGCCTGTTGGCTTTCAAATCTGTTAGAAGGTACAGTTTAGTGTAGAGGTGCCCAAACTTTCCTGGCTGTGGGCCTGACCACGCCCCCTACAGGTGATTGGGCTGGTCATGGTTCCACCAGAAGTGGAAGTAAAATGTGCCCCCACATGCGCAGGAGCGGCACAGACCGGATGAATTGGTGTTGGGCCAGATCTGGCCTACGGTCCATATTTTGGCCACCCCTGTTTTAGTGCATGGATACATTTCAGCTGGGATGCTTGTGTAGATAAATTATTTTCTATCAGCCCTGAAGATTGCTTGGTCTTCTCTCTAGCTTGAAGCCTTGCCTTAAGGACAAATTAAAAGGCTCTGACTATCTCACCTCCACTTCATATTTCAATTTTTAATGTTATAATGTGAAACTGTTTCTCCTGATATTCTGGTACACTTATCTTTGCAGTGCAGTTGCAAAATCCCTTAACTGGTACACTAGATGGCAGACTAATACTGCAGAAGAGGGCAGGAGGAACCTTATCAGAACAGAAGTTAGAGCCAACAAGTAATAGTACTTGACTGTTGCGCAACAGGGGCTTTGAAAGGAATTGTGATCTCTTCAACAGGTGTTCTCTCTTACCTGGTCAGTTTGTGATGATCATAACAGTTTCAGATAGCTGTAATGCTTTCCCTAAATGAAGAGGATTCCTTAAATGCATGGCTGTGGAAAGCATGTTAGACTGAACCCAAATTACAATGAGAATTTTTAAAATATGGCTTTTCTGCTTTAAAGCTCATATAACTCAACTACTTTGGTATTTAACTTTTTGATGGGTGATACTTCATTGGAATATTTGATGTGATTTTTAAAATTCTGTTTATTTTTTATTTGTTAAAAGTTATCTTGCCTTCAGTTTTACCTATCACTTCTCAGTTGCATTGCTTTCTGTGCCATGTCATTGCTCTTAGAAGATGGCTGTTTTGCCCAAAAATGTCTAAATAATTTGTATTACTATGACTTTCTCAATTGTTCTCTGAGTCTCTTTTGGTTCATGGGGGCAGCAATCTGTCATATAAAGACCAGCTAAAATACTACCAAGGTAAGGATGTATGAGTTCTTCAGAAATCTTCAGTTTGTTAGGTGAAACAAAAAGTAAGGGGATGGAAGAAGAAAATGCAAAAATATGGTCAGATGTTCTAAGTATGAAGCTAACCCTAAATCCGTGATGGCGAACCTTTGCACTCTAGCTGCAAAGGTTCGCCTTCAATTATCAGAAGCCCAAGTCAGCACTCCTGCTGATCAGGGTTTCTGGGGATTGAAGTTCAAGAACAGCTGGAGTGCCAAGATTCACCATCACTGCCCTAGATAGAAACTGCAAGCCAAATGAGATAGTAGTACAGTATGTGTGCAGTTATTGAATAGCATCTGGCAACACATTCCATGATGGAAAGACAATGCAGGCCTTCATTTCTGAGAGCAAGATTGGCCCTGACAAGTTGCATTGAAGCAGCAATAGCACTAGACCAAAAACCTATTTTTGATGATGGGGAGGGGGGAGGATATTTTGTCCTACAACAGTGATGGCGAACCTAGGCACTTCAGCTGTTCTTGAGCTTCAGTTCCCAGAAGCCCAAGTCTCTGAATCCACATGGATGGGTTTACTGTGCATACATGCAGTAAACCTATTCATATGGATTCACAGAGACTTGGGCTTCTGTGAATTGAAGTGCAAGAACACCTTGAGTGCCAAGGTTCGCCACCACAGTTCTACAACATCCGAAACCAAGAATGAGTGATATCCTTATTATGCTACCAGAATGTTAGAAAAAAGAGCACATTGTTGATAGTTGCTATATAGCTGTAATCAAGTATTTTTAGAGTGGTGGTCTGATCTTTTACACACATGGTGCATTTCTCTTAGTTCAGTGTTCAGGAACACTTCTTGGGAGTGCATTGATGAAGCCTGCCAGCTCTCGACAAAATTTATACTTATACAAAAACATTCTGTTTCTGATAGTTAATTATTTCACATAGGTAACCACAAGATAGATTTAATTAACACCCAAAATGGCAAAATGAGTAACAATAAAATTGTCAATTGTCTTGGCTTTTCTTTCTGTTATGAATATAGCAAACTTTCTACATTGCAATAGGAATTCCATTTAAGTAGTCTTTTGGTTGCCTATTGTAATGAATTATTTGCCTAAGAGACAAAGGGCTATCTTGAATATACTGGCCCATGACTTAATCTTTCAGCCTTTCAAACGTTTGCTTAATGGCTTCTGAAGAGCATGACTCACTATGGAGCCGTCTGAAGTTAGGTTTTGGCTTTCAGAGCAGACTACTGTGATAAAATGTAGAGCTGAAATGTTTCAGTGTGTTGTTATAGTATTGATTTTTAAAAATTAGTTTAAAATTACTAAAAGCATCAGCTTTAAAAATGTAATTTCTTTGCAGATAGGATATTTCCAGTACATCTTTGTTTAGTAATTGTATTGTCAATATGTGTGGGGTTTGGTTTTCTTTACATAATGTTTAGTAAAATAAAATTATTTGTTCATTCTGAAAAATTCAAAGAAATCTTCTAATTACCCGAGCTTGATAATCTATAGAAGCTTGAAAGAGTTGGGAGGAGTTTGCTGCATTTTGCACTGTAGATGCAATGGGCATAGATTTGAGTGTGCTGAGGAGGATGGTGGAAGATAGAGGAGCCTGGTGCACAATGGTCCATGGGGTCGCAAAGGGTCAGACTCGACTGTGCGACTGAACAGCAGCAACAAAACTGTACCAGAATAGCTACTTGGAAGAGACTTCATAGCCTTAAAAAAAACCTGTCCCCAAGACCCTGGGCAGCAGATAACTGTATTTTCTGATAGCCTAAATTATGTTCAGCATTCTTATGATGGGAGTTTTACTTAGGTGAATTATCATTTTCAGTAAGCCGCGCTTTCATTTCCCATTTTGCTGATAATTAAATTGAAGGTTAACACATACAAAAGGGGATGAAGTGTGCTAAGATATTGCCATCTAGTGGTAGGATAGTTATGAATGATCTCTGATATGAGCTTTTGCTATCCCACTCCCCTTGGGTAAGTCATGATACTGTCAAAAAAAATTAAAATATGGAATTACTTCAATCAAAAGTAATTATCACTATTATTGATACAAAAAAGCTATGTTTGTAAAGATACAATACTATACTTTAAGAATAGAATGGACGTAACCTACAAAAAAACAACGTTCTGGCCGTTTTTCAACAGCTTACTGAAAATGATAATTCACCTAAGTAAAACTCCCATCATAAGAATGCTGAACATAATTTAGGCTATCAGAAAATACAGTTATCTGCTGCCCAGGGTCTTGGGGACAGGTTTTTTTAAGGCTATGAAGTCGGGTTGAGCTGCTTGAGACGCTCCGGCCTGCGCCTGCCGGTGTCTCGCAGCTCCCTGTTCGTCCAGAGCTACAGCAGGAGAGTGGTCAGGTGTGGCCCCAGAGCTCGATTCCGGTCGCGAGCTCCGATGCCCGCCGTGGGCCGGAACCCCCAGTGGGGGCGGCTCACGGGGATGCACCTAGTGAGTATCAGGTTCAAGTTAATGCACCCACATCACAGTCCACTTCCAATGGTGGGGTTCAGTGGCCATGGCCTCGTCAAGTCGAGGCGAGTGGGCATCAGTTGCCAGCCTATCCCAGTGCCCCTTGGTTCCATACCGGTACAGCATTGGAGGTGGGGGTTTCTGCCCCTGGGGCAGTGCCGGGCATCGCAGGGACTGTCCAGGTTCCGCTGCATATGCCCCATGTACCTAATGTGCCGGTGACGGCCTTGCCGACGGCTGGTTATTCATTGCCCCTTGGTGATCATTTGTCCCAGGTCACGAGGGAAAAGATTTGGCGGGGGGAGTACATGGATATATTCTCCCTATTGAACCGTGAGCCCACTAAGGAGGAGAGAGAGGGACAGGACGACAGAGACAAAGAGCTGTCCCGCCGTTGTAAGCCACCACGCACCTGGGCCAACTGGTTGCCCGCATATCTTATTTATATGGCGGTGTACCTTAGGGCCCGGCCTGACCTGGCCATTCCTATGGTCCAATATTTGGACAATATTTACAGGGCAATGGTGGATTTTCCTGGCCCATCGTGGTTGGCTTACGATGAAGAGTTTAGAATGAGGGTGCCCTTGCACCCGGAGATGAGATGGGATGAGCCCTGTCAGAAATTGTGGCTATTGTACATGACCCCCACACGTCCGGCGCCGGGGGATAGGTACCATTGTGGCCATGCCGTCCAGTGAGCTGCTCCAACGCAGGCTTCCCGCCAGCCGGCGGGGCAGGGGGTTCCAACCCGCTTGCTGTGTTGGAGCTTCTCGGCTAACGGCGTGTGCAATAAGCGGCAGTGCCGATACAAACATGAGTGTCCCTCTTGCGCTGGCCCCCACGCCGCCGCCGTGTGCCCGCGTGCCGGTGGGTCACAGGGCAGAGGTAGAGGTGGACAGGGATCGGGCAGAGCTTCTGCTGATGGAGCTAGCCAGACAAAAGGCCCCCTCCCCAGTTAATGTGTATATGTTGGAGCGATGGCTCTCAACTTATCCAAGGAGAGAGGATGCGAGGTACCCCCTCGAGGGTTTTCAGTGGGGCTTCCGAATCCCATTCAAAGGAGTGCGGGGACCCCAAGATGCACCCAATTTACTGTCCTTGAAGGGTAGAGAAGAGGTGGCTGCCCTGAGTATTGCTAAGGAGGTTGAGGCCAAGAGGGTGGCAGGCCCCTTTTCTGTACCACCCTTTCCCAACCTGAAGGTCTCCCCTCTGGGGTTGGTACCCAAAAAGGCCCCGGGGGAATTTCGTTTAATCCACCATTTATCGTACCCGGCGGGTTATTCTGTCAATGATGCTATTCCTGATGACCTTTGTTCGGTCAGGTATACGTCCTTTGACCAAGCCCTGCGAATGGTGCGCTCTTGTGGTCCTGGTGCCCTCCTGGCAAAATGCGACATTAAATCGCCATTCCGATTGTTGCCAGTGCACCCGGAGGACTTTGAGCTATTGGGTTTTAGATTCCAAGGGAAGTTTTATGTAGATAAGGCCATGCCTTTTGGCTGCTCTATATCCCGTTCAGCATTTGAACGTTTTAGCACTTTCCTTCAGTGGGCCTTTGTTCGCAGGTCCGGGTCTCGGTCTGTAGCCCATTACCTCGATGACTTTTTGTTCGGGGGTGAACGGGGCTTGGACACATGCACGCGTCTCCTCACCACATTTCAGACGCTAATGCAGGAACTGGGTGTCCCTTTAGCACCCAAAAAGACCAAGGGCCCATCCACTACCCTCACATTTCTGGGTATTGAAATTGACACGGTCGCACAGGCATCCCGGTTACCCGTCGATAAGGTCACCCGGATCTCCGCGATGGTTTTGGCCTTGCTGGCCAAACGTAAAGTGTCACTTCGTGAGCTTCAGGTTCTACATGGCCATCTTAACTTTGCCTGCAGGGTGGTTACGCCTGGCAGGGCATTTGCTCGGCGCCTATGCGACGCCATGTCTGGCCTGTCAAGGCGCCATCATAGGGTCCGACTGACCAGGGGCATGCGGGCTGACCTTTTGGTTTGGCTCACATTCCTACGGGACTTCAACGGGGTCTCCTTTTGGAGATCCGACCTTTTAGTTTCCCCTAGATTTCAAGTACAGTCAGATGCCTCCGGCTTCCTGGGATATGGGATTTACTTCCAGGGGAGGTGGGCTTATGGCCAATGGCCTCCAGCATGGCGGGGCACGGATCGCCTCCGCGATCTTACATTTCTTGAGTTCTTTCCAATCCTGGGAGCTTTGATGCTATGGGGCAAGGAGTGGGCCGACTCTGTGGTTCACTTTTGGTGTGACAATGCTGCTGTAGTGCACATTGTCAATGCTCAGACGTCTAAATCACCCAGGGTGATGGCTTTAGTTCGCCAATTCGTGTTACGTAGCCTACGCCTCAATGTGCTTTTTAGGGCCAGACATGTTCCAGGCATTAATAATGATATTGCCGATGCTCTATCCCGCCTGCAGATCCCCCGGTTCCGCGCCTTGGCTCCGGACGCAGAGGAATTCCCCTCGCCACTCCCGGCCGAGATTTGGACATTTGGCAAGGAGAGGTGAACCGGGCGATCGGCATGTCCTTGGCGCCCCGCACGCATAAGGTGTATCATCACGCTTTCGTTCAATTTATAAATTTTTGTGTGCAACTTCAGTTGCCCAAGTTGTGGCCCATTCCAGTGGAACAAGTTTTACAATTCATGGTTTATTTACACAGTCAGGGCCTCGCTCCCCGCACTATAGCATCAAGGCTGTCAGCACTGGCATTTATTGCCAAGGTGAGGGGTTTTGCTGACAGCATGAACGATTTCCGCATACGGCATGTTTTGGAGGGGTGGACACGGGAACGTGGCCGCCGCCCGGACACTCGTCACCCAATTTCCCCAGGGGTGCTTACCCACCTTGCACGAGGCTGGCATAACCTATGTTTTGACAGGTATGAGGCAGCTCTTTTTCATGCGGCTACCACGGTGGCCTTCTTTGGAGCGCTCCGCATCAGTGAGTTGGTACTACTGTCTAAGGTGGATGCGACTCGTAGGGCACTGGAACTCGACGATGTCTATGTTTCTAATGAGTGGGCTCAGTTGAGGATACGGTCCTCAAAAGTTGATCAGCACGGCGTTGGCAGTGGAGTTAGACTGCTACAATGTTCCATTGCAGACATATGTCCGGTTGGTGCCCTACAGGAGTTCTTGGCAGTGCGTGGCACGCACCCTGGCCCGTTTTTCTGCCACCAGGATGGGTCTCCCCTTACTAAATTTCAATTTTGGAAGGTGACCGGTATGGCACTATCCAGTGTTGGCCTCCCAGGGGCTCGTTACGGCACCCATTCGTTTAGGATAGGTGCTGCTTCAACTGCAGCTGCATTTGGGTACTCTGAGGCTGATATACGCCATATGGGAAGATGGGGATCTACGCGTTTTGCATTATATGTTCGCCCTCTTCAGGCATGAGTACCAGTTAAGTCACTGTTCTCTTTTTTCTCTTACAGACCCTGTGTGTCCCCGCACACCGGTGGCAGTATGGCTGGTGGGCCACAGTTACGTGCACTGGGCAGCGCAGTATGCTGCGGCAACAGAGTGGGGACCCCAGCTTAGACTGCGTGCAGCCGCATGCATACGTTGGTACGGTAAGCGTGGAATGAGATGGCGGGAACTGTTGCCATTCCTTTTCTCCATCAGGGATGCTGAACCGCCTGATGTCCTTGTACTGCACCTTGGGGGCAATGACCTCGGCCAGGTCACTGGCCTTTCTTTAAAATTCACGTTTTGCAGTGACCTAGCTTATTTGCATTATGTGTGCCCGTCCACAAGGCTGCTATGGTTGGACATCATACCACGTCACGCTTACAGGGGAGGTATTGACCTCCGTGCCCTTGACAGCGCTCGTCGCTCGGTGAACAGGGCAGTTGCCCGGTTCGTGGCAGACAAGGGTTTGGGGATGGTCATCCGACACCCCACCATTAGTTTACAAAATTATGATCTTTATGCAGGGGATGGGGCCCACCTGTCGGCTAGAGGTATGAACCTCTTTTTGGAAGATTTGCAAGCAGGCCTGTTGACCGAGCTGACGGTCGGGGGGGGGGGGGGCGGTGAGCCTTCATTGAAGCCTCCCCATGTGGTGGGTAGCACTGGTAAGGTAAAGATTTATAACCCATAGGTATCCGGCAGGTTCGCAATTGACTGGCCAACACTTAGACAGGTACAGGTGTAATAACGTTGACCGGTCAACGACGAACCAGGCAAGGGGTGATGGCAGGAGCTTGTCAGCATGCATCACCCCGTGATTTGATGGATACACGTCAGAGGGTGGAGTCAGTAGATAGTTTAGACTACGGTCAACAATTTGTTTGTGTCAACAAACAAATTGATACAAATGGATACATTGTAGCCAATTGCCATTGGCAATTTTGGGAGGAGCCTTACCAGTGTTGCTGCGGCCTGCTTGCCTTAGGAATTATAATTGGATGAGTACCAATTGAAAGTTATAATTCGGACTAGGGCATTATTCAATAAAAGTGGCCCAATGCCTTTATCCATATACCGGTGTCTGAGTCTTTCTTTGGGGGGTGCGCCTGCAAAGGCTATTTTCTTGATTAAAGATTTACGTAAGCTCCATGTTTTTTCCACACCAAACTTACTACAGAAACCTGCTTGAGAGGACAGTTGGCATATCTTTGGGGATCTTTTCCTTCAGCCAAGCTGGAGAGCTTGTAAATTGTTGTTGTATTTGTTTTCCCTTTTCTTTCTGGCAGTTAGATTGTAGAAGCTTTGGTCATTGCCTCTGAACCAGTTTTACACAGGTTTTGTATGACAAAGAATCTTGTAGAATATGTAAGATTACATTATTCCAATTAGTTTAGTAACCTAATAAAGGTATTGCTTAGCCCAAAGCTTTTATAACTTGAGTTCATACCTTTTTTTAAAAAGTATTTCCCCATGTAATTTTGGAGGCATTTGGTTGTCACCTATAGCTTTGTCCTTTCATGCAAATACATATTCTTTGCTCACAGAGCATGTTAGAATCATGTTTTAAAATTCTCTTACCTGTGCTGATGGCACATGAAGTGTTAGTATACATATTTGTTTGGTTTATTTGTAACATTAGATCAGGGATTTTCAGCCTGCAGCACCATTTCATGTGGCCCCTCATCGCCTCTACTGCACCAGGAAGTGCCATGTGGTGGAGGAAGGACAAAATGGCCGTCTGGCCCCCGAAGCTGTCTGAGGGAGTGTGACCCGGCCCCAGTCATAAAAAAGTCGAGAACTGCATTAGATTATGATGTATGTTCAGTCGCACAGTCAATTCTGACCCTTTGAGACCCAATGCACCATTGCCCACCAGGCACCTCTGTCCTCCACCATCTTCCTCAGCCCACCTAGCTCTGTGCCCATTGTGTCTACAATACCATCTAGCCACCTCATCTTTGACTGCCCCCTTCTTTTGCCCTCCACCTTTCCCAGCATGAAGGCTTTCTCAAGTGAATCCTCTCTTCTCATTTGATGTCCAAAGAACTTGTTTCATCTTTACAATTTGACCTTCTAATGAGCAGTCAGGGTTGATTTCTTTTAGGATCAACTTATTTGTTCTCCTTGCTGTCCATTGGGACTCTCAAAACTCTCCTCCAACACCATGTCTCAAAGGCGTCTATTTTTCTGCGCTCAGCTTTCCTAAAGATCCAGATCTCACAACAATACATTAAGACCGGGAATACCATTGCTTTGACTATGCGAATTTTTATTTGCAAGATGTCTCTGCTTTTAACTATGTTCCCCAGGTTTCTCATAGCTTGTCTCCCAAGCATCAGTCGCCTTTTTATTTCATGGCTGCAATCTCCATCTGCAGTGATCTTCGATTCCAAAAAAGTAAAATCTGTCACTACTTCTACTTCTTCCCCATCTATTTTCCAGGGACTGATAGTGCATGTTGCCATTATCTTGGTTTTCTTGATGTTGAGTCTCAAGCCAGCTTTTGCATTCTCATTTTTCAACCTAAGCAGCAGCTTCTTTAGGTCTTTCTCACTTTCTGCCATTAGGATAGTATAATCTGCGTATCTCAAGTTGTGGATGTTTCTCCCAGCAATTTTGATCCCAACTTGTGATTTGTCCAACCCTGCATTGCACATTATGTGCTCTGTGTATAAATTGAATAAGCAGGGTGACAAAATGCAGCCTTGTCTTACTCCTTTTCCTATTCCAAACCACTCTGTCATTCTGTATCCTGTCCTAACTGTTGCTTCTTGACTCTTGTACAGATATTCTCATGAGACATATAAGGTGTTCTGGTATTCCCATCTCTTTGTTTGCCACATTTGGTTGTGGTCCACACAGTCAAAGGCCTTGGTGTAGTGAATGAAACAGAAGTAGACTTGTTTCTGATATTCCTTTGTTTTCTCCATGATCCAACATGTTGACAATGTGGTCTCTAGACCCCCTGCCTCTTCGGAACCCAGTCTGCACCTCTGGTTGTTCTCTCTCCACATGCTGCTGAAGTCTATCCTGTATTATCTTGAGCATCACCTTGCTAGCATGTAAGATGAGCGCAATTGTTCGATAATTTGAACATTCTTTGGCATTACCCTTTTTGGGATTGGAACATATACTGATCTTTTCCAAACCTGTGGCCATTGTTGTGTTTTCCAAATCTGTTGACATATAGAATGCAATAATTTGATTCCATCATCTTTTAGGGCTTTGAAAAATTCAGCTGGGATACCATCATCTCCACTGGCTTTGTTGTTTGCCGTGCTTTTAAGGGCCTTTCTGACTTCACTCTCTCGGATGTCTGGCTCAAGTTCAATGTTCTCATCATTGTGATTATCAGGAGTGTTGAGGTCATTTTTGTAGAGTTCATCTGTGTACTCTTGCCATCTTTTCTTAATCTCTTCTGCATCAGCTAAATCCTTGCCATTTTTGTCCCTTATCATGGTCATTTTTCTTTAAATCTTCCCTTGATTTCCCCAATTTTTTTAAAAAAAGATCTCTAGTACTACCCTTACGTTGTTTTCTTCCATTTCTTTGCATTGTTCATTTAGGTAGGTTTCCTTATCCCTCATTGCTTTTCTTTGAAATTCTGTATTGCAATTCTGTATGATGTATAGCAGTTCTTAAAACTGCAGTAAGTTTGAAAGTAGGATTTGCTTGGTATAAGAGTGCCTTTTTTTTTAAAGGTAAACTTTACAACTAAAATGCTTCAGTTGGAGTGCAGCTATCTAATAGACAAAAACATTAACTACTGATAGGATTCTGAGGAATGTCATTTTCATTTACTCTTTATTTAACCAATATTTTGAACACATGCTTAAACTTCCCAGACACTCTAAAACTAGAAATTCAAGCAGAGAAGAGAAAGCTTTATTAATTTTACAAAAATATAAAATATATTAAAAACAATTCCCTGGCTGATATGCAACTATCTGACCACATTAAAAATCTAATACTTTATAACAGGATGCTGGTTTGGGGAAGATTTATCCAAAGGTAGCTAACTAGTCACAGAATCTGTAGTCTGGAACTGAATACATGCAAAAGAGTTTCATTTTTAGTCATGATTTTGTATATGTGGAGTTGCTTTCAACTGAAACCAAAGATCTTTTCCACCATTAGATTTGACTACATCTGTATAAATTAACTCCACTCCCATTAACTGTACTTTCTGCTAACTAGGAGGAGGGGGTGAACTGGAGTTTCACATGATAAGCACAAACTTATTAAGGAGCTTTTCTCTTAATTTTGGTGAGTTCTCATTCTTGGGACTATTTCTCATTTTTGGTTCCTTCATCTTTATGCAATGTGAATGTCATAGAATATCAGCTGCTTTCTCGAATAAGTTTTTAAAACAACCAAAAATTCACTGAGTTATACTTATCCCTAGCCTTGGAATGTGGTCATTTCAAAAATATACATTTGAAACAGCTACTACAGGTATGAGTCTTGGTTTGGATTTCCAGTGTAATGTTCAGCTATGAAATTAAACCATTCTAAATCATCTTTAGATTGAAAGAGATAAATGTATGCAGTAATGAACAAGGTCTTCCAGCTTGCCTTGCTCCTATGCTTTTTTAGAGGAACTATACTTTCTAAAGTTTCTTAAAAAGGTACCTGAATCAGCATGTTAAGACCAAGTTCAAGAGGATCCGCCACCAGTGTGATCAGTTACACTCTTTCACAGTACTCTCCCCTCCTTAAGCAGGCACTTGCAATCTTTTATCCTTGTTTTGTCCAATAAATCGTTATCTGAAATCCTATTGCTCTTGGCAGAGTTACACTCTGACAGTCACTGATGTGTGCCCGATTATTCAATTGATTACATAGTTTACTGTGTAACTAATTGCGCAGGGTGCTTGCAGAAATGCTTGATGGATATGACTTCTGCCTTGGCACAAAGTTTGATACTGCTTGCACAACTTCAGTTTATGCAAGCATGGCTATGCAACAGGATTTCAGCCATCATCATATAAATGCAGCCCCAGGGTATGACATACTTTAGCAAGACAATAGGACTTTTTCATGAGCAGGTTTCAGTTGGAATTCTTAAGAAATTGTTCAGAAGTTTCATGGCATCTTCAAAACAAGTTGCCTGTTGCTATGAAAGAGGAAGACTTGCAGTGTTACTTCATTCTCACTTTAAAAAAAAATATAATATGATTTGAGTGTACATTGGCAAATTGACGAAGATACAAGATGTCCACAACGCATTGTTTGTCATTTTTAAAATAGGCAATGAGTATCATGAGGGATAATTCTTTTTACCTGGTAATAAAAACACTGCATGATCGTGCTTAAAACTTCATCCTGCAGTGATAAGAGCACTTTTTGTGACACTCTTCAATTTGGTAGCTTAGTATATCATTAGGCTGTATTCTGCTACTTTCCATCTTTGAATCTGAATTTGTCCCATCAACAGATGTCAGTAACCAGTATGTGCACAAATGTACTTGTACATTTATGTAAATACATGTACAGTATATGAAAGAAAAACAGTAATTTGGCTTTCAAGGGACTTGTTTTAATACTTGGGAAGTGTATGGTTTGTTTTTACATATCCAAGCTTTGTCATTGTAGCATTACCTTAATAGGCTACTGTAGATCTCAAGAAAAGTAGTCCATATATCAATCTTTCTCTCTGCTAAAGAAAGCAATCTCTGTTACCACTTTGCTGAGCCCAAAAGGTTTTTCAATTTGGCTTGCTTTATACTTCCTATAAAATTTTGTTTTTCATCACAATTATTGTGAGCACTTAACAAAACATATTATCTTGTAAAAATAGACATTTATGAGAATAGATTTAGCCATAACTGCTTCACTTAACTGTCCAGTCTAATAAAATGAGATTCAAGATAAGCATTCTCCATATAGCAGGCATTTCATTCACCTGACTTTCTGAAAATGTAGAGCAAGGCATCTTTCGCTTATTTTTCTGTGTGAGAGAGCTTGTCATTTCCTTTTGTCTTATTTTGAAAGTGTGATCATAACTAATTGATAGGTACCAGAAAATCAATTTATCATGCTTTTAGCAATAATATCAGAATGCTGGTGTCACAAGTCACTAAATTTTTTTCTTCCAAAATTTCTACATCTTTATATAAAATGATAAATTGAGATATTTTCAATTCAGCATTCTTGTTTCTAAAGATCATTTAATAATTTGTGTAAAATCTATAAAAGCGTAGATATATCCTTGGTTGGGTTTCTTCGTATGTACATATTTGTACACTAGCTTAAGAATGATTCAGTTCACCAGTATTGACACAATACGATAAAGCATTTTTCCTGATAATTAAATGTAGAAAGGAAACTGAGTTGGTTGATAGGAAATACTGCAACAGCAGAATTGATAGAAGAAAGGCTTATAAAATTATAGTTTATCCCAGAACGGTTCTTAAAAAGAAAAATGAAACTAGTCTTAAAGTGCAATTACTGTTGTGCAGTCATTTCAGGCCATGGATCAGACTGGATGGGGTTCAAAGCAGAAACAACTGAGTGCTGTTCATGATTCAAGTAGGATGGGGCAGAATGAGTTACACTTCTCAGGCATCCAAGTGCATGAAGAAACTAAAGGTCTTTCTTCTGTTTGAAAATACACCCTTCTTATTTTCCATTCCTATGGACTGCTCTGGTTATAACCATTTCAAAATGCTCTTCTAGCTGTGAATGTCCACATGTGACAAAGTACCAAATGCTAACATGAGGGCAATAACAAATGAACAGGTATTTCGTTGTGATGCCCTGCTGCTGTACCATCCTAATTTATTTTCATCTGGTATTCCATCTGCTATTGGGACAGATGAAATGCATTGAATTAAGGGCATTTGGTAGGAAGTGGCTCTCTTTTCTGGTCTATCTGGGCTGGATCCATCACTTGGTCTCTGACCATTATATAGCAAGTATCTTCCTTTGGTGTCCTGCTCCATTTTGAAGATCTCATACTCTGTGTGAGGCAGACGGATCCCCAAAGCAATGCAGCCATTGGTGTGTGTTACATCTTGCTGCACCCCAACCTGCCATGATCCTTCTGCTCCACACTCATTTCCATTGAAGACATTCAGTAGAGAAGCTGTAGCTATATCCATGGGAGTAACCTTCATGTGGTTCACTAAAAGACAGAACAAAAGAGGGATTAATTACACTCCTGAATAAGTCAGATGCCCCCTTTAAGAAGGTGAGGTGGCAACTGTTGCCCTGCACAAGTTCTCTGACTACAAGGCCCCTTATCCTTCATCATTGCTTTGCCAGTTATAGCTGACAAAAAGAACAATTCATGTTAGTTTTAGTTACTTCCTACATGCATTTTAAACTGCACCAATGCCAGTGCACCTTCATATATATATATATATATGCAAACTAGTCCAATGCAACAGTGCCTATACATGCCCTAGTATTTGAAAAGCACTATTGCTCATGACATACAAAACAGCTTGCATCATCTCCTTTGCTACAACAACTAGTGGAATTATATGCGGGTTTCATCTGCGTACCATTCACTTCTAGTTTTCTAGTCTACCGTATGTCCTCTGCAAATCACAGTATAATCTTATCAGTAGACGAGGCACTATGAATAAATGGATATTGTCATTGGACAATTTATTATATGGTTCTTTTTGTGCAGTGGGTTACAATATGATAAAGACAAGGTTCTTGGAGATGTAACTTGTGTGCATGGACTTTCAATACCTGGGAAGGCAGTAAACTTCCAATTGTGACTGCTTGATGAAACACCTAATGTTTGATCATAAACAAAAACTTCCAACAAACTAAGAACATTCTCCTTTCTTCTTGGTTTAATAAATCTGAGGTTTGCAAACATAGAATCCTGCCTTTTGTTGGGAATGGCACAGGTGACTGGGTAAATTTTTATGAGGAGGAGAATTCTGTCCAGAATTGGAGTTTCCCCATCTGTTAACAATCACTGCATTTGGAGAAAGAGGTTTTCTTGCCTAGACTTTCTCATGCATATAGTTTAGGAAATGGCATCAAAGGTGAGGCCATATTGCAATCTTTTCTCACTTAGAAATCAGCAGCTCTGTAATGCATATACAGGTTCTCCCCAAATTCCCTCGATCAGGCTATTTGTATCCAAAGCAGTTATCTACTACAAACACCATCTATCAGCAACATGACGTGGGGATATTCTGTGGGGAAACAAGGAACAGGTTCTAGATTCATATCCCTTCTCGATGCCAGATCAGAGCTGCTTCTCCTTACAATTTACGGCAATGCGCAGTTGGCCCTCAATTCTGCATGCATACCTGAAGCTATAGGACTGAAGATCCATCACAAAAGAATTAGCATCAATCATCTGTTCAAAAGTGAATGGGACCAAGGTTGCTTAAATTCAACACTTTGCTCCCAAATAAATGATTACTATTATTATTTTTCTGCACACACTGCCACCTAAATTAGCATGAAAAGTAATATATGCACTACCAGGCTCTGTGTAATGTTCCACATGTAGCTAGGAATGCATGCATAGATTATAAAACTAATGCCCAGGTGTATAGTATGTTCCTTGCTGCAGCTAGCAGCCACCTCTTTGAAGGTAAGTATTTTGATCTTTCTCATTTTGAAAAGTAAAATGGAGTTGTAAAACATGTTACATGAGTTTAGCAAGTATTAGAGCATGAAACTCTTACTATCCATAAAATTTAAGGACATTACTTAGCTATTCATAATTACGGAATCAGTTGTGTTCAACTGTAGTGCTCACTTTTATACTGTTGTGAAATATGCTCAGTTAAATGTGCTTGGGATTTATATATAACTAGCATTTTTTGCCCAGCCCTGCCAGGCAGGTATAACAGGTGTGTTGGTAGTTGGGGTGGTTTTGGAGGGCACACACACAACACAACCATACACGCAACAACCACACACACACACAGCACAACCACACACACACACAACACAACCACACACACAACACAACCACACACACACATGCCGAAGCTGCGTGGGGAAAGGAGGGGCTCCCCTTCCTCCCCCCCCCCCAAAGTCTCGGCAAGGCCACACACACACAGCTCAGAAGGCTGCACAGAGTGCGAAAGGCCCAGCCGGCAACAGGTTAGTGGGGTGGGGGACAGGGACTGGGTGGGTGGGGAATGTTCCCCCTTTCTCCTCCCAGACCAGGGCGGGCAGCATGGTTCCCGGGCCCGTTCCCCCCCATCAGTCCATGTTCCCTGCCCCACTTACCTGTTGCCGGCTCGGCCGTTTGTTTTCTGCACCTCTCCGGCCTGGCCGCTCACCTTCCGTGCCTCCATGGCGCGTCCTGTCCTCCGTCCCTGCCAGCATCGAGGCCTTCGCCGGTCGGGCAGGGGACACCAAAAGCAGGCGGGGCAGCCGACATCCCTGCCCGCCCTCCGTGGTGAGCTGGGGATGGCTTCCCTCTGGGAGACAGCGCGTTGGCTGGCCGTTTTTTACACGTGCGCCGCTTTCCCGGCATCCTCCGTGTCCCTCACCCTGATTGGCTGATGGGTTGCACAGCACGGAGGATACTGGGAAACGTAGGGGTTTTTTGTTCACCTTCGTGGGGCGGTTGCCCCACTCTCGGCGACCAAACCCTTGCAGCGACCCTTGGACAGTCTAAAGGTAAGTGTGGCCGGCTCGGTACAGCATGGTTGAGCCAGGTGTGGCCGCTAATGCCAGACACGCACCAGCCTACCTCCTTCTTATAGGTATAGATTAAAATTTTAAAGTGGCGGGGGGAGTAACACTTCACTAAAGGGATTGATTTCTTAACAGGAGAGTCAAAGATGAAAGTGTATATCACAACCATCCTGCCCCAGTTAAGTCAGCAAATTAAAAAAAAGTTAGTTTTCTTGACAATATAAAAGAGGGGTTAGTATAAAACTGCACTCAAATTTCTTTTTAAATTGTTTTCTCGCCAGAATATAAAGTTACATCTTTTAACATGAAGTAACTAATTCCAAATGGAGAAAAAACCTTGGTAATATCAGTTCCATTGCCATTGTATATTATCTTCATTTTAAGGGTTCATGTGCACAACATCTTGAAGAATGGATAATGTATAAAATTCAGTATTTTAAAGAAACAACCTTGATTTATATCAACCAAGTTTTGATCCTTAGGAGAGTGACTGGTTTTAAGTAAAAGCAATTTAAATCAATTCAGTTTTGACTTCAATTCAAACTAGACGGACCTGCACAAAGGGAATTTGAAACCAATCAGATCTGACTGCATTTCAAATCTGGGTGGTAGGACAATAAATTTCTTGGAATTTTTTCAATCAACCGTAGCATACATTTCGGCTTCCTTGCTTAACATTACCAATGCAGACAGAGTGCTATTTAGAAGCATGCTCTGTTAGACTTAACTCTGTTTTGTAGTTTCTTGAACTGTGCTTGGGGTAGAAAAATTAGTCAGCTGATGATGAAGCCAAGATGTCTTTATGTAAGTGACTAACAGAGCATACAGTTTAAATTTCGTAAGGGCATCATCTGATAGAGAAGTCAGGAATGAAGGCTCTTTGTTTTCCCAGCTCTGCAGGCGTTACCTATTCCTCCCCCTCTCCTCCAACAGATACTCTTTGCTCTGCCCTTTTAGCCAGTACATTTCATGTTAGCACCGCCACATACAATTTTATTTGATGGCTTCATTTTAAGACCATTTTGTTGTTGGATTAACCCTATGCTTTCCCCACAAAAGCCAAGAATGCTTTTATCTTTTCAAACATTAACAGAGACACATTTCATAATTGCATAATCTTATCACGGTTTAGAATTTCATTTCATTGTTTCATAAAATTATTTAGCTTGGATTTTTGTAATGAGCATAATTAGATTGCATAGCTCTTTCAATATTTTAAATGCTTTCTCGGGATCTCATATTATCTGCCCTTGCTGTCTTAGAACAAGTATTTATAAGTACAGTCAGTGCTACCTCGAGATACAAATGCCTTGAGTAATGAAAAACTCATTATATGAAATGAAATCCATTGAAAATGATGCCTCGATGTAGTTTTTTTGGCACAGCGGACACAACTGAGCCTTTTTTTGGGCTGCTTGGGCAGCCTCCACCACTTCCCACATTGGCAGGAGGGTATGGGGAGCATTTATGCTCTGTTGTTGACATTTTTTGTCCCATTTTCAGTGCGTTTTAGTAGCTAAAATATGTTTTCGGCACCTCAGGAGGCGGGGGAGGCTTACAGCTAATTGTATGGCACATTAATGGGGCTGGCCACTTGAGGGCACTGTTGGAAGTGCTGAAAATGCATTGAAAACCATATAATCCATTCTGGAAGTCAGAAAAAAGTGGGGGCGGGGGAGTTTTTATCTGTTCAAATCTTTTTATAAAGTGGCAGAAACGTGGCAAAAAATTCCAAAGTGCACTTTATAAAGAGTTTGGAACAGAAAAAATAGATTTTTTTGACTTTTTTCCTGATCTCCAGAAGGGATTGTTTGGTTTTTAATGCATTTCTATGGGAAACTGCGCTTAGAGATATGAAAATTTCGTGATATGAAAAGCCTTGAGGAACGAATTAATTCTGTATTTTGAGGTACCACTGTACTGTAGTGATTTCAAGGATTCCCTGATGAAGCGGATTATCTAGGCCCATTTCAGTCTGGCTTCAGGCCTGTCTATGGGACAGAAGCAGCTTGGGTTGCCTTGGAACTTATGCCAGGAACTAGATGGGGGGAGTGTGGCCCCGTGGGTTCTGTTAGATTTCTCAGTGGCTTTTGATACATTGACCACGATGTCTTTCTGGGCTCTGGCCCTTCCTGGAAGAGAAGGGTTATGGAATGCACTCCTTTGGAGGTTAGATTGGCCCCCTCCATTTTATTCTTCTGCAGACAGCTGAAGATCATCTCTTTCAGGCAGGCTTTTAATATTTATAAATGAGTCCCTGGGATGCTGTTTTTAAACCAAAGTTTATTGTCTGTTTTAATGTTTTGTTTTTAAAGTTTTAAAGTTTTGATCCCATTTTAGTTATTTAACATTTTAATCACCAGGCAAGTTTAATTCTTTTTTAACTGTAGAAATGTTGTGTTTTGACTATTTTTTTTAATATTGTAAGGCACCTTGAGTCCCCCATGGGGAGAAAGGTGGCCTATAAATAAAACAAGCAAATAAATAAATATGAGATGGAATGGTGAGAATTGCAGAAATATGTCCCACAATCTGAAGACATCATCAAAAGGTATTTATAAGGGGCTTTTGACTAGCTTTAATACAAATAGGATCCTCTACAGTAGATAAAAAACAGGAATATGTAGGCAACTACTATAGTTAATACAGTAAAACCCTGACTTACATATGCCTCGAGTTACATAAAATTCGACTTACATAATAATTTGGTGCTAAAACCATGTCCCGATTTACACGATTTCCTATCAGTTTGCTTTGAGTTACATAAAGATTCTTTTTTCTATGGATTTGCTTCGAGTTACATAAAAAATGGTTTTAAGCAAAAGCCTACCGAACAGACTTTTTTTCGTAAGTAGGGGTTTTACTGTATCTCCACATCTGTGTTGTTTACAAAATGTTACACAATTTATTTTACTTTGGAATGAGGTTTCTTTCAGGAGTAGAAGTTTTTTAGATTAATAATAATAATAATAATAATAATAATAATAATAATAATAATAATAATAATAATAATAATAATAATAATAATAATAATAATAATAATAATAATAATAATTTCCTGTCAGAAATTATTCTGGGTTGAAAGGATTTTTGCTGGAGAAACTGCTCAAGGGACGCCCGAATGAGGCTCCTTTCGTATTTTCAAAATCTTTTCCTACCAAAGTGGTCCCTATTTATCGACTTGCAATTTCTTGTTTTCTAACTGCTAGGTTGACAGGAGCTGGGACAGAGATGGGCACTCAATCCATCATGCAGTACCCAGATCTTGAACTGCCGACTTGCTGGCCTTCCAGCTAACAAGGCGACCTTCTTAACCACTGAGCTACCGCAGCCCCGGAATAGTTTATCAGTCTGGTAAGTAACTTATTCCATTTAGTGTGCTACTGGCTTGGAGTAGGCAGAGTCTGCTGGAGGGCTGCATCAAAGCATACTACTGATGATATTGCAGTGATCTCCACCAGGTCCTGTTAAAAGAATCCCAACAGTATATTAAAACAAATATTCCCTTACCTTTAAACACAAATTCTGTTCCGCCCATCACTTTTGATGAATGTACTCCCCTGCTGTAACGGCCCTTGGCATAGATAGTGAAAGTAGGATGCTTGCAAATTGGGTCAGAATAATGATAATAATGACCTTCCCAGGTATTGTTATTATCATGGAAGATGAAATGCCTGGTAAGAAAGAGCACTTCTGGACGAACTTCACAGCGCTGGCTTGCCCATTCGCCATGTAGCCCAATAGTCAAATCACCCTTGGGAGGCAAGATGGGAGGGTGGTGTTCATCTGACCGATAGATGATCCTGCATGCTATACATGAACGGTCATGGTTCTGAAATGAAAGCCATAAACCTAGTTAAATCCAGTGAACAATAGAGCTAGCAACCACTTCACCATGCTCAAACATGCCAAGATTGCAAAGAACCACTTGATTGGTTTTTCATATTTAATGCAGCAGGTGGACCTTTCAACACCAACACTTCATGCAGGGGTAATAATGGCTAATGGCAGGGGGAAAGTTTTTAAAAATTGGACATATTAGTAGGTGGATAAGTAAAGCAGTTCTCTGAATTCAAGCTAACATTTGAGAGTAACCAAAGTGGGTCATCATTTGCCTTGTCAATAGCAACAGATTAGAATATTTTCTAGATTGACAGTAGTTGCCCAACATAAAACATCTTTGCTCTCTTGCACTTTCATAAAATAATGTTTGTTCAGCTTTTCTGTTGTATTTAATGTACAATTTAGTTAATAATTACTACAATGTTTCCATGTGTTCATTCCAGCTATATTTTGGGCCTAAAAGCACAACACTAGTCCACTCCACTGACTGATGTTATCTGCCCAGAAGTCACTTCTGACTTATGGTGGTTCTATAAATTGGTGACTTCCAAAATTGACTTATATTCTGCTATTTTTCATAAGTTAGGTTACAATTCACATAAAATGTGCAGTTCAAACTTACAAATACTTAAAATCACAGGTTACATCTGTTTGCTAAAATAGGATTAAAAGCAATATAAAATACAAAGTCAAGACATATCATTATTTCCTTAATGTTTGTACAAATAGATGTTTTTAGCTGATGCCCAGGACTTAGCCTTGTGATACTCCACTTGTTGCCCCCTTCCAAGCTTGAGAAGGAACCATTAATAAGAACTCTCTGAATATGATTCTGTAACCAACCGTACATCCACCTCACACTTGTGCTATCCAGGCCACACCCAGGTAGCTATGCTCATGTCACAGAAACAAAAAGAACAAAGGCCTCAAGAAGCAAAGAATAAAACTAGCAAAAAAATTTTTTTTAAAAAAACTGGAATGAAATCAGATCCAATGTCTTAACTTCTTGCTAAAAATGAAACTATGACTAGATATAGCCAGAACATATATTTAGGAGACTGAACAAGAATTTACCAAGCCTTTACAGAAAAATCACTGTGGCATACAGAAAACTACTAATTAAGCTGCTCTATATACACAGTTGGTAGAAAAACCAAAGCCAATTTCAACTGATCAGACAAAATATGGAAATCCAATTCCATACTTTCTTCCAACCTTGTGTACCATACTTAGTGACCAGCATTAGATACTTGAAAACAGATTTTGCAGATTTCCTTTTGTTCTTGTTAAATCAACAGTGTAATCATACGCATGGAGTAAAAGGTCATAATAGAGATGGTCTGAACCAATTTTTTGGGGGTTTTTTTATGATTCAAGAACAAAAAAAACTGGCTTTAAGAATGCATATTGTATAATACAATGTAAGGTAAAGGTTTCCCTTGCTCGAAAGCCAGTCGTATCCGACTCTAAAGTGCAGTGCTCATCTCTGTTTCAAAGCCGAAGAGCCAGTGCTGTCTGCTTCCGCAGACTTTTCCGTGGTCATGTGACAGACATGACTAGACACCGGAGCGCACGGAATGCTGTTACCTTCCCACCAAAGTGGTCCCTACTTATCTACTTGCAATTTCTTGCTTTCGAACTGCTAGATTGGCAGGAGCTGGGACAAAGACGGGAGCTCATTCCGTCCTGCAGTACTCGGTAATCGAACTGCTGACCTGCCGCCACCCAGTCAGCGTCTTAGCCACTTAAGCCATTGCAGTCAGTATTAATAATTCTTTGTATGGCATGGAATGATGGACTTTAACACAGAGTAACATATTAAAGTTGAAGCATTAGAAATGTAGATTTAGTGCAGGAAGTTAAACATTTCTTAGATAAAGAGAGTGACTAAGTAAGAAGTACGAAATGTATGAAGACCCAAGAAAACATAAAATAGATGAAATGCTGGAAGTTAGAATATCTTAGTTATGTAATGAGCAGTAAATAACATTGTTACAGCTGGTCATGGGTACACAGAAAGCCTCCTCAGAGATTTTTGAATCACAATTGGGCATACTCTAGACCTTCCCAGATTGGTTGGGATTTCCCGATTTTCGGCGCCGATTTGCGCCATTTCCCGCCCACAGCTGGCAAAACCCCGGAATTGGCAGCAGGGGGAAAAGAGGTACTGCACATCCCTTCTGCGCAGATCGCCTTCTACGCATGCGTAGAAGGCTTTTACGCTTGCGTAGAACCCTTCTACGCATGCATAGAAGGCGATATGCGCAGAAGGGGATCGTAGAAGCCTTCTACGCATGCGTAGAAGGGTTCTACGCAAGCGTAAAAGCCTTCGACGCATGCGTAGAAGGCGACCTGCACAGAACCGTTCTGCGCAGGTCCCTATTTTCCGGAGCCGTGGTTGACAGGTATGCCCTGGACAATGACAACATTGTGGTGCTCGCTAATCTTTCTCACACTAGGTCAGGTGGAAGGCACTACAGAATGAATTCACCAAAAGTGGCTTCATTTTGGCAGTTCATGTATGACCTAGACAACTTTAGACACGGAAGAAGTTGGTCATTCAAAAGAAACACAGGAAAGAGAACAGATTATAATTTTTGGCTGAAGAACCTTGGTTTAGTTTCAGAATTATAATTGTGTACAGTAACATATCTGATGTCAATATAGCCATGATAACATACAACCAATATCCAGCTGGAGAAGAAACAGAAGAAATATCATTGCACAAATTTGCCCCAGGGTGTGGTTTGTTGTTCCAATGTATTCTTGAAGAATCCAACCATTCAATTGATTTTTATGTCATTTCTTTTTGAGTACACACTTTTCTTCCGTGAACCAAGCTTTACTGAGAATCACTTCCTATTACAATAGTATTTTATTGTAAAGAATCTTAGAAGAGTTCAGTGCTTTTTAGCATGAGTTTCACAGACCAAAAATGAATGTTATGAAATGAAATGAACAGATGATGGAAATGCAGCAGTGGAACCCAGACATACAAACGATTTGACTTACAAAAAAATTGACATATAAATAGAAATCCCGGCTAAAAAATAAATAAATCAACATACAAATTTTGAATAGGAAAAATTTGACATTAAAAATACGGTGACATCTAGTGGCCTCTTCTGGTAATGCAACGTGCTTTTAACACAAATTTTTCGACATACATATAATCTCGTGGAATGGGAAAAAAATCGTATGTAGAGGTTTTACTGTATTTTGTTCTGTATTAATAATATTTAATTATGAAGCTGTTCTATCATATAAAGGCCATTGCTGCTTATTTTTGATCTACTTTTGTAAGTATTTTTCAAAGTCTATTTATTTTTAAGTCATATTTGTTACACCTTTTGAATCATTATTATGTGTCTCATATAAAGGCACAGTCCATACACCAGAAAACAGTATCAGGAACAGAAAGGTTCTATATTATCACTATTTTATAAGTAATTAAGGAAATGGGCATACCAGAACAATTTATATATCTCATGAGAAATCTGTACATGAGTCAAGAAGCAACAGCTAGGACAGGATACGGAATGACAGAGTGGTTTGGAATAGGAAAAGGAGTAAGACAAGACTGCATTTTGTCATCCTGCTTATTTAACTTATATGCAGAGCACATAATGCACAAAGCAGGGCTGGATAAATCACAAGTTGGAATTAAAATTGCTGGGAGACACATCAACAATTTGAGATATGCAGATAATGCTACCCTAATGGCAGAAAGTGAAGAAGACCTAAAGAAGCTCTTGCTTAGGTTGAAAGAAGCGAGTGCAAAAGCTGGCTTGAGACTCAACATCAAGAAAACCAAGATAATGGCAACAGGCCCTATCAGTCCCTGGAAAATAGATGGGGAAGAAGTAGAAGCAGTGACAGATTTTACTTTTCTAGTAATATAAGATCACTGCAGATGGTGACTGCAGCCATGAAATAAAAAGGCGACTAATTCTTAGGAGACAAGCTATGAGAAACCTGGGGAACATAATTAAAGTAGAAACATCACCCTGCAAACAAAAGTCCGCATAGTCAAAGCAATGGTATAGTAATGTATGGTTGTGAGAGCTGGACCATAAGGAAAGCTGAGTGCGCAGAAGAATAGATGCCTTTGAAATGTGGTGCTAGAGGAGAATTTTGAGAGTACCCTGGACAGAAAAGAAAACAAATAGTTTGATCTTAAAAGAAATCAACCCTGACTGTTCCTTGGAAGCTCAAATATTGAAGATAATAATAAGTTTTATTTCTATCCCACTTTCCTGGCACAGGTGCCACTCAAAGCGGCCTACAACATATATAAATACAATATCACAAATATAATTACAGTGTTACAGAAAAACAATTAACAATTGCAAGTTAAAAAGTCCTATATTAAATTACAGAAAATACAAGTCCCATACTGCACCCCCTCCAGCGATACCACCCAGAAGCTCCCACTTCCCCGTGGCCAATGCCGGGCCAGGGAAGGGGCTCAGGTAATGGCTGCTTCCCTCCCCCATGCCTGCAGGCGTCCCTCTTTTAACGCCGGGACCGGGGGGGACGGCGTCCGCAGGTGCCGCCAATTCCCTACCCACGCTGATGGTGCTTTGGACATCAAATGAGAAGAGAGGATTTACTTGAGAAAGCCTTGATGTTGGGAAAAGTTGAGGGTAAAAGAAGAAGGGGCGGCAGAGAAAGAGATGGCTAGATGGTATTGTTGATGCAATGGGCACAAAGCTGGGTGGGTTGAGGATGATGATGATGGAGGATAGGGGTGCGTGATGTGCAATGGTCCATGGGGTAGCAAAGGGTCAGACTCGATTATGTGATTGAACAACAAAGAAAAAAGTGAATTTCAGTCAAGAATACAGTATGTTATGATGTACAGTATCTGTTCCTGAACACATCTTGTAAAAATAAACAATTCTAAAATGAAAGAACAACTGCAGAGGACCTAGCACCAAACATAAATTATTTTATTTAACATCCCATCATGAAGTTCTTAAATATCGAAAGCCGTCCTTCCAGACTCCAGCTCAGTGTCTTAACCACTAAGCCACCGGGGGAGCTGCAGCAACACTTAAATAAAAACAATTAAGATGACTAGTTCCCAATTTGTACATTCCCCAAATGGAATACCTGTATGTAGCTCAAATACAGTAAGTAGTTCTTCTGAAGGAAGCTCTCACAACATCTGTTTGCTGGTCTGACCAGCATCAATTCATACTACAGTATATGCCAGGAGTTCTCAACCTTTTAAAGGTGGGGGCTGGGTCGCGCTCCCTCAGACAGTTTTGGGGGCCGGACAGGCATTTTGCCCTTCTTCCACCACATGGCACTTCCTGGTGTGGTGGAGGCAGTGAGGGGGCACATGAAATAGTGCCACTGGCTGCATCCAGCCTCCGGGCCACAGGTTGAGAATCCCTGGTATATCATCTACAAATACTTCACAGTGCACCTGCTCAATCCAACCCAAATGGATATTTAATGCTGGAGGCTGCTAGTAGTCTGAAATTCAAAGCAGGAACTGGATTAATGTACCTTTGACCCTTGCTACTCTGTTAGAATAGGTTACCAGCTCTTTCAGACAAGGATTTTACTGTGTCATTTACCCTGTCTCATTCACATAATTTTACAAGGAATCCAAGCACCGTTGGTTTAATTTATGCTCTTTCTCTTCTGGGTTGTTGTGTTTTACTATACAAAATCTGTTACAGAGGCAAGATAAGACCAACTGCAAAATGTCCTTAGGTTAGCAGTACTAACAGACACCCACGTGGAAGCACACTTTATGACTTGGAAATGTCTGAAGAACTGGCAACATCACAATCAACCGAAGCATTTACTTGAGGTAAAAACATATGCCAATTACCAGTGAAGCACAACATAACCCCAAAGTTATGCCAAAGTACTAGCGTTCTCTGTGGTTTTCTTTAGGGTTTAAGTTTAATACCTTAGGGAAGGAAATTGTTTCTGAGTCTATCTTAGATGTTATGTAATATATTAGTAACTAGCAAAGGTTGCCCGGCGTTGCCGGGCTGTTTTAAATGGTGTTTGAAAGTTTTTGTTGTTGTTGTTGTTGTTGTTAATATTTGTAAAGAAGAGGTTAATCTATATTTGAAATTTTAAAATTTTTTATTTACACAATTTTTTTTGATGGCCTGTTTTAAACCGTGATGAGTTTTGTTTGGTGTTTTGGTTTTGTGGATGAAAAAAAGAATAAAGGATGATATACTTTTTCGAAAAACTCTTGGGGCCTTTTGTGTGGGGCTATTGTGTCTTTTTGAATTTTTTTTGTTATTGTGGGCAGCAAGTGCTGCTGGTAGGGGTTATCTTGTATTTTTCTCTCGTGGCCTCTGGGTGGAGCTTCTTCCAGCAAGTAGTCTCTTTCTTTATTCATTTCTTTTCCAGTCGTTGTGGTATGAGGTTGTGTGGTGGTGAGTTAGCTGTTTTTCTTTATTTGGGGTGGTGGTGGTGGTTGGATTTTGTGGTGTTTGGCTGGGGGCTGGGTGTGTTTGGAAATGTTTGTTGTTGTTTACTTTTTTGGTGTTATTTTTGGTTTTTTTTGTGTATTTTTGAATGTTTTTGATTGTTTGTTTTTGTGTTTTTTGGTGTCCTGGGAGGGGGGATCCCCTCTCAGACAGACTCCTTTGGCCCTCCCACCCTCTCAACCACAGGGAAGCCAGTAGAGAGGGGGATTCCCCCCCAACTCCATTTTTAAAGAGAAGAAACCACTTCTCTTTAACATGGGGCGTGTGTGTGTGTGTGTGTGGGGGAGGGAATCCCCTCTCTGCCGGGTCCCCTGAGGTCAGGAGGGTGGGGGAGACAGACTCCTTTTGTCCCCCCCCACCCTATCAACCCCAGGGGAGCCAATAGAGAGGGTTATTTCCCCCCCAACTCCGTTTTTAAAGAGAAGAAACCACTTCTCTTTAACATGGGGCGTGTGTGTGTGGGGAGGGAATCCCCTCTCTGCCGGGTCCCATGAGGTCAGGAGGGTGGGGGAGACAGACTCCTTTTGTCCCCCCACCCTATCAACCCCAGGGGAGCCAGTAGAGAGGGGGAGCACAACACCCCCCACCCACCCAGTGATATTAAAGGGGAAACTCTGATTAGGAGCTTCAGGCGCCGTTGGGGAGGGGGGCTTTGTTCCCCGTGGCTTGGCGGACTTGCTCTCCCGGTGTTTTTTTTTTTGCATTATTTCTTGGGTGCCGGCTTCCTCAGCGTTCTGCGTGCTCATGGCGCGCAGGACGCTGGGGCTTGTAGTTATGGGTTGCTGCTTTGTGTTTGTGCTGCGTTTTTTTAAAATGCTTTTCTTTTGATTGGCTGTGGCGCATTTCTGAACGCTGCGCCATGCGAGAGCCTCTCAGCCTGATTGGCTCTGGCGCGGCGCAAGGAATGTTGGGAAGTGAAGTTGTTTCCCTTTCTTCGTGTTTGTGGGGCTGTTGCCCCACTGCCGGTTTTCTCAATCCTTCGTTGACCTGCGTACCCAGATCAGCCATGTGCACGAAGGGTGAGTGCAGGCAAGTAGGGCGAGGCATAGCAACCTATAGCCAGTTCCAACGGTTAACCCTTGGATTTATAGGTTAAGATTGTCCCAATGCAGAGAATGTTCGTTAGGCTAAAAAAAGAGTGTATTTGTTACATGTCATGGAATATAAGGTTTTTCTCACAGTGATTTATGTTTCCATGGACAACATATGTACACTTTCAGAAGGAAAAAAAAGTAATCTCCACCTTTAATCTATGGTTGGACAAATACCTTTATTGGGTCACTGGCACATTACTGGAGCCCTTCAGAGCTTTTTTCAGGCATAGTTTACCTTGCTCTCCATGCACGTGAGAAAACAGACTATAATCCACCAAAGCTTCCACTAAGGCAAATTTGCTAGCCATTGGGGTCCCACAAGACTTCTCAAAAATTTTGCTATCCATTCTGAAACAGACTTCTGGTACTTCTTTGAAAGTCCCATTTTGTTAATTTTCAGTACTAACCAATTTAACTTTAGAATGTGTTACTTTGTATTGTGATAATATGTATGAGTGGAAAATACTGGCGTAGAAACCGGCAAATCACGTCACAAATTTTGCCAAGAAAACTCCATGGACAGGGACAAAAGGCTAAACAAAAAGGCAAAATAGTTGGAACAGGAGGTTGAGCCCACCAGGTTGGGAGATGGGGGAGTGGATAGGATAGTGGGAAGAGAAATACGATGTTGCAGGGAACAATACTGCATAGGAACATGGAATGTAAGATCTATGAATCAAGGCAAGCTGGAAGTGGTAAAAAATGAAATGGAAAGAATAAGCATTGACATCTTGGGAATCAGTGAGTTAAAATTGGACAGGGATGGGCGAATTCAGCTCTAGAAACCATCATATCTACTACTGTGGACAAGAAAATATTAGAAGAAATGGAGCGGCGATAATAGTTAATAAAAGAGTGAGAAAAGCATTAATGGGATACAATCTAAAAAATGACACAATGATCTCAAGGACTCAGTCCGAATCCAAGGAAAACCATTCAATATCACAGTAATTCAAGTCTACGCACCAACCACTGGTGCAGATGAAGCCACAGTTGACCAGTTCTATGACTTAAAACACCTCAGAACAGACACCAAGAAATGATGTTCACATTATCATAGGAGATTGGAATGCCAAAGTAGGAAATCAAAAAGTAAATGGAACAACAGGCAAGTTTGGTCTTGGAACACAGAATGAAGCAGGGCAAAGATTAATAGAGTTGTGCCAAGATAACTCACTGGTCATAGCAAACACCCTCTTCTAGCAGCACAAGAGGAGACTTTACACATGGACATCACCAGATGGCCAACATTGAAACCAGATTGATTACATACTCTGCAGCCAAAGATGAAGAACCTTCATACAGTCAGGAAAAACAAGACCTGGAGCAGACTGTGGCTCAGATCACAACCTACTGACTGCAAAATTCAGGCTTAGACTAAAGAAAATAGGGAAAACAATTAGACCAGACAAGTATGACCTAGACAACATCCCTAAGTAATACATGGTGGAGGTGTGGAACAGATTTAATCACTTAGACTTGTTAGACAGAGTGCCAGAAGAATTATGGACATAGGTGCGGGACATCATACAGGAGGCAGCAAGGAAAACCATATCAAAAGAAAAGAAGCGTAAGAAAGCAAAGTGGTTGACTGATGAGGCTCTTAAAATAGCAGAGGAAATATCATAGCAGAGGAATGCAAAAGGCAAAGGAGAAAGGAAAAAATTCAATCAATTGACTACAGAATTTCAAAGAAAAGCAAGGAGAGATAAGGAAACCTACCTAAATGAACAGTGAAAAGAAATAGAGGAAAACAACATAAGGGGTAGGACCAGAGATCATTTTTTTAAAAAATTGGGGAAATCAAGGGAACATTTAAAGCAAAATGACCATGATAGGGGACAAAAACGGGAAGATCCTAGAAGAAATCAACCCTGACTGGTCTTTAGAAGGTCAAATAGTAAAGGTGAAGCTTAAGTACTTTGGACATCAAATGAGAATAGAGGATTCACTTGAGAAAGCCTTGATGCTGGGAAAGGTGGAGGGCAAAAGAAGAAGGAGGTGGCCAAAAATGAGATGGCTGGATGGTATTGTAGATGCAGTGGGCACAGAGCTGGGTGGGTTGAGGAGGATGGTGGAGGACAGAGGTGCCTGGAGGGTGGTAGTCCATGGGGTCAGAATTGACTGTGCAACTGAACAACAACAAACAAAAAGTACAGATATCGCCCAATCCAGAAACTGTTTCCTTGACTCGTGGATCGCATGGTTACTTTTTAATAACTCATTCTATAAGAGCTTTATCCAAAAAGGATATTCTTTTAAAAAATAAATAACACCAATTTCTTCTGTGTTTCTTTTTGCAAGTAAAAGTTGACGGCCTTTCCTAAATCGAACTACAACTGAAATAAAATTATCTCAGAGAGCTACCAAACAACAACACCCCCCCCCCACACACACACAGTCTTTTCCCCTGACAGTGGAATGAAAGCACTGAACTGAGGAATCCATTTCCAAGGCAGAAATACTTCCAAAACTGTGACAGAAGTGGAATTTATGCCCCAGTTAACATGGCTTGTGGTGCAAGAAAGTATGTATATAAGAGGGAATGCTCAGGGCAAGAAAAATACACCATACCAGATTAACATGTGGCCATGGTTTCATTAGGTACAGCTACAGTGCCCTGGCACTTTATGTATCAGATGATTTTCTTGCTACCTGATGAGGTACCCATCTCCCATGAGTTTCTCATTTGCTTGGAAAGCACGTGATGATAGGAAGTGAATAATATTTTCTTTAATCTATGCTCAATTATTACATGGACCCCTGTCACCTGGGTATGAGACTAAGTGGACTATTCTTGACAATGAACTTTTTAAGATCATAAAAGTACTCAATAAGAAAACAACATAAAGGGCACGTCAGATAAGGATTTCTAATCACAACATCTAAAGTCCTGGTGGCACAGTGGTTAAACTGCTGTCCTGCAACCAAAAGATGGTGAGTTCAATCCTGACCAGGGCTCAACGATGTCTCAGCCTTCTATCCTTCCAAGGTTGGTAAAATGAGTACCCACCATGTTGGGAGGAAATGTTAATTAGCTTGTGAACCGCCCAGAGAGTGCACTAAGTGCTATTAGGCAGTATATACGTGTGATTGCTTTTTCCTTTCCTTTGCAAATTCTTGAATCAGAATCAAGATATTTTCACAAAATTCCTCATGAGTACAAGGAAAAATATTTATTTATTTACATTTATACCCCACCCTTTTGATGCGAGCACCACTCAAGGTAGCCAACATATAAACTATAAAGCATTTGAATCCAACAATATAGTAATCTAAAAATGTCATAAAACAAATGGAAAAGGCTTCATTTTACCATGTACTTTTGTGGAGGTGATGCCATATAAAAACTACATTAATGCACATTTAGTGTAAAAATGCCACTGCCCAATTATCTCAAGCCCAAAGAGACACTTCAATGAATCGGCACAATCTCTCCCTGGCCAAAAGTGATAACTAGCAGGTTTTCCCATGATCTCATATATGAGGCATGGATAAAGATGTCGCCCTGGAAAATGCAAATGTAATTCAAACTTAGAAATACAATATGGACTCTTGCACAAGATTAAGAAATCATGCAATTCAGAGGTGATGTTAGAGAGCAATTTTTAATTGTTCAAAATTCAGAAATTTAGAGCACGAAGATGTGAGGATGCATTAAGAAATTTAACTGTTTGTCACGTTAAATGACCTCTTAAAATCATTTTGTTCTAAGTAATCTAAACTAAAAACACTGAAGTGGTTCAACTTGTCTGCTTCAATTGGATTTCAAGAATTTGGATGAGATGATAAAAACAACACTTAAAATTGTGTAGTACAGGCAAGATGTAAAAGTAAAAGGTGACAGCTATTGTATAGTATAGACCAGTGGTGGCGAACCTACGGCATGCGTACCATAGGTGGCACTCAGCGCTCCCCCATCACAGAGTTTGCCCCACACCTCTGCCCAGCAGCCTAATGGGAGTGCTTCCTCCCTCCCCCCCAGTACAGAGTTCACCCTGCAGTGTTGGCACTTTGTGATAAACAAGTGGGTTTGGGGTTGCAGTTTGGGCACTCAGTCTCTAAAAGGTCCACCATCACTGGTATAGACAGAGAATAATCTGTTAGAACAATCCAGTGATGGTGAACCTTGGCACTCCAGATGTTCTTGGACTTCAATTCCCAGAAGCTCAAGCACCCTGTGAAGCCACACGAATGGGTTTATTGTGATTCATCTGGCCGACGCTGCCCTTGTTGCTCCCGGAAGTGGAAGTAAAACACACCCGTACGTAAGACAAAAAAAGATGACAGACTCCTTTGAACAGGAATCCTGATGAAGAACTTGCATTTCTAGGAAGCAAAGGGAAAGCTACTTTCAAAGCACTGAGAAGAAATAAATCACTAGAGTTTTCCCATCTCCTGATGGGAAACTGATAGAACTATTTCAACTTAACAGAGGCTAAATGCATCAAACTCCTAACAAGAACATGTCAACAAATACAGAAAATAAAACAATGCTCATTGACTGGAAACATTCTATATATATCCCAATCCTCAAGGAAGGAGATGCCAAGGACAGTAACTACAGGATCAATTTCCAAAGCAAGCAAAATGATGCTCAAGGTGTTGCAACAACAGTTTTTACCTTATATGAAGTGAGAAATGGCTGCTGTTCAAGCTAGATTCTGAAAAGGAAGAGGCACTTGAGATCATACTGCAAATATCCACAGTATATTTGAGTGAACCAAAGAATTTCAAAAGATCATTCTATGCTTTATTGACCACAGTAAAGCCTCTGACTGTGTGGATCATGTGATAGTATAGGTTGGTCAGGAAGTATGTGGAGGCCTGGAATGGCCCGGCCAGAGCATCATCCATAGGGGTGCCTAAACTATGGTCTGTGGGCCAGATCTGGCCCCCAACACCAATTCATCTGGCCCACGCCGCCTTAGTTGCTCCCAGAAGTGGAAGTAAAACACGCGTTTTATTTCTGAGATCAGGGTTGCTGCAGCCTTCCATTCTTCCAAGATAAAATTAGTACCCAACATGTTGGGGGTTAAATGCTAATTATCTTGTGAACCACCCAAAAATGCACTAAGTGTTAAGGGGCAGTATACAAGTGTAATTGTGCAAGTGCACTCTTTGGGTGTGTTCCTATGGACCAACAATTGGAAAAATAAAACATTCAAAAGAAACGGTTTCTAACTCAGCAAAATAATGTTGTGTGATCGCAGTGCTTATGCTACCATGATTCTTGTTGCTGTTCAGTCGCATAGTCGATTCCGACCCTTTGCGACCCCATGGACCATTTTCCTCCAGGCACCTCTGTCCTTCACCATTCACCTCAGCCCGCCCAGCTCTGTGCCCACTGCATCCACGATGCCATCTATCCATCTCATCTTTGGACACCCCCCTTCTTCTCTTGCCCTCCACCTTTCCCAGCATCATGGCCTTCTCAAGTGAGTACTCCTTTCTCATTTGATGTCCAAAGTACTTTAGCTTCATCTTCACTATTTGTCCCTCCAATGAAAAGTCAGGATTGATTTCCTCCAGTATTGACCTGTTTGTTCTCTTTGCTGTCCAAGGGACTCTCAGGACTCTCCTCCAACACCACATCTCAAAGGCATCTATGCTTTTTCGCTCAGCCTTCCTAATGGTCCAGCTCTCACACCCATACATTACCACTGGGAATACCATTGCTTTGACTATGCGAATTTTTGTTTTCAAGGTGATGTCTCTGCTTTTCACTACATTCCTCAGGTTTCTCATAGCTTGTCTCCCCATAATCAGTCGTCTTTTATTTCATGGCTACAGTCGCCATCTGCAGTGATCTTAGATCCTAGAAAAGTAAAATCTGTCACTGCTTCTACTTCTTCCCCATCTATTTTCCAGGGACTGATCGGACCTGTTGCCATTATCTTGGTTTTCTTGATATTAAGTCTCAAGCCAGCTTTTGCACTCTCCTCCTTCAATCCAATCAAGAGGTTCTTTAGGTCTTCCTCACTTTCTGCCATTAGGGTGGTATCATCTGCATATCTCAAATTGTTGATGTTTCTCCCAGCAATTTTGATCCCATATTGTGATTCCTCCATCCCTGCATTGCGCATTATGTGCTCTGCGTATAGATTGAATATGCAAGAATATGATTCTTGCATATAAGAAAAGCACTCGAAACTATATCCCTCCTGGGTTAGGAGCACTAACCACATGTATGTGTGTCTATTCCAGCCAGGCAATTCTTATACCCTGTTCTGTTGGTTTTAACTGATTTTGAGCAGCCTTGATTCCCCTACGGGGATAAAAACATTGAAATAAAATAAGTATATATTGAATAAATAAATTCTGCTACTGTTTGTCATGAAAGTATAACAATTTATAATTTTGTGCTAAAATATGTAAACAGTGAGAGTGATTTTTTTTTAAAAAAACTGTCTCTTAAGAATCTTGAGCAGATAACAAAATTCAAAAGATATAAAATCTATTTCTTATTTGATATAAACATGTATATCATATGTCCATATAGTAGTAGCTTATCAAACAATCACATTAAACTGGTTACCATGAAAATATTTTAAAAGAGTGTAAAGAATCTAAACTAGACGTGACCCCAAGCATTTGGTCTGGAATGAATTGATGACAACTAGAATCTCAAATGTGGTTCCAATTGCTTTGTACATTCCTTTAAGATGGAATCAGAAAAGATGTACAGGCAGCCCTGCTTCAAAACTTCAACTGTATTTTACCTCTCTCCCTTCCTTCCCATGTGTGTACGTGATTCAGACAGAAGAGCAAGATAGTGTGGTCAGTGCCAGATTAAGCCAGTGCGGGGCTCGTAGCAAATCATGTCAAGGGGCCCTTACTTAGATTTATGATTTATGATACAGTACCTATAAAATAAAACACCACTAGTACAAACAAATAAGTAACACTTTGCATTTCTAAAATACTCTACCCCTTGCCTTGTCCCACTCCCACTCACGTACACTAAAAGAGCCTTCCTTCCTACCTCGTTGCCTTCTCCGCCATTTTATAAGCCATCTTACAAAAATACATGGAGATAAATATAAAGAACTGGCCCATGCAGTGTGTACCCTGGCAGGCAAGACTGGGCACTAAGAGCAAACTATGATGTCAAGCGTAACTCAACACAGCAAGCTCCCATCTCTATTCCTGCTCCTGCCAACCTAGCAGTTCTAAAACTAGAAATTGCAAGTAGTTAAATAGGTACTACTTCAGCCAGAAAGGTAACAATGTTCCGTGCATCTAGTCATGCCTGCTACATGACCACGGAAACATTTGCAGATGCAGGGAGCGCTGGCTCGTTGGTTGTAAACTGAGTCAGACAAGAGTGGCTATCCAACAAGAGAAACCCTTACTCTACACACACATGTACACTCCTTCGTGCATACCCTGTGTCGGACAGAAGGTTGTTTTCCTACAAGATAGAGCCAGCTGAAAAGTGTATGAGGACAAATCCTTGAAAAAAAATTAAAATTTAGTGTTCTCATGTTTGATATACTTAAAGGTACATATCTTGACCATGGAGCACTGTTTTTAATTATTAGTTTAGGGAGGAAGCTAAGAGTCACAGAAGCAGGAAATATCTCATTAAATACCTGAACCACTCAAACATTTAGACTCAGATTGTGTTTTGAGTTTATGAACATCAAGAAATGTATAAATTTTTAACAAAACATTAAACAGTGTAAGAAAAACTGTGCTGACACTTGGTGAATAGGTCACCCTTGCTCAAAAGCCAGTCGTATCTGACTCTAGGGTTCAGTATTCATCTCTGTTTATTCACCAAGAGCCAGCACTGTCTGCATCTGCAGACATTAACGAGGACATGTGGCAGGCACGCCTCAACACCGAATGCTCTTTACCTTTCCACTGAAGTGGTTCCGTGAGGGCGGAAGAAGTGGAGGAAGGAAGAGAAGATCAGAGGTGAGAATGCTTAAGGAGGGAAGGGCTTTTCCCCTTTAAATGCACTGGCTTGCTTTTGAGCGAGGAGGCTCCCCCCTTCTCTGTTCCCTACCAGGCTCGTGATGAGGCAGGCTGGCAGGCAAGGAAACTCTCCCTCCCCTCAGAATGAAACCTACCCACCCTGAGGAGCTGGGCTTAACGCTGCGCAGAGCCTGTCCTGAAGGCAGGGAAGGGCAAGTGGGTGGGTTGACGGTGTGGTGCGGGGCCCCTCAGAGGTGCAGGGCCCATAGCATTTGTTACTCTTGCTATATGGTTAATCCAGCACTGAGTGTGCTTTTAGCTCTCAGTACATATGGAATGCAATATGTATCTGACCTTGGGTTGTGCTTGATTTACTAATGACTCGTTTCTGAACTAATTTTCTTAGCAACCTCTCATTCCAATCCCCCAGTAATTATTTCTTCTTCTATTTTTCAGCAACATTATATTTTCACAACAAATGATCTCTCCCCTTACTGACCACGGCCTGTGTTCTTTTTTTTCATTTTGGAGAGATGTCATACCTAACGTAATACTTCCACAGCAAGGATTGGGGACTGTAGTTCTCAAAATGTGATTGGCTATGCTCTGTTTCAAACCCCAGAAGCTGGGATATGTTGTTGCATCTTTATCTCTACAATAAATGTTAACAAATGTAACATGTCCTCATAAAGTGGAGAACATTTGTAGGAGATACAATGACAAAAGATACAAAATGAGTAAGATTTATGAGGAACAAGAAAAAGAGAGAACCGTTTGTTGGTAATACTGTGAGGAGGAAGTGATGAAAACTATCGGACAGAACATGGAAGAATGGTCATTGCTTTGTTTGAAATGAAGAAAGTAACAGCAGAGATGAGAGATGCATGAAGTATTAAGCAGAGCCATGTTAGGATTTTGCATGACACTATTTGCTTCAGATATTTTGGATACTTTCTACAATAAATATACAATTTATCTACATGCTTTATAAGTAAAACTGAAATGTTCACATGCAAAAATGTAAAGCAGAAATGTCCACATACCTTGGCATTTTGCAGAGGAGACTGGTAACTAGATGGTCGGTAATACATCCTCTGAGCAGGATCAGTGTGGATATCTCCAAGAAACAGCTCTTCTACTAAGTGATCTAAATTATGGTGAAGGTATTGTTTCTCCACACGGATAAGTTGCAGTTCATGCATAGCAAAATTCAGCGCTCTGGTGCATTCATAGCCATTCTCTTCTCTCCATAGATCATAGCTCACATTCTGCTCCCATGGTTTATCTTCTGGTACAAATCCAGGACATGTACGGTTCACCAACTGGCTTAGTCTTTCAGCCACTGCCTCGTTATGGCAGATAATCTGTATGTTATGCAATTGATAATCTGCTTCTGTCCCTCCTCGAATGATCCAGGACGCTTGCCGAAGGCGCACTTTACCACGGATCACTAAGGTATATGTCGGGTTTGTGCAGCGGTTAGCACCGTAGTAAAACTGATAGGCCTTAAATGTATTGTTATGGTAAAATCTGTAGGATCTTGTGATGAATTCTGGGCCTGACCTAACTTCACATCTGTAACCAAAGGAATTTTTATTTTAAAAAAGGACCCAGGGGAGCTGGATTATCATAACATATTAGTCACAGCTAATGTGGTCCCTACTACTAGTTATTAATACCATCATACCTTATAAAAATACATTTTCCAAAGCATGGAAATGTTATTTTTGTTTTGACAACTTCTGAAACTTACAGTCAACATGACCAGTGGTTGGTGGGTTCTTGGAATCCCCCCCCCCCAATTATGATAATAAATCATTTTCCTTTTGTTCTCAGCAGCCCTAGTAGAGTTTGGAGCAGTTACTTTTTTAGGATTCCAGTTCTTTGAATCCTGCCCACCCACCCGCCGAAACAAAAAAACAAACAAACAACTTTCCCAAACTCTGATTCTAGTCTAAAACAATCACACTGCCTGGTACTGCCTAACTTGAAAGTCGGCATTCCCCTCTCCTTTTTCATATTAAGACTCTAATCATACAGCCTTTAATATCAAGCTGGTATTTTCCCCTCTTTGCCTCCTGGCACCTAATTTTTGTAACATCTTGGCTGATAAATGTAGGAGATCTGAATAGCTGTGCACCATATATACGTGAATAAAAACCAACCCGAATATAAACCTTGAAATCTAGGAAAATAGATTGACCCGAGCATAAGCCGAGAGTGGGAAATGCAGCTGCTGCTAGTGAGTTTCAGTTATTAAAATAAATTAAAATAAGTAATATTCATTATTTTAGTGATTTTTAAAAACTGTACTTGCACCACCCATCAGTGGTGGCGTTGCACGTAAAGTGGGTTGGCAGGTCAATTGCACTGAGGCAGGAAGTGTTGCTCTAGCCTAGCCTCTTGCTCCCCCTGCAAGGAAGGAGAATGGCTTCCTCCCTCCATCTTGGACACATGGAGCAGGGGCAAAGGCATAAATGTATAGTAAGTAAAATCCTTTCTTTTTCCACACCAGTTTGGAAGGGGGACACGATTGCATTGTAGAACCTCTTTCTTCATTTGCGGTTTTCCATAGGAATTAATTGAAAACAAACCAAAATAGGAGAACTTGATTTTCAACGTATTCTAATGGAAAAATCGTGATTTGCACCCTCTTGTGGCGAGTTGTGTAATTGCGCCTCAGATTATTTTGCTGTGGAAGTCATGAAACTTACTTTTAAAGTGCCGAATAACTTTTTAAAAACCCATTTTTAGACCTTGTGGTTGGTGGCCCGTGTATAGACCGAGTCCCCTTTTTGGACCTCATTTTGGGGGTTAAAAACCTTGGTTTATATTCGAGTATATACAGTAACTGTTTGGGGGTTCAATTTTTTTTAAGAGCATCTCAAACCAATGTCTCTTTCATTTTTTAAAATTACTTTTTCTGTTGTATTTATTTTAAAAATATTATGTTTAAAATAAATTATAAATAAGAGAAAGATTAGAGAGAAATAGTATACAGTATATTAAAAAGATATCACATTGCTGACTTTTTTATAGTTAGTGCTCAGAGTTGTAGCTCTTATCATTCCCAGTACTTTCAAGGCAGATATAGCCATTTCTAAAAACTACCTCTTTAATATATTCCTTTTTTCTCTTCCCTGTGGATATATCCCTGATAATCAGATTTTTTTCAAAGGCAGCATTAATTTGTTGAAGCACTTATTGAAGCAGACCATGCATAGGGGTTGATTTATTTTGTAAGTTGTCTTAAATGTTTCTTGCCAGTGTGACGATTGCAGTAATTGGACAGGGTATACATCAAATAAATAAGTACAACATTGATTCAATTTTTCTTAAAGGTATTTGACTATGTTATAGCTACGTTTTAGAGCTTTTAGAGAAGATATTCTCTATGCCTATTTTAATTTAATTTTAAAATTTCTATGCCGCCCAATCAGGCGAACCCGACTCATATTATCAACTAGTTTTAGACAAACCATTCTCCACTTTATTTTAATGTGATAGGATTGTCGTAAAGTTGAACGTTTAAAGCAGGGGTTTCCAACCTCTTCGTGTCGTGGGCCGGACCATGCCCCCCGGACAGCTGAGCAGGCCAGTCACATGGTTCCTCCTACTGTAAACGCTGCTGTAAAATGTGTCTGCAGCTGTCATAAATGTAGTTATGACAACCAAGGGTGCATTTACGGCAGCATTTACAACATGCGCGGGTGCGTTTACACATGCGCGGGTGTTTTATGGCTGTCATAAACACGTCCACTTCTGGTAGCGGTGAGGGTGGTGGCAGGTCACATGAAATTGTACCGCGGGCATAATCTGGCCCACTAGCCGTAGCTTGGTCACCCCTGGTTTAAGGTTATTGCTACTTGCCTATTGACAAAAAGAGGGGATAAAATTGGAAGCACAGTAATAAATATTCTTTAGGTTTAGTAAGTCTGAAACTTAAGATGACCAGTTATAGAAATACAGTAAAACTCAGACTTACATATGCCATGAGTTACATAAAATTCAATTTACATAATGATTTTGTGCTAAAACTATGTCTTGATTTACACGATTTCCTATGGGTTTGCTTCGAGTTACGTAAAAATTCATTTCCCTATGGGTTTGCTTCGAGTTACATAAAAAAACGATTTAAGCAAAAGCCTATGGAATGGACTTTTCCCCCGTAAGTCGGGGTTTTACTGTAGTTGTATAAATTTCTAGTTGCAAGGAAGAAATAGTTCATAAACTGAGCCATTACTGTTTGACCTACTTTCTATGAACAAAGAAAAATATCACCCCTAAAGTTGAAGACTTCCAGAATTTCTCCCTGTACTGGAAATGTGTGGAAACGTCTGAGTGAAGTTTGCTGCTCATTCAAGGTCTCTATTCTCATTAACCTCAGTGGTCTTTTTTTTTTGTCTGAATAAGGATTGCAGGACTGGACTTGAAGGGAACCTTATACCCCCAAAGAGATGCCTAAGAAAATAATTGAGTACACAGCTGTAAACTGCAAAATGAGACTACAAAATAAATGCTGTAAGTTTGTGATCTCAGATAAGCACTTATTCATGCTTGGACTCGTCAACTAAAGCTTCACAATTTCATGTTGTTAATGAACTTAGCTTGATATAGATGCCACATGACATAGCATAAAGCCAAGGATTTATTCATTGGCTCCTGTAAATGGTTGTATTGTTATATGCCACAACAAACAGATAAACAAAATGCTCTTGACTATGCTGTGATCCCACATACCCAGTTCAGTTTCAATAGCAATCTCTCTGTGCAGCAACACAAATTGCTTTTCAAGCATTATTCTCTTTAACAAACAACTTCATGCAAGAGAGAGGCAGCTGTTGTTGGAAGATAAATAAGACCAAAGCTTTGGAGCATTTTACAATATCTCATGAGTTTGTGAATATAGCCTACCGGAAAAGTGTCTATGCAATAATAAATCATCTCTTGTAGGGCGGCTAACATTTTAGCTTTGTGGGTCTTGTTTTTCTACAATATGATGCAATTCTTCATTGGTATCCTTACCCAGTGGAAACCCAGTGTCCCTCAATGGTCGGAGGCATTTGTAAAGTGATTCGGGCTCCATTGTGAAGATGTTTTAACATATGATGGCACTGTGACTCCTTGAAAGTCCGCCATGCACTCTTCTCTAAAGATCGAGGGTGAGACCTGCTGTCTGGATGAAGAAGTGCAGAACCTTCTCCTAGCCCTGAAAAAACAAAGAGACAAACATGTGCAGTCTAGTGAGTTAAGAGCAATTAAAAATGAACACATGATAATTCAATTGATTCAATGGATCTACTTGAGTTGCAGCTAGCACAAGCACAAAGATTTAGGCCATTCAGCCTTCTGCAGTCTTTGCATGCAGTTTATTTTCTTTCTCTCACTGGCATCAGCCGAAACCATTCTCTTTTGGGGAAAAACTGGCTCACATCTCAGTATCAGGGTTCTATTTCTGGTTTCTGATCATGGATCACCAGTCATGCACCGCACACGCACTTCATTGCTGGCAATGGCCAGATGTAAATACCCATCAAAATGAATATGTAATATATACAATTTCTTTCAATATTCAAACGTATGACCAAGAATGTAGATTCCCTTGTCCTGTGAGCTAGAAATTTCAAGCCAATACACATTACTGTATTTGGAAAACTGCCTATAAATTTTATTTATCATTGTCTTGCTACTGCCATACAGCACCTTGTGCTTGACTTTCAAACTTGGGTTATGATATAATAAGTACCTCTCAGCACTATCTTTTGCATATGGATTTAAAACATTCATGCAGAAGTCCACATATTTAAATCAATACAGGCATTGATGTCAGCAGCAAACTGTGATAATTATAAGAATATCTTAGATCTCCCTCCCAATGTAAAGGAAATAAACAAACAAACCTTTTCATAGCTTTTCTAAATACTGAATTTAGCAAGGAGACACATTTATATTGACTATCATATCTTGAAAAATTAGAAAGTTTCATAACAGCTACATTAAAAACATACACTAACAGCGTGAATATCAAAAGGGATAAAATTTTAGAGCTGTAAAGAACCAGGAACATGTACTTTAAGCTAATTTAGCAGATATCCATCTGCAAAAAAAATTCAATAGATACAGTGGTACCCCATATAATGAATGCTTCATATAACGGAAAATTCGTATAACGAAGCATTTTGGTGCTATTGGTGATACCCCGCATAATGAATCCCCCCCGGTATACGGGGTATACCCCGTATTCCGAACATTTTATTGGTATACAGGGTATACCCCGTATAACGGAAAAAAATCATTATGTGGGGTATCACCAATATGATTCGCATAACAAAAAAAATTGTATAATGAAGAGCTCCGTGGATTGGAGCTTTTTCATTATATGGGGTACTACTGTAGTTGAAACAAAAAATGTCAATCAAAACTCAACTGGGACTCTTCCTTTGATAAATACACACCACATTTTCAAAACTATAATGAACTAAGTCACAACTTTTAATATTGGCTACATTTTTGCATTCTTATACTTATTAAGTTGCTTAGAAATAAATGCAATTATTATCATAAAATAACATCCAGCAATAATGTACAAAACTCATACAAACATATAATCCACAGCAATATGAGATACTGTACTGATTTCTGTAAGTTCAAACATTGCATGTCAGGTATTTGAAGAAGTCGGTGTGACAGTAACTACTGGTAGCTTCAGAAATAACAGAAAAATCAACAAATATCCACTTATTGTATACAAATGTGGTTATATAGAAAGTAGGCATGTCTATTATAAATCAAACAAACTGTTTGAGTCTACTTTACAGTTCAGCAGAATTTCTGGAGCTGAATTATTTTTAACATTTGAGATCTAAAACTTTTGTGGCTTTTTGTATAAGCAGAGAAAACCACAATAATGGACAGGTTCCATCGGCAAACCTCCTTCAACATTCAGAAAGTTCCATGCTGACTAATGAACATCAAGGTATTTTGAAATATATTCCTGTTTATTTATCTATATAATGTATAAATACAATATATAAACATTATATATTTGTGAAGAATAAATATAAATTAAATTATAAGTTTGAGTCTTGATTGAACTGCATTTTACTTAACTTAATATCTACAATAGTTCAGCAAAATAAAGTTGACTACAAAAAGGTAGTTAGAGTTTAATCGCTTATTTTTGTGTACATGTGTAATACACTCCTGGATTACTGTACCAAATGCAATCCAGATGGAATTTTGAAAAGTTACTATTTTTAATGACAAATCTCTCAGTTTTCCAGCCAACACAACCCTGGACATGAGGGAAACTGCCATCTAAATAAGTACCTTATCCAAGCTCTGGCCCAGCTGGCTGAGATACAACTCTATGAATTAAATATTTTGGTAGTATTTATGTTTGTGTTACTGCTTAGTTAAGAGCTGATTAATGCTGATCGATAGTTGGAGGTTAATAATGGTTAAAGAATGGGATTCAGTTCCAAACATTCCCAAAAGACCAATTCCATTTCAGCATGTCATAGCAGATGCAGTATAGCCAAGACCCTTCAGTCTATGCAGTACAGACAAAGCGTTATGCCCAGTTCTGAGCATTGTTTTTTCAGATGACAATAAACTAGCAAGGATTCAAAGGAACTGAAGAAGAATGGAAAACTATTCACAGAAGGAAAAAACCTGCACATTTAGAACTGGAAAAAATAAATAAAATTAAAGTGCACAAGAAGCCCTTCTAATCAGACTTAATGGGTCTGCTAGTTGACTATCCTGTTTTTAGCAAGAGCCATAACATGGTCAGAAAAGTCACAAGCTGGTCATAAAGGCAGTAACTCTTCTTAGCCATTTCTCTGCAAGTAGTAGTAGTTCTCTAGCTTGGACTAGCGATGGATTTAAGCCTACAGACTCAAAATGGGTCAAATTTCTTCTTGGGGAAAAGAGATCTAATGTTTTCTCTAAGTAAGGAGGCTGAGGCAGCTCTCCTTGGAAATTACATCTCCCAAAATACTGAAAAGGCCCCGCACAAACCAGCCACAAAACTAATTCTGAAAACTGAAAAGAATATTTGGAAATGTTTACAATTGATAAAATATTACAAAACAAAACATAATGCATTTAATTCAGGCAATATAAGTTATAAATAAAAAGGTACAAAATAATGTTATGATTTTGTAACAATATTCTCCCGGAGATTACTGTAAAACCCTGACTACTCTTTTTTCAGAAACAGGCATTCAGGGGGAGAGCAGCCTTCCCCAACTGAATACCCAGAGGTACCCTTTGTGGCTGGGATCCATTGTGTCTTGTAGACCAACAAATGTAGAGGACACCAAGTTAAGAGGAACCGGGGACAAGAGAATTGGGACAAGACAACCAGAAAGGTAGATTTACATGAAAAGCAGGCAATGACACGTACAGTATATACCGCCTCCTAGCTCTTAGTGCACTCTCTGGGTGGTTCACAAGTTAATTAACATTTTGCCCCCAACATGCTGGGGACTCATTTTATTGACCTTGGAAGGATGGAAGGCTGAGTCAACCTTGATCCCTGGTCAGGATTGAATTTACAACCTTTTGGTTGCAGTACAGCAGTTTAACCACTGCGCCACAAGGGCTCCAGAAAATATAAATGTAATAAATAACTTTATGTATGAAGACAAAGCTGGCCAAAAAAAAAAAAAAAAGAAATCTTCCTCAATGTTCATGAAAGAGCACCACTGATGGATGGTTTTCACTACAGATGCCTACACGTGCAAATCTATCCTCCCCCACAGGTATTATATTTCACAGTATGTCCATATTTGAACCCAAGGGGGCAATGCTCTTCTACAGTGATTCTTCACTCCTGTGTTAAGTGACTACTGCCTCAACAAATTGATCCTTCCTCCTCCTCTTTTCTTTTTTTTAAGTTCCCATTTGATGACACCATAGTTGGGAGGGCTGCATGAAGACAAAGCTCCCCATTATTTCAGCTTGGCAGCGGCTGGTTTGATCTGACTATTGGCCTGATTTGTTTCACATTTCAGCCAAAGTTTAAAACAGCTCTGTAATTCTAAGCAGATGAGCCTGTGAGTCTAACCCTATAATTATACCTTCTCTCCTTACTTGGCCTATAACCTCAAACCTTCCGTTTTGACTTCTAGACATCCACACCAGAGAACTTTAAAGAACACCTTAGCGTCCATGCAGGTCTGTCTCAGCCAGACGTATTTTTACAGACTACTGCATGGATTTTGTAGTGAGCTGTGGGAAAGGGGAGAAAATACACTCTTTGGTGTGTAACTTCTCTTTGTGTATAAAAAGACAAGATAAACAGAAAACACATTATCTTTGTTATTCATTCTATCTACAGCATCTGCTTCCTGGGAGCTGCCCAAGCAAAGGGGAGGGTGTAATTTCCCTACTCCAAAACATTTATAGATGATTTTCTGGAATTTCACATATTGACAGTCCACTAAATCAGATACAAAATTTACTAAAGTATCTGAATAATGCAGTTACATTCTCCAAGATATTGAATTGTCACAACTGCCACTGGGAAAAAAAAACTGAACTGTGTTACTGAGCCTCCATGAAAAACCAGTGATGAATTTAGAGTACAGCCATATCAGCCTAACCAGAATGTTTTCCTTTTTTCAGCTACAATCGCCAGCATACCCAGCTAATATAGACAGTGAACATGCTGAAGGATTTGTGTTGTTTTGTCTCAAACTGGATGGTCATCTAGAAGTAAAAGTAAGTCTCCTAGCAACATTTTTGATCACAGACTACACTATTTCGAAAACGAGTGAGGAACCTGGGAGTCCTCCAAATATTGTTGAACTATAACTCCCATGATCTTTGCCTACTCGCCACACTGATTGGGGGAATTAGTCACTGTGCCTCCCATGCTACATTCTAGTTTAGGTTAGTATCCATGTACTTACTCTAGAGTAAATAACAAGTTATAGCTAAAGCAAAGGAAAGCAATCACACTTATCTACCACCTCATAGCACTTATTGCATTCTCTGGGTGGTTCACAAGTTAATTAGCATTTCCCCCCCCCCAACATGGAGGGTACTCATTTTATCAACATTGGGAAGATGGAAAGCTGAGTCAACCTTGATCCCTGGTCAGGATCAAACTCACTACTTTTTGGTTGCATGACATCACCTTAACCACTGCACCACCAGGGCTCCTGTCAGATAAAGTTTAAAGTAATACTTTGGCTTCTGGAAGCTAAAGCCATTATGGCAAATGTGAACGAGGCATGTCTATATCTAGAATTACCAAGGAAGAACAAGCTTTCCTTGTAAGATTCAGCATGTCTCCTACAAAGGGATGTCCTGTCTCACCATTCTTAATTCTCTGGGAGTATCAAATGTGGATTAGATTAATTTGACAGACATTACAGAGCTGTACTTCAAAGTAGAAATCACTTTAGCAAAAGGAGTCTGTATAATCTGAGAAGTAATGAGTTAAGGAGGCAGGTAGATACACTTACAGATCAATAATTTCTAAAAGAAGAGGAAGCAAAAGAGACAATCATACTGGCAGTGTTCACAGAAAAGAAAAGTTAGGAGTTCAAGCACCAATATTGGGAATGTTTAACATCCATGCTAGAATTACAGCAGGTTGTATGGAATCAAATCATAATGAAATGGAGTCCAGGGCAAAATGTAGCCAAGAAATTCAATGACATATTTCACATTTTGAGAAAAATTATACTATACTATATGCATGGGCATCAAAATAACAATCAAGGATCAGTGTCAGCAAAAGTGAAGCAATGCACACATGCGGCAGAAAAAAATCAAGAATACAGTACTGTACTGATAAAATTTGGAATGTTGTGATTATTCAGGAGATGTTTTAGTTTTTAGCTTAATGAAAACTTCAACTTAACATAGTGAACAAAGATGAATTCCACAGTAAGAATTACTAACAAAAATATTGATAGCAGTAAAAGTTTGAATTTCTATAAATATTTGCTGTTCTCGCATATGCAATTTTATGTACAGATCTGTTTGATCTCATCTCAAAGAAAATGTACACAATAATCCAAGGGCTTCAGCCACCTTCTACAAGAAAAGAAAACAATGGAGCTAAACATCTTAGTAAATAAGACAACTAAAGTAGAGTATGACTAGCAAGGAAGGTGAAGACAAATATTTTATTTTCCTTCCCTCTCATAATACAGCTGCCTGAATAAACTAATTAACAAAAGATTGGAGACAAACTATGGCACAGATGACTTTAAAAGAGTATTTGATAAATCAATGGAGATTTGGTTTATCAAACTGGAACCTCACTGTTAAGAGATAGGTACCCCTGAACACAAGTTGCTGGAAAGCAAACTGTCAGGGAGGTCTATTTCTCTCAATACCTGCACGTGAACTTCACAGCTAGTCAGGTCTGGAAATATGATACTAGTCTAAAAGGATTCTTGTCTAATTGCAGTTGAACGATTCTTATGGGAAGTTTTTTTCAGACTCACAACTTGAGGCATCCAGATGTATATAAAATGTTTTAATACTACAGTGATCAAAAACCATGATGGCAATGTTTCGCTCTTGTTCCAGAGCAAGGCAACTGAAGTTGATTAAAAGGGTTTGGCCTGTGGTTTGTAATTCAGAGCACCCTTCCAGTACTTATGCATGTGGAATCAAACTTATGCTCTACACATTGCTTACATGCAGGCAGCTTGGGAAACAAGCCATGGGAAGCTGTATTTTCTGTGCAAATTCCATGCACTGTACAGAACAGACTAAAAGTGGGACAACCCTAACGCAAACCATATTGCTAATTTAGAGCAAATTAAATAAACATCTTCCCCAATACAGTACATATCGATTACATCCAGTTCTTTATAATCTTATAAACCAAGCAGGTAAGTGTTCATTAAAAAAAAACTTCAGTAGTCAACCCTCACATAACATCCCGTTCGTATAGCATCATTTTCGCTTAACAACACGTCGTTATGCCCCACGTGTTCCCCCGCATAACATTTTTAGTGTCATTGTCCGGACAACAACGCTAAAATAACCGGCCAATGATGTTAAAAACGTTATTATGCGGGAAACACCATAGAAACCCGCATAACAAAATTCGCTTAGCAATGCTACTTGGGGAACCAAGTAACGTCATTGTGTGAGGGTCTACTGGATTATTATTATTTCACATTTAATATGCCACCCAATCAGGGGAACCTGAACCTTCTTCGTGTCTGCCCCAGCCCTCTGGAACCTCCTTCCATCAGAATTGCACCTCCAGTTGGAGCTACTCCCCTTGAGGAAGATGTTGAAAACCTGGCTCTGCCAACAGGTGTGGGGCACATTAGGCTCCACATCTCAAGCCCGTTGGCTTATTTAGCCTGCTTGTTGTGGGATTGTTCCTCTAGTTCTCTCGCTCTCCAATAAGCCTGTTTTACTGTGGGTGGAGGGAGGGTTAGGGTAGCTTTTAATGAAGATGATGTTAGTTTTTTGTGTTTTGATTGTGCTTTTAGATGAGGTTTTATGTAAATTTTTTATTGGTAATGGTTTTATCTTTCTTGTATTGTACATATATTTTTTTTCCTGTTGTTGCCGCCCTGAGTGGTGCGTTGCACTAGGAGGGCGGGGTAGAAATCTAGAAAATAAATAAATAAACCCGACTCAGGGCGGCTCACAAGCAATTATACAATATACACAATGCACAGCAATACAATATACACAAAATTATACAATATTCAGTCTAAAAGAACAACATATAATAATACATAACACTAGAATACAATACTGTATATACTAAAGGTTTCCCTTGCTCGAAAGCCAGTCGTATCCGACTCTAGGGTGCAGTGCTCATCTCCGTTTCTAAGCTGAAGAGCCAGCGCTGTCTGCGTCTGCAGACGTTTCCCTGGTCATGTGGCAGGCATGAGTAGACACGGGAGCGCACGGAACGCTGTACTGTATATAAGCTAAAACAATTTCTGCTAATGGAAATGCCATATAAACGTCTAGAAAACAGGCCACAAAAGCTGTGCATTTTGCAAACCGCTCAGCAGCGTGTGCCCTTCCGCCTTACTACGCAAACGGAAGACTATCAAAGCAAAGCCGCATTTGTCCGTGACAATTTCCAAAGTTAAAAATAAAATAGGTAAAATACATTACCTGGACAGCTGCCAACAGCTGTCAGCTGAGGACAGGATGGAGAGAAGAAAACACATGCACTATTATTATTATTTAAAACAAATCTGTAGCTCCTGCCAACATGCTGGGTGGCTTTTTGCGAAGATAAAACGGGAGACCCGGCAAGTGTCAGCCGCCCAGGGTTAAGGGAACGTTTCGTTATCGTTAGTGCGAGCGTTACCCTTCCCCCCCCCCACAGGGTTTACAAAGGGATAGAAGCGCCGCCACCCCCCTCACCCCCCGCCCTCCTACGCTGTGCAATATACTCACCGTGCAAGAGGAGCAGGGCCAGGACCAGGTATCTCAGCAGGCGGCAACAGGGGCAGGAGGACATTTCCAGCTCTTCCCCCGCAAAACAGCTCCTAATCGGCCGGAACCTCCTTTTTCTCTCCCCCCGTTCCTTTTCAACTCGCCCCACACACCCGTCGTTCCTTTTGGGAGACTTCACACGTCCTCGAAAGCCCAGCAATCCCACCCACCCCCTCAAAACACTCTCGCCCCCCGCGGAGGGGGAGGAGGAGGAAAGGGGGCGACTGAGTCCCGAGGGAAAGAAGAGGGCAGGGCGGGCGGGCTGGAAAGCCGCCGTCCCACCTGGCGGGAGGAAACGCGGGGGACACCCCACCCCAGATAGGGGAGAGAAAGGCGAGCCGAGGCTGAAGCACGCCCGCCGTCGTCCCCTCCTGGGACCCCAAAGTCTCTCAAGGGAAGGCGGCGTCGACGGCAGCGGCGCACTCCATGCCGGCCCCGCTGACCGACAGACTCTGTCTGGGCGAAGGTGCCCCTTGTTCGCGCCCTCTTTGCTAGGCGTTCTCCTCTCAGCGCCTCCTCCTCCTCCTCCTCCTCTCGCCCGAGTTGCTGCACAGCCTGGCGGTGTGGTGGCGGCGAGTCAGACTACTCAGAGCAGCAGCAACTCCTCTTCATAGTCCCCCTTTTGCAGCAGCGGTTGGGTGGTGTGGACTCGACGCCTGGAGGCGGAGGGGGGTCGAGAGGAGGAGGAGGAGGAGGAGGAGGAGGAGGGGTGGCGTTGCAGGAGGGGCTCTTCTTCCCCGCTAGCTGAAACCGGATTCCCTTGTACACATGAAAAGGAGACTACAAAGGGCCGGGGAGATTTGTTTTGGAGGAGGGAGTGGGCTGGCGAGGGTTCCCGCCCCATTAAGCGCTGCAGCTCTTCTTTCCTATCCTCAGCCACCACGTGACACTATCATATATTGATAGGCCTCCAGTCCTGCCACATTTGCTCCACCTTTATGCTTCATGCGGCATGTCTGGCAGGTTTGAAAAATGCTAAACACCAAACCTGTCTCCAATCTATCCTACACTACCTAAAACCATGATGGAGAACCTTTGGCCCTCCAGATGTTCTTGGACTTCAATTCCCAGAAGCCCAAGCCCCCATGAATCCGCATAAACGGGTTTACTGCGATTCATCCGGCCCGCACCCACCGCCCTCGTTGCTCCTGGAAGCGGAAGTAAAACGCGCCCATGCCAGCCCTCTCTCTCCCTCTCGCCAGACCTGGGTACCAAACAAGTGGGGGGGGGGGGACCAGCCAGCCGGGCGTGGCTTTTTGAATTTGACTTGCACTCGAGGAGGTGAATTACGGGCGGCCTTTTGGTGTAATGTAGAAGAAGAGAGAGAATAAACATTTTCGTTTCAGGCGTTATTCCGGGTTGAGATGATTTTTTGCTGGAGAAACTCCGTTTAGTGTATGAGAGTCAAGACACAAGGCACAGCCAAAGGCTGGGTTAATTCAGGTTTATTGCATGGTGGGCAGAGGGAACATGAGGTAATGGCGGACGAACAGCTCTATATATATGGTAGTAGCGTCTTTGAATGTGGCTCCACGGTAGCCCGTTGGCTACTGGTCCGCGTGACGTCATGGCTGGTCACGCCCTTCTTGTCCAGGTGTAGGTAGCGGCGGGAAAACTTCCCGCGCTGCGGTCTTTGATGGGTTTGAACCAAGAGAGCTTGGACGCTCGCTGCTGCCAGCTGGTGGTCATTAGCTCGCGTCCTATTTCAGGGTTTATGTGATACAGCTGAAGGTTACATTGTTACTCATAGGCAAGGTTACATTGGTTCAGATACATTGATATCACATGTAGAAGGTTACACTATAGGACACAACACTCCTCCCCCCTAGGATGAGACGAAGTCTCTCAGCCAAGATGGCTTATTTCGAACACGCTGGGGTCTCGGCGCGGGCTGCCCTGCCCCGGCTTCGCTCCCTCCTCCTTGCTCCCTGGCTTCCTGCCCTGCAATCGGAGAGGATGACTTGTTAGTGGTTTGCCGCGGCTCTGCGGCTTTGTTGGGAGGTGTGTGCTTTGTATAGGAAGAACCGGGGGCACTGGGGGCTAACGAAAAACCCCTCTTCTCGCTTGGATGGGTGGGGGAACACTCCGAAAAACCCCCCCGGCTAGCAAAATCAAAATCAAAATCGGATTCGGGGGAAGCGGCAGCGGCGGCCGCACACTCCTTTTCCCTCCCCCCGGGCTCGGATAGAACTGGGGTATCAAACGGATATGAGTCGGGCTCGCTGCTTTCCCCCTCGTCTCCCCCTTGGGCTAAACGGGTGGGGGAGAACCCTATCGCTGAATCCTGTCGCTGTGCCCCACTGGTCGGCCCCTCGCTCACTCGGTGCCTCAGTTGGTCAGTGTGCCTCCTCCAGAGGAGGCCGGTGCTAGTTTCCACCCGATAGGACACTGGCCCCGTCTGTTCTATTATCGTCCCTGGCACCCAGGCTGGGCCTGCGTTGGCATAGTTCCTGCAGTGTACAGGATCGCCTACGCCGAAACCTTTCGAGACCGCTAACCCTATGTTCTTCCCTTTGTCCTCGACCCTCAACGGGTCTAGCCTGGACAGAAGCGTGGTCAGTTTCCTCCGCATCAGCAGCTCCGCCGGCGAGTATCCCGACGCTAAGGGGGTCACTCTATACGCTAATAGAAATTGACAAACTTGGTGATTTAGATCCCCCGAGCCCATGCGCCGCAGCGCATCTTTTGTGGTGCGCACCAACCGTTCCACTTGGCCATTCGTGGCCGGGTGAAACGGTGCGGATGTGACATGCCGAATTGCATTTGCCTCCATGAATGCTGCGAACTCCGCGGACGTGAAACAACTGGCGTTATCGCTGACCAAAGTGTCGGGTAAACCGAACGTGGAAAAGACCCTCCTTAGCTGGCGAATGGTAGTGGCGGAGGATGTGCTCTTTACCGGGATGACCTCCAGCCACTTTGAGTATGCATCCACCACCAGGAGAAACATGGTTCCTCGGAACGGGCCAGCAAAATCTACGTGTACCCTGGACCACGGTCCCCTTGCTGCGTCCCATTCCCTGTGCGGGAGGCGGGCCACCTCCGGCCGGGAGCACTGACATGCCTCACAAGTGCCAACCATATGCTCTATGTCGGCGTCCAGCTGGGGCCACCAGAAGTAACTCCGGGCCAACGCCTTGGAGCGGACGATTCCCGGGTGGCTGACGTGCAACAGCTTTAGCACCTTCGGTCGCAGGGACGTAGGAACCACCACCCGTTGGCCCCACAAAAGGCACCCCCTCTCTAAAGACAATTCTACTCGCTTTCGGAAAAATGGGTCGAATTCCGCGCCTGGGGATGACGCCGGCCACCCCTTCTGCACCCACGAGCATACTTTCTCTAGTGTTCTATCCTTTCTGGTCACCCTGGCAACGTCGGCCGGTACTATCGGGGGTGACTCCAAGACCTCTATTAATAATACCTGACGGTCTCTTCTTGCCCCTGCCTTCTGGTCGTCCGACAAGGGTAACGGTGACCGTGAGAGCGCGTCTGCATGGCAGATTTCCTTCCCTGGCCGGTATTCTAACTCATGTTGATATGCGTTAAGAAAAATAGCCCACCGCAGCATCCTCGGGGACAGGATCTGTGGCGTGGGCTTATTTGCAGTGAATATTCCTAACAGGGGCTTGTGATCAGTAACGACCTTGAACGGCCGACCATACAGAAAGTCGTGAAATTTCTTGGTTCCCGCTACTATCGCTAATGCCTCCCTATCAGTCTGTGCGTAATTCCGCTCCGCTTGGGACAGGGACCTTGAATAAAACGCTATCGGGGCCTCCCTTCCGTCGTTCAACACGTGGCAGAGCACCGCCCCCACCCCCACTGGGGATGCATCGCAGACTAAAACTATGGGCCGTTTGGGGTCGAAATGCGTCAGGATTGCCTCGGATGTGAGGAGTTGCTTTAACTCTGTGAACGCTCTTTCTTGCTCGTCACCCCACTGCCACTTTTCCTCTTTTTTAAGTAACCGATGGAGCGGTTCGGCAACAGACGCCTTCCGTGGAAGGAAGGTATGGTAGAAATTGAGAAGCCCCAGAAACGACTGTAGCTCGGTTTTGGAAGTGGGGCGAGGGGCTTTCTTAATGGCGGCTACCTTAGACTTGGACGGCCTAATTCCCTCGGGTGTGACACGGAACCCTAAAAACTCAACCTCTGTTTCGAAAAATACACATTTGTCTTTTCTCAGTCGCAGCCCCGCTTTCTCGAACACGGTCAGGACCTTATCCAATCTGTGGGCCAGCTCGGCCTTACTCCCCCCCGTTATCAACACGTCATCAAAATATGGCAACACCCCCTCCAGCCCCTTCAGGAGGCGTTCCACTAGCGACTGAAAAATGCCAGGTGCCGAGTTCACGCCGAACTGTAACCTCGACACCTGGAACGCCCCCTTATGTGTGACTATAGTTTGTGCCGCCGCTGTGGCAGGGGTTACCGGGAGTTGCTGGTAGGCCTGTGCTAAATCGAGTTTAGCGAAACACTTTCCCCCATTCAGCCTGGCCAGAAGGTGGCTGACCACTGGCACCGGGTATGCATTAGGGCGGATTGCCTTATTAATGGTACACTTATAATCAGCGCAAATGCGCACCTCCCCGTTAGCCTTCAGTGCTGTTACAATTGGAGTCTCCCACTCCGCGGAATCCACAGGAACAAGAATCCCTTGACCCACCAGTTTGTCCAGTTCCGCCTCTATTTTGTCCTTTAGCGCGAACGGTACCCTGCGCGGTTTAAGTCTTATCGGGCGGACCTCCGGGTCTAAGTCGAAGGCTACAGGGGGTCCCTTGAACTTTCCCAGTCCACATTTAAACACAGCGGGATGTGCGTCACACGCCGCTTGTATTGGGTCCTCGCCGACGGCATGCACCCCCCCTATGAACAGACCTAAGGGCTGAAACCACTGGGTTCCGAGGAGGCTACAACTCCCCCCCTTTAGCACCACTAGGGGAAGTTCCGCAGAATGTCTCTTAAAACGGACCCGGAATGTCCCGACCCCCAACACCGGAATGCTGTTCCCCTGTACGTCCCGTAGGGTGGCTCTCAACGCCTTAAGTTTGGGCCGCACGTGGGGGTCAATTTTCCAGAACTCTCTCTGGGGAATTATAGAATAGGAGGACCCCGAGTCAACTTCCATCCTAATGGGGGTCCCTTGTACTAGTACCTCAACAAAGTAATGGGGCTGTCCCGCAGACACGTTGAACACAGGAGCGTCGCCCTCGCTGTCGTCCGAGATGCGGCCCACGCCGTCCTGCTTCCTCGTGGCCCGGGCGCCATCTTTGGATCTCGCTGGACGGTCCGATCTGGCTGAGCGGTCTTGTGACTGTCTCCGGTCCTCTTTCCGCTTCTTGCACGCCTTGGCGATGTGCCCCCGACGTCCACAGTTGAAACACTCTGCTTTCCTGAATGGGCACTTCACGCGCTCATGGGCCGCTCCGCAACCATCACAGCGGCGCCCGCCTCACCGGACCTTCTGGACCTCCTCGCCATCGCTGCTTTCTGAGGACGATTTCGAGGTCGGTCGGGTTGCATGCACCGACCGACCGGACTTCCCGTGGGACGAGTTTTCCGCTTTGCCGGCCCTCGGACGCCACTCACGCCACTTGTGCATCTCATCCACTCCAGCATTCGTGGATTCCGCGGCTTCCGCGGCCTCTACAACCTCTTCCAGCGTGGGTGGTGGCTCCTTGTTCATCAGGCTGCGCTGTACTTCCTTGTCCTTCAGGCCACACAGCACTCCGTCCCTGAGGGCCATATCTAGGATGTGGTCCCATTTGCAGGGGGCGGCGGCTACCCTCATAGCCGTTACGAAGGCTTCTACCGACTCGTCCGGCGCTTGAACTCGCCTCCAAAACGCGCTCCGAGCGGGAAACATTGCCCTCGAGGGTCGGAACCGCTCACGCAGCAGTTTCATGATGTCACCGGCTTTGAAATCGCTCACCTTCTTCGGTGCGAGGATGCCCACCAGCGTCCGCTTGGTTTCCATCCCGAGCATGCGGGTGAGGATGGCCCTCTTCCTTTCCTCGTCGTCTTCTTTGACTTTGAGTTCCACCAGTGCCGCCTGGAAGTCCATCTCAAAGAGCTCCCAGTCTTGCGGTTTGGTGATGTTGAACCCGCTCTGTGTCCTGGCTCCATGGGGATCCATGATCCCACCTTCGTCGCCAATTTAGTGTATGAGAGTCAAGACACAAGGCACAGCCAAAGGCTGGGTTAATTCAGGTTTATTGCATGGTGGGCAGAGGGAACATGAGGTAATGGCGGACGAACAGCTCTATATATATGGTAGTAGCGTCTTTGAATGTGGCTCCACGGTAGCCCGTTGGCTACTGGTCCGCGTGACGTCATGGCTGGTCACGCCCTTCTTGTCCAGGTGTAGGTAGCGGCGGGAAAACTTCCCGCGCTGCGGTCTTTGATGGGTTTGAACCAAGAGAGCTTGGACGCTCGCTGCTGCCAGCTGGTGGTCATTAGCTCGCGTCCTATTTCAGGGTTTATGTGATACAGCTGAAGGTTACATTGTTACTCATAGGCAAGGTTACATTGGTTCAGATACATTGATATCACATGTAGAAGGTTACACTATAGGACACAACACTCCGCTCAGGGGACGTCCTTTCATGATCTTTTCCCCCTATTTATCTACTTGCAGAAGCTGGCAAGTCGGCAGTACGAGGCCCGGGTGACGGATTGAGCGCCCTTCTCTGTCCCAGCTCTTGGGGACACGAAAGGACGCCTCATTTGGGTGTTCCCTGAGCGGAGTTTTGTCCGCAAAAACCCTTTCAACTCAGAACAATTTCTGACACGAAATTATTATTATTATTATTATTATTATTATTATTATTATTATTATTATTATTATTATTATTATTATTATTATTATTATTATTAAAGGTAAATGTTTCCCTTGCTCAAAAGCCAGTCGTATCTGAATCTAGGGTTCAGTGCTCATCTGTGCTTCAAAGCCAAAGAGCCAGCACTCTCTGCTTCTGCAGAAGTTTCCATGGTCATGTGTTTCGTGTTCAGGGAATGAAGAAGCAGACGAGTTTAGTAGTGAAATTCAGCTCTTTATTAGTGGGGTTTGAACACAGTTTGGATGGGGGCAAAACTCGGACTTATATACACTATAAACAGTAGCAGTAACAATAATACAATAATACTCTGGATAACAGAGTGTGCACATTTTCGATCCACTTATTTGCATAAGAATAGATACATTAGAAAAGATACATTCTGCTCCTGTCAGAAAACACAGTTAACATACATAACAATGTGGCAGGCATGACTAGACACCGGAGTGAATGGAACGCTGTTTACCTTCCCACCGAAGTGGTCCCATATTTATCTACAGTACTTGCAATTTCTTGCTTTCGAACTGCTTGGTTGGCAGGAGCTGGGACAGAGACGGGCGCTCATTCTGTCCTGCAGTACTTGGGTCTTGAACTGCCCACTTGTCGACCTTTCAGTAGGGCCGTAGCCAGGATTCTAGATTTGGGTGGGCAAATATTTTTTCAGAATAGGCAACAATGTCTCTCATGTGTGTGTGTGTGTGTGTGTGTGTGTGTGTGTGTGTGTGTGTGTGTGTGAGTGAATCTAAGCAACTGAGAATTTGAGGGTGGGGAAATTGCTAACTCAGGGTGGGCAATGCCCACCCTCGCCACCCCCTGCCCTGCCCTTCAGCTAACAAGATGAGCTTCTTAACCACTGAGCCACCGCAGTCCCTAAAAGAGGGGATACATTGCTGGCAGAGAACAGTCAATGGTGAGATTTCCTTTGATCTCCTGCCCTGCTGCAAAGGCTGGTTTTGGGCGGTTGTTTTTGTTTTTTTAAAAGAAGGGCATTCAGTTCTCTGCAGAATGACGCCCGGGTGTCGCCTCTGAGTCTTTTGCTTTGCCTCCTTTGAGGTTTGCCATTCCTGGCACTGGTAGGGAGGCATGGAAGCAAAAAGCAGCAGTATGACAGTGGGACCACCTGCCCTGAGAGGTGGTGAGCGCTCCAACACAGGAAGCATTTAAGAGAGAATTGGACAACCATATTTGTCTGAGCTGCTTTAATTTGGATTCCTGCATTGAGCAGGGGGTTGGACTCGATGACCTAAAAGGCCCCTTCCAACTCAGTGATTCTATGGTGGCTGCTATTGCCCCATCTTTTCTCACTTGCTCTTTGCAGGTATCTGCAGGTGCATCTGCTCAGTTACCATCCTACTCTGAGCAGTGTAGCTTAGAGAAGGAACAGCCGCTTCACTCTCACATACCCTTAAAAGACAGCCAAAATGTAATGTTACAGGTAAACATCTCTTCAGAAGCTGTAATCCATTATTATTCCAGAGATTGATTACAAAGGTTTACTGAAATCCTGTTGTACTCACAAAGTCTCTGTATACGTCCAGAAACTAATCAAAACATCTTAGTTACATTCCAAACTACAAGAGTGTACTTTGCTGTGACAGTCAGATGTCCTAAGACGTTCTTCTTTCGTGTCCAGATCAAACTTGGAACTGCCAAAATGAAGACACTTTCTTGGCTCTGACATTAGCAAAAATTAAATCTTCAGCGGCACATGTTTCCTGTAGTAACCAGCTGACAAGTAAATGAGCTGGCCTCTGAGTCTCTCCATATTCACACAGCATGTTGTTGTCTGCCAGCAGCCCCAGTTGAGCATGTTGGTCTTCCATTTAGGGCAGGAGTTAACCTTTTAAAGCCAGGGGCCGAGTCATGCTCCCTGAGACAGCTTCGGGGGCCAGATGGCCATTTTGCCCTTCCTCCACCACATGGCACTTCCTGGTGTGGTGGAGGTGGTAGGGGCCCACATGAAATAGTGCTGCGGGCCGCATCCTTGGTGGCAGTGGAGGCGTTCCTGGTGGATGTGGGGGCATTCCCGGCAGCTGCGGGGTTTTTTCTTTCACTCAGGCCATGCAGCTCCTTGGGCCGGTAAGCAGGGGAACAATGTGTGGAGGAGTGGGAGGGCTTTTTTGGTGTGTAGTGGGCTCAGGGTGGTTATGCCATCACTGACGGGGGAGAGACACGAGTCTGGCCAGCAAACAGTCTGAGGGGGGCAAGATCCAGCCCTTGGCTTAAAAAGGTTGAGAACCCCTGTCTTAGGTGGAGCAATACCAGCAAAAGGATATATTTTCTCAACTGGTGTATGTTTGAAGCATCCTGTCACTATACGCATGGCTTCATTATTAACAATGTTTAGTGTAAGGGACCAAAGACAATGAAACAGCCGAAGGGTTGGCTTAACACAGGTTTATTGCATGATGATCCGGAGGAACATGTGGTAATGGCGGATGGGTAGCTCAATATATACAGCTGGCTATACATTTGAATGTGGCTCGTCGACAGACTATTGGTTGCTGCCTGCGTGACGTCGTAGAAGGTCACGCCCTTCTTGTCCAGGTGAAGAGGTGGCGGGAATCTTCCCGCGCTGCTGATCCAGGTGAATCTGAGCCATGAGAGCTGGACGCTCGCTATTGCCATCTAGTGGTCACTAGCTCGCGTCCCCTTATCAGGTTTACATTGATACAGCTGAAGGTTATAATGTTGCACACAGAAAGGTTACATTGTTACCACATGGCTAGGTACATTGTTAAAGGCACAGCTTTACAGAACACAACATCCCTCCCCCCTAGGATGAGACGAAGTTTCTCAGCCAAGATGGCTTATTGCACGTGCGTTTGGGCCGTGATGAGGGCAGACCCCCCCGGGGGCGCTACTGCTTCTTTGTTCCCTGGTCCCTTGTCCTGTAATGGGAGAGGGAGACTCGTTAGTGGCTTGCCGCGGTTTGGCGGCCTTAGGGGAAGGGAAAAACTCCATTGTGGGCAGACCGGGGGCGATCGGGGCTAACGAAAAACCCCTCTTCTCGCTTGGACGGGTGGGGGACCACTCCGAAAAACTCCCTCGGTTCTGAAAATCAACTTCTAACTCAGTTGGGGTATCCGCATTTGTGGGGGAATTCCGCGAGATATGTATGGGGTCGGGTTCCTCCTCCTCAGAAAAATCCCCCAGGATATCTATGGGAACATCCCCCCTTTCCACCTCCCCCCTTGGTGGGGACCCGCGGCCCCCTTTTCCTCCCCCTTGGGCTGAACGGGTGGGGGAGAACCCTAACGCTGATTTTTTCTCTGTTTGGTCTGCGCCCTGCTCATCGGGGACCCTGCGTCGGAGCTGGTCCGCGTGCCGCCACCACAGTAGCCCTGTGCTGGTTTCCACGCGGTACGACACGGGGCCGGTTTGCTCCACAACTACGCCCGGTACCCAGGCTGGGCCCGTGCTGGCGTAATTCCTGCAATGCACGGGGGCGCCTACACTGAAACTCTTTGTGGCCTCTAGCCCAATGTTCCTTCCCTTGTCCTCTACCCTCGTGGGGTCTAGCCTAGTAAGGATGGTGGTCAGTTTCCTACGCATTAAGAGCTCTGCGGGGGAGTATCCTGACGCCAACGGGGTCACCCTGTACCCTAGCAGAAACTGACACACTTGTAGGTTCAGATCCCCGGGGCCGATGCGCCGCAACGCGTCCTTCGTGGTGCGGACGAGGCGCTCCACTTGACCATTGGTGGCTGGGTGAAACGGGGCGGAGATGATATGCCGAACGGCGTTAATCTCCATGAATGCCCTAAACTCGGAGGACGTGAAACAACTAGCGTTGTCGCTAATTAATGTGTCGGGTATGCCGAACGTGGAAAAGAGCCTCCGCAAATGCTTAATGGTCTGGGCCGAGGAGGTGCTCGTGACTGGGATAACCTCCAACCACTTGGAGAAGGCGTCCACGACAAGAAGAAACAGGGTGCCTCTGAACGGGCCCGCAAAATCAATGTGCACCCGGGACCACGGCCCCTTAGCCGCGTCCCACTCCCTGTGGGGAAGGCGGGCCTCCTCTGGTCTGGAGCATTGGCAACTTTCACAAGTGCTGACCATGTGCTCGATGTCGGCGTCCAACTGGGGCCACCAGAAGTAGCTCCGGGCCAGCGCTTTGGATCGCACGATGCCGGGGTGGCTGACGTGCAGCAGTTTGAGCACCCGCGGCTGAAGGGAAGTGGGAATCACCACCCGCTGCCCCCACAAGAGGCACCCCCTCTCTAGGGACAGCTCTAACTTTTTCCTGAAGAATGGGGCGAACTCCTCCGCTGGGGAGGACGCCGGCCACCCTTTCTGCACCCAGGAGCTAACTGCCGCTAACGTCTTGTCCTTCCCTGTCGCTTTGTCAATGTCGGCGGGCACTACGGGGGGCGAATCCAGCACCTCTATCATAAGAACCTGATGGTCTCGCTCCCCCTTGCTCACCTGGCTGGGCGTCAGGGGGAGGGGACACCTTGATAGAGCGTCCGCATGGCTGATCTCTTTCCCGGGCCGGTAGACCAACGCGTGCTGGTACGCGTTGAGGAAAATAGCCCACCTGAGCATCCTCGGGGACAGGATCTGTGGCGTGGGCTTATCTGCGGTAAAAATGCCTAGCAGGGGTTTGTGGTCCGTTACAATGGTGAAGGGGCGGCCATACAGAAAATCGTGAAATTGTTTCGTCCCCGCAACTATCGCTAGTGCCTCCCTGTCCGTCTGTGCGTAATTTCTCTCCGCTTGGGACAGGGACCTGGAGTAGAATGCTATCGGGGCCTCCCTTCCGTCTTCCAGCATGTGGCACAGCACCGCCCCCCACCCCCACCGGGGATGCATCACAGGTCAGGACTACCGGGCGTTTGGGGTTGAAATGGGTCAGTATGGCATCAGACGCTAGGAGACTTTTTAGTTCACTAAATGCCCTTTCTTGGTCATCGCCCCACTTCCATGTCTGGTCTTTTTTTAGCAGTTTGTGTAGCGGTTCAGCCACTGCTGCCTTCCGGGGGAGGAAGGAGTGGTAAAAGTTGAGCAGCCCTAGGAACGACTGCAGCTCGGGCTTGGAGGTGGGGCGGGGGGCTTTCTTAATGGCGGCCACCTTGGATTTGGATGGTTTTATCCCCTCAGGAGTCACACAAAACCCTAGGAACTCAACCTCGGTCGCGAAGAAGACGCATTTGTCCTTTCGCAGTCTCAACCCCGCTTTTTCGAATATTGTCAGGACCTTCCCCAACCTCTTGGCCAATTCGACCCGACTCCCCCCGTTATTAACACATCATCAAAATAAGGCAACACCCCCTCTAGCCCCTTCAGGAGGCGTTCCACGAGTGACTGGAAAATTCCAGGCGCTGAATTTACGCCGAACTGAAGGCGCGTCACCTGGAACGCCCCCTTATGGGTGACTATGGTCTGCGCAGCAGCTGCGGCAGGGGACACCGTAAGCTGCTGGTAGGCCTGCGCTAAGTCGAGCTTAGCGAAACACTTTCCCCCGTGTAACCTGGCCAGCAGATGGCTGACTACCAGCACCGGATACGCATTCGGGCGGATCACCTTGTTGATGGTGCACTTGTAATCGGCGCATATGCGGACCTCCCCATTGGCCTTTAGTGCGGTTACAATTGGAGTATCCCACTCCGCAGAATCAACAGGCACAAGGATTCCCTGGCCCACCAATTTGTCCAGTTCCGCCTCTATCTTGTCCTTGAGTGCGAACGGCACCCGGCGTGGTTTGAGTTGAATTGGGCGGACCTCCGTGTCTAGGTCGAATGTCACTGGGGGCCCCTTGAATTTCCCCAGTCCTTTTTTGAAAACTTCGGGGTGCGCCTCGCACACCTCCTGAATCGGGTTAGTCCCAACGGCGTGCATCCCAACGGCGTGCACCCCCCCAATAAACAAACCCAGGGGCTGAAACCATTGAGTCCCAAGGAGGCTGCAATCTCCCCCTTTAAGCACGACTAGAGGGAGAGACGCGGCGTGCTTCTTGAATTTAACCTGAAATTCTCCAACCCCCAACACTGGAATGCTGTTCCCTTGCACGTCCCGTAGTGTGGACCTCAACGCTTTGAGCTTGGGTCGCCTGTGGGGGGCAATTCTCAAAAACTCCCTCTGGGAAATGATTGAATATGAGGACCCCGAGTCAATTTCCATTCTAATGGGAACCCCTTGAACTAGTACCTCAACAAAGTAGCGGGGGTGTCCTGCGGACACGCTGAATACTGGGGCGTCGTCTTCGCTGCCGTCGGAGATGCGGCCCACGCCGTCCTGCTTCCGCGTGGCCTGAGCGCCGTCCTTGGGTCTCATTGAGCGGTCTTGTCCCGCGGAACGGTCTGCCGAGCTTCTCCGGGTCTCGCGCCTCTTCCTGCACACCTTGGCGATATGCCCGCGGCGGCCGCAGTTGTGACACTCGGCCTTCCGAAACAGGCATTTTACGCGGTCGTGGGCCGCTCCACAGCCGTCGCACCGCCGGCTCTCTTTCCGGACCCTCCGGACGTCCTCGTCGTCGCTGATCTCAGCGGACGACCTCGAAGCTCGCCGGGCTGCATGCACCGGAGTCTCTGCCTTGCTCGACCTCGGCCGCCAGTCCTGGAGTTCTTGTACCCCAGCCTTTGTAGCTTCCACGGCCTGTGCCGCTCTGATGACCTCCTGCAACGTGGGAGGCGGCTCTTGGTTCATTAATGTGCGCTGGGTTTCGGCGTCGTTCAGGCCGCACAGCACACAGTCCCGGAGGGTGATTTTGACATTCTCCCATTTGCACGGGCCGGCCGCCAGCCGCAGGGCCGCCACGAATGCGGCGACCGTCTCCCCGGGCGCTTGGACTCGCCTCCAGAACGCACTCCGAGCGGGAAACATCGCCGTGGCGGGCCGGACGTGCTCACGCAGCATCTGCATGAGTTCCTTGGCCTTGAATTCGCTCACCCTCCTCGGTGCGATCAGGTCCACCAAGGTCCTTTTGGTTTCTTGTCCGAGCATCCTGGTGAAGATGGCCCTTTTCTTTGCCTCTTCCGTGACTTCGGACTCAATCAGTGCTGCCTGGAAGTCCATTTCGAAGATCTCCCAGTCGCCCGGTTTCCTGATTTCGAAACCGGCGCATGTCTTGGTCCCGTGGGCTGCCATCATCCCACCTTCGTCGCCAATTTAGTGTAAGGGACCAAAGACAATGAAACAGCCGAAGGGTTGGCTTAACACAGGTTTATTGCATGATGATCCGGAGGAACATGTGGTAATGGCGGATGGGTAGCTCAATATATACAGCTGGCTATACATTTGAATGTGGCTCGTCGACAGACTATTGGTTGCTGCCTGCGTGACGTCGTAGAAGGTCACATCCTTCTTGTCCAGGTGAAGAGGTGGCGGGAATCTTCCCGCGCTGCTGATCCAGGTGAATCTGAGCCATGAGAGCTGGACGCTCGCTATTGCCATCTAGTGGTCACTAGCTCGCGTCCCCTTATCAGGTTTACATTGATACAGCTGAAGGTTATAATGTTGCACACAGAAAGGTTACATTGTTACCACATGGCTAGGTACATTGTTAAAGGCACAGCTTTACAGAACACAACACAATGTTAACTTGTTTTACATATGTTCACGTGCTCCATACTCATGCAGCATATCTCCAGAGGGATAATGTTTTATCACTTGTAATTGAAAGGTTCTCAGCCCAGGTTGGTCTTCACTCCACTTGCTTTTGCATTGCACAGCAAGAACTCAGCTTATTGGTCAGAATCACCAGTGCCATGTCATATAGAGAGAAAGATTGAGTGAGTATGTGGCAGAATGATGTGGCTACATTTGCAGTGTCCACCTTCTACATTACATGGCCGGAATAAAAGGACAAACAAGCAGCGGAAACATTGGCTTGTTGCCTTTTAGGCCTAATCCTCCTCTTCCCAGTGCCTACAAAGAATGAGTAAAAGAGAGGCAGTAGAAGCAGCCACTAATGGTCTCCCTTGCTTGAAATCCAGTCATGTCTGACTCTTGGGGATGATACTCATCTCCATTTACAGCCAAAGAGCTGTAAATGTTATTAACCTTCCTACCGAAGTGTTACCTGTTTATTTACTTGCATTTTTTTTGCTACCTTCTCTTATTTGCACTCTTCTGTGCTTCCAAGAAATAATGAAACTCAGAAGAAGAAGCATGATGGTGAAAGGTTCCAAGGGTATTTTTGGCTAGGCATGGTCTTCTACCTCCTGCTGCAGAACAGGGGAAGAAGAGATCACTCCTACTGATTATTCAATTATTTCCTCTTCTCACCACTTTCCCTACAAAATAAAAAGTGATAAGGATGGTGTTGTGTATGTAACAGTATTACTTTAAGAATGTATGAATGTAACCTGACAATGATTACAATGTAACCCAGCTGTTAAGGAATGCGAGTAAGCTGCCTATAGAGGGCAGCTGCGAGCGTTCAGCTCACATGGCTCACATTCCCCAAATCACCGGCAGCCGCGGGAACCTTTCCCGCGCGAGGATCACCTGGAGAAGATGGGCGTGACTCAGAATGACGTCACGCCGGTAGCAGCCAATGAGCTACCGTGCAACAATATTCAAATGTATGTACTGCAGTATATAATGAGCTGTACCTCCGCCATTACAACATGTTCATCTTGACCACCATGAAATAAACCTGTGTTTTAGCCCCCTACTGTGGCTCCTTCTTTGTCTTCCGTGCAAGACACTAAATTGGCGACGAAGGTGGGATCCATGGCGCATCCCAAGGTCAAGAATCATCAATTTGATATCAGCGCTCCAGAACAATGGGAGCTGTACGAGTGCCAGTTTCGGCATGCGATGGATGCTGCAGGCATCGACGCCGCTGCCAAGATGCGCTCGCACTTCCTTGCCCAGATGGGGCCGGCCACGCTGCGTATCCTGATGAACCTGGTGGCTCCCCGGAAGGTAGACGTGGTGCCCATCGACCGCATCGTGGCGCTACTGGGCGAACACTTCCAGCCTCCAGTCTCGATTTTCCCAGCCAGGGTCGCATTCCACAGGCGGGACCAGCGCCCGGGGAGTCTGTATCCGCCTATGCGGCGGCCCTCAGGCTCGCGGCGGTCAACTGCCAGTGGGAGGACCTGGACACGGCCCTCTGAGACCTCATGCTGTGTGGCCTGAGGGACGAGGAGGTCCAGAGGAAGTTGATGACCCGCGACCATCGCCTCATGTTCAACGAGGTACTGCGGGAAGCCCAAGCAGCCGAGGCGGCCAGGAGCGGGGTCAGAGTCCCGAGGGGCCGCAACCGAGAGGGCCAAGCCACCCGTGCAAGCGGCCCGGCGGATGTCGGCGAAGATGGCCTGGTGGGCACCCCGATCGCCTGCAGGCACGCCAGCGACCTCCGAGGAGTCGTCCACGATGGCAGACTCCTGCTCCAGCGAGGACGTCAACGTCCAGAAGGTAAAGAAACGTGGGGAGAAGCACCAGACCAGCGAGCGACAAGGCCGCCGTTGCGACGGCTGTGGGGCATCTCATGACCGGACGAGATGCCCATTCCGGAAGGCTGAGTGCCACAACTGCGGTCGGAAGGGCCACATCGCCAGAGTCTGCAGGCGTGGGCGAGCCGAGGACAAGGGCGCATCGAAACACCCTCGACTGACCCAATGCGGGACGTGTGCGATGCGCACCTGGGCGTTTTCAAGAAGGGGCTTGGGACTTACAAGGGGCCCCCAGTTTCTTTTGAATTGGACCCAGAAATCCGACCCATACGCCTCAAGCCAAGAAGAGTGCCTTTCGCCCTCAAGGACAAGATTGAGACAGAGCTGGACAAATTGGTGGGGCAGGGGATTTTGGTTCCAGTTGATTCAGCGGAGTGGGAGACTCCAATTGTTACGGCCCTAAAATCAAACGGGGAGGTCAGGATTTGCGCTGACTACAAATGTACAATTAACAAGGCCATTCGACCAAATGCATATCCAGTGCCGGTGGTTAGCCATTTACTGGCCACGTTGCATGGGGGGAGGTGTTTTGCCAAGCTAGACCTGGCGCAAGCGTATCAGCAGCTCACAGTAACCCCAGCTGCTGCTGCCGCGCAAACTATCGTTACGCACAAGGGGGCATTTAAGGTAACGCGCCTGCAGTTCGGCGTGAATTCGGCCCCCGGGATCTTTCAGTCCCTTGTAGAACGCCTTTTAAAGGGGCTTCCAGGCATGCTCCCATATTTTGACGACGTCTTGATAACAGCGGGGAGCGAATCAGAGCTAGCGAGGAGACTAGACGGGGTCCTTTCAGTATTCGAGAAAGCGGGACTTCGACTAAGAAGGGACAAATGTGTATTTTTTGCGAGGGCGGTTGAGTTTCTGGGGTTCAAGGTAACCCCGGAGGGTATCAAGCCTTCCGAGTCCAAGGTTGCAGCTGTACAAAATGCCCCTCGCCCCACCGCGAAACCAGAGCTGCAGTCATTCCTGGGGCTCCTCAACTTTTACCACTCCTTTTTGCCAAGGAAGGCATTTGTTGCGGAGCCACTGCACACGCTACTAAAGAAAGAGGCGGTTTGGCGGTGGGGAGACAGGCAAGAGAAAGCGTTCAAGGAGCTCAAAACGCTTCTGTCCTCGGATGCGGTACTGACCCATTTTGATCCGAGGAGGCCAGTGGTTTTAGTCTGTGATGCATCCCCAGTGGGGGTGGGGGCGGTGTTGTGCCACGTGTTAGAGAGCGGGCGGGAAGCCCCGGTTGTGTATTACTCCAGGTCCCTTTCAAAGGCAGAGCGCAACTACGCGCAAACAGATGGGGAGGCCCTAGCCATCATCGCGGGAACAAAAAAGTTCCACGATTTCTTATACGGCCGCGAGTTTACGGTTGTGACAGATCACAAGCCCCTCCTGGGAATCTTTACCACGGGCAAACCCACCCCACAAATCCTTTCCCCCCGAATGCTATGCTGGGCGATTTTCCTTAATGCATATCAGTATGAGCTAGTCTATCGCCCAGGGAAGGAGATCTCTCACGCGGACGCACTGTCCCGGTCTCCTCTCCCTAGTTTAGGAGATCCCGCATGCGAGGTAGAGCAGGACCATCAAGTCCTGCTTATCGAGTCCCTCGACTCACCCCCCATAGTGCCGGCAGACCTCGCCAAAGCCACGGCGGCCGACAAGATCTTGGCCCAAGTCAGTTCCTGGGTAAGGAAAGGGTGGCCCGCAACTCCCCCCGAGAAGCATTTCAAGGCATTTTTCAGGCGTAGAGTAGAGCTTTCCCTTGAAAGGGGCTGCTTGCTCTGGGGCCAGCGGGTGGTTATCCCCGAAATGTTGCGGGCGAAGGTGCTGAGGCTACTGCATACCAGCCACCCGGGCATAGTGCGCTCCAAGGCGCTGGCAAGGAGTTACTTCTGGTGGCCCCAGATAAACGCTGAAATAGAGCATTTAGTGGACACGTGTGAGAGCTGCCAGAGCTCTCGGCCCAAGGAATCCAGGCTACCCCATAGGGAATGGGATACGGCCCGGGGGCCATGGTCCCGGATACACGTCGACTTTGCTGGCCCCTTCCGCGGGTCCATGTTTCTGCTGATAGTCGACTCGTATTCCAAATGGCTGGAAGTGATCCCCATGACTAGCACCTCATCTGCCGCAACCATTAAACACTTGCGCAGGGTGTTTAGTTGTTTTGGCCTGCCGGACATCTTCGTTAGCGATAACGCTAGTACCTTCACTTCTGTGGAATTCAAGGCATTTATCGAGAGGAATGCCATCCGCCACATTACCGCTGCCCCATTTCACCCCGCCACAAACGGTCAGGTAGAGCGCCAAGTGCGCACTACGAAGGACGCACTGCGGCGCATGGGTCCCGGTGAGTTGAACCTCCAACTGTGTCAGTTCCTCATCTGTTATAGGGCAACTCCCCTAGCTTCTGGACTTTCGCCGGCGGAGCTCCTCATGAGGAGGCGGCCGGTAACTCTTTTTGATCGGTTGGATCCGACCAGGGTGGAGGATGAAGGGAGGAATATAGTGGTAGAGAGTTCCAAAGGTTTTTCGGTAGGGGACCCGGTGTACTGCAGAAACTATGCGGGTTCGGGACCAACGTGGGTTCCAGGGACGATCATTGAACAAACGGGGCCAGTGTCCTATAGGGTCGAGACTCGCACAGGTCTACTCTGGAGAAGGCATGCTGACCAACTCAGAAGGTGAGTCACTAGTGAAGGGGAATCAGCGTTAGGGTCCTCCCCCACCCGCGTAACCCAAGGGGGAGACACGGCGGCGTCCTCGGGTACAAATGCATGCCCTAGATTCTCACCCGAGGAGGAGGATACTTTGAATGAGTTTGATTTTACGTTACCGTACCAGGGGGGTGTCGCTGAGTGGTCCCCCACCCGTCCGAGCGAGAAGAGGGGTTTCAGTTCATCCCCTGGTACCTCCAGTCCCCCCAGCCCTTTTGTTTTAGAGTATACCATAGCACCAAGCCCCCCGAGCCAGGCAGCAGGGGAAAGTTCACGCTCTCCATTCCCTAGAACTCCGGGTCAGGCAGCAGGGGGTGGGGCAAGGACGCTGGTTGCAGGTGCAAGGGACCAGGCGGTGGAAACAAGGGTCTCCTCGTCGGTTCCGAGGTTCGTGCTGGGGGGGTCCCCGGGCGCCACGGGCAACAGGCCGGGTTTTACCTCTTAGCTGTATGTTCCATTCCCTTCTCCCAATGCAAAGTTGTCACAGAGCCCCTGCCGAACGACTAATGAGTCCCCCCTTTCCATTGCAGGACGAGACTCTGCGGAACTCGGAGCCCCTAGTTCCCCTGTGCTAAACCACGCAGCTGCACGCCCCAAGCGCACGTGCGGGAAGCCACAATGGTTGAGGGTCTTCGTCCCATCCTAGGGGGGAGGAGTGTATGTAACAGTATTACTTTAAGAATGTATGAATGTAACCTGACAATGATTACAATGTAACCCAGCTGTTAAGGAACGCGAGTAAGCTGCCTATAGAGGGCAGCTGCGAGCATTCAGCTCACATGGTTCACATTCCCCAAATCACCGGCAGCCGCGGGAACCTTTCCCGCGCGAGGATCACCTGGAGAAGATGGGCGTGACTCAGAATGACGTCACACCGGTAGCAGCCAATGAGCTACCGTGCAACGATATTCAAATGTATGTACTGCAGTATATAATGAGCTGTACCTCCGCCATTACCTCATGTTCATCTTGACCACCATGAAATAAACCTGTGTTTTAGCCCCCTACTGCGGCTCCTTCTTTGTCTTCCGTGCAAGACTCTAAAGATGGTTTCAAGCAAGGATGTGAAGGGAAATGTCAGAATCTGTCAGACAGCTTTTGAAAATTTTAAGTAGACTACCTGAGAAATGATGGATAGGACAGTTAAAGGGGTGAGAAATGGCCATCACTGTTGCTCAGTTCTTTCTGAGAAAACCGATGGTTTCATCTTTATATGTCATTAAGACAGAGTTCCATTTCTCTTCACCCTTCTGCTACATATGTCCATCCCACAGATTTAGAGGTTTCTGCAGCACTGAACTCCACTGGTTCATAGAACCTAGAAATGCCAGATGTCTTGTGTTTTACGAGGCATTCCTTATTTTAAAACAAACCCCTTAGGGCCTCTTTGCCTATTATATTGGGGGAAAATGCATGGGCCCTCCTTTCATAATGGTACGACAATGCCAGAAGTAGCCAGTATCAATAGGATATTTTTTGTAGCCAGCACTTATAGTCCATAATTATGTAAAGCACTCTTATTCAGCTCATTTTGACATTTCAAACCTTAATATAATTGTGTGCTTCAGTTTGTAAAGTATGTTTTTTCTGATTTTTTAATCTGATAGTTCCTATAGTACTTCACAAAAGTTTCTTAGCCCTATCTCTTTATGATTCACACTTGGAAAAGTTCCAAAGGAAAAAAATCAACCCAGCATATTAAAAAAACAGCAAAATAGCACGCTGCTATGAGACATCCCATCTCTCCCAGTTTTGTTGTTAATTATTTAGAACAGGGCGGGGTGGTCAACCTTTTTCTGTCACGGGCCTGACCACGCCCCTGGACAGTGTTGCGGGCCAGCCCATGCTCCCTGGTGCATTTATGGCTGGTGTAAATGCACCCACTTCCATGTTTACACCAGCTGCACATTTACGCATGTGTGGGTGCATTTACAGATGATGTATATGCAACTGCTTCCACTTCCGGGAGTGGCGGAGGCAGCAACGGGCTGGATGGGATGGCGCCGGGGCTATCCTGTGGGCCGTAGGTTGGAAACCCCTAATTTAGAACGTAACCACACTTGAACACTGTCAGCTATAATAATCCAGAATGTGGAAACTTAGTTTTCATTTTACTTGTTACTTTTTGGGACTAAAACTCACAGAATATACTGAATATTTTAGAAGTTGTTTTTACAGAAGAAAATTTTTAACCTCTCCCTGAATTCTTTTGGGTATATAATATGGGAATTTAGGGAGTCCTAGCCCCATGCAGTGGCTCCAGTGGCTGCAGTGGCTGCAGTGGCTCAAGTGGCTAAGATGCTGACTGGAAGGCGGGAGGTCAGCAGTTCGATTCCCAAGTACTGCAGGATGGAATGAGCTCCTGTCTTTGTCCCAGCTCCTGCCAACCTAGCAGTTCGAAAACAAGAAATTGCAAGTAGATAAATAGTGACCACTGCGGTGGGAAGGTAAACAGTGTTCCGTGCGCTCCGGTGTCTAGTCAGGCCTGTCACATGACCACGGAAATGTCTTCAGAAGCACACAACGCTGGCTCTTCGGCTTTGAAACAGAGATGAGCACTGAACCCTAGAGTTGGATTTGACTGGCTTTCGAGCAAGGGAAACCTTTACCTTTAGCCCCATGCAGGCAGCTATTGTTTCTTGGCCAGGGGATGATCTTGCTCTCTAAGATACTATGTCTGCCTCCTCTATATATGAATTGTACGCAGCAGACTTCTGCAGACATACTCATGCAACTCTTAGTAATCGATCACTGAACTCATATGTCAATAAAAATGTGTTTGCTGTGAGAATCAATGTGAATTGTGTTAAGTTTTTATGCAGAGTTAAGTGGAACAGATTTACAGTTAGCTTTAGTTTGAGTTGCAAGTTATACTCCCCACTCTAGTCCAGCAATTAAACTCTCCACATGATGTTTAAAAACAACAAAAGTATTCTTTACTTACAGTTGATTCAGAGAGATAAATGTGTGCTTTGCAAAAAGTTCTTTTTATAAAGTTTGCCATGTGCTCAGACAAAAATGGTGATCTTAAACATATATGCTTTTGCTTGTAAGGCAAAAATCACAAGAAGAAAAAGGAAAGAGGGAAGGAGACCCAAACAAGGGCTTAATACAGGGGTGGCCAACCTATGGCCCACGGCCCAGTCCTGGTCCATGGCCACATTCCATGTGGCCCATGCTGTCGCTTCACCGGAAGCAGAAGCAGATTCATTTATGACAGCCGTAAATGCGCCTGTGCAAATGTGCCTGCGGCTATTGTAAACATGTTTACGACAGCTGCAGATGAGTTTTACGACAGCATTTACAGCATGGGGGAACCACATGACCAGCCCACTCAGCTGTCCAGGAATCATGGTCATGCCCGTGGCATAAAAAGATTAGGGACCCCAGCTTGATACATAAAAAAAATGTCAGGTGACCATAGAGGCAGGAAAACAGAAGACTTTTCTTATTGGTTAATCAGGGATAGAATTAACATTAATAACCCATTGCATGATGGGGTTGTTCTAAAATACTTAATTCTTAGTAATGGATCACTGAACTCATGTCAATTAAAATGTGTTCGCTGTGAGAATTAATGTGAATTGCGGAATCCATTGGTCATCAGTTCTTTAAATGCACTTGCAGCGGCAGGTTCCACACAGAGTTACACTTGTCTGAGTGTCAGTGGAGAGGGGCACAGCCACATGCTGCCTTACTTCATGAGATGCTCGCCACCTGTCCGCCTAAGTCCATGGGCAATTCCTGGGTATGCCTGGGGCTCCTTCACTGGGGCAAGTGGCTTTCTTCCCACTAACCCCAGCAGAAACACAGAGCTTGGAAAAACTCCATCTGCTTGTGTGCTGTATTAAGGCAATGAAGGATGTGGTGCAATGCCATTAATGGCAGCAACTGTAGCAGCTGCTGGGGACATTTTGCCACCAGACCCAGCTCTGAAATACAGTAGTTCTTGTCACACTGTGTTGCCTTATCACCTGGTTAATTGGGTTTTGCTTGAAATCTGGCACAATTTATCTATATTCCTCTTTTCTCAAGACATAAAAAACTCATGAGCTGGCAATCCCAGTTGTTAGTGTTAAAGACATATTGAAATGTATAATGAATATGGTAGAAATACCTTGTTCTGTTAGTATGGTTGCTTTTGTGAAAAAGAAGAAGGAAAAGAAGAATTACAGCACAGTATAGCTGTAAATGAATATAAAGAAAGAAAAAACTAGGAAGATTAATTGTAGACAGATGAAGGAATGGGCACTTAAAGGTTTTACTTATAAATGGGTGCAAGCAATATGTTAAAAATGATGGAGTTTACGTGTTGGATGATAGAGTGAAACTTGATTGTTCATTGTCCCTAGCAATAGGATATATAAAAGTAAATAGGAATTAAAATCTGAGTTTTGAGAATTTGAGGAGTTTTAATTATAGAGAAATTAAATGCACTGCTCAAAGGTCAGTATCAGTGTTGTGCTCCAAGTGTGAATTTTATCATGTATTATGTTGTACTGTGGTTAGGCAGCATAGTTGACACAGTGGGCGTAGATCTATGGAGGATGGCAGATGATAGAGGAGCCTGGTGTGCTGTGGTCCATGGGGCCACAAAGGGTTGGACTCAACTATGTGACTGAACAGCAGCAGCAGCAGCAGCAGCAGCAGCAGCAGCAGCAGCAGCAGCAGCAGCAGCAGCAGCAGCAGCAGCAGCAGCAGCAGCAGCAGCAGCAGCAGCAGCAGCAGCAGCAGCAGCAGCAGCAGCAGCAGCAGCAGCAGCAGCAGCAGCAGCAGCAGCAGCAGCAGCAGCAGCAGCAGCAGCAGCAGCAGCAGCAGCAGCAGCAGCAGCAGCAGCAGCAGCAGCAGCAGCAGCAGCAGCAGCAGCAGCAGCAGCAGCAGCAGCAGCAGCAGCAGCAGCAGCAGCAGCAGCAGCAGCAGCAGCAGCAGCAGCAGCAGCAGCAGCAGCAGCAGCAGCAGCAGCAGCAGCAGCAGCAGCAATGTATTGGGCTTTTGACTGTGGTGTCCTAGGTTTAGTGGTTAAGATGCTGAGCTTCGAGACTGGAAGGTTGGGTCTTGATTCCCGAGGGCTGCACTTGGGGACATGAAAGGAGCCTCATTCGGGTGCCCCCTGAGCGGAGGTTTTCCAGCAAAAATCCTTTCAACCCAGATATGTCAGTAACTCCTCACACTTTCCTCTTTGTTGTTTTGTCAGCTTAGTTATTACTATCATGATTCTTTTCTCTGGCATGGCTCTCTTTAGCAAAATTAGATTTTGGAGGGCCAGGTCTTCTCATTATTTTTTTAAAAAATCTTCTCCCATTCATTTAATTCATCCTATCACTTAGGTTTCTATTATCTTATTCAATTTTTAGTTGCTGTTTAAGTGGTGAAATCAAGTTGAAGATTTAATTTACCTCAGAGTGATTGGATGTAAGTTGAAGTCAGAAACCTACCAAATGACATTTTGCTGAAACTAGTATAATTAGAGATAGTTTTTAAGAATCTGGGAAATGTGAATTGGAAACAGTACCTGGACAAGGTAGGATGACAATTTCCAAATCTTAGAAAATAGGATATTAAAGGGTAATTTTTGATGAAAAATAGAGAATAAATATTGGAGGCCAGTCATGATACTGTGATTATTCCGAGGTATAAGAGTGAATACAATGAATAATGGAAGAATATGTTTGAATGGAAGGCAACAAGACTTTATTACTGCTGTTAGTTGCTCTGCAAATTTATGGATAGAACAATACCTTATTAAAAGGACCCAAAGCTCCAATAAATAATTGTGAATTTACTTTATAGGTAGAGCTAAGACTTTTGATACTATTTCACATGATTATATTATATGGGCTGTGAAACAATAAGGTATGGATAAGCTTAACATTCAGTTACTTATGGATTCGTATGCCAAGGTCATATGTCATATGTCTGGATGGTGGGATACCTCAGAAATTAAGTTCTGTAAAGGTGTAAAACAATTAAGCCATTTGGATCCATTATTGTTCAATCTATAAATAGGTCCTTTAATAACCAAGGCTTGCCATTATTGGTATTACAGTAGAAAATGTTGACTAGCTCAGCAGTTTAGGAACTGATAGATAGCTCACTGCCTTAGGTATCTGGTATTTCAAATCCTTCCTGTGCCTCCTTGACAGGGTAAAGGTTTCCATTGCTCAAAAGCTAGTCATATCTGACTCTAGAGTTCGGTGCTCATCTTGTATAGCGATATATAGCCAAACAGCCAGCACTATCTCTGTATGCAGAAGTTTCAATGGACATGGCAGGCATGACTAGACATCAGAGTGCATGGAACGCTGTTTACCGTCCCACCGAAGTCGTACCTATTTACTTGCAATTTCTTGCTTTTGAACTTGCTTTTGGCAGGAATTGGGACAGAGACTGGTTGGACTTAATCAGTCCCTTTCAGATTGGTAGTTCTAAGATTATAATTATAAATTCAAACTTTTAAGTATATGCTCTCATGTCTACCAATGATTTAATATTTACCTGTATATTTATGCTAATGATTGTAACCCAATCATTCTAAACATTCTAAACATCTTTATCTGTCGCCTGAGTGGTAGATATATGCTAAAATTTGCCCCAGATGTGTACATCATCTAATCTTATTTTATTAACAATGATTTTGTGAGAGCTGGACCATGAGGAAAGCAGAGCGCAGAAGAATAGATGCCTTTGAAATGTGGTGTTGGAGGAGAGTTTTGAGAGTACCCTGGACAGTGAGGAGAACAAATAGGTTGATCTTAGAAGAAATCAACCCTGACTGCTCATTAGAAGGTCAAATAGTAAAGATGAAGCTAAAGTACTTTGGACATCAAATGAGAAGAGAGGATTCACTTGAGAAAGCCTTGATCCTGGGAAAGGTGGAGAGCAAAAGAAGAAGGGGTGGCCAAGATGAGATGGCTAGATGGCATTGTAGACACAATGGGCACAGAGCTGGGTGCATTAAAGAAGATGGTGGAGGACAGAGGTGCCTGGCGGGCAATGGTCCATGGGGTAACAAAGGGTCAGAATTGACTGTGCGACTGAACAAGGAAAATGATTTTGCATAGCAAATTAACAATGAGGAAATCTATATAGATGGTTGTGAAATGTTGGTTACAGAGGATAGCAAGGGTGGCTCTAAAACTGACACAGCAAGTACATATATTGCAAGCATATGAATTCCTTCTTTAATGAAATGATAAGATCATATGGAAGTTTTGAAAATGATGTTAAGTAAAATTAATAATGAGATTAGAATAGCAGTTAAGCAATTGATTCATTTACCTGCAAATGTGTGTTGAAACTTTATTTATTTATTTATTTATTTTTCTGATTTATATTGCCACCCAACTCCGAAGACTCTGGGCGGCTCACAGAAAATAAAACCAATCACATTTTAGGTAAAGGTTTCCCTTGCTCGAAAGCCAGTCGTATCCGACTCTAGGGTTCAGTGCTCAAGCCAATAAAAACCCCATTAAAACTGCCACAAAAATTACTCCAACCCCTACAGATTAAAAGAGATTAAAAGAGGGAGAGAGTGTTCTTACTAAATCAGCCAGCAGGCAGGGGTCACCACATCGCTGGTGCCCCATACCTGCTTTGCCAGCCAGGTTTTTAGCCCTTTCCCGAAGGACAGCAACTCTGTCTGGAGACACAGCTCAATTGGCAGGAGGTTCCAAAGGGCCGGAGCAGACACAGAGACGGCCTTCCTTCTGGTGCTAGGGAGACGAGCCTCCCTAGCAGATGGCACAATGAGAGAATGTCTCTGGTCTGCTCTGGTGGGACAGACAGATGCTCTCAGGGTGACGCAGTCCTGGTGTCAAATCCTGCACGTCTCATTTCATACGTGCCACAGGAGATGGCTCTGTAATCATAGTGTGTGGGTCAAATCAAGGCAAGCATCTTAAACAAATTCATGCCAATGGTATTTTTCCTGAAAATGATTTTCAGGGGAAAATGTATACTCGGACACAAGTAGAGCCACCACAGCTGACAATGCTTGCCTAGACTAACATGGCTACCTCTTCATAAATAACTTCTGCAAAGTAAGATAAGGATACCTTCTTAATTTAGCAACATTAAGTACAATTAATATTATGTGAAGAAAACAATGCACACTTATAAAATTTCAGTATTATAACATTATATGGTGTTCATTTATTGAGCATTCGTAGCATTCTGACAGTGTGTGGTAGACTATGTTATTTGCCACATCATACCCAGGCATTTGTGGATTACACTGGAATGTCATAAACTGCATTACTGTAACTGAATTTATTTTCAAGTAAATGCATATGGTACTGCAGTATAAAATTAGCATTCTGAATTGATCAGACAGACCAGAAAAATGACAAAGAAATAAAGAGAAAATTAAAGCAAATAAGGTTTAGATGTTTCTTTTTGATACAGTGAAGGAATAGCTGTTGAAACATGTTACCAATTAAAGCTTTTTACAGGATTTATGCTAATAAGCACATTTTACATATGTTTTTGTAGAAAAATATTTATCTATTGATGTGTGGCAGATGGTAAATTGTTTCAGCTGAAAAAAACCAATAATAAACAGAGCGCAATTTACCATGCCGTCTAAATTATACTTTCTTTTGCATATTTTAGGAGAAATGACAGGCGGTATACTGTTTCCATGTTTCCTTCCCTTCCTCTTCCCATATTCTAAGAGGCAAAGTCTTTTATGCATAAAACATAGATTGTGTCAGAAGATTAGACAGCACCATTTTCATGAAGCTAAACCAAACCATCTGTCTTGAACGGCTCTTTCAAAAACTTTTCTGGACTTAATGAACTCTGGATGTGCCCTTTGTTCCTTACTTTAATTCTGAAGATTGTCTTATAAGAATCAGGAAAATGGAGGATTAAAGGAATGCATGTGGTCAGTGCCTGAGTGCTTCTGTTCCCTTGCCAAAATGAAGCTACAAAATGGAGTTTTCTGTCTGTAATGTTTGGGACAGAAATGTCTGCTCTGCATCCATATCTGAACCTTGTACAGCATCACATATTTCTTTGAATGATGTCATGATCTGTCTCAAGATGTGCTACCCAAAGCAAAGAAGGCCCCCTGCATCCCAGATGCAAAAGTAAACTGGACTGGCAATTTGCTAGTATTTCAACATCGAGACTGTGTCCTCATCATGACTAGGGCAGAAAGTTAACTTTAGGGGATGCAGAACAGGCTGTAGGGTGCACATTCAGCACTGCACCATCACAAATGAAAATAATCCAGAGTCTCAGAAGCAGTGCTTGGGTAGCTGGCATCGTTACTCTCCCAGTGCCCACCACTTGAGGTAGCTGCCTAATTCTGTTAAGTGGTCAAGCTATGAACTGTGAGCAATATCAGAGAGTAAACAAATCAAAAATACATAAAACACTGTGGCACCTTAAAGACGAACAACTTCTTCTGCTGTATCTGAATCCAAATACTGTATTGTTGATCCTCATGGCGATCAGCCATGAAGACTGTCCTGAGAATATTGTGCCGTGACCTTTCATCTGCCTTCCACATCACAGCATGACACCCATACTATTGATCCAGTTCCGTGAGTCACTTTCTGGTCCTGAGCCCTTTTGGCACACAAAGTCGTCATTGGTCTCAGGCCAGTATTGATGAAGCTGCTGCCCTCCACCAAGATGGATTCAAATGGGATTTAATCCACTTGGGGACCATCATTCTTCCTTTTGTGAATTTAGGCACCCAAGCTGTTTATCCTCAGAGTTGTCAGGTTAGTTAACCGCTGCCTGACACTCGGTGTTGAGACACTGGCAGTATGGTCTACTCTATTACCATAACAGGATAACCTGGCCAGACCTGAACTAGCAATTCACTCTGTATAATTATTTTCAACATATTCTATGTACACCATTCAGAGTACTGTATATGTTATAAATAACCTGCCATTAGAAACTGAAATTATGTTAGTTTCTCAACTATATGCTATCTGCAGAGCTTCATGTCTGAGAAAACTCATACTTACATAACAAAAACAATCACAAAAGAAAGCAGTCTAATCTGCAAATTACAAGAAAAGCTCCTCCTTGACAATCAAATACTTCCAGCACTTAAGGAATTATGTCTTCTAAGGACATCCCTATGTAATGCATAGTTTAACTTATGGACTACCATCACATCTAGGTCCACCATGATGGGTGAGTATATGTGAGAGAGCATATTAAGTTTATCTAGCTCTCAGTGCATGACATCCTTCTTTGCCCTTTCAAAGTATCTTCTGTTAGGACCAGTCCTGGAATTAGATAGAGTGAGGCAAATACCTTAGCCAACATGTGAGGGTGTCATGAAAGAGTAGTGAATTGTCAGCCATCTGATTTGTTGTTCCTTTATTATTCTTGTCTTAGATAGAGTTTGAGTTTGATGTGAATGAGCAGGAGACAATTGGTTGTTCTATCTGAGGCAACAACATTTCTTTGATTGGCCCAGCCAGAGTCTGCATATAATGTTCTCACTAAGCACGGACACTCTTCTTATTAGCCATAATGTGGCAATCACCTCAGGCTACAGATGTGGCAGATTTCTATCTACTACTCTTGGAATCCACTACTGTCCTTCTCTACTACAGAGGTTGTTCTGGCTGGGACACCAAGATTAGTCTAATGTCTTAAGTGTTTTGGAGAAGAGCATGTGCTGTTACCAGTATTGAAGAATTAACCAAGATGGACTGGGAGAGAGGTGTAATTTCCCCCTGTTGCCCCAGACACTAAAATGCCGGGCCATCTGTCACCCTAAGCCCTGTAACATGTATTCTTCTGTAAGGAAGTAAGTAAATGGCATTAGAAGACTTTCTCTGATCATCAGGAATTAATTAATTAACACAAGACCAACCAGTAACTTAATCACTACAATAATTATATTAAAGTATTTTTGACCAACTTCTTTATCCTCCTTGAATAACACTAGTATTGTTCCCTCAACACCTGTAATATTTGGTCATATAAGAAGTCTGGGGGTGATTTTTTTAAAATGAAAATGTTTGGTTTTCTAAAAATCTTATCATAAAATAAACACTTGTGCCCTTTTTTGCAAACAACCTTATAACTGTTAGCTCAGAGTTGAAAGTATACATTCCAAGACATAAATATCTTTAGGAGTGAAGCAGTGGTTTTCCACACTCCAGAATAATTTCATATGACTGAGTAGAGGCATTCACATTTTACAATAAATACTAAGCTTAACAAGTAGTAGATTTAGCACTGACACTTCTGTGTGAGTTTATTTGTGGGGGATGGAGAGAGAGCATTCCCTAAGAAAAATAGGTTTTGGGGAATCTCATTGGTTTGTAGCCAGGCTAAGTTTAATATGTTGATTCCATGAAGTTAAAAAAAAAGCACAAGTAAATCTCATTATTTCAATAGGACTAAAGCATGATATTTAAAATTGGCTTCCTTATTGCTGACCTTATCACTGATTGTTACTCCACACACCCGTCTTTCCATTGCTCTTTGAGTTACCTCCAGTTTTTCTTCCTCTTATTTTGTTATTGCCCACGTTTCGGATGCATACAACATTGGGGCCCGACCAGGGGCAGCGGTCACACGCCTGACCTAATCGTCTTGTCGGAGCACTGGCAGAGTGACCTGAGTTTACAGGATTTAGTCATTTCACTTGTGCCATGGTCAGATCACTATCTGGTGACTCTTGACTTCCCGGGGGCGACGTTACACCATATGGATGCAGGGCCTATTAAAATGGTCCGCCCCGGCAACTAATGGATCCAGATGGATTCCAGAGGGAACTGGGGGATTTTCCCCTGGATCAGTCACACGATTCGACTGAGGCGCTCGTTGAACTATGGAATAGGATAGCAACAACCGTCCTGGATGAAATTGCACCACCCTGTGGGGCTAGGTCATCCCCGTGGTTCACGGACGAGCTGCGGGAGCTCAAACAGGCCAAGAGACGCCGAGAGCACCGCTGGGGGAAGACCCGGAGTGAGTCTGACTGGACACTGGCTAGAGCCACTATTAGGGCCTACCTGGTGGCGATAGAGGTGGTGAAACGGCAATACTTCACCACCCTTATTGCATCCGCAGATAATCATCCAACCGCCCTGTTCCGGGTGACTAGGTCTCTCCTCTGCAGGGGGGGGGGGGCTGCACTCGGTTGGCAGGGTTCGGCTGAGGATTTTGCTGACTACCTGATGGATAAAATCGCTCGGATTCACTTGGGACTGAACCCTGGCATGGTTATGGAGAGTCAGGAGGGGACCAGTCCACAGCCTTGTCATGTTATCTAGGAATGGTTTGATCCTGTTGTCTCTGATGATGTGGACAGGCTCCTTGCGGCTGTTTGTGCCACTACCTGCCCTCTGGATCCCTGTCCTGCTGGGTTGGTGAAAGCCTCTAAGGCAGTGACAAGTGGCTGGGTCGGGGCAATAATTAACTCATTGTTATGGGAGGGGGTGTTCTCTTCATCATTAAAACATGCTTGGTGCACCCCCTCCTAAAAAAGCCCTCTCTCGACCCAGCAATTCCTGATAATTGTAGACCAGTTTCCAACCTTCCCTTTTTAGGGAAGGTATTGGAGAAGGCGGTGGTGCGGCAGTTGCAGGGGGTCATGGATGAAGCAGATTATCTGGACCCCTTTCAGTCAGGCTTCAGACCCGGTCATGATATAGAGACGGCATTGGTCGCACTGTTGGATGATCTCTGGCGGGAGCAAGATAGAGGTCATCTGTCCATTCTCACTCTCCTTGTTCTATCAGCGGCTTTCGATATCGTTGACCATGGTATCCTTCTGGAATGGCTGCAAGGTTTGGGGATCCAGGGCACTGTGTGGTCCTGGTTTTCCTCATTTCTGAAGAGCTGTACCCAGTCGGTGTGGTTGGAGAGTGAGACGTCCAGCCGTAGGTTACTTCAATATGTGGTGCCTCAGGGCTGTCCCCTCTCCTATTTAATATCTACATGAAACCACTGGGTGAGATCATCCGTTCCCATGGGGCGCGGTACCATCAGTATGCAGATGACACCCAAGTGTACATCTCGTCTCGTGGTGATCCCAGTGATGCTGTCAAAGTCCTGTCCAAATGTCTGAGGGCTTTTGGGGTCTGGATGAGGGACAACGGATTACAACTGAACCCTGACAAGACCGAGTGGCTATGGATCAGGGGCCCAGTGTTATCTCGGGAGTTACCATCCTTGGATCTGGATGGTGCGAGTTTGTCCCAGACAGATCCTGTACGCAACTTGGGGGTCCTCCTGGACTCTCAACTGCTGATTGGAGATCAGGTGGTGGCCGTGGCCAGGAGGGCCTTTGCTCAGCTTTGGGTGATCCACCAGTTGCGACCACTCCTAGATCGGGACTCCTTGCTCATGGTCACTCATACTCTGGTCACCTCTAGACTAGATTATTGCAATGCGCTCTACATGGGGCTGCCCTTGACGACCTTTCCGAGGCTGCAGTTGGTCCAGAATGCAGCTGCCCAGGTGGTGTTGGGGTGTGGGCGCTATGCTCGGGCCTCGCCACTGCTTTGGAAGCTGCATAAGTTACCCGTTTGCCTCCAGGTGCAATTCAAGTTGCTGGTCATTACTTTTAAAGCCCTACATGGTAGTGGGCCAGGATACCTAAGAGACCGCATTGTCCCAAGATCGTCTGCCCGTCCAACCAGAGCGGACCGGAGGGGCTCTCTAATTGTGCCATCAGCTAGAGGGGCTCACCTCTGTATCACAAGAAGGAGGGCCTTCTCTGTGTCCGCCCCGGCCCTATGAAACCTCCTGCCAGTGGAACTGAGGCAACAGACAGAACTGCTGCCCTTCTGGAATGAACTGAAAACCTGGCTGGTGGGTCAGGTGTGTGGGGTTGATGGAGAAATGACCCCCACCTGCTGGTTGGTTAAGTAAAATAAGAGCCTTCCTCTCTCTTTTAGTATGTGCGGGTGGGTTTTAACTGGGTTTTTAAAGGAACTTATTGTTTTAATTGGGTTTTATTTATTGGGGGGGGGGTTTCATAATGTAAACTGCCCAGAGTCCTGTGATTGGGGCGGCTATAGAAATTTGAGAAAATAAATAAATAAATAAATTGCTGGTAACTGTCGTATTGAATACATTTGCCCTGATTGGCAGACTGTCATCGGTTAACACTGCTCGGCTTATATTGGCAGACTGTCATCGGTTAACACTGCTCGGCTTATATTAAAGGCAATCCAAGCTGCTTTGTGTCTTCTTATCCACTCACCACATGGTCTGTTATTTGGTTGGATTTGCTGACTGAGGTAGACATAATGTAATGAAGTCTTCAATCTCGGCTCCATTTATGGTGAAAGAACCTCGAGTACATTGGCTGTTTCTCATCCATTTTGTTTTTGTAAATTCATCTCTAACCCAACATGTTTAGAAAAGTTCACTAACTGCTGGAGGCTGTTTACAAAAAGGACACAGTCATCAGCAAACAGAAAATGGGTCAGTCTTTTCTCTGGCAATCTTAATACGACCTTCAAATTTGATTTTACAAAAGAGACTTTCCAAAGTTATCACAAAAAACTTTGGTGATATTATGTCTCCTTGACGAACACCTTTATTGATTGTAATATGACATATTTCAGATAGCAGATCCAACCACTATTCTTTGCAAAACATATTGCAACCATAATTAGCAATGTTGGAACCTGTTTTTCTTTTTTGCTGTTTGCTTAAGCTTGGGTCACTTTCAAGGAACATGTGGATCTGAAGATGCAATGGACATAGGGTAGCCATATGTCCTGGAAAACCGGGATTGTTCCGGATTCAAGGTTGGAAAAATTGTCTTGGCCAGTTCAATAAAAATCATGTTAAAGTACCGGATTTTTGAAACTTACTGATTATGTATTACAACACACCATTAAATTAAATTCAAACTCTCGCCATCAAACCAGCGACTTCCTGCCACATTGGATTTGGAATATACCTGGAGACAAATCTTAACGTCCTTGCCTCACACCACCACCCAATAAGTGTGACCAGTGTGTTTCCTGGAATTGAGTACATTAAGAGTTGACTGCGACACGACTTCTCAGAAGTACAACAGATCACCTTACAGTAAGAATTAACTGCTGTAAATAAATTCATTTATGCATTGATATATTTAATGTGAAAGTGTTTTATAGCTGTCATTATATTATTTTTTTAAAAGGCTATTTTGTAGATAACCCGCCCATTTTTGTCAAGTATACTTCTGTCCTGGTTTTGTGGGAGAGAATTATGGCAACTCTAAGTGGACATGTGTTGGTCCTGGGCACAGCTTCTCTCTTTTGCATTTTCTTCTGACAAGGGAGGAATGGTTAGAAGAAGTACATGCATTTGGGGAAGGTGGGTCTGTGCTTTGCCAGCAACAAGTAGTCACAGCCCTCTACACAGCCCTCTACAGTCAAAACCCAGTTTCCCAACACTAGTTGCAGGCCTAGCAGGGTGAATTTTTCACTCTTTTCTGTATTCCTAATACAGAGCCAGGGTACCCAGAAAGAGCTCCCTTGAAGATTGTGGTATTTTTGCAACAAAATCGGGCATACCCTGAGCAACAGCAACCTTGTACTAGCTCATCTTTTTCACACTAGGTAAGGTGAAGGGAACTGGAGAATGAACCCATCACAGTCTGGCCTAGACACGGAAAAAGAAGACAACAGAGCTGTACTTAGTGGAAGAATCACTCAGTACTGTACAGCTTTCCTAAATTTAGAAAATTTAAAGTACCTGCTTGTATACAAAGTCTCACAAAGGGAGCTAAAAATGGGAGGAAGAATGCTAAGAAGAATCCTCCCCACTTACAGAATATATCTAAACCAGTGTTTCCCAGCCTTTTGTTTTTGGACTTCAATTTCCAGAAGCTTAAGTCAGCATGTTGGCTGATCAGTGCTTTTGGGAATTGACTAACCATATATTCCGGTGTATAAGATGACTTTTTAACCCCGAAAAATCTGTGGCAAAGTCGGGGGTCGTCTTATACGCCGGGTACTTACCTGCCGCTTGCCCATACTCGCCCCACAGCCACAACATCGCCTGGGGAATGAGCACACCTGCACCTGCACCCGCCACTGCCGCCATCCCCTCCGAGCCACGCCTGGCTGGAGGGGTGAGAAGAGCAGCTGTCGCCGCCACCCCCTCCGAGCAACACCTGGCCGGAGGGGTGAGAAGAGCAGCCACTGCCACCGCAGAGAGGCTCACGCTCTCCCCACCCCCTCCACCAGCGGGGAGATAAAGGGAGCCATCCCTGGCCCAGGAGGCCCCGAAGACGCCGCCGTTGGAAGAGGGGTAGCAGCGCGGGAAGATTCCCGCCACCTCTTCACCTGGACAAGAAGGGCGTGACCTTCTACGACGTCACGCAGGCAGCAACCAATAGTCTGTCGACGAGCCACTTTCAAATGTATAGCCAGCTGTATATATTGAGCTACCCATCCGCCATTACCACATGTTCCTCCGGATCATCATGCAATAAACCTGTGTTAAGCCAACCCTTCGGCTGTTTCGTTGTCTTTGGTCCCTTACACTAAATTGGCGACGAAGGTGGGATAATGGCAGCCCACGGGACCAAGACATGCGCCGGTTTCGAAATCAGGAAACCGGGCGACTGGGAGATCTTCGAAATGGACTTCCAGGCAGCACTGATTGAGTCCGAAGTCACGGAAGAGGCAAAGAAAAGGGCCATCTTCACCAGGATGCTCGGACAAGAAACCAAAAGGACCTTGGTGGACCTGATCGCACCGAGGAGGGTGAGCGAATTCAAGGCCAAGGAACTCATGAAGATGCTGCGTGAGCACGTCTGGCCCGCCACGGCGATGTTTCCCGCTCGGAGTGCGTTCTGGAGGCGAGTCCAAGCGCCCGGGGAGACGGTCGCCGCATTCGTGGCGGCCCTGCGGCTGGCGGCCGGCCCGTGCAAATGGGAGAATGCCGAAATCACCCACCGGGACTGTGTGCTGTGCGGCCTAAATGACGCCGAAACCCAGCGCACATTAATGAACCAAGAGCCGCCTCCCACGTTGCAGGAGGTCATCAGAGCGGCACAGGCCGTGGAAGCCACAAAGTCTGGGGTCCAAGAACTCCAGGACTGGCGGCTGAAGTCGAGCAAGGCAGAGACTTCGGTGCATGCGGCCCGGCGAGCTTCGAGGTCGTCCGCAGAGAGCAGCGACGACGAGGACGTCCGGAGGGTCCGGAAAGAGAGCCGGCGGTGCGACGGCTGTGGAGCGGCCCACGACCGCGTAAAATGCCCGTTTCGGAAGGCCGAGTGTCACAACTGCGGCTGCCGCGGGCACATCGCCAAGGTGTGCAGGAAGAGGCGCGAGACCCGGAGAAGCTCGGCAGACCGTTCCGCGGGACAAGACCGCTCAACGAGACCCAAGGACGGCGCTCAGGCCACGCGGAAGCAGGACGGCGTGGGCCGCATCTCCGACGGTAGCGAGGACGACGCCCCAGTATTCAGCGTGTCTGCAGGACACCCCCGCTACTTTGTTGAGGTACTAGTTCAAGGGGTTCCCATTAGAATGGAAATTGACTCGGGGTCCTCATATTCAATCATTTCCCAGAGGGAGTTTTTGAGAATTGCCCCCCACAGGCGACCCAAGCTCAAAGCGTTGAGGTCCACACTACGGGACGTGCAAGGGAACAGCATTCCAGTGTTGGGGGTTGGAGAATTTCAGGTTAAATTCAAGAGGCACGCCGCGTCTCTCCCTCTAGTCGTGCTTAAAGGGGGAGATTGCAGCCTCCTCGGGACTCAATGGTTCCAGCCCCTGGGTTATTGGGGGGGGGTGCATGCCGTTGGGACTGATCCGATTCTGGAGGTGTGCGAGGCACACCCCGAAGTTTTCAAAAAGGGACTGGGGAAATTCAAGGGGCCCCCAGTGACATTTGACCTGAACCCGGAGGTCCGCCCAATTCGACTCAAACCACGCCGGGTGCCGTTCGCACTCAAGGACAAGATAGAGGCGGAACTGGACAAATTGGTGGGCCAGGGAATCCTTGTGCCTGTTGATTCTGCGGAGTGGGAAACTCCAATTGTAACCGCACTAAAGGCCAATGGGGAGGTCCGCATATGCGCCGATTACAAGTGCACCATCAACAAGGCGATCCGCCCGAATGCGTATCCGGTGCCGGTAGTCAGCCATCTGCTGGCCAGGTTACACGGGGGAAAGTGTTTCGCTAAGCTCGACTTAGCACAGGCCTACCAGCAGCTTACGGTGTCCCCTGCCGCAGCTGCTGCGCAGACCATAGTCACCCATAAGGGGGCGTTCCAGGTGACGCGCCTTCAGTTCGGCGTAAATTCGGCGCCTGGAATTTTCCAGTCACTCGTGGAACGCCTCCTGAAGGGGCTAGAGGGGGTGTTGCCTTATTTTGATGACGTGTTAATAACGGGGGGGGGGAGTCGGGTCGAATTGGCCAAGAGGTTGGGGAAGGTCCTGACAATATTCGAAAAAGCGGGGTTGAGACTGCGAAAGGACAAATGCGTCTTCTTCGCGACCGAGGTTGAGTTCCTAGGGTTTTGTGTGACTCCTGAGGGGATAAAACCATCCAAATCCAAGGTGGCCGCCATTAAGAAAGCCCCCCGCCCCACCTCCAAGCCCGAGCTGCAGTCGTTCCTAGGGCTGCTCAACTTTTACCACTCCTTCCTCCCCCGGAAGGCAGCAGTGGCTGAACCACTACACAAACTGCTAAAAAAAGACCAGACATGGAAGTGGGGCGAGGACCAAGAAAGGGCATTCAGTGAACTAAAAAGTCTCCTAGCGTCTGATGCCATACTGACTCATTTCAACCCCAAACGCCCGGTAGTCCTGACCTGTGATGCATCCCCGGTGGGGGTGGGGGCGGTGCTGTGCCACGTGCTGGAAGACGGAAGGGAGGCCCCGATAGCATTCTACTCCAGGTCCCTGTCCCAAGCGGAGAGAAATTACGCACAGACGGACAGGGAGGCACTAGCGATAGTTGCGGGGACGAAACAATTTCACGATTTTCTGTATGGCCGCCCCTTCACCATTGTAACGGACCACAAACCCCTGCTAGGCATTTTTACCGCAGATAAGCCCACGCCACAGATCCTGTCCCCGAGGATGCTCAGGTGGGCTATTTTCCTCAACGCGTACCAGCACGCGTTGGTCTACCGGCCCGGGAAAGAGATCAGCCATGCGGACGCTCTATCAAGGTCTCCCCTCCCCCTGACGCCCAGCCAGGTGAGCAAGGGGGAGCGAGACCATCAGGTTCTTATGATAGAGGTGCTGGATTCGCCCCCCGTAGTGCCCGCCGACATTGCCAAAGCGACAGGGAAGGACAAGACGTTAGCGGCAGTTAGCTCCTGGGTGCAGAAAGGGTGGCCGGCGTCCTCCCCAGCGGAGGAGTTCGCCCCATTTTTCAGGAAAAAGTTAGAGCTGTCCCTAGAGAGGGGGTGCCTCTTGTGAGGGCAGCGGGTGGTGATTCCCACTTCCCTTCGGCCGCGGGTGCTCATACTGCTGCACGTCAGCCACCCCGGCATCGTGCGATCCAAAGCGCTGGCCCGGAGCTACTTCTGGTGGCCCTAGTTGGACGCCGACATCGAGCACATGGTCGGCACTTGTGAAAGTTGCCAATGCTCCAGACCAGAGGAGGCCCGCCTTCCCCACAGGGAGTGGGACGCGGCTAAGGGGCCGTGGTCCCGGGTGCACGTTGATTTCGCGGGCCCGTTCAGAGGCACCCTGTTTCTTCTTGTCATGGACGCCTTCTCCAAGTGGTTGGAGGTTATCCTGGTCACGAGCACCTCCTCGGCCCAGACCATTAAGCATTTGCGGAAGCTCTTTTCCACGTTCGGCATACCCGACACATTAATTAGCGACAACGCTAGTTGTTTCACGTCCTCCGAGTTTAGGGCATTCATGGAGATTAACGCCGTTCGGCATATCACCTCCGCCCCATTTCACCCAGCCACCAATGGTCAAGTGGAGTGCCTCGTCCGCACAACGAAGGACGCGTTGCGGCGCATGGGCCCCGGGGATCTGAACCTACAAGTGTGTCAGTTTCTGCTAGGGTACAGGGTGACCCCGTTGGTGTCAGGATACTCCCCCGCAGAACTCTTAATGCGTAGGAAACTGACCACCATCCTTACTAGGCTAGACCCCACGAGGGTAGAGGACAAAGGAAGGAACATTGGGCTAGAGGCCACAAAGAGTTTCAGTGTAGGCGCCCCCATGCATTGCAGGAATTACGCCAGCACGGGCCCAGCCTGGGTACCGGGCGTAGTTGTGGAGCAAACCGGCCCCGTGTCGTACCGCGTGGAAACCAGCACAGGGCTACTGTGGAGGCGGCACGCGGACCAGCTCCGACGCAGGGTCCCCGATGAGCAGGGCGCAGACCGAACAGAGAAAAAATCAGCGTTAGGGTTCTCCCCCACCCGTTCAGCCCAAGGGGGAGGAAAAGGGGGCCGCGGGTCCTCACCAAGGGGGGAGGAGGATGTTCTCATAGATATCCTGGGGGATCTTTCTGAGGAGGAGGAACCCGACCCCATACATATCTCGCGGAATTCCCCCACAAATGTGGATACCCCAACTGAGTTAGAATTTGATTTTCAGGACCGGGGGAGTTTTTCGGAGTGGTCCCCCACCCGTCCAAGCGAGAAGAGGGGTTTTTTGTTAGCCCCGATTGCCCCCGGTCTGCCCACAATGGAGTTCTTCCCTTCCCCTAAGGCCACCAAACCGCAGCAAGCCACTAACGAGTCTCCCTCTCCCATTACAGGACAAGGGACCAGGGAACAAAGAAGCAGTAGCGCCCCCGGGGGGGTCAGCCCTCATCACGGCCCAAACGCACATGCAATAAGCCATCTTGGCTGAGAGACTTCGTCTCATCCTAGGGGGGAGGGATATTGTGTTCTGTAAAGCTGTGCCTTTAACAATGTACCTTAGCCATGTGGTAACAATGTAACCTTTCTGTGTGCAACATTATAACCTTCAGCTGTATCAATGTAAACCTGATAAGGGGACGCGAGCTAGTGACCACTAGATGGCAATAGCGAGCGTCCAGCTCTCATGGCTCAGATTCACCTGGATCAGCAGCGCGGGAAGATTCCCGCCACCTCTTCACCTGGACAAGAAGGATGTGACCTTCTACGACATCACGCAGGCAGCAACCAATAGTCTGTCGACGAGCCACTTTCAAATGTATAGCCAGCTGTATATATTGAGCTACCCATCCACCATTACCACATGTTCCTCCAGATCATCATGCAATAAACCTGTGTTAAGCCAACCCTTCGGCTGTTTCATTGTCTTTGGTCCCTTACACTAAAGGTAGTCTTATATGGCGAGTATATTCCAAACTCTATATTTTAACTTGAAAAGTTGGGAGTCATCTAATACGCCCAGTCGCCTTATACACCGGGGAATTGAAGTCCAAAAACCAAAGGTTGGGAAACACTGGTCTAACCTAAACTAAATTTCTTCTCATTCTTAGTGTTCTATGAACAGGAAAAGATCTATTTCTGTTTGTGTTTATAATGAAAATTTTAGGGTTGCAATACTTTGCAGACTTGCTAATAAAATCCCACTGAACACAATAGAACTACACAGTATCAAACTTAGGAGAAATGCTGTTTAAAAGTGTTTATAATATTAGAATAATGTGCTTTGAAAGGAAATACTAACATAAACTATCAATCTGAGAGGTGAAAAGGTTGTGAATGACTATTTTGTATACGATGTAGTATCCAACTAAGTACAGACTGTACCATTCTGGCCATGTATAAATTGTTATATGCCTTAGGCTACCAAGTACACTGGAAAAGAGTATAGGACCGTGATAGCGAACCTTGGCACTCCAAGTGTTCTTGGACTTCAATTCCCAGAAGCCCAAGTCTCTGTGAATCTACACGAAAGGGTTTACTACGCGCAGTAAACCCATTCGTGTGGATTCACAGAGACTTGGGTTTCTGGGAATTGAAGTCCAAGAACACCTGGAGTGCCAAGGTTCGCCATCACTGGTACAGGATTTGCCACAGAAATAGAACATATGAATTCAATTTTTTAAAAAAGAGGGTCGCATGACCCAAAGACAAATGTGAATCAGTCCAGTCCTTTTTTGAACTGCATTGGATTGAGAGTCCAGTGTGGACACTGGTATTGAAACAATCCACTGCTGCTATATGATTACCTAATCTGAATGGAAGCATAAAGTAGCTGCATTTTATGATTCAGCTTGCCAAGCAGTGATGCATTGCAGCAGGTTCTGTCAGGTTCTGCAGAACCGGTAGCGGAAATTCCCCCAGGCCACGCCCACTTGGTTGGCCATGCCCACCTCCATAGCCCATAATGCAGGATGTTTGGCCCCACCCACAGATCTGGCCCCACCCACAGATTTGGCCAGCCCACAGAGTAGGTAGTAATTTTTTTTTGCATTGCATCACTGTTGCCAAGTATAATCGCAGCCCTAAATATTAGTCTGTGATATCAGGCAGAGGAATTCCAAAGGTTAAATTTTGACAGAATGTTTATTAGCATTTCGTTGGCTTTCGTTGGCCTATGACTATAAATTGATGAACAAGCAGGTACTGAGGTAATTATAGGATTAATGAAGGAAGAAACCAATTCTAGAGGCAGCTCTCCATTTTTGCTTCTGGCTAGACAGATAGCACTTGGCTTCAAGAATTGGGAAGACTTCGGATGATCTAGTTGTGGCACTTTATTAGTTTGGCCCTGGTTCTTATGCTGCTGATGAGATGGAAGAATTTAGAGGAAGTTAAAATAAACCACCAGGAAAAAACCTCACATTCGTTTCAAGAGGCCAAGGATCTATGTTTTTAAAGTGACTGCTGAGATAATGTGTTTAACACTATATCATTCCCATGAAGCCTTCATCAAAGAAGAACCCTAAGCCCTATCTTCCAGGTCATTCTGTTGGTAGGAGAACTAATGGTGATGGACACAGAGGCCTGAGGTTTAGGGCCATCAATTTATTTTAAAAAAGCTAGAGTACACAGTAGGAATTTATCCAGGGAAAGGGTAAAGTAACATAATCTGTACAGATAGCACACATTGCTACTACACAGTGCATGTGTCGGAACACTTTCTACATGAACACCCATGTATGGATGTAACTAACAGCACATATTTTGTAGGAATCGGGGCCGCTGAGGGCCGTAGGTCCCGGAGGAGACTGATCAAAGAACGATACGAGGCAGTATGGAGGAGGATAAGATCAGTGGTTTATTGAGGAAAAGGCATAACCATTTATAGATCAGAAGGCAAGGTAGAAAAAACCGTCACCCAACAGTCAATCACATCACCTATTTACTCAGGTTAATTGGGAATCTCTCGGGGGGAAGTTAATTAGTGCGGACAAACACTGGCTGGGACAACGCCATTGTTTTGGGCTTAGACTAAGGCAATCAAGGCTTCTGTTTGCTTCTGGGATGAGACTGAGACTCGGAGATGAGGGATTACTCCAATAGGTAACGTATTTGCTCGCTCAGCAGGTTCATTGGTCAGGTCAGGTAATTGAGTGAATCAAACCCTATCATTTATCCACCCCCCTTAATTTGGGTGCTCGCAGAGCCCACGGGCCAAGGAGCCTTTCTCCCGAAAGTGGCCTCTGCCGGGCCGTTCCGTGCCCACGGGGGCACGGGGAAACCACATCTCCCCTTTTAATTTCTTTTAAGAGCCTGACCGGCGACCCTGCGTAGGAGCGGGACCAGCTGATGAGCGGGAATGACGTCACGGGGTTTCCTTCTGGGGCGGCACCTTGAGATCAGCGAGGGAATACATTGTGCAAAGCAGCAGAGTGTGATGCCTAGTATAATCACCCCCACAACCACCTTGAGTACCGTTTGGAGCCACCCCCAGGGGATCCAGGACCACATCCAGTGCCACAATGAACTCCACCAAGCCCCCCATGCAGAACCCTCTGTGATGCCCTGGACTATGGTGTGGAGATCAGTGAGCTGACTCTGTACTTTGCGGGAGTTGTCAGTAAGGTTGAAACAGCACATACCATGAAAGGATTCGCAACCCAGGTGGTGCAACAATAGGAGGTAGTCGATAGCCGCTCGATTGTCAAGAATGGCATGGCGAAGCTCTGCCTGCTCTTGATTAAGGAGCGCTATCGCGGAGGAGGTATGGTTGATGGCTTTTGCTAGACCGCAAGCCAAGCGACCAATCCTTTTTGCGTTGCCGACGGCTAAGCCTGGCATGCCAAAGATGCTGACTGCCAAAGAGAGATATTCGGCAGGGCTCATCACTCTAAAGCTGCTCTCACATGAGCTGTCTAACTGGGTGGTGCGAGTGTGCCGTATGAGTGAGGGAACATTTGAGACATTAGTAACATTTGTGCTTGGGGTGACCATATCCTTGGTAGGGAGTAACAATGTCAAACGACTGATACAACATATAGAGTCTGAAACATTTGCAGGAATGTAGTTCCACGTATACTGGTTGCATGTGAAGAACCAACCAGATGGCAGGGTTATATGAGCGTACATGGTGCCAAGTGGTACTGGGTTATTGCAAGTCCAATTGCCACTGCCAACGATGAGGCAGCGGCGCCGAGTACGACCAGCTGAGGCGCAGCCGTACATTTGTCCGCAGGTAGAGTTCGGGCTGACCGCCACCCGCGGAGTGTGGAGGGTGGCTGCATCAGCCGGCAAAGTCATGGTTAGCCGCATCTCCCAACGGGCATACTCTGAAGAAGCCGCTGGCTTGTACGGGCTGAAAAGTCTTTTCACAAGCCAATCCCCATCCCTGGGGTGCGCGCCTGGAGAATGGCACACTGGGATGAGGCAGGTGCTGAGGATCGAAGCAGAACCAAGGTCCTGCCTGAGGCAAAAATCGGACTGGTTGACGAGACCCGCCAACCTCTCCCAAATGTTGTACTGCATCCGGGCAGAGAGGTCTCCGCCGGGCAGCAGGTCGTTGGCCTCCAACGAAGCGGCCTGAGCGCCTCCCCCCAAAAGCAGGGAAAGGGTCAGGATGATGGTGAGCGCCAGGGTGTTGGCATGAATCTGGGTGAAAACTGCAGCTGTGAGGTTCTCCGGCGTCGGCTCCTTCCTTTCGCGCCGGATGGTGTCCTCGGCCTCACGACAAAGGATCTTGACCATCCCCCAGGTGATCTTGGGTGCTGTTGTCGGTTGCCGTTTCCTCCGACGGGTCCTCTTGGTCAGAGTGAGGTCCTCCATTTCCGGGATCGGACTCTGGTCGGTCTGGGTCCACGCCATGTGGTTCCAAGTAAGGCTTGACACACCGAGCTGGAATCCAAACGACACCTGTAGGGGACATAACTGCAGCATACCCTCTTCCCCAGGTTATGAGCGGCGCCGGGCCCTCCAAGAAGGGTCCGGTGGCACCCGGTATCGGACCAACGGTCGCGGGAGAGCTTCCGAGCGGCGGAAGTGCTTCTCCTGCGGCGTGCAATCTGAAAAAACATTAAGGTGATTGTAAGTGAACAATACCTTATTCAGGCAATGCTGTGCCTGGCCCTGTGACTTGGGGAGGGCTGGTGGCTCCCCCCTTTCTGTTTGTTTGTCAATATAGGACTTGAGCGTCCGATTGACCCGTTCCACAATCGCTTGCCCCTGCGGATTGTAAGGAACGCCAAAAGTATGCTTAATATCCCAAGTGGCCATGAAGGCGGCCAGCTGCCTGGAGCTGTAGGATGGCGCGTTATCGGTTTTAACGTGCCGAGGTTTGCCCATGGCTGCAATGCAGGAAAGGAGGTGCTGCTCCACGTGGGAAGCAGTCTCCCCTTTCTGCGCCGTTGCCCAAACGAACTGAGAAAAAGTGTCTATGCAAACGTGCATGTACTGCCATCTGCCAAACTGCGGAACATGCGTGACGTCCATTTGCCACACCTGGTTGGCCTCTGTCCCTCGTGGGTTGACCCCCCACGAGGGCCCCCCCGGTGCCCCTGCACAATGCTGGCAAGAGCGAACTATGCCTTGGGCTTGAGAGAGCGGCAGATTAAACTGTCTGGCAAGTGCTTTGGCATTTTGGTGAAAGAAAGCATGACTCTGGATTGGCGTAGTAAAAACACCCAAAACTAAACGTTGCTGAATTTCCTTTGTCGCCGCGTCCGCTCTGCTATTGCCTGTGGAAATCGGACCCGGTAAGTCTTGATGACTTCGGATGTGGGCAATATAGAGCGGCTCTGTGCGGTTTCGCAAATGAAATTGAGCAGTGAGAAAGAGACTAAGCAAATTCTTGTCTATCGCGGGAGTGATGTATGCTCCCGGTAGACTGTGAAGCAAATTCCTAACGTACTGACTGTCCGTGATGATGTTTAAACGTTCTTTGGCGAAAGTGCGCAAGGCAAGGTTCACCGCTGCCAACTCTGCCCGCTGCGCGGACTTCTGTGGAAGAGTTAGCAGCGTGTGCCAAGCTTGGCCCTCCTGCCAGGTCAAGACACCATATGTGCGACCACCATCAGTAAAAACTGTCCTGGCTCCCTGAAGCGGAACCAGTGAGAGCAATTCGAACAAGCTGACTGTCTGCGTTTGGAGTGAGACAAGTCTGGGGTCCTTTGGCAAGTGATATGCCAAGCTCCCGGTGAATCCTTCCAGGGCTATTGGAAGCGAGTCACCGAGCTGCATTAATTGCTGAACTTGTTCCTTGGTGAACGGAACTACGATTTTGGCCAAATCCTGCCCTGAAACGTCCCTAGCTCTCAGCCGTCCGCGGTAAACCACCGCGGAGACCAATTCTTGGGGAGGAACGATGTTTCGTGAAGAGGTGTTTGGAAGGTACACCCACTCCACGATACTCGCCCCTTTCTCGGCATCTACGCCGAGCGCTCCTGTGAACATGGATCCTGACCGTACGATGTACAAATTCAAGATCGGAGCATATGGCCCTGGGGAGATCCTATCTACCCATCGCTGGCTGAGAACTTGGTTAACCTTCTCGAGAGCCAAGCGTGCGTCTCGAGAAATCTGCATCCGGTCTGCCGGCTGCTTGCCTAAAGTTAGCAGCGAGAAGAGCGGTTTCAAAAGATCCGTATCCAATCGGAAATACGGTCTGGCCCAATTGATGTTACCCAAAACTTGCTGCAACTCTACAAGGGTGACTGAGTCCTGTAAGTTGATCTTAGGCAAAACTGGTGCTGCGAAAGAGCGGAGAAGCCGATGACCCAAGTATGAGAAGGGCTCGGTTCTCTGCACTTTCTCTGGGGCAATGAGTAAACCTTTGTCCCCCAGGCTGGCCTGGAGGTCAGAAAACATTTCGCTGCCGAGTTGCGGCATCGCGACCAAGATGTCATCCATAAAATGGCAAACTATGGCTTTAGGGTAAAGGCTTCGGAACTTTGCCAGTGCGTTGTGAACATAAATTTGCACAGGGTGGGCGAATTGAGCATGCCCTGTGGCAAAAATTTCCACGCGTAACGCTGCGTAGGCTCACTGTGGTTCACAACTGGCACCGTAAAGGCGAACCTTTCCCGGTCCCGGGGGTCTAAGGGGATTGTATAAAAGCAATCCTTGAGATCTACGACTAGGATCTCCCACCCCTCGGGAATCATGTTCGGATTGGGGATGCCGCATTGAAGCGGACCCATTGGCTGTATGCACTTATTGATCTCTCTGAGATCGTGGAGGAGTCGCCACTTCCCCGACTTCTTTTTAATCACAAAAATTGGCGAATTCCAAGGACTTGTGGACCGTTCTATATGTCCTGCGTCTAGCTGTTCTTTAACTAGCTGCTTGAGGGCGACTAATTTCTCTCCCACTACCGGCCATTGTTCTACCCAAACCGGCATATCGGTGAGCCATTTAAGTGGCAACACCATTACCCAAAGGTAAGCGTAGCACCGTACTGCTGCAAGATGTCTTGCCCCCAAAGGTTGATGTGCACATCAAGAATGTGCGGCCGAATTACCGCCGTGCCGTCAGCCTTTGGGATTGTGACTTCCACCCACTCTCGGCTCCTAAACGCTTCCTGGACGCCGCCCACCCCCCACACATCGGAGACCGGCTCAATGGCCCACTCTCTTGGCCACTGGCTCCTGCTTATCACGCTCACATCCTCTCCGGTATCGAGTAACCCTGAGAACGCTCTTTTGTTCAAAAATACCTCGATAATGGGGCACTGCTTCCACTCAATGTTGGTCTCCACTGTCGCTAAGACCTGGTATCCTTGTACTGCCTCACTGGCGCTCGAGCGGTCCTCTGACCGGGACTCGGAGCTGTCACTGAGCCTTCCCTGGCTATCTGCTGGCGAGTGACAAGGAACCATGATCAGTTGCGCTAAGGTGTCTCCCTTGTGGATTGTTTGGGGCAGATGAGTCCAAAGCTGAACTTGGAGAACGCCTGAAAAATTCGAGTCAATGACTCCTGGAATTATAAAAATTCCGCGTGCTCCAGCTACGCTGCGGGGCAAAACTAAACCTATAAAGCCCTTGGGCAGTGGACCCATGTACTGGGAGTCCACCAGATAGACCGTGCCTGGCAGGTCGCATGTAACGTCTGCCTGACAAGTCAAGTCTAACCCTGTACTACCCTTGGGGCTGGCCTGTGCCCTCGCAATGTCTGGAGTGTGACCGGGATTTAGTCTAGCTCTGGTGAGCTTTGGGTGAGGGGAGTCCCTGTTTGGACCGGGGCCAGAGACATGCCCGCGTTTCGGTTTCCCGAATTCGGGCAGTCTCGAGGTCCAATGGTAGCCTCTTTGACATTTCGGACATGGGGTTTTCGGAGCCTTGGAACGGCCGGACTTTTGTCTGCCTCCCTTGGATCGGCACTCCCCAGCGAAGTGACCGACCTTGCCACAACTGTGACATGCTCCTTGGGTCTTTCCTTTTGGTCCCTTACCCCCTTGCACCGCTGCCGCTAGCAATCCCATCTTGTAGGATTCTGTGCCAACGTCGGCGCAAGCTCTAATCATGTCCGTAAGGGTCAAGTCAGGACGATTGGCCAGGGACTGCAAGATTTTACAGCAGTCTAAATTGGCGTTGTCCTTGGCTAACTTCATCATGAGCTCTTGCTGGGCCTGGTCATTGTCAATCTGCCTGCTAATGGCTTCTTCCAGGCGATTGATGAAGTCCATATAGGGTTCCTGGGCTCCTTGCTTGATAGCGGTGTAATTTTTAGCTGCTTTGCCAGTTGCTGGGACTTTGAAAAACGCCCTGAAGGCGGCCTCGGCCGACATCTGGAGAGTGGCTAGAGGCAAGTTGATTTGGGCATCGATGGGCTCGAAGGCACCTGAACCATATAAGTGGTCAGGAAGTACTGCGCCTCCCATCCTGGCAGCCCTTGTCTGCGCCTCTAGGCGAAACTCGCTGTCCCAAATTAAGTACTGGCTAGGGGTGAGCATCATCCGCATGACGGCTTTCCAGTCATGGGGAATCCACATGGTGTTCTCGCACACTTGCTGAAGCGTGCCCCTCGTAAAACGACTTTGGAGCCCTGTCTCGGAAATGGCTTTCCGTATAGCCATGAGAAGCTTATACGGGACTGGGGAATGTACTATCTGTTGGGCGCCCGTAAGCGCGTCCATCTCTATGCAGATGGGACATATCTGGCTGAGCTCTGCTACCTCCTCTACTGGTAATTCCCCCTTCCTGAGTTCTTCCTCTACTGTGCGCTGAAGGGCACTTTTGGTAGCTAGGGAACCTGTTGCTTTCTGAGAAGCGCCTGCGCTCCTCATTCCTTGCATTCCACCGGTGACGTTTGCAGCTGTCACCGGGGGAAAGCTCCCTACACTACTCTGCCTAAATTGGAGTGATGGATAGAGCGCCGTAGGCGCCGTTGGTTCGGCTGGTGCATCTGGCAGACTTGGGGGTTCTTTGGCCTCTACCCGGACTGGCTCTATCTCCGCCAAGAGCTTCCTACACTTTCTCCATGTGCGAATTACGCCTCCTGGAGCTTTCGGGGGTTGCTGAATGCAGTCTCCTATCTGATCCCAGAGCTCAAGGGTTAACGTACCTACTTCTGGGTAAAGCAGGCAGTGTTCCCCTAGGTACACCAAAAGTCTCGCTAGCTCCCTGCTGTGAAAACGCAAATTAAATACCCTGGCCAGGATGTTGAACTCCTCTACACGAGTTCTTTGGCTAGCGGATGGACGCTGTCGCTGAGGACAGGTCCCCATATTACCTGCGATTGGGTCCTCAGAAGATTCCTCCTCGGGACGAGTCGACGCGTCTGTGGCAGGCAATAGGTTCTGGCGACGACGCTTCTGGGTAGAGCTCGGAGAGTGGACTGCGGCCACGGGCCCTCGGTGGCCACTGCGCTGTCAGGGGCTCACAGCTGCCCTGAGCAGAATGCGTTTTTCCCTTTGGCGCAAGCCGCCGCGAAAGTCGGGAGCAAGCTGTAGGATGCCTCTTTGGACTGCCTCACCGCAGGCCGTCCCTCCGATTGGCTGGCTGCCGGACGGAGTGCCGCGCTGTCCTCCGGGATGAGTCGGACACGGTTCAAGCGCAGAACCGGACCGTGTGATCGCTACTCTGAGGAAGACCGCTCAGGGGTCGCTTACTCACGAGTAGATCACGTCGGGGTCACCAGGTGTAGGAATCGGGGCCGCTGAGGGCCGTAGGTCCCGGAGGAGACTGATCAAAGAACGATACGAGGCAGTATGGAGGAGGATAAGATCAGTGGTTTATTGAGGAAAAGGCATAACCATTTATAGATCAGAAGGCAAGGTAGAAAAAACCGTCACCCAACAGTCAATCACATCACCTATTTACTCAGGTTAATTGGGAATCTCTCGGGGGGAAGTTAATTAGTGCGGACAAACACTGGCTGGGACAACACCATTGTTTTGGGCTTAGACTAAGGCAATCAAGGCTTCTGTTTGCTTCTGGGATGAGACTGAGACTCGGAGATGAGGGATTACTCCAATAGGTAACGTATTTGCTCGCTCAGCAGGTTTGTTGGTCAGGTCAGGTAATTGGGTGAATCAAACCCTATCATTTATCCACCCCCCTTAATTTGGGTGCTCGCAGAGCCCACGGGCCAGGGAGCCTTTCTCCCGAAAGTAGCCTCTGCCGGGCCGTTCCGTGCCCACGGGGGCACGGGGAAACCACACATATTTAATATGAACATCTATCAAAAACATAAAGACAAAACATAGTATTTTATATAATAGTCATGTCATTGTTAGATGTGGCCAAATCACTTCCAGCTTATGGTAAACTATTGTGTATTAAGGCACATTTGCAAGTTGTGCAGGCAGTGCCTTGCAAGGAGAAAATGACCGTTTCCTGCCATCCAAATTAGGAGCTAAAAGTGGCGCGAAATCTCTCTCTCTGAGCACGCTCATTATGCTAATCAGAGTCCTATGATTGGTTACAGTTTTGGATCCTGTTCCCCATTGGTTAATACATATATATCGTGTTATGATTTGTTGGTTATGCTTGTCCGGCGGGTTGCTACTTTGTATCAAGGAGCCACCACCGGGGAGGCACTACATAAGCCCCACGGGTAAACAAGGGTGGGACTGGACCGGATCTATACTACCCATTCTCCACAGGTAGCCAGTATGTGCTAAGCCTGGGTCTCCTCCAAACACTATCACTACTAGTGTAGCTTAGTCACTACCAATCTTCTACGGCAGATTCCAGAGGGACTGATTTCATGGGATTCATATAGCCATCTTTGTGTCCAGAGCGCCTTGTAAGCATTACCTGAAAGACTGTTTAATAAACGCCTGTTGCTGTTCTGTTCATCGTTGCCTCGACTATTGCTTATAAGGGCCGGATGCGACATAAATCTAATGGGCTTCTGTGGTAAGTGTAATCTTCAAGGGGTAGTTACCCCAGCCTCCCGTCAGTTTCCATGGTTGAGCAGGAATTTGAATCCAAGTTGCCTGATTCTAATCTAACACTCAGTCTGCTACACCACAATGGATCTCATTTAAATTAAAAACCAGAAATATTTCTTTGATCTTTTGAACCAAAATTGCAAAACCTGCAGACCTGCATCAATTGTAAATAGCTACATGTTAGGTGTGCTCTTGTTGTGTATGTAACAGTATTACCTCAAGAATGTATGAATGTAACCTGACAATGATTACAATGTAACCCAGCTGTTAAGGAACGCGAGTAAGCTGCCTATAGAGGGCAGCTGCGAGCGTTCAGCTCACATGGTTCACATTCCCCAAATCACCGGCAGCCGCGGGAACCTTTCCCACGCGAGGATCACCTGGAGAAGATGGGCGTGACTCAGAATGACGTCACGCCGGTAGCAGCCAATGAGCTACCATGCAACGATATTCAAATGTATGTACTGCAGTATATAATGAGCTATACCTCCTCCATTACCACATGTTCAACTTGACCACCATGAAATAAACCTGTGTTTTAGCCCCCCACTGTGGCTCCTTCTTTGTCTTCCGTGCAAGACACTAAATTGGCAACGAAGGTGGGATCCATGGTGCATCCCAAGGTCAAGAATCATCAATTTGATATCAGCGACCCAGAACAATGGGAGCTGTACGAGTGCCAGTTTCGGCACGCGATGGATGCTGCAGGCATCGCCGCCGCCGCCAAGATGCGCTCGCACTTCCTTGCCCAGGTGGGGCCGGCCACGCTGCGTATCCTGATGAACCTGGTGGCTCCCCGGAAGGTAGACGTGGTGCCCATTGACCGCATCCTGGCGCTACTGGGCGAACACTTCCAGCCTCCAGTCTCGATTTTCCCGGCCAGGGTCGCATTCCACAGACGGGACCAGCGCCCGGGGGAGTCCGTGTCTGCCTACGCGGCGGCCCTCAGGCTCGCGGCGGTCAACTGCCAGTGGGAGGACCTGGACACGGCCCTCCGAGACCGCATGCTGTGTGGCCTGAGGGACGAGGAGGTCCAGTGGAAGCTGATGACCCGCGACCATCGCCTCACATTCAACGAGGTACTGCGGGAAGCCCAAGCAGCCGAGGTGGCCAGGAGCGGGGTCAGAGTGTTCAAGTCCCGAGGGGCTGCAACCGAGAGGGCCAAGTCATCCATGCAAGCGGCCCGGCGGATGTCGGCGAAGACGGCCTGGCGGGCACGCCAGCGACCTCCGAGGAGTCGTCCACGACGGCGGACTCTTGTTCCAGCGAGGACGACGACGTCCAGAAGGTAAAGAAACGTGGGGAGAAGCACCAGACCAGCGAGCGACAAGGCCGCCGTTGCGACGGCTGTGGGGCATCTCACGACCGGACGAGATGCCCATTCCGGAAGGCCGAGTGCCACAACTGCGGTCGGAAGGGCCACATCGCCAGAGTCTGCAGGCGTGGGCAAACCGAGGACAAGGACGCACCGAAACACCCTCGAGCACATCAGCGGAAGGCGGCCGGCATCGGAAAGGTGTCAGCAAACGACGGCGCGGAAGGCGTGAACCGCGTGGGCCTGGAGCACCGGCGTTTCTACGTAGAGGTACTGTTACAAGGGGTTCCAGTGAGGATGGAAATAGACTCGGGGTCGTCCTACTCCATCCTGTCCCAAAAGGAGTTCATGCGCATTACCCCAAATGCGTGGCCCAAGCTGCGGGCCATGAAGTCAAACTTGCAGGACGTGCAGGGCTACGAGATCCCAGTGTTGGGGGTGGGGAACTTCACAGTGAAGTTCAAAAATTACACAGAGAAACTGCCCTTAGTGGTTTTCAAGGGGGGAAGATGTTGCCTTTTGGGAACCCAGTGGTTTGCTCCCCTGGGAATTGAACTGTTCGGCATTAACACCATAGAGACTGACCCCATGCGGGACGTGTGCGATGCGCACCCAGACGTTTTCAAGAAGGGGCTCGAGACTTACAAGGGGCCCCCAGTTTCTTTTGACTTGGACCCAGAAATCAGACCCATACGCCTCAAGCCAAGAAGAGTGCCTTTCGCCCTCAAGGACAAGATTGAGGCGGAACTGGACAAATTGGTGGGGCAGGGGATTTTGGTTCCAGTTGATTCAGCGGAGTGGGAGACTCCAATTGTTACGGCCCTAAAATCAAACGGGGAGGTCAGGATTTGCGCTGACTACAAATGTACAATTAACAAGGCCATTCGGCCAAATGCATATCCGGTGCCGGTGGTTAGCCATTTACTGGCCACGTTGCATGGGGGGAGGTGTTTCGCCAAGCTAGATCTGGCGCAAGCGTATCAGCAGCTCACAGTAACCCCAGCTGCTGCTGCCGCGCAAACCATCGTTACGCACAAGGGGGCATTTAAAGTAACACGCCTGCAGTTCGGCGTGAATTCGGCCCCCGGGATCTTTCAGTCCCTTGTAGAACGCCTTTTAAAGGGGCTTCCAGGCATGCTCCCATATTTTGACGACGTCTTGATAACAGCGGGGAGCGAATCAGAGCTAGCGAAGAGGATAGACGGGGTCCTTTCAGTATTCGAGAAAGCGGGACTCCGACTAAGAAGGGACAAATGTGTATCTTTTGCGAGGGAGGTTGAGTTTCTCGGGTTCAAGGTAACCCCGGAGGGCATCAAACCTTCCGAGTCCAAGGTTGCGGCTGTACAAAACGCCCCTCGCCCCACCGCGAAACTAGAGCTGCAGTCATTCCTGGGGCTCCTCAACTTTTACCACTCCTTTTTGCCAAGGAAGGCATCTGTTGCGGAGCCACTGCACGCGCTACTAAAGAAAGAGGCGGTTTGGCGGTGGGGAGACAGGCAAGAGAAAGTGTTCAAGGAGCTCAAAACGCTTCTGTCCTCGGATGCGGTACTGACCCATTTCGATCCGAGGAGGCCAGTGGTTTTAGTCTGTGATGCATCCCCAGTGGGGGTGGGGGCGGTGTTGTGCCACGTATTAGAGAGCGGACGGGAAGCCCCAATTGCGTACTACTCCAGGTCCCTTTCAAAGGCAGAGCACAACTATGTGCAAACAGATAGGGAGGCCCTAGCCATCATCGCGGGAACAAAAAAGTTCCATGATTTCCTATACGGCCGCGAGTTTACGGTTGTGACGGATCACAAGCCTCTCCTGGGAATCTTTACCACGGGCAAACCCACCCCACAAATTCTATCCCCCCGAATGCTACGCTGGGCGATTTTCCTTAATGCCTATCAGTATGAGCTAGTCTATCGCCCAGGGAAGGAGATCTCTCACGCGGACGCACTGTCCCGGTCTCCTCTCCCTAGTTTAGGAGATCCCACATGCGAGGTAGAGCAGGACCATCAAGTCCTGCTGATCGAGTCCCTCGACTCACCCCCCATAGTGCCGGCAGACCTCGCCAAAGCCACGGCGGCTGACAAGATCCTGGCCCAAGTCAGTTCCTGGGTAAGGAAAGGGTGGCCCGCAACTCCCCCCGAGGAGCACTTCAAGGCATTTTTCAGGCGTAGAGTAGAGCTTTCCCTTGAAAGGGGCTGCTTGCTCTGGGGCCAGTGGGTGGTTATCCCCGAAAAGTTGCGGGCGAAGGTGCTGAGGCTACTGCATACCAGCCACCCGGGCATAGTGCGCTCCAAGGCACTGGCAAGGAGTTACTTCTGGTGGCCCCAGATAGACGCTGAGATAGAGCATTTAGTGGGCACGTGTGAGAGCTGCCAGAGCTCTCGGCCCGAGGAATCCAGGCTACCCCATAGGGAATGGGACACGGCCTGGGGGCCATGGTCCCGGATACACGTCGACTTCGCTGGCCCTTTCCGCGGGTCCATGTTCCTGCTGATAGTCGACTTGTATTCCAAATGGCTGGAAGTGATCCCCATGACTAGCACCTCATCTGCCGCAACCATTAAACACTTGCGCAGGGTGTTTAGTTGTTTCGGCCTGCCAGACATCCTCGTTAGCGATAACGCTAGTACCTTCACTTCTGCGGAATTCAAGGCATTTATCGAGAGGAATGCCATCCGCCACATTACCGCTGCCCCATTTCACCCTGCCACAAACGGTCAGGTAGAGCGCCAAGTGCGCACTACGAAGGACGCACTGCGGCGCATGGGTCCCGGTGAGTTGAACCTCCAACTGTGTCAGTTCCTTACCTGTTATAGGGCAACTCCCCTAGCTTCTGGACTTTTGCCGGCGGAGCTCCTCATGAGGAGGCGGCCGGTAACTCTTTTTGATCGGTTGGATCCGACCAGGGTGGAGGATGAAGGGAGGAATATAGTGGTAGAGAGCCCCAAAAGTTTTTCGGTAGGGGACCCAATGTACTGCAGAAACTATGCGGGTTCGGGACCAACGTGGGTTCCAGGGACGATCATTGAACAAACGGGGCCAGTGTCCTATAGGGTCGAGACTCGCACAGGTCTACTCTGGAGAAGGCACGCTGACCAACTCAGATGGCGAGTCACTAGTGAAGGGGAATCAGCGTTAGGGTCCTCCCCCACCCGCGTAACCCAAGGGGGAGACACGGCGGCGTCCTCAGGTACAAATGCATACCCTAGATTCTCACCTGAGGAGGAGGATACCGTGCAAGAGTGGGATGAGTTTGATTTTACGTTGCCATACCAGGGGGGTGTCGCGGAGTGGTCCCCCACCCGTCCGAGCGAGAAGAGGGGTTTCAGTTCAACCCCTGGTACCTCCAGTCCCCCCAGCCCTTTTGTTTTAGAGTATACCATAGCACCAAGCCCCCCGAGCCAGGCAGCTGGGGGAAGTACGCTCTCCATCCCCTAGAACTCCGGGTCAGGCAACAGGGAGTGGAGCAAGGACGCCGGTTGCAGGCGCAAGGGACCAGGCGGGGGAAACAAGGGTCTCCTCGTCGGTTCCGAGGTTCATGCTGGGGGGGTCCCCGGGCGCCACGGGCAACAGGCCGGGTTTTACCTCTCAGCTGTATGTTCCATTCCCTTCTCCCAATGCAAGGTTGTCGCAGAGTCCCCGCCGAATGACTAATGAGTCCCCCCTTTCCATTGCAGGATGAGACTCTGCGGAATTCGGAGCCCCTAGTTCCCCTGTGCTAAACCACGCAGCCGCACGCCCCAAGCACACGTGCGGGAAGCCACAATGGTTGAGGGACTTCGTCCCATCCTAGGGGGGAGGAGTGTTGTGTATGTAACAGTATTACCTCAAGAGTGTATGAATGTAACCTGGCAATGATTACAATGTAACCCAGCTGTTAAGGAACACGAGTAAGCTGCCTATAGAGGGCAGCTGCGAGCGTTCAGCTCACATGGTTCACATTCCCCAAATCACCGGCAGCCGCGGGAACCTTTCCCGCGCGAGGATCACCTGGAGAAGATGGGCGTGACTCAGAATGACGTCACGCCGGTAGCAGCCAATGAGCTACCGTGCAACGATTTTCAAATGTATGTACTGCAGTATATAATGAGCTGTACCTCTGCCATTACCACATGTTCATCTTGACCACCATGAAATAAACCTGTGTTTTAGCCCCCCACTGCGGCTCCTTCTTTGTCTTCCGTGCAAGACACTAAAGCTCTACAGGGTGCCATGCCACCCTGAAGATTTCATGTAGACTGCTTTCCCCCTGTTTCTGATAGCCCATGAAAAAGAAGTGGCTTGTGTGCCAGAATTGTTTGGGAAAGGTGGTGAAGAGAAGGCTCTCTGTTCCCACAGCCAGAGGTCCTCTTTCTAGGAAGGGGAAGGGGGGCATACAAAGGGTCTCTGCTATCTCCCAGCGAACAAAAGAGATTGTGCATGAGCATGCATATGCTTATGTGTTATAGATAATTAAAATGAATATTAAAATACAATCTCAGGTTTAATGAGATCCTCCACAACTCAGGCAGGCTGGATGGAACATAACAGAAGCAGTCACATCCCCCCCCCCCCAGATTGGGATGGATAATGAATTATTCCAATCCCGAAGAACATTTACCAAAAGAACCTTTCATTTTTTTCCTTCTAAAGTCATTACTTTCACATTGGGGCAAAATGACAAAATTAATTTTGGGGAAAACAAATACATACTTTGATGTCCGATTCATAGCTGTATGATCATTGCAAATCCTAAAATAACATTTAGATGGAGGAATAAGGGATTTAAGACAGGATATAGATATACATTTTTAAACTTTGTGCTGAAGACTTTCCTCTGAACAAGAATACTGGTTGTCAAAAATTGTCACCAGCATTATTCTCACTAAAATGAAATTAGACTTGTTTGGGCAGAGAACTTTGAGGACTGGAATCTGAATCATCAAAGTCAAAGCAAGCTGGGGTTATTTTTTCATATGCTTTTTATTGTGGTTAAACAACTGCTTAAGACTTTAGAAGAAGCTTGTTAGTGTCCATGTGGATATAATTTGAATGTCTTTTTTCCTTGCTCATATTTGCATTTTGACATTTTAAAAGACAGCGGTAAAGTATGAAAATAAACAAGAATGCGGCCATAAAACAAAGTGCAATGGTTTTCAAAAAAGCCAGATGTATTATTGTGGTGACATTGTTCATTTATTAAGAAAGAACAGTACAAAGGAGCGAGGACTGAACATGTACAGTTATCAAAAGTAGTAACTGGTTAAAAATTAGAAGCACTAAAGCTCTGTTATTCAAGTATATGAATCCATTGCCCTAATTAATTACTGTAAGAAGTGGAATTAGAAACAAATAGCCTTTTCACATTATATTTGCTTTTATGCTTTTATGTTTGTGGATTAAAATCAACATGCTGTTTCTTATTGTACTATTAAAAACAAGTGTGGTCCTATGGGTAGCAAATGGTACTTTAATTATGGACCTATGTCTGCTATGACTAATGACAGTATTGTGTGGTCCTGGACAAGATCCATATGTAAGCCTTCATGGCCTGTAAGATTGGCTGGGATTGGCCTGCTATGAAAGCAGACAAAGGAATGGACTTGCGTACAGAAGTTTTAGTCCAGCCAAGATGGTAGCAGGGTTGGCTGGGGTTGCAAATCTTTACCTATAGGGAGGGACGTTAACCGTTGGAATCCGGTATACATGCCCACACCCATCAATACTATCCCGTACCAAGCCCCGTGCACTTGCCTTTACACTGACTGACCCTCCAGTGGGGCAGCCGTCCCATGAATGCAGACAGAAAAAAGTACAGTTCCCAGTGTCCTCCACACCGCGCAACCAATCAGCCTGGCCAGATTTTCTCCCAACCAATCACAGACCAATATGCAAATCAGCTCTCTCCAACATTCCGTTTTTAGGCCTCGCTGTTTATTTGTATTGTGTGTGTGGTTGTGTTGTGTGTGTATTGTGTGTGTGTGTGATTGTGTGTGTGGTTGTATTGTGTGTGTATTGTGTGTGTGTGTGTGTGTGCTTGTGTTGTGTGTGTGGCTGTGTTGTGTGTGGCTCCCTCCGAAGCCTTGGCGAGGCCACACACACACACACACACACACACACACACACACACACACACACACACACACACACACACACACACACACACACACACACACACACACACACACACACACAGCACCAGTCATGTGTGTGTGTTGTGTTGTGTGTTTGTATTGTGTGTGTGGTTGAGTTGTGTGTGCTGTGTGTGTATTATGTGTGTGTGTGGTTGTGTTGTGTGTATTGTCTGTGTGTGTGGTTGTGTTGTGTATGTGTGTGTATTGTGTGTGTGTGGTTGTGTGTGTGTGCTGTGTGTATGTATTGTGTGTGTGTGTGTGTGTGTGTGTGTGTGTGTGGTTGCATTTTTTTTGTGTCTCCTCGGCAAAGCTTCGGAGGGGGGAGGGGTAGCCCCTCCTCTTCCCACGCTGCTCCGGCGTGTGTGTATGCGTGTGTGTGTGTGTTTTGTATTCTGTGTGTGGTTGTGTTGTGTGTGTGTAATGAGTGTGAGTGGGTATGTGTTGTGTGTGTATGTGTGTGTGTGAGGTTGTGTTGTGTATGTGTGTAATGAGTGTGTGTGGTTGTGTTGTGTATGTGTGTGTGTATTGTGTGTGTGGTTGTGTTGTGTATGTGTGTGTGTATTGTGTGTGTGGTTGTGCTGTGTGTGCAGAGTGTGCAGTGTGTGTGTGGTTGAGTTGTGTGTGTATTGAGTGTGTATGTGTGTGATTGTTTGATTGTGTGTGTGTGTGGTTGTGTTGAGTGTGGTGTGTACCCCCCAAAAAAAACCTACCACCAAAACACAAAAAAAACCCTGCCGGGCAGAGCCTGGCAAAAGACAAACAAACTAGTACTGTATATAGGAAGAATAGATTTAATGTAATGACAAAGCTGCCCAGAACAGAGTAGTGGCAGGACAATGTTCAAGGATCACTGCTGATTTATGGGTGGTTTATAGCATGTACTTAGGGTCTGCGGTGACTTAATGGTTAAGGCACTGAACTTGGAGACTGGAAGGTTGGCAGGTCAGCAGTTTGAGACCCAAGTGCTGTGCTGCAAGATGGAGTGAGCTCCTGTCACCTGTCCCAGCTCCTGCCAACCTAGCAGTTTGAAAGAAAGAAATTGCAAGTAAAATAGGTACCACTTTGGTGGGTAGGTAAACAGGGTTCTGTGCACTCCAGTGTCTAGTCAGATATGACTGGCTTTCAAGCAAGGGCGACCTTTATCTATAGCATGTAACTATATTCTATCCATTCTTCTTAAAACTAATTTTTCAGGTTCTGTTTCAAACCAGTTTTTGAGGCTCAATTAATCACAGTTTAAGGTTAAGATGGTGTGCTGCTTTGCATTTATAGAAGGGGAAGCATCTGAACTCACCAGGCATGGCTGAAAGAGGGACAAGAAACGAGAGGGCCATTGTAGTTAATACAAAACAGAACTAAACACTTCTGAATCCTCTCTACAAGTACACTGAAAGAGAAGTTGGAGATGTAAAGTGTGTATAAAATTGCAACTCACTGGAAAATTTTCTTTTTATAATAAGCTATATTAGCAGCATATTCAAACAAGGACAATTAAATCAGATACAAAAAACACTCTTCATCCACAAATCTTACATTTAATATGTCTTTCAGGACTTTGATCTGATTGGTCACTGGAAAGCAAACATGGACTTCATTTGTCAATTTGAATACTGAGGCATATTCTGTAGCTCTTAGGAAAAAGACATTAATCATGAGGAATATGCATTCCTTAATGTCTGCATAAGGCACTTAGGAAGTCCAAATGTAGGAGAGAAATGAATTACAGTAAAACCCCTACTTACGAAAAAAAGTCCATTCCATAGGCTTTTGCTTAAATCAGTTTTTTATGTAACTCAAAGCAAACCCATAGGAAAAATTATTTTTTACGTAACTCAAAGCAAACCCATAGGAAAAATGTTTTTTTTCTGTAAATCGAAGCAAACCCATAGGGAAATGAATTTTTACGTAACTCGAAGCAAACCCATTGGGAAAAAGAATCTTTATGTAACTCGAAGCAAAACCTTAGGAAATCGTGTACATCGGGACATGGTTTTAGCACAAAATCTTTATGTAAGTCAAATTTTATGTAACTCGGGGCATTTGTAAGTCAGGGTTTTACTGTAATCAGAAGGAATAAAAGTTCTTTTCTATGTCTACATTGACCCCATATAAAATAGCCCTGATAAAATACTTAGTGTTGCTTATCTGACAGCTGCCATCAGCAGAAATGACAGAGCAGACAGCTGCTCCAGCAACAGAAAAATTAGAAAGTGAGTTGTATACACTTCTTATTCCCTGGGAAGCATGTTATTTTCATTTTCTTGGATAATATTTTATATTTATTTATTTTCTTTTCCATATTAAAACTTCAGCAGCGTCCTTTCTCTATGGGGAGTCATAAGAGAAAACTCCCAGTAAAAGATGGAATAAATGCTACATAGAACTTGTAAAACATTTTTGTTTGGATCCAAATTAAGTTAGTCTTATTTGTATTGCAGTGTCAACTATTACATTGTTCCATTTATTTCAGCTAAACTCTACATGAAATTAACTTGCAACAGATCCAACCAACCGTTTGCTCAAGTAGAACAAATAGCCAGATCTTTGCAGATTGTTACTCTATTTAAAATGCTATGCAGGCAGAATATATACATACTATTATTTTCCTTTTAAATGATTCTCAAGCCAGAGTTAAGGTAACTCAAAGCAAGCCTTTCTTACAAAAAACCATTAGGATTAGCCCTTCTCAGTGCAGCAACTCTGAATTATCAATTGTTTTAGGAATTACAATACCATCTTCAAACATCTGATTGGGTCTACTTATTATAATGTATATTAAAATGTATGTGTCTGAATATTTACTGGGTTTGAATATTTACTGAGACATAGTAACAACCACTCTTTAAATACCTCACTTGCCTTAAAAATGGTATTGAGGTGGGATCTGAATTTATGGCACATAATTCACACATATCTCATTAGCATATATCATGCCAAACTACCTTAACTGGGGAGTTATTATATACACCAACACTATACAGGAGAGTTGAGCCCCCAAGAGTTAATTATCATCCATTAGAAGATGGTAATAACTCCTGATAATAACAATAATGAGAAATTTGAACTTGAACCAGACATTCTGGAGAGTAAAGTCAGAAAGGCCCTAAAAAGCACTGCAAACAACAAAGCTAGTGGAAATGATGGTATCCCAGTTGAATTTTTCAAAGCCCTAAAAGATGATGGAATCAAACTACTGCATTCAATATGCCAGCAAATTTGGAAAACAAAACAGTGGCCACAGGATTGGAAAAGATCAGTGTATGTTCCAATCCCAAAAAAAGGCAATGCCAAAGAATGCTCAAATTACCGAACAATTACGCTCATCCCACATGCCAGCAAGGTAATGCTCAAGATAATACAGGATAGACTTCAACAACATGTGGAGAGAGAACTACCAGAGGTGCAGGCCGGTTTCAGAAGAGGCAGGGGGACTAGAGACCACATTGCCAACATACGTTGGATCATGGAGAAAACAAAAGAATACCAGAAACAAGTCTACTTTTGTTTTATCGACTACACCAAGGCTTTTGACTCTGTGGACCACAACAAAATGTGGCAAGTAATTAAAGAGATGGGAATACCAGAACACCTCATATGCCTCATGAGAAATCTGTACACGAACCAAGAAGCAACAGTTAGGACAGAACACGGAATGACAGAGTGGTTTGGAATAGGCAAAGGAGTAAGACAAGGCTGCATTTTATCACCCTGTTTATTCAATCTATACACAGAGCACATAATGCGCAATGCAGGGATGGAGGAATCACAATATGGGATCAAAATTGCTGGGAGAAACATCAACAATTTGAGATATGCAGATTTTACCACCCTAATGGCAGAAAGTGAGGAAGACCTAAAGAACCTCTTCATTGGATTGAAGGAGGAGAGTGCAAAAGCTGGCTTGAGACTTAATATCAAGAAAACCAAGATAATGGCAACAGGTCTGATCAGTCAAAGCAATGGTATTCCCACTGGTAATGTATGGGTGTGAGAGCTGGACCATTAGGAAGGCTGAGCGCAGAAGAATAGATGCCTTTGAGATGTGGTGTTGGAGGAGAGTCCTGAGAGTCCCTTGGACAGCAAAGAGAACAAATAGGTCAGTACTGGAAGAAATCAATCCTGACTGTTCATTGGAGGGACAAATAGTGAAGATGAAGCTAAAGTACTTTGGACATCAAATGAGAAGGGAGGACTCACTTGAGAAGGCCTTGATGCTGGGAAAGGTGGAGGGCAAGAGAAGAAGGGGGCGTCCACAGATGAGATGGATAGATGGCATTGTGGACACAATGGGCACAGAGCTTGGTGGGCTGAGGAGAATGGTGGAGGACAGAGGTGCCTGGAGGAAAATGGTCCATGGGGTCGCAAAGGGTCGGAGTCGACTGTGCGACTGAACAACAACAACAAAAGAAGATGGGATCACTTTTAGGGAAACACAATGCACAGTATCATTACTGTTTATTGGGAACAATTTTACTCTGTGATTTCTTGTTGTAAGTACAGTACTGTATACTGTTCTGAAATTAAATATGCTGCAACTTTGCAGTATGTAAGCTATATTCTGTTTTTTTTTAAACAAACCATTGTTGAAACTATGAACCTTCTTTAGGAGACTTAGAAATCATTTCAGTGACAATGTTGTTAATTAAACATCTATTTTTCAACTTAAAAATATTTTATTACCTTCAGTTTATTATTTGAGATTGCTACTTTTAGTTTAATTATTGCCATAATTTTGATGTGTTGGTACATTTTTACTGGATTTGCAGGTGGGTTATTATATGTGAGTATTTGTATGTAGGCATGTGCCTGTTTTTATTATAAAGTTAATCTGTGTTCTGTGTCAACAGGGTACAAATACAGAATTGATTGACTGATTGAATAGGAGCAGAAATGGGGACAGCTGCCGTAATGGATTGTAAGAAACTGAACAGGATGCACTTAGACAAAGGCAAGCGCGGCGCCAGAATGGCCGCCGCACTCTTTGCGGGGCCCCCCCACCCCGGACTCAGACATCCGGGTAGTTAGGGGGCGTGGCCAACCCCTTATAAAAGGGGTGGCCACGAGGCGGCCCTTTGCCATTTTAGAAAAGCGACTGAGCGGAGAAGTTCGCTCCGACGCTTCTATTTCTGCCTCCTTTAGTTCCTGCAGTGGCTCAAGTGGATAAGACGCTGACTGGGAAGGTCGCAGTTCGATTCCCTAGTACTGCAGGTAGGATTGAGCTGTTTTTCCCCTGCTTTCCATGGGGACATCAAGGAGCCTTATTCGGGTGTCCCCTGCAAAAATCATTTCAACCCAGAGTACTCTTTGACAGGGAAGCAAACAAACTGGCCTGTTTTACCCCCCTACTGCCATCAATGAGGTAGGTTGGGCACTCGCCTAACTGCCGTCCCGGCAGAAACCTCGGGTGGGCCGGGGCAGCCTAGCTCCCCAGGGGCTTCGGGCCCCATGGGCCTTGGATCATGGTAGAGCCCAGGTGGTGCAGTGGTCAAACTGCTGTTCCGCAGCCAAAGGGTTGTTGGTGTGATCCTGACCGGGCTCGAGGTTGATCCGTTCCCCCAATGTCAGTATGTTGGGGGCAAAATGCTAATTAACCTGTAGCCACCAATATAGTGCACTAAGTGCTATGGGGTGGTATATTAGTGTGATGCTTGCTTTAAACCAGGGTGGCCCAGTGCGGCCCAGCGTGGGGTCGCGCACCGCCCTTGCTTCGCCACCCATGGGCCACATTACTTGGCCTGACCCTACTGCAGCCGCGGGTGTACCTGGGTTTGGCCAGTGCTCGTGGGCCATTCTAGGGCATAGACTGTATGTGGGCTGTCTGTTGCATCCGGCCCACATTATTTCAGTGGGCCGGATTCGATCAATCATTCAGGTATGGCCCGCGTTGCTGCCTTGGAAGCCTCCAAAACAATTGCTTCACCACCTCAGGCCCCCCGGGGCAGGGCCACATCCGGCCGCTCCCCCTTTGCCTGCCAATGCTCCGCGGCAGGCCCTTAGCCGGGTTGAGCTGCCAGAGGCCATCAGACTTATGCCTGTTGGTGCTCTGCAGCTCCCTGTGCGGCCTCCCCGGCGGGGCCTTCTGCTAGTGCCAGTGCGACCTGGCCTGGACCTTCGACAGCTCAGAGCTCGACTTCCATCGCGAGCTCCGATGCCCCTCAGAGGCTGGAACCCCCCATCGGGGCAGCCAAGGGGGGTGCAACTTGTGAGTATTGTGGTCAAATTAGTGCACCATTTACACTGCCATATACAATTACGGGGTATAGTCCACACCAACGCCTTTGTCTGTCGGGCCTATGGCCCGTTATCCACTCCTTCGTTTAGCTCCACGCCGACTCGGGCCATGACGACAGCCGGCTACTCGCTTCCCATGGGGACCACTTGTCTTAAGCCACCAGGGAGGAGATGTGCAGGGTGAGTATGTTGACATTTTCGCCCCCCCCTACCCGGGAACCAACCAAGGAGGGAAGGGAGGGGCGAGACTACGGGGACAAGGACTGGTCCTGTCATGGCAAGCCCCCTTGTAAGTGGCCTACCTAGTCACCGGCTTACTTGATCTGCATGGCACGAGGTGGTCGGAACTGATCCCATCCCTTATGTTCATTACGGATGCACCACCTCCGGATATCCTAGTAACTCACCTGGGAGGTACTGATCTTGCACGGATCACCAGCCTTTGGTTGAAGGTATCCGTGCGCAGGGACCTGGATGTTTTACACCGCATGTGGCTGCGGCTGCGGCTGCTATGGTCCCAGGGCATATACAGGCAACACTATAAAGGAGGGCTTGATCCTCGTGGTTTGGACCGTGCCCAGCGGACAGTGAACAGAGCTGTCGCACGGTTCCTAGTTCTGCAAGGTTCAGGGATATCGGTACCCTGAGGCATACTCCTCTTCCCTGCGCTTTGGGGTACCCGAGGTATGCACACCCCATTTTTATTTTAGCGTGGGATGGTGAGCCACCTCAGTGTACCTGAGACATGGCCCTACTCTTTTAGACGTCAGGCTGGCCACCTCGTTAGTGTCATCAAGGTACCATCCTTTTACCTTATGCATGATGCAGGGCGCCTCTTCCGGGCGCCCGAGGCATGGTCCTTTTTCATTTTGGCACAAGGGAAATGCCCCTCCCCCTTTTTCCATATTCCTGCGGCATGGTCACCTTCCCTGCGGCATGTGGCAGGGCACTTCATGGGAGTACCACAGGCATGCCCCTCTTCCTTTGGTCACGAGGCGGGGTGCCTCATGGGTTCACCCTAGGCATGGTCCTCTGAATACGGCACGAGGCGGTGCACCTCATGGGAGTACCTGAGGCATAGTCATCTTACTGTGGTTTGGGGCGGGTCACCTCATGGAAGTACCCGTGGCATGGTCCTACTACTGCATGAGGCTGAGCACCTCATGCGAGTTCTCGAGGCACAGTCCTCTTGCTGCAGCACCCAAGGCATGGCATTCTTAATGCGGCTTTAGGCAGGGTACCTCATGTGGGTACTCGAGACATGGTCCTCTTACGGTGGCATGGGGTGGGGCACCTCATGGTAGTAACCGAGGCATGGTCCTCTTACTGGGGCGTGAGGCGGGGCACCTCATGGGAGTACCGGAGGCATGGCCCTCTTACGGTGGCATGAGGCAGGCCACCTCATGGGGGTGCCCGAGGCATGGTCCTCTTAAGACAGCATGAGGCGGGGCACCTCAGGCGAGTACCCAAGGCATGGTCCTCTTACTGTGGCATGAGGCGGGGCACCTCATGAGAGTACCTGAGGCATGGTCCTCTTCTTGTGGCATGAGGTGGGCACCTCATGGGGGTAACCGAGGCATGGTCCTCTTCCTTTTGGCACGAGGCAGCACACCTCCTCTGTGTGCCTGTGACATGGTCCTCCTCCTTCCGGTGTGAGGCTGTGCGCCTAATTAGAGTACCTGAGGTATCATCCTCTTCATTGCAGCATGGGCTGTGGGTTGTGCGCCCCCCTCAATATGTCCGAGGCATTACACTCCCCCCCCCTAGGAATCTGGCAGTGACATGGCTGATTGTCCACCGGATAGGACAAGGGACAGTGAGACTTGGGCTGGCCACTTTTGGGTGGACCAAGAAACAAGGTGCGGATATGATCTATACAGCATGTTACACCTTTAAATTTGCTGATGCTTTATCCCGCCTGCAGATCCCCCGGTTCCGAGCCTGGGCGCCAGACACAGATGAACTTCCCTCTCCACTTCTGCGCGAGATGCAGACCTTTGGTGAGGAGAGGTGAACCGGACGATCGGCCCCGTGCACGCGTAAGGCATATCTGCACATGTTCCCCCAATTAGGGCTTTCTGTAGGGAGGTGCAACTGCCTGACATGTCGCCGATCCCGGTTGAACATGCTTTGCAGTACATGGTGCATCTACATGACCTAGGTCTGGCCCCACGCACCATTGCTGCCAGGCTTTCTGCCATGGCATTTATGGCTAGGCACGGGGTAATGCTGCTCACATGGGTGTCTTCCGAATACGCCAGGTGTTGGAGGGGTGGACACGTGAACGTGGCTGCTGCCCGGACACACGCCAGTTTCCCTTTTTCTGATGGCAAGCCTTGCTAGAGGTCAGCATAGCTTTCGCTATGATCCGTACGAAGAGTCTATTTTCAGGCAGCTACCTCCTTGGCTTTCTTTGGGGCTCTGAGAATCAGTGAGCTGGTCCCACTTTCAACAGGGGACATGTTCTGCAGGGCACTGGAACTGGAAGATGTGTCGCTTGACCAGGAGTGGGCTCTGTGGAGGATTCACTCCGCAAGGGGCGGTCAGCGAGGAAAGAGTAGTAGCATGATGCTGCCATCTGTCCGTTTGGTGCCCTACATACATTTGAGGCAGCGTGTGGTTTACGCCCTGGCCTGTTATTCTGCCACCAGGACGGGTCTCCCCTTACCAAATTCCAATTCTGGAGGGTTGCTGGGATGGCGCTTCACAGTGCGGGGGTCCCTGGAGCTCGTTACGGTACCCATTCATTTCGAATAGGCGCTGCATCAACTGCGGCTGCATTTGGGTACTCTGAGGCTGACATACGTCGCATGGGCAGGTGGGGATCTGCGCATTTTTCTCCGTTTGTTCGTCCCCTCGCTGCATGAGTGCCTCGTTATGCCCTCAATTCTCTCTCCTTCTCTTACAGACCCTGTGTGTTTCCGCACACCGGTGGCAGTGTTGCTGGTGGGCCACAGTTATGTGCAGTGGGCGGCACAGTATGCAGCTTCGTCAGAGTGGGGACCCCATCTCGGGCTACATGCAACTGCGCGTATGCAGTGGTATGGTGTGCGCGGCACGAGGTAGCGGGAACTGTTGCCATTCCTGATGTCCATTGGGGATGCCGGACTGCCAGATGTCTTAATTCTGCACCTCGGAGGCGACGATCTTGCACAGATCACTGGCCTGGCATTAAAGACTTCCGTGTGCAGTGACCTGGCGTTTCTTCACCATTTATGGCCGTACACATGGTTGCTATGGTCAGACATCGTGCCAAGACACTATTATAGGGAGGCATTGACCCCCGTGGTTTGGACCGTGCCCGGCGGTCAGTGAACAGGGCTGTTGCCCGGTTCCTTATCGAGAATGGCTTGGGGACAGCCATTCGTCATCCGGGGATAGGGTTGCAGGAATTTTCGCCTGTATTCTGGAGATGGGGTTCACCTGTCAGCAAGGGGTATGGACCTCTTTTTGGATGACGTGCAAGCGGGCCTGGTGCCCGAATGGTCGGTCGGGGGGGGGGGCGGTGAGTCATCATGGACGCCTCCCCGTGTGGCGGGTAGCACTGGTAAGGTAAAATTTATGACCCATAGGTATCCGGCAGGTTTGCAATTGATTGACCAACATGTAGATAGGTACAGGGGAAACAGGCTTGGTCGGTCAAGGGCGAACCATGAACGGGGTGATGCTAGGAGCTTCACAGCCTGCATCACCTTGATATTTTAACGGATACACGTCAGAGGGTGGGGTCAATAGATAGTATATTGACTTCGGTCAACAATTTGTTTGTTACAACAAACAAATTGATACAAATTGATACATAATAGCCAATTGCGATTGGCAATTTGGGTGGAACCTTACCAGTGCTACTGCGGCCTGCTTGCCTTAAAGAATTACAATTGGATGAAACACCAATTGAAAGTTATAATTCGGACTAGGGCATTATTCAATAAAAGTGGCCCAATGCCTTATATCCAATACCGGTGTCTGTGTCCTTATTTGGGTGGGTGCGCCTGCAAATAGCTACTAAACATAGAAATTCTTCACTGTAGAAGACAATATTAAAATAACCATTCTTCAAGTGTCAGGTTTAAGAGTAAAAATCTTAGCATAGTACTATTTCCAAGGGACTGCAGTGGCTCAAGTAGGTAAGACGCTGACTGGGAAGCGGAAGGTCAGCAGTTCGATTCCCGAGTACTGCAGGACGAAATGAGCTCCCGTCTTCGTCCCAGCTTCTGCCAACCTAAGAGTTCGAAAGCAAGAAATTGCAAGTAGATAAATAGGGACCACTTCGGTGGGAAGTTAACAGCGTTCTGTGCGCTCCGGTGTCTAGTCATGCCTGCCACATGACCACAGAAACATCTGCAGAAGCAGACAGCGCTGGGCTCTTTGGCTTGGAAACAGAGATGAGCACTGCACCCTAGAGTCGGATACGACTAGCTTTCGAGCAAGGGAAACCTTTACCTTACTATTTCCAAATTACTGGTACCACTAATGATAATATATTGTGTAGTTCATCCAGTCCTTATGATACTATTTTTTGAGTGTTCCTTGTATGTTATGTAGGTAAACATGTGCTTAGTTGGAATTTTGCTACCACACCCTGTCTAATTGGTTTTTCCGAGTAGGTGGGACGGCTGGGGTGTTAGAACAAGCGAAGAAAATATGACACTCCCAATAATGTAAAAGATAAAATGCAAGTGTTTTAATTCAAGGAAAAATTCACATGTACGTCCTATGCTGAGGTATGTCAGGCAAGAGGTAAGGTGTGTAAGCTACACGCAAAAATACCCCACCATAACAATGTATCTATATAGTATTAATTCATTCTGCATGTGAATCATGCTAATACATTAATAACACAAATCAACTCAGTCCTTAACCTCAAACATACAAGACAACCCGGGACCCTGGAAAGTGAACCCTTCTCCCCATGGTGCTGGTAGACAATAGGAAGCGTAGTTGTACAGCGCTATAATAGCAAGTTCGGTCAAGAGCGTAGAAACCGCAAAGTCTCTCAGAGTTCGTGATCGAAGATGATCTACTCAGCTTTAAGGCTGACGAGGGGGGGTGGGGGGTGCACTCCTGCTCCGTACAAGGGTTCCCAGGTGATGAGCATCAGGCGGTGGCAGACAGATTACGTGGAAAAAAGCACGATGCCCTTCCGGTATATGGACATTTCGAATCTTCCTCAAGTGTCTACAACAATATGAATACATATGGTGTATAATACGTAACTAATGGTAAAACAACGCGCCACAAATGCATATCAAATCAATAGATCTAACAATTGCATCTATGTAACCATTTAAATCTGATCGAAACAGGCTTGATTATTGCATCTATGTAACCATTCAAAACTGATCAAAATAGAAGACATACCTATGAAACCGTAACTAGCGCGTCTCGCACCTCTGCTAGCGTATTCTCTCCGTGTGTGCACGCGTTAAATGTTGCCTAAAAAATACTCTATATATAAGCCTAAGAATGAAGAGGGACAAGTGATTTCAATTACTGAATAATTATATTGGTCTCTGCTCTAGAGCTCTCCAGCAATCTTTAAAGCAACATGTGCTTGCCAGGATGATTGTTATGTGTACTATCTCTTATTTTTCCAACAGGGAAGGACTTGCCTGTGGAACATGTAACATTTCTGTTTTCATATTTGTATAATACTTCATTCGTAAAGAAGAATTGACTTTATCAGAGCAACCACTTTGCACTACATAGTAAATCACCAACTGAAAACTTTACCAATATCAAATCCCTTTTGATCTCAGACCTTGAACTATATCTTGCCTTTGTCTTTTGACATGCTTTTCCTTTTGCGTCTTTCATGTTGCCCTTGCTCTGTTTCTTACTGTGCCCATGTAACTTGTCACAGATGTAGGCTGCAGTTTGCATGCTTGCAAAGTGAATCAGTGGCAACATCTGTTTCCCCCAGAGGCATGGGCGCATCAATTCCAAACCACCCACATAGATTTCTTCCACCTATAAACATTGGTATTTCCTGATTAGAAAAGTGGGTTTATCGAGAGGCGACAAAAAGTTGTTGAATTTCTACAAAGCAGTGTTTAAATCATTGTTTCACTCACAAAGAATAAACTGATTACACGACAATAGAATTGTTTCACATGCAACATTACTCTTACATATGCATAGAAATATGTAACATGAATTTTGCGGTAGTGTCATTTTTGAATTCATGGTGTATGGTTCTTTCCAGACTGAAGCAACAAAGACAGACAACACACCATGCTAGAGTGTATATATTGAATATGGGACATTTTCTGTAAGGAGGGGAAAAAACCCAGGCACACCACTGATTTGGATATGAACATCTACTGGAAAGGAGGGAGGTCTAGCCTTTTGTCTGCATACCACGTTTAAATTCTTCCAAAGTCGCTATTAGCTGTATAGTAGCAGTGGTTGAAACTGGCGCCACAGAAAAAGCTCAGAGAAATAATTGCTGATGTAAACTGTTGTCACATCAAAACAGAAGAACTATTGTGTACAAATCAATGTATATATACCACAGCTTTAGTAGTAACAAGAGAACTTGGATACACGATTGGCAAATTGATGAGAAGAGTGAAGGAATCACAACCAAAATGGGAATACTATCTTAGCCTAAAAGCAAAGCAAAGCAATCACACTTGTATCTCACCCCATAGCACTTAGTGCCCTCTCTGGGCGGTTCACAAGTTAATTAGCATTTTGCCCTCAACACACTGGGTAATCGTTTTACTGTCCTTGGAAGGATGGAAGGCTGAGTCAGCCTTGAACCCTGGTCAGGATCAAACTCACAACCTTTTGGTTGCAGTACAGCAGTTTAACCACTGCATCACAACTGTGCACAAGGCAATTTATATATACCACAAAGTGATGCACTGCAGCAGGTTCTGTCAGGTTCTGCAGAACCGGTAACAGACAGAAATTCCCCAGGCCACACCCACTTAGTTGGCCATGCCCACCTCCATAGCCCATAATGCAGGATGTTTGGCCACGCCCACAGATTTGGCCCTGCCCTCAGATTTGGCCAGCCCACAGAGTAGGTAGCAAAATTTTTTTGCAGGGCATCACTGATACCACAGCTTTAGTAGCATCAAGGGAACTTGGACATAAGGTTGGAAAATTGAAGAGGACAGTGAAGGAGACACAACCAAAATGGAAATTCTGTCTTAGCCTTAAGCTAAGTAGCATCAGGAAAGAGGCAGCTGAAGTCCTGCTTAGAGCTCAGTGCTCCCTAGAAGAATGGCCAAATAATGATTTTTAGATAAATATTAATGGCCAGAATGGCCTATTACTTATGCCTCTTGGTATTAAGTCCATTGGCATAAATCTCAGAAGTGAACTACCACTAGTTAAGAAGTCGGCATAGGCATTTGTTGTTGCATACCATTTGCATGATGAGATATGTGACAGTAAATGCTTATGCTGAGTCTTGTGTCTGTGCAAACGATTAAAGCAGTCTTCTTAGATGTGAAAAAGAACCAATGATAGAATATTAGTGATGTGTAAGGTAAAGGTCGCCCTTGCTCAAAAGCCAGTCGTATCCGATTCTAGGGTTCAGTGCTCATCTCTGTTTATTGCCAAAGAACCAGCGTTGTCTGCAGATGTTTCCGTGGACATGTGGCAGGCATGCCTAGACACCAAAGTGCATGGAATATTGTTTACCTTCCCTCCAATTTATCTACTTGCAATTTCTTGCTTTTGAACTGCTAGATTGGTAGGAGCTGGGACAGAGATGGGAACTCACTCCATTGTGCAGCAATCAAGTCTTGAACTCCTTACCTGCCAAACTTCCAGTCATCAAGTTCAGTGTCTCAACCACTGAGCCACCACAGTCCCTGTAGGTATGTAGTATCATGTTAATGTTTATCTCAGTAATGGTTTTGTTCTCATTACATTCATGGGACAGAATGGGCCTGAGAGGTTTGTAAAGTGATCGGCACCCTTTGAAACTGAGTTTACATCATTTGGAACCTGAACAAAGCTTATTTCTACAAAAGTAGATGTCTTCTACCAACTGCCATTTGTTCCATTTTACAAACAGTTCCAAGCAAAGAAGTCCCACTGAATATATTTTTGTATGGTGAGTCAATTTGTCTGCACATCCCATTGATTTAGCTGGAATAGCCAATACGATTGTAGCATTAAGAGCTAAGGGGCAGTGCCGGATCAGCCATATAGCAGGAGTAGCAAATGCTACTGGCCCAGCATCTCTGGGGCCCCTGGCCCCTGCGCTCGGTTAGAATGAAAATCCAAATTTAAATATTCCATGCATTTGCACGGATGTTCAAAAAATGTTCACTCAGAGAGACTTGCCGACGCCTCATTGGAGCGTTAATGCACGCCAAAGAGTAAAGATGTGCACACAGGTGGAGCCGTCTTTGTCAGTGAGTGCATCTTACACACTACTCCGTAGTAGCGCAAATTTATGTTGAGTGACAGAGTCGATCGACGTGTGAGCTGTAGTGGTGTTTTATTTTATAGGTTTCCTAAATATAAGCAAACGCCTCTTGACATGATTTGCTACAGGCCTCACGCTGGCTTAATCCAGTACTGCTAAGGAGTCCATCATTTTAAGAGGGAATTCCTTGAGTGCTTGATTTCTGATTGATCAATCTCGTCTTTATATTTCAGCTAATAACTACCTGTAAATTATTTTGGCTCTTGGTGGATTGCGAAGTTGATCCACACAAAGACACTCAGGGAGGTTATCATTAACAGCTGATTGGGATCATGAATTATCCCTTCCCATTGAAAGTGAGGTGAGTATTCATATCAATATGTGGCATCTTGAAAATAATATGCAAAATATTGGGTGGGGTAGCTTTACATCGGCTGCTCCAGGACAAATTAAGCTGTACATTTCCAATAGCTCTGTTAAGATCTGGCATAATTTTTCAAAAGATGCACAGTAATAAATTTCTGAGCGGTAGTAATATTCACTAAAATCCTAGTGCATTTCAAAAGTCTTGTAGCAGACTAAGAATTCTCTAGTTGAATGTTTTGAAAAATCTAGTTTTTATGTGAGTGTGAACCATTTCTACATTTAATTAAAGAAACAGGATAAAGTTAGGCCACAAAAGGGATTGCTAAAATTAATGCAAAGAACAGAAAAAACAGGATCCATTGTTAGAAAAGTTTTTGTAAAATATTTTTTTGTGTATTTAATGGTATATATTTGTATTTTTTTTGTATAGGTGTTTGTCATATTAAAATGAAATCCCTCTCTCCACCACTTAGGGGGAAAAATTTAAACTATAGCATTGCTTGGAATAATCTTCATGTTATGAGAATTGTACATTTCATTTAGGTAATTTCAGCATCCCATCAGTTGAGAACATTTGAGGACCTTTGTCCTAAATTTTATCCTGCCATTCTCCAAATAAGAGGTTTCAGGACAAGAACCAACTAGATAAATGTTCCAGCATCTAAATCTGGGGAAGGAACTGGGCACCTATTGGGCCGCGTTTAGCCTTCTGCAAGGCCCCCTCAAGATTTCTCTTTATCTCCTTGACCAAATAATGTAATCTGAAAAATTGCTAATCCTGCTGCCTCTAGTGCAGGGGTTCCCAACCTTTTCAAGTCAGGGGCCGGGTCACACTCTCTCAGTCAACTTTGAGGGCCGGACAGCCATTTTGCCCTGCCTGCATAATGGGGGCAGCCATTTTGTCCCAACAGCTTCAAAGGGGGTGGCCATTTTGTTTCTTGAATGCCCTTGGAGGGGTGGGAGCCACGTGCAATGGTGTTGTGAGCCAGATCTGGCCTGCAGGCCTTAGGTTGGGAACCTCTGCTCGAGTGGGTATACCTGACCGTTTAAAGATCACTGAAGGAACATGAGCCTGTTCTAGGCAATAAAAAGGCTCTTAATTAAATCCAGATGTAAAAGCCTTGTAACTTATGGTGTTGATAAAAGGAATAGGTGCACCCTACTAAGGTTCAAATGTCTGGGAATAGGGAGCAAACAGAGCTCCCCTGGTGGCACCTACCCAATAAACTAAACATTAGCCTGGGATGCAAAGATACTGGGTGCACGTGCCACCTTGTAGCTGAAGTTTAACATACGTCTAGGTACCACAATCATAACAAAGGTTTCAAAAGAAACAAAGCATGTATATATTATGTATTATATCTCTAATGTATATGGAGTTAAGTAAGTTTGTGTTAAAATGTGAATAAAATGAATTTTGTTTCGATCCTTACTTGCTTTTCCTTCACATAATGTACCTTTGATGAAAAACATTCTTCTGAACGTGTACTAGTGAATCTGTAGATATTTATCTGCTGTTACAGATAAAAGTGCTTTTAACATTTTTTCCAGAAGATGAGGAAAAGGCAAGTGCAAAGCAGGATATCCTTATCACAATACTTGTCCCTAACGGATATGAAAAGAGCCTTTGTTTGTGATGGCTGAAAATACAACATTCATGTGAGGAAGAGAAACAAGAAGGGATCACGGACAGCTGTTGAGTTTGAAGTCTAATGTTGATTGACGGAATTGAGTTCAGTGCTCTTCTTCACCTTCCTGATAGGGAAAATAGAACTAGCTTGCTAATGATGTACAAAATACACAGGCTTTGCCAGATTGGTTCAGCTAATCTCTAACAGAAAAAGTGGCAGAGGCTGGTCCATTTGGGAAAGCTCCATGGTGCTTGACCTTGGCCTTGGAATATGCCAAACCACTTTGCTCCTGCTTGACTTTGTAGCAGAGTTAGAGGCTTGGGGACATACCCATGTGTCCCATCCTGTTGAACATGCAAAGTCACTCTGTGTGGTTAAGATTCTGCTGAAGAAAACTGCATGTTGAGAGCAATCATGCAAGCAGTTTGTTGGTTTGTTCCCTGCTGTCCATTACACAGCCAGGCACTCAGCAGATGGCTAGTTCCAGAGACAGGATTACTTGCCTGATTACTGGGTTATGCTGTGCAGTCTTTTCAGGATTCTGGTGTATGTGAGTGTGAAAGAAAAGGAGGGAGGAAGGGAGAAAGAAAGACAGAAAAGAGCCATTCTTTCCTGCATATTTGAATTGAACTGCTGCTGAATCTTAGATGGTCAATATACCTGTAGAAACCAAATTGACTTTGTAATTGGAAGCAGGAGATGGAGGAGCTGTATTCTTTCTGCCAAAGTATGACCAAGTGTGGATTTTGGTACTGATCACAAACTGTTTATATCCAACACTACCGTAAAGATGAAAAAAAGAAGAAGAAGATATTTTTAAAAATTGCAATGTCACAATATAATTTAAAGAAGATTCCTGGTGAATTCAAAGTCCACATAAGGAACCTATCTACATTACACAACTCAATTCACTGTGAATCAGAAGAACTGTATACAAAAACTAGAGATTTTATTAGGGAAGACGGAAGACAGTGCCTGTAGTAAAAAGAAAAGAAAAACCTAGATGGATGATGGAATAAGCACTTAAAATTGGAAAGGAGAGGCAGGAATTAGAAGTAAAAGATTCCCTTTCGATAACCCAATATTATTACCACCAAGGTGAACTAGTAATACAGTAGGGGCCAACAAAAGGCTTTCTCCTAAATAACGTTAGCAAAAGGCTTGAACGCGACTGACCAAACTTTGCTTGCATTTACATTCATCATTAAATTGGCCATTGTCAAAGCCACCCAATAGAGAAGGAATATACACTGAAATGTTTACAACGCAACCCCAAATGTCCCATTGGGATTGTTTGTATCCCCATCATTTATTTGGGGACTATCCACCTTTTAACTTTTCTTTTCTGTCCTTTATTTTCTTTTTTGTCCTTTATCAGATGATTTCTGCTACTGCTTGCTTGGTACGCCTGCTGGACTCAAATAACGTTTTTGTGCTTTTTGTAGAAAATGTATGCATCTGTTTTATTTTTTAATTTATTTCTACAAAAACTAACAAACAATGGACATAATGAAACTATTATTATAACAAAAAATATACATCTTAATAAGCTAATCATTCTGAACCTAATATTTCTGATATTTCCTTTATATCTTTAAAAACAAACTTCCAAAAGTTCAAAATCTATACACATTCTCACCACATATGAACATAGTTCCTTTATTCTGGCCATATTTCCAACATAGTACATTACAGTAATAGTAAAGGTAAAGGTCACCCTTGCTCGAAAGCCAGTTGTATCCGACTCTAGGGTTCAGTGCTCATCTCTGTTTCATAGCCGAAGAGCCAGCACTGTTCGCTTCTGCAGACACTTCCATGGTCATATGTCAGGCATGATGACTAGACACTGGAGCACACGGAATGCTGTTTACCTTCCCACCAAAGTGGTTCCTATTTATCTACTTGCAATTTCTTGCTAGGTTGGCAGGAGCTGGGACAAAGACGGGAGCTCACTTTATCATGCAGTATCAAACTGCTGACCTGCCACCTTCCAGTCAGCGTCTTAGCCAATTGAGCCCCTGCAGGATAGGATATTTAGGGTCCATGCAAATCAATTTCATTGGCAGTTCACCAGTTATTTTATTTTAAGATGTATTTATTTGGTTGGTTTATTTTTAATTTGTTGTGTGTTTTATTATGTCATTTTGAGTGAAAAATTTCCCAAATGGGCAGTATAAAAATGCAATAAATAAATAAATGAAATGCCATCTCCAAATTAATTTATAAATCCCCCCACCTCTTCTTACAGACACAGTCTTTCAAATCCTTTTATCCCAAAAATTCTTCCACACCTTGGTACTTATCTGCTCCCAAATCTAGCTCCCTTATTATTATTATTATTATTATTATTATTATTATTATTATTATTATTATTATTATTATTATTATTATTATTATTATTATTATTATTATTATTATTATTATTATTATTATTATTATTATTATTATTATTAATTTGGGCTTGTATGTCGCCCACTCGCAATGCAACTCAGGGCGGCTAACAACAATATCACATCCAATCTATACCTATAAAAAGTGCCCTTAACTGTTGGGTTCGTTCAAAGGCTCCCGCACCCGGCCCAACAATTCCTGACCGAGCCCTCTGTATTTACCTTAACCCCCGCCTTCCCAACGCTGCGGGGTTCCGGTGGTCGCCTGTGGGGCAGCAGCACCACGAATGCGACCAAAAGGAAAAAACTTCAAGCCCCAACATTCTTTGCACCACGACACCCCTCAGCCAATCAGGCTGAGGGACGCGACCACGAAGGAGGCTGGGAAAGCACGGCGCTTGGAAATTAAACAAACCGCCACCGCGACCGCTTCCCAGCCCAGCAGCGAAGGCCAGCGCTGGCCCTGCTGCAACTTTGGCGGGTTTGCAGAGAAAAGAGGGAGACCCTCTTCTCTCCACAAACCCGGCGGAAAGCTTCCTTCAGGAAAACAGAGACCCAGAAAGGCACTCCGTTCTCAGGCCTCCATCTCCCTGAGAGAAACTGTTATGCTTCCCTACAGGAGACGGAGGCTGAGAATGGAGCACCGTTCTCGGCCCCCATTTCCCTGAGGGAAGTGGTTCATCTTCCTAGGAGGACGGAGGCCAAAAGATATGGCCCCTGTCTTCAAAGGAAGACGAACACCTTAAAAACACCTTAAAAATAGCGTGTGTGGGGAGGATACCCCTTCCCCCCAGGCTTTGCAAATACAGCAGGGAAAAAAATTCCTCACAGCCTTGGAGGCCGGCATAAGCCTCCACCGTAGCATGGGGGGGGAAGGATACCCCTCTCTTCCCCCCCGACCCATGCTTTGGCGAGGCAGTGGGGAAAAACAATCCCCCCGCAGCATCGGAGGCCAGCCCGTAGCTTGGGGGAGGGGATACCCCCTCTTCCCACCCCAACCCAGGATACAGCAAGGCACCGACCACCTCTCCTGTAAAAATAAATGAATAAATAAATAACCACCCCCCAAAGCCAGGATTTAACGCAGCCTGGCCAGCAAAGCAAGGCCACGTTAAACCCTCCTAAATAAATAAAAAAATAAATTCCCCCCCCTCAATGCTGGATTTAACGTGGCCTGGCCAGCAAGGCAAGGCCACGTTAAACCCTCCTAACCCCCCCTCCCACACACACACACTCACACACAAACATAAAACCCTCCCACCCACAACAAAAAAACCGGGAGCACTTATGGGAGACGTCTTCCCTCCATGCCGACGGAAACGAACTGAATTAAAAAAAGCCCATGAAAACTCTTACCACAGCTCCACCTTCAGGCCGTAAGAGTAAAAACAATCAAAACAAATTAAAAAACAAACAAACACAGTACTCTTAAGCACAGCCCCACCTAGAGGCCACAAGAGTAAAAACAGTCAAAAAATAATTTAATCAAAATAAACAATACAATAAATAAACAAATTCAAATAAAGTCAAAAACCACAAATTCAAATTACCACCACCCAAACCACCCCTAACCCCCCAAAAAAACCAAAACCCATACACCCAAGAAACTGCCCGGCATGGCCGGCCACCAATATGCTAATACAATATAAAACAAGGTACAATTAGCATACACTAGAGAACAAGATACAATTAGAAGAATACAATTAGCATTCAATAATAAAAGTCACCTAAGTCAAAACATCCCAAAATAAGAATTTGACTGCAAGAGTCCAGGCCTCAAGAGTCCAAAGTCTAGGCTAGGTGGGGGGTGATGTCCGGCCCTGTGCCCCAGCAGCCAAGTCCGTGGCCAAGTCCACAGTGCCAGGCAGCATAGGTGGCACGAGACTCCACCACACCAGGGCCCCTGCCACCGGCCCCTGTGTGGCCGAGCTCCCATTCCACAGCTCTGACGCTCCCACTCTTCTGCGGCTCAACCGACGATGTGCCTGCCACACCCGATGCTGACCTGGCCGCAGCTGGGGTGGAAATGGCGGCGCCACTGCTGCCACAGCCGCTGGAGTTCTCGTGAGGCGGTGGCCGCAGTCCTCTCTCACTGACTGCCCTCTGCGGCTACAGGGCTTTTCAACCTCCAGCCAGGTGGAAAAGGGCTGGAGGTCTCTCAGGGCAGTGGCCAGAGTCCTGTCTCACACCTGCCCTCCACGACTGCAGGGCTTTTCAACCCTGTTGTAAGACTGCATTATTTTTAGGTCAACTGGTGTTTAGAGTGGCTAGGTCGCAGCCACTTGATTTTGTCTGGGAAGAAGAGCAAGAAAAAGGTGGCAACCATCAGTCACCGGTCCAGCGTGTAATTCTCACCTGTTTAATCTTTTCTCAGACTTTTGAACCAGTTCTGTGCTTAGAGAAAAGAAAGGCTAGTATGACTGTTTCCTTTATGACATTCTCTAAACAGGGCAGTCTATTCTAATGAATTTCAAGAACCATATCTTGGGCAGACTGAGATTTTTATTGTTTAAGAGGCTTTTTTTTCCTACCTGAGAGAAAAGTTAAGAGAAATATGTTAGCTGCTCTTGAAATCTGTACCACAACATTTCATCAAGGCATGAAAGCCCTCTTGTTTCTTGATTCCATTCCTCCTGAACTTCAAACAAGTCTATAATCCTTTTGACCTCCACAGGTCAATGACATATGAAAGTATCTTTCATTTGGTGTAAGATCACATTCATAATTTGCCCGTACTGTTGTATTTTATATGTGCCCTTTAAAATATCTTATAGTTTAGAAAGACAAATGCTCCTTTCCAGAATTATTTGAAAAGTGCTTTCAGTGTAAATTTTGCATGCAAACAGTTTTTGCTAGTTTATATCTTGTAAATATAATTCAATATAATGTATGTTACTTTTGCATTTATACACCTGCTGTTCAAGCTAGCATGTATGACAGCACATTTTTGTAAACTATACATACTATTAACTACTGTATATAGACTGTATATACTGAACTTTTTTTGATAGCACCTTGATAGCAGAATGTACTTTTTAATTAAGGTTCAGCAGCAGTTTAATTCAAACATGTAGGATGGAATGGCTTGCTTTCTTTCTTTCATACCAATTTGAATATGTTTTGAAGTGCTACAGAATCTGTTTTAATTTTTCAGAAATTAAAAAGTTTTGCCCCAAAGTCTTAAAGTTAAATAATCTAAGTGGCAGAAATTTTCAGAAATTCACATTTTCTCCCCTGTACCTTGTCCCCCAACAGCTTCCCTACAATGAATGAGCTTCAGCACCTTCAGGTGGAAGGTTAAAGGTTTTTAATTTCTGAAAAATCAATATAGATGATGACATAATCAGCCTTAATGTGGCATAAATTGATCTAGTGGATTTCAGCCATCATTTGGCATAATATCTATAATTCTAAATGGACTAAAAACTAGAATTACAGTTTCTCTGTGTTTGAACCCCTATGTACATACATTGGATTTTGCAGAGATGATATTAGCTTTAGTGAGGTTCAAAAAGTCAGTTAATAGGTACCCAAAATTTTTGAGGCAGAACACTCTCTGCCCTCATCCTGAGCTGCCTTAACATAAGAACAGTTGTCTCAGGATTAAGAGTATGAATAAACATTTTGAGCAACATCCAGGCGAATTGTGGTGATAATAATACTTATGCTATGAGCTGCAGTACAAAACCATCTGAAAGAACTGATTATCTAGCATCTGTTAAATTATTAATTGCCTGAGAGTAAGACTTCCCTATTGTTTAAAATGCATCTGTTTCTGACATAATATTATTATTTTTTTACTTCAGCAGAAGCGCAGCAACATTGTGTTCTAAAGCAACGAATAGTAAAGTGAGATTGAGCACTTTGGCCTGTCTTGTATGTGTGTGTGTGTGTGTGTGTGTGCATGCATGTGCGCACACACACACACTAAATAAGCACTTGTATATCATTGCCTTTAGGTCACACCCTCCTTAGTTCTCTTATTCTTTTCCAGGAAATAGTGTGTTCTTTGATCTTCCACTTACAGTGGACAGCCAGCCATTAGAGGGCCTCTTCATTGCCTTTTGGCACATTTGCACACAGAGAAGCAGCTCTAAGGACTTCTATATTTAACTTTAGGCTTTATCCTAGTTTATCCTGAATGGGTTTCTTTGAAGAATAAAGATAGGTTCTCCTTTTATTTCACTCTGAACATCTTGAGTGATTATTCCTAATTATTAGCTCTAAGCTTAGTTGACTATCCTGTTGCATTCTGCTAACATGAAAAATCCCTACCGTTTTAAGCCCCTAAACATGGTGTTACCTGAAAACTGTTTGTACAATTTCCAGTATATTTTAAATTAGTTCGTAGACTGGTGGAGCACTTACCCTTAACAGTAATAAAGAAATAACGTAGACTTTGATTAAGGCAATATAAAAAATAATTTTATTTGACAAGCGTTTAATCTGCAGTGGCCTTCTGTAGAGAAAAAGCTGTCTAAACTAAATCAAAGAACTACGTGAGCTTTCCTAGGTGTAGTCAGGATCGCTACTCAGGCAACTTCGAAGCCAGCCTTTATACTATTCTATCTCTACAGTTCTACCTGATTTTACATAATAAAGGTTACAGTGTGTGAACAATTTAAGGTTCAAAGAGGGTATGAAAGAAACAAAGGGGATTACTTAAAGGGGATTACTTAATTACAGCAATTCAAAGGAAGTACATGGCCAATACATATGTTATACAGGTACATTTCAAAGGAGATACAAGCAAGAGGGCACTTCAAAGCAGATAGGTGTCAAAGAAGGGGGTTTCAAAGGTTCGATCTTGGGTGCGAATCAAGGAGATAGGGTCTGGATGTGATCAAAGGGATCAAAGAGATGAGATCTGGGTTTCAAAGGTGGGAACCATATGGGGAACCTCATAGCTTGGGGCAATGGAGGGTAATCAAAGGATGTGCAGAAAATATCACTTGGCCAACCAGGGATCGTCCATATCTGAGGCAAGGATTCCAGCGACCAACCACATCAATGGAAATGTCCAAACAGAAGTTATATGGCCCAGCACCATCTAGCCTCAATTTACAATCTAAAGGAAGGTAAATGCAGAATTACCTGGCCTCAGATTTATATGGGCGACATACAGCAAGAGATTGAGGTGTGACATGTTTGGGAACAAGGGACATATACACATCAAAGAAACAACTGAAATATCAAGGAAACAACTAGAGAACAGTACAAGTACACAACTAAAGCAGAAATAAACAACTTTAGATCAAAGGGCTGAATGTGAAAGCTTGGAAACTGTTGGTCACCTTGGTGTGAATGGGAAACCCATATGGTTGGGGGATTTTATTGATTCCTGTGAAATTCAGCCTTCCTGGATGGCCCAGAATAACTGAGGTTATGCTGAGGACATCCTGCTTCAAGATATAAAACAGATTATGTTAATTAATCAGGTATCTAATAATCAATTGTGCCAGTTCCATTCAAATGGAACTCTCAAACCCCAAAAATCACAATTTAAACTAAGTCTCCAGGGCTGAGAAATCCTTAGGAGCTACTTTTTAAAAAGTCTTCCTGTCTGCCGCTTTTCTCTGCTGGGTGACAAGTTTTCAGGGGGGGGGGTGTTTAATCCACCCTTCCTTTCAGAGTTAACTCCAGGGGAAAAGCCGAGAGGGCGGCTGACCTGAAACAGATAATTTCCCTTTTGCCTCAATGAGCCAAAGCTCTCTCACAATTTGATTGCATGAACTTCGGTCTACTTGCGTGTAAATGAATGGTAATCGTGTGCTGGTTGTGGATGACTTCAATGGGGAAAGATTAAAATAAAGGAATAATATTTTATTGGAAATGGAAAGTATATATATATGAGAAAGAAATGTCTATTTCTGGAAATTATGGTATTAGTCCTTCCCATTCTCTCTTATGACACGGTAACTGAAAGGCACCGTGCTCAGACGACTGTGATGGCCTCATTTGGGGACAAGTTCGGTAATGATGTACCCTCCCCCTTGTGGGCGCTGGACCATAAAGGTGGCTCTCAGCGCTTGCAAGAGGGGGACACAGAGACAAATGAAAATGATAGAAGCAACCACAGTGAGGGCCATAACAAAAATGTGCTTCAAGTATCCAAAATCTGGGAGCCAACTCGTAAGCCAGTTCCACACACATATACTTCTCACGGATGATTGGGCAAGTCCTGATGTGCGGATGTGTCTTTATGCTTTCGGAACAAAAGTTTCAAATCATCAAGGTTTTCCACAGACCAGAGGTCCTGTTCCTTGTCCCTCGTGCTCTGCCTTTTCCTTTTGGCGTCCTCCAACACAGGTCTCTGGACTGGTATAGCAGCGTCTGGTGCTGGGGCTGGAGCTTTCCTCGCCCGGGTATAATAAATCCAGGCAGCAATGCCCTCTACTTTCACGCAGGATGGGGTGGTCAGCAAAACTTGGAAAGGTCCTCTCCAGCGGGTCTCGGTGAAACCAGGGTTGTAGGCTTTCACAAATACCCAATTTCCTGGGCGGAACGTGTGCGCTGGAACACGGAGGGCTTGCACCTGTTTGTGAAGAAGAGACTGCAAAGTCTCCTGGAGGAGATTAGACATACTTTTCAAATACTGCTGTAACTGAGTCCCTGGTACCTGATCAATCTTATCCCTCCCCTTTGCTAAGTCTCCTATTGGGTAAGGCCTGCCATACACAGCTTCGAATGGAGAGATCGCCAGTTTTCCTCGGGGCAGAATTCGAATTCTTAGCAACACCTGGGGAAGCAAATCCACCCATCCTAGCCCTGTTTCCTGCACTAGCTTGCGAAGATGCATTTTTATGGTTTGGTTTGCTCTCTCAACTTGCCCTGAACTTTCTGGATGCCATGCGGCATGGAGAGACCACGGAATGTCTAAAGCCTGGGCCACCTTTTGCGTGATTTCTGCCATGAAATGTCTGCCATTGTCTGAATTTATACCTTGCCACGGTATACCAAATTTGGGGCAAATATCATTAATTAACCTTCGAACTACTTCCTTGGCTTTGTTAGTCCTACAGGGAAATGCTTCAACCCAGCCTGTCAAGGAATCAGTGAACACAAGGCAATGTTTGTAACCACAGTTAGGGTACATTTCAGAAAAGTCTACCTGCCATCTAGCCCCTGGGACAGAACCAGTAGGCTGGCTGCCCCATGGACCCTTCCGGATTCCTGTATGCGAATTGTTTTGGACACAAATCATGCACATTTGGCAAACTTCAGTGGTGATTCTGACTATATCCTTGATGACTGCCCATGATTGTAAGCAGTGCATGAGGACTTGCAGGCTGGCATGTGTGCGTCTGTGTGCTTCCTTAGCAATGTCTGTACCTAAAGCTTTAGGAATGAAAATTCTACCGTCACTGAAGATAATCCATCCATGCTCATTTAAGGTGCCCCCCCTTTCAAGCCCATACCTTCTCTCGCTGTCAGTGTATGATGGGATAGCAGGCAGGTCAATTGCAGGCACTGGAATAGGGGTGATATTGACCAGTTCTTTGTCAATTTCACTAGGGGCAGGAATGGGAGTGACATTGACCAATTCCCTGTCTATTTCATGAAATTCAGAACCCTGAGTGACATTGACAGACTTTTTGTCAGCTCTACAAGAGGCAGCATCAGGGGCGACATTGACCAGTTCTCTGTACATTTGAGAGGCAGCCACTTTAGCAGCTTCGTCAGCAAGACGATTACCCTCTTTATGTTCCCATTCAGTGGCTTTGCCATGGCCTCGAATATGCATTACAGCAACTTGTGAAGGCAAATGGACAGCTTCTAATAAGCGCAGCACATGTGGACCATTTTTGACAGGCTCACCATCCGCAGTAGTAAAGTCCCTATTTCTCCACATCAACCCAAAAACATGTAGCACACAAAATGCATATCGTGAGTCAGTGAAAATGTTTATGTTTTTTCCTGAGCCTAATTGCAATGCCCTGGTGAGGGCTGTCAGTTCAGCGACTTGTGCAGAAGTTCCCGCAGGAAGTGGGTTTGCTTCAACAATTTCAGTGAGGGTAACTATGGAATACCACGCCTTCCGAACCCCCTGGGTGACAAAGCTGCTGCCATCTACATAAAATTCCAAATCGGGAGACTGCAGTGGGACATCTTTTAGGTCTGAGCGGCTAGCGTATTCCGAATCTATGGTTTCGACACAGTCATGGATCAGATTTGAAGTGCCGATCTGTGGGAGCAGGGTGGCGGGGTTTAAAGCAGAACACACAGCAAGCCTGCGGTGCGGACAATCAAGCAGGGCAGCCTGGTACTGCGCCATGCGGGCATTGGAAAGCCAGTGATTGCCTTTCTGTTCCAGCACTGTCGCCACAGCATGAGGAACGAAAACGGTCAATTCTCCCCCCAAAGTGAATTTCTCTGCGTCCTCGCACAGGGCTACCGTGGCTGCCACATTTTTGAGACACGTGGGCCAGCCACGGGCCACCGAGTCCAGTTGCTTAGAGAGGTAGGCTACTGGTCGCCGCCAAGAACCAAACTCTTGCGTTAGAACTCCTAGCGCCAAACCTTTGGTCTCATGGACAAACAATTCGAAGGCTTTTTGAGGGTTTGGAAGCCCCAGAGCGGGAGTTTCGAGTAAACTCTTCTTTAGGGTTTGAAATGCCCGCCGCATTTCTGGAGTAGCTTCTACCCGCTCCCCTGCTTGTTTTAGACCTTCAAATAGAGGTCTCGCAATTTGGGCAAAGTTAGCAATCCATACTCTGCAGTAGCTGCACATGCCTAGAAAACTCCTCCACTGCTTTTTGGTTTCAGGAAGAGGCACCTGACAGATTGCCTCCTTCCTTTCAGGGCTGATTTTTCGTTCTCCATGGGAGATCAGAAATCCCAGGTACAACACTTCTTTTCTAGCAATTTGGGCTTTTTCTTTAGTTACTTTGTAGCCCTCCTCACCCAAGAAATTCAGGAGGTGGATAGTGGCCTTTTTGCAGTTTTCTATACCCTCACTGGATACCAAAAGATCATCAACATATTGGACCACGTTGGCAGGCACTGGGCACTGCCAACCTCTAAGCACCCTGCTGAGGGCTTCACCAAACAATGTGGGAGATAATTTGAACCCCTGGGGCAACACACGCCAGGAATAATGGTTGGCAGAGACCTCTGCTTCCCCTGGAGGGGGGTCCCATGTGAATGCAAAAAGTTCCTGACACTCAGGTGCAAGTGGTATGGAATAAAAGGCATCTTTGAGATCTATGACAGTGAATCGGTCATGGTGTGCAGGTATGAGTGTGATTAGGCTGTAAGGGTTTGACACAATTGGAGAAATATCTTGGACTGCATCATTTAAAGCACGGAGGTCATGAATGAGCCTGTATTTTCCCGTGTTCCCTTTAGGGACTCCCATGATGGGGGTATTGAACGGAGACTGGCAGGGGTATATTAAACCCCGATCAAGCAGAATTTTTAGAACTGGCTGCAACCCTCGTTTGGTCTCAATTTTGAGCGGGTATTGCTTTACAAACACAATTCCTCTGCCTGGCTTTAATTTGACAAGTGCTGGTTCTGCTGTTTTTGCTCTACCGGGGCCACTCCCATCTGCCCAGACTGAGGGCATGACTTCTTGGGAAATTTGTTCAATGAGGGGGTCTGGAGTTACTGGGGGCACCCCTCCTAGCACAAAAAGCTTTGCTTGTGGGGTATCAAAAGTTACTGCACACCCACGCTCTGAAAATTCAAGTTTAGCGCCCAATTTTTCTAGCAAGTCTCGCCCCAAAAGATTGGCTGGACACTTGGCCAAATGAAGGAAGGAGTGAGTTATCTCCCTCCCTGCCACACTGATGGTAACAGGGGGCAAGATTGGGGCTTGCTCTAGCAGGCCTGAAGCTCCTACAATGGCCTTTGATTTACCTGTGGCTTTTGTACTAACTCTGAGGGGCTTTTGGAGTACAGAAAATGTTGCTCCAGAATCCAACAGAAATGGGACTGTTTGGTCTCCCACCCTTAATTCCAATACGGGGTCGCCGGGTGGCAATAATCTGGTAGCTGGCCCTGGATCCCGTCAATCACTAAACTCTCCCATGCCTTCTTCTAAGATCATTGTTGTCCCAGTGCCCTGGCTCTGTCCAGACCTGGGGTTTCGCTGGTACCTGTTATCTTGGGAGACCTGTCCATTGGGACCTGCAAATTCAGAGTTATGTGGGCATTGCCTAGCCCAGTGGCTGCTGTCTCCACAAATTCTGCAGTTATTCCTGGGGTTTGGTTGTGATTGGGGGTTCCTTGGGGAATCTGATCTTTGATTGGGTTTCCAGCTGTTTGATTGGGATTGTGTATGTGGCATCCATCCATTTCCTGGAGGGGGCCGTTGGTTCTGATTTTGGGTCCATCCCCTGCCCTTAGGGGGCTGTGATAGGGGGAATGGTCCCCAATTGCCATCCTGGGGTGGCAAGGGCTGAGTTTGAGGTGGCCAACCAGTGTTTGGGGGAAAGCCCCATTGCACCTGTGGTTTGGCGTATTCATGGAGGGCTGCAACTAACACCTTCTGATCCCGCTGTCTCTCTTTAGCTTTTTCCCTTTTCTCTTCCTCATCTCTGTTATTATACACCCTAAAAGCAGTGTCAATCAATTTTTGCATTGCACACTCTAAGGGGGATTCTATACTACTTAATTTCCTTTTTATGTCTTTGAAGGAGTTAGCAATGAAAAGACTGGTGACCAATGTTTTACATACTGGGGACTCTGGATCTTGTCCCAAGTACTTGCGAACAGCCTCATGGAGGCGCTCCAGGAAAGCAGTGGGGGTTTCTGTGGCTCCTTGTCGAACCTCATAAACCTTGCCCATGGCATACTGTTGGGGAGCACCATTGCGAATTCCCTCCAGGATACACTCACGATATCTTGCCAAATGGGTTTTGGATGCTTCATCAAATCCCACTTTAGTATCCCAATCTGGCCTCTGGAGAGGAACCACTATTTCAGGGACTAAGGGGGCACCACCTTCCAAGTGGTTTTGCAGTTTGGATGCATGCTTTAATGCAGCATTCCTGACCATTCGAATCTCTTCAGAAGTGAACAATGTATTTAGCAATTGCTGGACATCTATCCAGTTTGGGTTATGGGTGTTAAAAATGCTTTCTACTTCTTTAGCTACAGCAAGAGGGTGCTCTAAATAAGTGGGGCATGTTCGTTTCCAATTTAGCAAGTCAGTTGATGAGAATGGTACATAGACAAACCCTGTTCGCTGGTCTCCATTAGCAGCTACCACCAACTGTTCCCTTAAGGGGAGCATTAGCTGGGGTTGGGCCATCTCCTCTGCACCTGCAATGGCAATCTGAGAGTGGGTGAATCTTTTTCTTGGTGTTTCTAGTGGCACATCTTCCCTTTTTATTTCTTCAGGAGAAAATGAGTGAATTGTTGTCTAAAAGTTAAAAATTGCTTAAATCACAGTGGTAATTTGATTTATGCATTAATGTTTTCTGGAGTATATCCTATTTTAAAGTTGGAATGTAGTAGAAGCTGTGTTATGCATGGTTTCTATGACCCTATATAAACAGCCTGCTAAAGATAAATTGTAAAGTTAAAAAGCAAAAGGAAACATAATGGGTTTTATTAGTAATTAGTGTAAAAGTTAGAAGCATCTTTAATCCCAACAATTTAGGAAAAATAAAGGGGGGGAGTTGTGTGTTTTGTTCTCTTTCTCTCTTCCCCTGCAGGTGAATCCATTGAAGAAGCTGATAATATGTAAATTCTGCAGATGTGCGATTGGTTAAAATAATTTGTAATGGACTGGAAGTGAAAAATACATGAAGCTGGTGATAGTATCTTTTTATACATTTCTTTAATATAAAATTGATTAGCTTAATTTGCTAGTAAGTTGGTGTCGTGAGCAAAATTCCTTTCATAATTTAAATTCCTTGTCATTTAAATTTCTCCAGTTCATTTTGTCACGAAAAGAAAAGGAGGAATTGTAACATGATATTTTGAATGCAAAATATTTTGAAATATTATAATATCACCCTTAGTCTGATTTCTATATTCTTAAATAAAGTTACTTAAAACTTCTAATTTCCCTTGACTCAGGTGGAGCTGGAAAGTTAATGGGCAATAAGCCAGGTGCCTGACTTCTTGGAAGCTACCTTTTGGGATGTTAATTTGTCTGTCCTGGCTGCCCAAGAACTATTGTTAAACTTGAAGCTCAGAGTGGCATTAGAGTGATTTCTTTTAAAATAGGTAACTTTTATGAAAACCTGCTTCTCTGTGTGCGATTACTAACCCTGAATGTTATATCTTATCATTTCAAGGAACAGTGCTGGTAAATTCTGATAAAAGCATATATATCAATGACCATACCCTGTGCTCTCAAGGAATTGTGTGAAAGAAGGAGTCAACTACCATCATCCAGATATGGACAATTTGTTGCCATGGTTGCTTCTTATCTAGCCTTTTGTTTTACTCAAATCTCTAATTGTAACACTTGCAATAGCTATTTGGTTTCTGCTACATGAAAAATAATTGTAAAATGCTGTTTCTGCCACATGAAGAATATTGTAAAATGACTCTGTATTTTCTGAACTCCCAAAATGTTTCTTTTTCTTTAAAACTTGAAGTACATCAGGATAGTTGTTTATGCATGGGACAGGATGGAGGATTTCACAAGGAGGTAACCCTGCTTTCATCCACAGATCAAAGACCACTATCTCAGGAAATGGGCTGTTTGGGAGGGGGCTATGTAGATTTCTGTATTAAGATTTATGATTATGCAATTTGGGGGTTTAGCCATTTGCTACTGATATTTTGGGCATCACTTCATGGAGGAGGTGACATGTCCATCACTAATTTACCATGTGATCCTATTTGGACCAATTGAAATTGTCTGGATTTTTGACTTGTTTCATCTATAAAGGAAGGGTTTCTTGAGACTCTCGGCCCTGCTCCCTCTTCTTCTGGACCTTCACCTTCTCGCTCCCTGATGCAGCGTGGTCAGGATGGCTTTCTCTACCCCCCCCTCTCTCTCTCACTCTTTCTCTACCTCCAGCAAGCTTTTCCTCCCTATCTCTTTCTTTTCCTTAGGCAAATCTTAAGCATGTGATTTCTAAGCAATCTTCTCTTCCTTTCCCCTTTCTATCTTTACATAAGCTTTTCATTTATAGTAACTTCTTCATTTATTTTTATTCCTGAGTAACTCCATATGTTTAAGTATTTTTAAGCAATCTTCTGTATTTCTAAAGTGAACTCCATCTAACTGGATTTCTTAATTCTCTTATTTGGTATTTTATTTCCTTATTTGATTCATAAGTAAACATCTTTAAATTTGTATCAAAACACTTTGTCTGTGAGTTTGTTCCTGATTCAACCCTGCCTGTGTATGGTCCCATAAAAGGTTGCCAGTTTTCAGGTAACAATGGAGTAATACTACAGGGGTGGGCAATAAGTGGCCACCCAGATACTGCATAATGACAGTCTCTGTCATCCTCCATCATTGATCAGACTGGATAGGGCTGATGCAAAATATTGCTTAATACCTTCTGGATGTTGAGCTTACATCAGACAATTCCATCATGCTTTGTGTTTATTTTTTTTTACATAATAACATGGAGATGAGAAGGGCCAGCATTTAACAAACATATTCATTGCCTGCTTTTGAATTTAAACAGCCAAGTAGGATAAATGTTTCCTCCCTCCAAAAGTAACGTTTTTCCACTCTGAGCTCTAGTGTTTGGGTGTGTGCTAGTTTTGTGTTGTTCAACCTAGAGCACATCATGCGTAATACAGGGCAGCCTAGAGCACATCATGCGTAATACAGGGCTGAATAGCCCTTGATCTTTGTCTAGATAGAATGAAGTGTAAATCCTGTAGCACCCAGACTAATGCAGAACTAATGAGGCCCCAGCATGGGCCATAATGCCAGCAACTTGTTATCCTCCCTAAAGCTTCAAAACTCTCCACTAGCCCTCTGATATGTCTGCGGATGCTCAGGGCGAGTGCTAACTTTGTAGCCCTCTTAGCTTCACTCCTCACGGCTGCCACAGGTTGATCAAAATGTACACTGTTTTTTCCTGTGTGTTGAGGGCCAACTCCCTGAAACCTGCATCTGTAGGCAAGTCCAAAGCATTAGCTATACTGTTGTCCAACCCCGGGATGTGACTAGCCATAACTGGTATGTTAAATGTTAGACAAATCAAAGTGATCTCTATAATTTCATAACTCTGAGTGATTTGGCAGCCTGTTCATTATGTGAACCACTGCTATATAGTTGCATCAGAAGTGCATGTTGATATTAACCCACAAATGGATCCACTAATAGTAATGGGAATCCCCCCCCCAATATTAAATCCCTGGTTATACCTGACTCACTTCCCCTCCTTTGGCTGCTGCCTGATGCACCAGTGGCTTCTAGATTAGAGTTCAAGGCATTTATTTATTTATTGAATTTCTATACCGCCCATCTGGGTGTTATTCCACTCTGGGTGGTGAACAAACAGAAAACAAATAACAATACCCACAACAAATCAAAACCCACCACCAACAAATACATCACAAATTAAACTAAAATAATTGGCATCTGACCAGTGATGCACTCCCCAAAAAATTGCTACCACACTGTGGGCGTGGCTAACTCTGTGGGTGTGGCTGAGGAAATGGATATGGGCTTTGAGCAGCAGCGACCGGGAGAACATAGTAATAAGTAGAGACATCACCTTGCCCGCCGCTGCTGCCTCCTTGCCTGCTGCCTCCAAAGGCCCGCTACTACTCTCCCGCTCTCCTCCGCCGCCACCGCTCTCCTTCACCGCTGCTGCCGCCAAAGGCAGATCCTGGTCTTAGCTTAGCTATGTTGCTGCCCCAGCCGCTGCACTGCTCCGGCAGCTGCCCCTGCCCCACTGTTGCCTCTTTGCTCTGCCTGCCTGGAGAAGGTCCGAGAGCTCTTCCCTTCTCCCGGCAGCAGGATGTCCAGGTGGTGCGGTGTGAGCAGTGCAACTCTCGCGATGTCCGAACATCCTGCACAATGGGGTAGGAGAGGTGGGCATAGCCAGCCAAGTGGGTGTGGCCTGGGGAAATTTCCGCTACCGGTCTGCCCAGACAGGACAGGACCAGCTTCAATGCATCACTGCATCTGAGGCATCCAACTGCATTATTTCCCTGGTTCACAGGGAGCCCTCTTGTAGCTATTGTACTTCAGAGGTCTGCAGTGAACTAACACCTGGGCTCCCCCACATCACATCCTGTCGGCCAAAACAAGCCAAGATCTTCATTCAAAATGAGAAAATGCAAGCAGGCCACACCACTCGCCATCTAAAATGGCCACCAGCTCCTTCCCAATGACAGGATGCTCAAGCTGACAAACAGGAGACCAGAACCAATGAACCTTCCAAAAGATGGTCTGAAGGCTCCAAATTTTACCTGAAAAGGGGGAGTCAAACTCCCTCTGAATAAAGGGATCCTTCCCCTCCCAAGCCTTTCCTCTGGCTCTTTGCCAGCGCCATTGGACAGAAGCCAGATGGGAAATGCACAGCCTGCCTTAGGTCACAACTCCCTCCTCCTTCCAAAAGACCACAGGCCTCAAAAGCCCCAAAACTAACTCTAGACTAGAGACTGTCTGAGCTTCAATGAACAAAGGGCCAATTTTGGGGTACAGCTAGACTCATGTCCCTCCCAAAGCTGGTGCACAGTGATATTTAATGTCAATTGCCATCCCCACTTCATTCATGCTGCAAGAGGAAGGGGAATGCTTCCCCAACCTTCCAGCCCTGTAGCAACAGACCCACAGAGGGGGCAGTATGTTTGGCATCAGGAAAAGCAAACTTCATTTTATTCCACTGGTCATAACAGTGCTATGATTCAAATGCCTATAAAATAGAGTAGTGCATATGCATAGTTTATCCCCCCCCCCAACAGATTAAGTATGTGGTCAAGTTAGTTGTACATTACACAGTTGTAGGCGAAAATAAATTTTAGTTGCATATTTCAGAACTAAAGGTGGCCAACTAAGCCCCTTCCACTTCAATCTAGGGTCTAAAATTACCCATCTGCAGAACTGATTTTTAATAAACATTCTCTTGCCTACCAATAGATTACCTGTAGTGAGCAAGTAAACAGCAATTATACAAGTAGATGAATTGGAACAAATTTTATATTATAGTTACACACATACCTCAAAAACCTTGATAACAAGTCACTTCATTCTGATTCTCATCCAGATGTAAAACACATGTGAAAATATTGGCAAATGCACTTAAAAGGAGTACTTTTGACGCCAGAAATTTAAAAAAATAGGCTACAATTTTTTGCACTGAACAACTGAGGCAAAACCTCAGGATAGTTCTAAATATACCTCAAGAAGAGCAGGAGTTCTACTTCTGTTTTTTATTCATGTCATGTCATCTGGAGAGTGTGCACAAGTAAAACAAAAACAAAAAGCACCCATTGGCAATAAAATTAATGCAGCTGTTTGTTTCTTTAAATAGCTGAACACTTACTATTAGGGTAGCTCGGAGGCAGACAAGTTCTGTCTAGCTATCTAGATACACACAGAGAGATCTTTTGAGTTAATATTCAAATACAGTAATTGTCTACCTGTCCTTGATTACATCAGAACTTCTTATTAAAATATCAGGAATGCATGGGGATTATATTGAAATAGATGGGGAAGAATTGGTGGCAATTATTTTCTCTTTGCTTGTCAAGTTTTAGGAGGCAGAAAATACAAGGAAAGTATCTCCTGGTTTCAGTCTAGTTCTATCTAGCTGGTTCAGCTTTCCTTTATACTGACTGTTGTTGTTCAATCGCATAGTCGAGACTGACCCTTTGTTACCTCATTGACCACCACATGCCAGGCTCCTCTGTCATCTGCGATACTCTGAAGTCTGCCCAGATCTCGTTGTCGTCGTCAGCTGCTACTTGTATCTAAGCATACATTTTTCCTGGAAGTTTCTCAGTTGATGGATGTCTCTCTGGTGACTCAATAAACCAATCCTGTCATGAAACATGCGACCACACACATTACACTGAATAGATGGTGGAGGGCGTAGTTGAATTTGACAAAGCTTTTGTGTTTGTCACTTAGCCTCTTCATGTCTGCAGCATTCTTCTTCAGTTTGGTGCCAAAGTGGGTGATCTATGGCTGCTGCTTACCAAGTTTGTGTTATATGACACTTTCATGGTTTGTTTCAGCTGGTCCTTATAGCGCTTCAAAGGAGCTCTGGTCAGTCTTGTACCGGAGCTAAATTCCCCATAAAGAATTTGACGAGGAAGACTGGAACCATCCATACGGTGGACATGACCTATCTAAGACGATGGCCTATAATGGAAGCTTCAATGCTATTTATATTTGCCTTCTTTTTTTTAAAATAAATTTTTATTGAATATAAAAAGATAAACATTACAAAAAAGAAGAAAATACAGAAAAGAGAACACGTAATTTAAAAGAAAAAAACATATTCAATTTTTATCGAATCCAATTATATTTGCCTTCTTAAGGACTGTGATGTTGGTGACATAGTCATCCCACTTGATGTTCAAGATGGACCTTGGCTTCTGTTGGTCAAAGCGCTCAAGCTTTTTGATGTCTTGGTGATAGAGGGTCCATGTTTCACAGCCATATAGTAATGTTGAGATAAAAAAAGGTTGGTATACCATGAGCTTAGTCTGGATCTACACCCATTGTATCAACAATGCTGTCTAACCATCTCATCCTCTACTGCCCCCTTCTCCTTTTGCTTTCGATCTTTCCTAGCCTCAGGGCCTTCTCCAGTGAATCCGCTCTTCTCATTTGGTGCCCAAAGTATTTGAGCTTCTGCTTCTGTATTTGTCCTTCCAAGAAGCAGTCAGAGTTGATTTCCTTCAGGACTGGCTAATTTGATCTCCTTACAGTCCAGGAGATTCTCAAAAGTCCTCTCCAGTACCATAGTTCAAAGGCAACTATTCTTTTGCACTCAGCCTTCCACATGGTCTGGCTCTTGCAGCCATACATTACTACTGGGAAGACCATCGCTTTAACTATGCAGACTTTTTGTCTGCAGGGTGATGTCTCTACTTTTTATTATGCTGCCTAGGTTTGCCATAGCTTGCCTCCCAAGGAGTAAGTGTCTTTTTATTTCATGGCTCCAATTGCTACTTGCAGTGAACTTGGATCCCAAGAAAGTAAAGTATGTCACTACTTCCATTTCTTTCCCTTCTATTTGCCAGGGATTGATGTGGAACAAGCCTTCCAGAACAGGCTGACCCACAGCTGGATCCACTTAATCAAAGGGAGCTGAACAAGGCTAGGGAAATAGGGATAAAAGAACAAAAGCAAAGCAATCACACTTATATACTGCCTCGTAGCACTTAGTCCACTCTCTGGGCGGTTCATAAGTTAACTAGCATTTTGCCCCCAACATGCTGGGTACTACTTTTACTGATCTCAGAAGGATGGAAGGCTGAGTCAACCTTGATCCCTGGTCAGGATTGAATTTACAACCTTTTGGTTGCAGTACAGCAGTTTAACCACTGCGCCACCAGTCAGACAGGCAGGAGGATTGGCTACATTAGTTGAATGTAGAAGGAGACTTGTGGGAAGACTTGGTTGCCAATTGGGAAATTTTCTGCACCAAAGGAGAAGAATTGGTGGGAATTTTATCCTTGCTTCTAGTTGACACAGAAGCTGAGGATGTTAATCCATTCATTTCCTTGTGGTAGCTCCTGTTCCAAGGATGAAAGGCAAATGGGAAGAGACCCAGCTGGGGAAGGGCCCAGCTAGGGGAAGCTGCAGAGTTTACCATCTTCTACTTGTTTATAAAAGCCATTGCTGCCAGGGACATTTGCTTCCCCACCTGTCTTCCAGGCCATGGATTTGGGAGAAACCCAGTGGAACTAACTGGTCCTTGAATAGGGAAAAGGTCCCAAGGGGCTAAGTGAATTTAACTCAGCTCTCAGAGGCTATTGTGTGTGTGTGTGTGGGGGAGGACTATGGAAGCAGCTGTTGAACCCTTAATAAAAGTTGTGTGCAAGTAAAGTCACCCTCAATCCATGGAGTTTGCTTTGTGGTACCCTAGCTCTGTCGGCACCTCGTGGGGTGTGATTGGTAGGGAGAAGAAAGAGGTAACGATATTGCATATATCTGCTGGTTACTGGAGTGCAACAAAACATTTTAGAAGCAAAGCAGTCTATTTTTTATAGACTACAGCAAAGCCATTGACTGTGTGGATTATGAGAAACTGTGGATGGTTCTGGAAGAAATGGAAGTACCCCAGTACTTGATTTTCCTAATGTGTAACCTATCTTGAGTACTAGAAGATGCTGTTAGGATGAAATATGGAGAGACAGAATGGTTTCCTATAGGCAAAGGCGTCAGACAAGAGAGCATTTTATTTTCTTATCTGTTTAGTTTGTATGTAGAAACTATTATATGGTAAAACAGAAAGAGGTGAGAAAATTGGTGAAAAAACTTTCAGTAATTTAAGATATGCAAATTACACCATCTTACTGGCAGAAAGAAGCAATGACTTGAAATGACTTTTAATGAAATTGAAAGAATAAAGTGCCAAAAGAAGGCTACAGTTAAATACAGTGGTGGGATTCAGCAGGTTCGCACCAGTTTGCCAGAACCCGGTAGCAGAAATTCTGGCTTGCCCCATCCATCCAAGTTTTGAAATAAAGTAGTCCTAATTCGGGTCCAACACAGGGCTTTTGACCTGGCCACACTCACCATACCATGCTGACAGAATAGGTAGTAAAAAAAAAAAAAGAATTCTACCACTGGTTAAATATAAAGAAGACCAAAATAATCACAACAGTAGAACTAGACAACTTTAATATTGACAATGAAGAAATTGAGATAGTGAAATATTCTGTATATCTAGGCCAGTGATGGCGAACCTTGACACTCCAGGTGTTCTTGGGCTTCAATTCCCAGAAGCTCAAGTCAGCACTCCTGCTGATCAGGGCTTCTGGGAATTGAAGTTCAAGAACACCTGGAGTGCCAAGGTTCACCATCACAGTCAGAAATCCCAGTGGGGACTGCAGTCAAGAAATCAGAAGAAAACTGAGGTTCAGAAGGGCAGCATTGAAAGAATTAGAAAATATCATCAAGTATAAAGATGTGTCATTGGTGATCAAGACTCCAATTCCCTAAGGCAGGGGTTCCCAAACTAAGGCCTGTGGGCTGAATCTGGCCCATGGCACCATTTCATGTGGCATTTGAGAAACAAAATGGTCACCCCGTTGAAGCTGTTGGGACAAAATGGCCACCCCCATCATGCAGTCGGGGCAAAATGGCTGTCTGGCCCTCAAAGCTGACTAAGAGAGCATGAGCCAGCCCCTGGCTTGAAATGGTTGGGAACCCCAGCTGTTAGGGAAGCTACATATTATAACATGAAAAAACCCTGCAGTGATATTCAGTGCGAGTAATTTAAACCATTATTTAAAGGCAGTGAAAAAAATAAAAATATACTGGTGAAATCATATGGAACTAGAGACAATGGAGATACCCCATGTAGTTTAGTAGATAATGTGACGGATTAGGACTCAGAAGACTATAAAATCCTTCCTCTGCCATAGAAACTCATTGGGGACATGGGATTGGTAAAGTCACTCTTTAAATATCTCATTTACCTTGGAAATGGGTTGGGGTTGCTATAAGTTAGGTCTAACTTGATGGCACCTAACTAAGAGACAATGAAAGTGACATTTTCTGTATGTCCAAAGAAGAGGGCAGAATAATGTGGTTTACAGATGTACATCAGTTCCCATATATCCTAATCAACATAGTCAACAATCAGTGATGATGGGAGATGTTGTGCTCCAACATCTGAAGGGCCACCCACTCCATATCTTCACCATAGGAGAAATGTTTGGGGAACTGCCTGGGGCTCTTTTAAAAGGGAGAGTCATCTGGAATAAGAGAAATACAGTAAAACCCCGACTTACATATGCCTCGAGTTACATAAAATTCAACGTACATAACGATTTTGTGCTAAAACCATGTCCCGATTTACATAATTTCCTAAGGGTTTGCTTTGAGTTACATAAAGATTCTTTTTCCTCTAGGCTTGCTTCGAGTTATGTAAAAATTCATTTCACTATTGGTTTGCTTCGATTTACATACAAATTTCCTTTTTCCTATGGGTTTGCTTTGAGTTACGTAAAAAATAATTTTTCCTATGGGTTTGCTTTGAGTTACATAAAAAACCGATTTAAGCATAAGCCTACGGAATGGACTTTTTTTCGTAAGTAGGGGTTTTAAATGAGTATCTGTTATAGCAAGACTGTCCAGCTCATCTAAGTTGAACTTTTCCATGTGTTTTCCTTTTAAGCTTGTAATTTTGCCAAACAAAAACCTGTGCTTTGCAGGAGTCATAGTTTCTGTAAAGAGAATAGGTTTGCTATCTGACAACTGAGACCCTTGTCCTCTCCTGGGGAAAACCTGAGAAGCCAGATGAAAATACAATAGATGCATCACTTTTGCTAATAAACAAAAAAAAAAAATCTTGTTGCTGTTTTTAAAGTAGAAATCCAAAGTCTTACAAGTAGCCTGTTATTGCTTTGCAAGCTAACTAAGTGTGGAAGACTCCCAGATTGAAATAGACAGGTTGCTGGGTTTGTGTGTGTGTGTGTGATTATATGTGTATGTATAGATCTATCTACTGTATCTGTAACCAGGTGTTAGACATTGGGAATTTATTGAAATGTTCGACATGTTTTTGTGATGTGATATTTTGCGATATTTTGTATTTGAGATCGGGGATTTATTGAAATGTTTGATATGTTTTGTGACTTGATTTTTTTTATATGGGATTGGTGATTTATTGAAATGTTCTGATACATTTTTGTGATGTTATATTTTGTAATGTGATATGTGCATATTGTTTATTTGTAAGCCGCCCAGAGTTGCTTGTGCGAGGGGGGCGGCATATAAGTCGAACAATATAATACAATACAATACAATACAATACAATTTCATCTTAGCAATAGAATGCATCTTCAGATTTTCCCTTAAAAATTAAATAATCCATATCAACCCTCTCTTTATCTTTCTATAACATTTTTGAGCTGCAATCCTATATCGACATCCATGGGAACAAACCCAAGATTTGAAAAATGTGAAACTCTAATGCAAGTTGTTTCCTCTACATGCAGCCATAAAAAAATACAATGAGGATATGACCACCATATGCCTTTTCTCAATATTGTGTTTCTGACTCAGACTGCAGTTCTTAAACCTTGCTTTGAATGAGACTCTTCTAGAGAAAAAGCTTTATGGATTGTATCTCTAATACAATACACTGTATTCCAGGTGCCACTGAGAATCCCTAGAGTTGTGGCTATTGGTACATTTGGGGCTTCTTTTTCTTCTTCTTTCTAAAAGCATTCTGGAATGACTCTAATAGGATTTGCACTTTTTGTCTGTCTTTAAAGAATACAGTGCTAGAAAAGGTGCTGGAGGAAGCTTATCATGAGAACAAGAGGTTCAGCCTGAATGTGATCTTTTCTTTCTTTCTTCCCAGAAAGGAAAACTCCATTCTTCGTGTCTTGCCACACTGGTGCAATGAGGTCACTGGATCTATAGTTTTAATTTTCAGCTTAAAAGGACGTGATGCTGGAACAATGGGCCCACCCCATTTTCCCGTTAATCCTTTGCCACACAGATCCATTGTCCCACTTGAACTGGCTACAAATGAGGTATAAGCTGCTCTCCTTCTTGAGCTACTTAATTTAAACAGGGCCGGGTTTAGGTGCATTGGGGAGGAAAAGGCTCCATAGCAACTCTACAATGGCTTTTCATGTAGACATGTTTTGCACTACCTGGGACCGTAACAGATCTATGCATTTCACAGATTGGAAGAGATATGAAGAAAAGAGCAACCAAGACATTCAACATGGGATATATCTCGGTTAGTAAGACTATCTAATCAAAGTTGCACTTATTGTGCAGCTCAACCAGTAAAAACTAAGGATATACTCATGTTAGAAGGCAGTGAGTAGCACACAGTGAGATAGGTCCTGTACCAAATATTGTTCTCTCTCTCACACACATCTTACATTTATTCTCTTACATATATGCCTTATTTTCTCTATAAAAAAACACCCTCAAGGCTGTATACACAATTCTCTCCACTTAATCTTCACAAAAACCAAGTGAGGCAGGCAAGGTTTACAGAGTGTGATGGCCTCAAGGATACCTCACCAGGTGAGTTGTAAGGTTCATTGAAGATTAGAACCCAGGTCTTTAAAGGTCTTAGTCTAACACACTAGTCCAGTGATGGGCAGTCTTGGCCCTCCAGCTGTTCTTGAACTTCAATTCCCAGAAACCCTGACCAGCTGGTGTGTTGACTTGGGCTTCTGGGAATTGAAGTCCAAGAACAGCTGGAGAGCCAAGACTGCCCATCTCTGCACTAGTCTCATTAGGTAGAGGTCGCCCTTGCTTGAAAGCCAGTCATTCCGACTCTAAGGGCGGTGCTCATCTCTGTTTACAACCAAAAATCGAGTTCTGTCTGCATCTACAGACGTTTCCATGGTCATGTGGCAGCCATGACTAGTCTCTAGAGTGCAGAGAACGCAGTTATTTTCCCACCAAAACAGTACCTTTTTATCTACTTGCAATTTCTTGTTTTCGAAGTGCTAGGAGGTTGTCAGGAGCCTGGTCTCATTACTCATTACCTGGTCTCAGCCTCTACATGGGGCTGCCCTTGGTGACCATTTGGAGACTGCAGCTGGTCCAGAACACGGCTGCCCGGGCGGTGGTGGGATGTGGGTGTTATGCTCATGCCTCACCACTGCTCTGGTAGCTGCACTGGTGTGCCTCCAGGTGCAATTCAAGGTCCTGGTCTTGACCTTTAAAACCCTACATGACAGTGGACCAGGATACTTAAGGGATTGCGTCACCCCGAGGTATTTCGCCCATCCTACAAAGGCGGATCGGAGAGGCACATATGGTGGGGACCAGAAGAAGAGCCTTTTCAATGTTTGCCCCGGCCCTGTAGAACCTCTTACCACCAGAACTGTGTACCTTTTATTCTTAAGGGCTTAGGGAGGCATGGGTGGGTATTGTTGTTTTAAATTTGTTTGTTTTTAACTGTGATGTAAGCTGCCTTGAGTCATCCATGGATGAGGATGGCGCGGTAGAAATTTTGTAAAATAAATGAATAAATAAATAAATACTCAGGTTATAATACAGTGGTACCTCGGATAAAGTTCGATTTGGATAAAATTGTGGTTTTCATACACACGTGATGCATCACATAAAGTCCAAAAATGCTAAAAATGGATGTTATCCAAGATATTTTGGTATAGAAACCTCGGATAAAGTCCATTTTTGGACATTATCATACATACCTGTCAACCATCCCGTTTTACCCGGGAAAACCCCTTATTTTTACCTCTCTTCCCACCCCCTTCCGTTTAATTGATTTCCCCATATTTCCCCTTATTTTAAAAAAAGAAATAAGCTGCAGTATTTTTTCCGGCCACCAGAGGTTGCTGTGTGGCTTTTCGCATGTGGAAGGGGAGAGTAAGAAGGTGGGGGGGGGGCGTTCTGTAGTTAGTTTCTCTTTCATTTTCCTGCCAGCCAAATGGCCAAGATGGCGCTTTGTTTCATGCTGGGACTAGGGACGGGAGTCTACTCTAGGTGAGCAATATTTCATATATGCAGCGGCAAATCAGCTCTTTGTCTGGAGGTAGAGACTTCTCTCTCACTCTCATGCTTTATTGAGCTGTTTCTGCCCTGCCTTCCGTTTCTGTTCTAGAGTTAACTTGGGAGGGGGGGGAGTGCTTGCTCACTATATGCTAAAGGTTTCCCTTGCTCGAAAGACAGTCGTTTCTGGAGTGCCAAGGTTAGCCATCACAGCTTTGTGCCCATTGCATCTACAATACTATATGAGAGAGAGAGGGTGTGTGTGTTCCGTTTCTGTTCTAGAGTTAACTTGGGAGGGGGGGGAAGTGCTTGCTCACTATATGCTAAAGGTTTCCCTTGCTCGAAAGACAGTCATTTCTAGAGTGCCAAGGTTTGCCATCACAGCTTTGTGCCCATTGCATCTACAATACTATATGAATGAGAGAGGGTGTGTGTGTTCTGTTTCTGTTCTAGAGTTAACTTGGGAGGGGTGTGTGTGCATGTGCTTGCACAGTTGTGTAAGGTGATCTGAGTTAGGTAAAGGTAAAGGGTCGCCCTTGCTCAAAAGCCAATCGTATCCGACTCTAGGGTTCAGTGCTCATCTCGTTTCAAAGCCGAAGAGCCAGCATTGTCTGCATCTGCAGACATTTCTGTGGTCATGTGGCAGGCATGACTAGACACCAGAGCGCATGGAATGCTGTTACCTTCCCACCAAAGTGATCCCTATTTATCTACTTGCAATTTCTTGCTTTCGAACTGCTAGGATGGCAGGAGCTGGGACAAAGACGGGAGCTCATTCCATCCTGCAGTACTCGGGAATCGAACTGCTGACCTTCTGCCTCCCAGTCAGCATCTTAGTCACTTAAGCCACTGAGCAAACAAGAAATAAAACAAAAGTCCCCCAAGAAAATGGGGAAAGGGTTCTTTGGCCCACACAGCTTTGTGCCCATTGCATCTACAAATACCATCTAGCCATCTTATTTTTGGCCACCCCCTTCTTTTGTCCTCCACCTTTCCCAGCATCAAGGCTTTCTCAAGTGAATCCTCTCTTCTCATTTGATGTCCAAAGTACTTTAGCGTCATTTTTACTATTTGACCTTTAATGAGCAGTCAGGGTTGATTTCTTCTAGGATCGACCTATTTCTAACACTACATTTCAAAGGCATCTATTTTTCTGCGCTCAGCTTTCCTAATGGTCCAGCTCTCACACCCATACATTACCACCGAGAATACCATTGCTTTGACTATGCAATTTTTGTTTGCAAGGTGATGCCTCTACTTTTCACTATGTTCCCCAGGTTTCTCATAGCTTGTTTCCCAAGTATCAGATCTTTGATCCTAAGAAAGTAAAATCTGCCAGTCGTATCCAACTCTAGGGTGCAGTGCTCATCTCCATTTACAGCCAAAGAGCCAGTGCTGTCTGTGTTTGCAGACATTTTCATGTCCATGTGGCAGGCATGACTAGAGCCCAGCAAGTCACATGGCTATATTTGGCCACACCCATGGATTTGGCCACACCCACAGAGGGGTGTGGCCAAAATTTCCCTTATTTTCAAATCCAAAAGTTGACAGGTATGACGTTATCCGATGCATCGCCCATTTGAGTCGGATAAAGTCCAAAATCAGATTAAGTCCAAACTTGTGGAACGGAGTTTGAACTTTATCCGAGGTTCTACTGTAAATGGGTTGTGGTAAAACAATGGAAACAGACAAAGTGAACATTAAATGGGCGGTACTGTACTACCCATTCATATTCCTTATTGTGAGATTCCCAAATAGAAGACATAGTTAGAAGACTGAACAAAACCTTTTCTGAATGTTGCTGTTGGCACAGAGCCATTCTTAAGCCATTGGTAAGCCATTAGTCTGTAAACAACAGCTCTCTTCTCCATAATTTTGGCAGAGAAGTTCCAGTAATGCCCTTTAACAGAATTTGGAGACTCTGATGGTGGGCAGGGCAGGACCTGGCTGTGCAAGGCTGTCTGGGAGCCCCTGACACTCCAGGTACCCCTCCATCAGTAGCTATCTTAGCTCTTATGAGGAGGTGAAGTCCGGGATGGCAAAACAGAGAATACACACATGATAATTTTCTTATGCATGTATGTATCTAGTGCATTTTTTTTAAAAAACAGATCTATGCTATATCATAATGGAATTTCTATAAAATGGTTTCACACACATTTGTCTCTATATGGTTCAACTTACTTTATTCTGAACAATCTTTTTTGGGGAGGGGGGATTGTTTGAAGAGTCCAGTTCCCCGGAGACAGAAAGCATGCTCCAAACTAGCAATCGCTTGGCATAAGAAAAGAGGAAGGAATGTTGAGAAATGTTGGTTCTGTGTGGACATCAAAGTCTTGGTTGTTTAGCATTATCAGTTTGGCTTTGAAATAGCCTTCAAAGTCTATTGTTCTTCAACGGAAACTCCAGACCAAACACTCAAACTTTAAATGAGAGGAAATAGATCTGCAACGGTCTCCAAACTTCAGCAAACACAAAGGACCAAACAACACACTACACTTGAATGTAGTATGGTAATGGTTCCCTCTCCATAAAGGCAAGAGAGGTTTCTGGAAAGAGATCAGAAAATGGCAAGGACAGGGAGGCACTGAACCTATTTCCTACCTCCTTTTTTCTCTTCATTCCAAACAGCTCCCCTGGTGACTTTTCAAATTCTCTCCTTTTGCCTTCTGAAGGTTTCTGTTTTCACAATTTTGAGACACCTGTGGCACTTCCCACTGTTTCTGTACATCAGTCATGTGTCTTTTGTTTTTTTTGGAGAGGTAATAAAGTTAGACACAAGGAAACACGGATTTGAATCCTTGAGGTCTGCTCTCGAGACACTCACCTGAATGACTGTCCGTTTTCATCAGTCTTAATAAAAATAGGGAAGATCGCATGGGAGAGTTTTTGGTGAAAGATTGAGGCAAAACTGCTTTAAAACCTAATTAACTAATTGTTGTGTATGTACAATGTCGCTTTGAGAAATGTATGAATGTAACCTGGCCACAATCACAATGTAACCCAGCTGTTAAAGGAACGCGAGCAAGCTGCCTATAGAGGGCAGCTGCGAGTGTTCAACTCACATGGTTATCATTCCTCAAATCACCTGCAGCCGCGGGAACTCCCCGCAACAACAAACTACTACCGATCCACCACCGAAGATGGGCGTGACCCGGATGACGTCACGCCGGTAGCGGCCAATGAGCTACCATGCAGCCAGATTCAAATGTATTGTACTACTGTATATAATGTGAGGTATCTCCGCCATTACCACATGTTCGTTCTGATCATCAACCAATAAACCTGTGTTAGTCCCTACTGCGACTCCTTCTATGTCTCCTGGAAAAGACACCAAATTGGCGACGAAGGTGGGATCGATGGCGAATCCCAAGGTCAAGGCGTACCAGTTCGATGTGAGCGAGCCCGAACAATGGGAGCTCTACGAGTGCCAGTTTCGGTACGCGATGGAAGCCGTGGGCATCGACGACGACGCGAAGATGCGCTCCCACTTCCTGGACCAAGTGGGGCCAGCCACGCTGTGGATCCTGATGACCCTGGTGGCCCCCCAGAAGGTAGACGAGGTCCCCATCGACCGTATCCTGGAGAGACTGGGTGAGCATTTCCAGCCGCCCGTCTCGATCTTCCCAGCATGGGTCGCGTTTCACAGGCGAGACCAGCGACCGGGCGAATCCGTGTCCGCCTACGCGGCGGCCCTCAGGCTTGCGGCGGTCCACTGCCAGTGGGATGACCTGGACCAGGCCCTCCATGACCGCATGTTGTGTGGTCTGAGGGACGAGGAGCTGCAGAGGAGGCTGATGACCCGCGACCAACGCCTCACGTTCAACGAGGTACTGCGGGAGGCCCAAGCAGCCGAGGAGGCCAGGAGCGGGGTGAGGCTGTTCAAGTCCCGAGGGGCCGCGTCCGAGAGGGCCAAGTCACCAGTACAGGCGGCCCGGCGGACACCAGCAAAGGCGGCCTGGCGGGCCCCCAAGCTGCCCGCCGGCACACCAACATCGTCCGAGGAGTCGTCCACCACAGCGGACCCCTACTCCAGCGAGGACAACGACGTCCAGAGGATCAAGAAGCGTGGTGAGAAGCGGCAGACCCGAGAACGGCAGGACCACCGTTGTGATGGTTGTGGGGCGTCCCACGACCGCACGAGGTGCCCGTTTCGAAATGCCGAGTGTCACAACTGCGGCCGAAAGGGGCACATCGCCCGAGTATGCAGGCGCGGGCAAGTCGAGGACAAGGGGAGTTCCAGCCATCCCCAGACGCACCAACGGAAAGCGGCCGGCACCAGGAAGGTCGCAGCCAGCTACAGCGAGGAAGGCGTGAACCGCGTGGGCCTGGAGCACCGGCAGTTTTTCGTAGAGGTACTGTTGCAAGGGGTCCCAGTGAGGATGGAGATAGACTCGGGGTCATCTTATTCCATCCTGTCCCAAAAGGAGTTTATGCGTATTCCCCCAGATAAGCGGCCCAAGCTCTGGGCCATGAGGTCACACCTACGGGACGTGCAGGGAAATGGGATTCCGGTGTTGGGGGTGGGAAACTTCAAGGTGAAGTTCAAGAACTACTCCGAGAAACTGCCCTTAGTGGTCCTCAAAGGGGGGAGGTGCTGCCTTTTGGGAACGCAGTGGTTTGCTCCCCTGGGAATCGAACTGTCCAGCATTAACGCCATCGAGACTGACCCAATGCGGGACGTGTGCAACGCGCACCCGGACGTTTTCAAGAAGGGGCTCAGGAAATACAAGGGGCCCCCGGTTTCCTTCGAGCTGGACCCAGAAATCCGGCCCATCCGCCTCAAACCAAGGAGGGTGCCCTTCGCACTCAAGGACAAGATCGAGGAAGAACTGGACAAATTGGTGGGGCAGGGGATTTTGGTTCCAGTTGACTCGGCGGAGTGGGAAACGCCGATTGTTACAGCCCTTAAGTCGAACGGGGAAGTCAGGATTTGTGCAGACTATAAATGTACCATTAACAAGGCCATTCGGCCAAATGCATATCCAGTGCCCGTGGTCAGCCACTTGCTGGCCACGTTACATGGGGGGAAGTGTTTTGCCAAGTTAGATCTGACTCAGGCATACCAGCAGCTCTCTGTAACCCCGGCTGCTGCCGCTGCGCAAACGATAGTGACACACAAGGGGGCGTTTAAGGTAACACGCCTTCAGTTTGGCGTGAATTCGGCCCCCGGAATTTTCCAGTCCCTCATGGAACGCCTTTTAAAGGGGCTTCCAGGCTTCCTCCCATACTTCGACGACGTGTTGATAACAGCGGGGAGCGAATTAGAGTTAGCAAAGAGGCTAGATGGGGTCCTTTCAGTGTTCGAGAGGGCAGGTCTTCGACTGAGGAGGGACAAATGCATATTCTTTGCGAGGGAGGTCGAGTTTCTAGGTTTTAAGGTAACCCCGGACGGGATCAAGCCCTCTGAGTCAAAGGTTGCGGCCGTAAAAAACGCCCCTCGCCCCACCGCAAAACCGGAGCTACAATCATTTCTAGGGCTCCTAAATTTTATCATACCTTCCTGCCTCGGAAGGCATCAGTCGCGGAGCCACTGCACGCGCTACTTAAAAAGGACGCGGTTTGGCAGTGGGGGGACAGGCAGGAGAGAGCGTTCAAGGAGCTCAAGTCACTCCTGTCCTCGGATGCTGTCCTGACCCACTTCGACCCGAAAAAGCCAGTGGTTTTAGTCTGTGATGCGTCCCCAGTGGGGGTGGGGGCAGTCCTGTGCCACGTGTTGGAGAGCGGGAGGGAAGCCCCGGTAGCGTACTACTCAAGGTCCCTCTCAAAGGCCGAGCGCAATTACGCGCAAACTGATAGGGAGGCCCTAGCCATCATCGCCGGAACGAAAAAGTTCCACGACTTTTTATACGGCCGCGAGTTTACGGTAGTGACCGATCACAAACCACTCCTGGGGATCTTCACTACCGGCAAACCCACACCGCAAATTCTATCCCCCAGGATGCTGCGTTGGGCCATTTTCCTCAACGCCTACCAGTACGAGCTGGTCTACCACCCAGGGAAGGAGATCTCCCATGCGGACGCACTGTCCAGGTCTCCTCTCCCCAGTCTAGGGGACCCCGCATGCAAGGTAGAGCAGGATCACCAAGTCCTGCTAATCGAGTCCCTCGACTCACCCCCCCCCCATTGTCCCGGCCGACCTCGCCAAGGCCACGGCGGCCGACAAGATGCTGGCCCAAGTTAGTTCCTGGGTTAGGAAGGGCTGGCCCATGACCCCCCCCCCCGATGACGAGTTCAGGCCATTTTTTAGGCGCAGAGTAGAGCTTTCGCTGGAGAGGGGCTGCTTACTCTGGGGCCAGCGGGTAGTTATCCCAGAGAAGCTGAGGGCCAAGGTACTGAGACTGCTGCACACCAGTCACCCCTGGATCGTGCGCTCCAAGGCTCTGGCCAGGAGTTTCTTTTGGTGGCCCCAGATAGACGGGGACATAGAGCATTTAGTGGGCACGTGTGAGAGCTGCCAGAGCTCTCGGCCTGAGGAGTCCCGGTTACCCCATAGGGAATGGGATACGGCCCGCGGGCCATGGTCCCGGATCCATGTCGACTTCGCTGGCCCTTTCCGCGGGTCCATGTTTCTGCTGGTAGTCGACTCCTACTCCAAGTGGTTGGAGGTAATCCCCATGAACAGCACCTCCTCCGCCACAACCATCAAGCAGTTGCGCAAGCTTTTTGCCTGTTTCGGCCTGCCAGACGTCCTTGTTAGCGATAACGCTAGTACCTTCACGTCTGCAGAATTCAAGACGTTCATTGAGCGGAACGCCATCAGGCACATTACCGCTGCCCCGTTTCACCCCGCCACAAACGGTCAGGTAGAGCGCCAAGTGCGCACTACGAAAGACGCACTGCGGCGCATGGGCCCCGGTGAGTTGAACCTTCATTTGTGTCAGTTTCTCATCTGCTACAGGACAACCCCCCTAGCTTCAGGATTTTCCCCAGCCGAACTCCTCATGAGGAGGCGTCCGGTAACACTTTTTGACCCGATGGATCCGTCCAGGGTGGAGGATGAAGGGAGAAACATAAACATAGGGGGAGGGAGCTCCAAAAGTTTTTCGGCAGGGGACCCGGTTCACTGCAGGAATTACGCGGCGTCAGGGCCAGCTTGGGTTCCAGGGACAGTCATCGAGCAGACGGGGCCAGTGTCCTACAGGGTCGAGACTAGCTCGGGTCCACTCTGGAGGAAGCACGCCGACCAACTCAGAAGGCGGGTCACTAGTGAAGGGGATTCAGCGTTAGGGTCCTCCCCCACCCACATTACCCAAGGGGGAGACACGGCGGAACCCAGGGATACAAATGCATATCCTCGGTTCTCAACCACAGAGGAGGATACTTTGGAAGAGAGGGATCAGTTTGATGATGATTATGAGTTGCGGTATCAGGGGGGTGTAGCGGAGTGGTTCCCCACCCGTCCTAGCGAAAAGAGGGGTTTCAGTTCAGCCCCTGGTACCTCCAGTCCCCCCAGTCCTTTTGTGTTAGAATATACCATAGCTCCAGCTCCCCGGAAACCAACACCCCCAAGGCAGGCATCGGGGGGGGGAGCCCACCCACCACAGTCCCCAGAACTCCCAGGCAGGGAACGGGGGGTGGCGAGACCACGAGGGTCTCTTCATCGGTCCCAAGATTCATGCTGGGGGGGCACCCCTAGCTCCTCAAACGGTAGGCAGGAGTTCACTTCCCAACTGTTCATTCCATTCCCATCCCCCAATGCAAGGTTACCACAGAGCCCACACCGAGCCACTAATGAGTCCCCCCTTTCCGTTGCAGGACAGGACTCCGCAGAGCCAGGCTCCCCTGTGTTAAGCCAAGCGGCCGCTCGCCCCAGGCGTACGTGCGGCAAGCCACAATGGTTGAGGGACTTCGTCCCATCCTAGGGGGGAGGGATGTTGTGTATGTACAATGTTGCTTGATATGTATGTACAATGTCGCTTTGAGAAATGTATGAATGTAACCTGGCCACAATCACAATGTAACCCAGCTGTTAAAGGAACGCGAGCAAGCTGCCTATAGAGGGCAGCTGCGAGTGTTCAACTCACATGGTTATCATTCCACAAATCACCTGCAGCCGCGGGAACTCCCCGCAACAACAAACTACTACCGATCTACCACCGAAGATGGGCGTGACCCGGATGACGTCACGCCGGTAGCAGCCAATGAGCTACCATGCAGCCAGATTCAAATGTATTGTACTACTGTATATAATGTGAGGTATCTCCGCCATTACCACATGTTCGTTCTGATCATCAACCAATAAACCTGTGTTAGTCCCTACTGCAACTCCTTCTATGTCTCCTGGAAAAGACACCAAACTAATATTGGTAGTTCACCCATAACATAGTTTATTTGAAAAACATTAGCATATGCATAGTTTGCTATTCAACTATACTCTGGATATGAGGTAAACCATATTAATTTGCCATAGATCAGTAGTCTCAGCTTATCTTGTAGCAACCTTGCCCCCTTCCCCTGTGGTAGTTACTTCTGCAAAGCTCGCAAAAGTTACATTTTAGGATGCTAATTCACAGGATCCCTGGGTGTTTTTTTTCTGTGGGTGGCTGGCTTTTGCACTATTTATTTGTTATTTTTAACCCTTATGTTCCTCACTGATATTTATTCTTATATATAGTTGAAGTGTTTGAAGTGGTAGCCGTGTTAGTCTGTGCAAGTATATCCGAGAGTAAACAAAACAGAATAGCAAAACAAGACAAAAAATCTTGTGGCACCTTCAAGACTAAATGTGTATTTAAATGTGAGCTTTCATGGATAGGAGTTAGTCTTTAAGGTCTTTTGTCTTTTTTGCTCTTTTGTTTTGTTTATAAAGGTAAAGGTAAAGGTTTCCCTTGCTCGAAAGCCAGTCGTATCTGACTCTAGGGTGCAATGCTCATCTCTGTTTCTAAGCCGAAGAGCCAGCGCTGTCTGCTTCTGCAGACGTTTCCGTGGTCATGTGGCAGGCATGACTAGACACCGGAGCGCACGGAACGCTGTTACCTTCCCACCGAAGTGGTCCTTATTTATCTACTTGCAATTTCTTGCTTTCGAACTGCTAGGTTGGCAGGAGCTGGGATGAAGACGGGAGCTCATTTCCGTCCTGCAGTACTCGGGAATCGAACTGCTGACCTTCCGCTTCCCAGTCAGCGTCTTAGCGACTTGAGCCACTGCAGTTCACTCTCAGCTATTATTCCTATATGTTATCATTTTGTTTTTACTAGAGCAAGCTGGAGATGATGTTGCTAAAAAGACATTCTCACTTTTAACTGTTTACCCAGATAAAGAGAAATCAGGGAGACTGCCAACCCTGTGGTGCATTCAACCAAAATGTTAAGTGTTTCATATACAGTATCTTCATTTATGTTGTAGTCAGTTGTGCTTGAAAGAAAGTGTATCTGTTGAGGTCAGCACTACCTTACGCAGTCCTGAGGCTATAGCTCTGCTTTCTGCAAGAACATGACCGCTCCATAGAGAATTTTTGTGGAGATGTAATGCATCTTCTATTTGAAATGTTGTTCTACCAATGCTAGCAGCTTATGTACTTTCACTGATGCCTTAAAAGCACTGTCTGTCAATATATAAAGGGGTAGTTAGTAACTGAATGAGGGACCGAGGTGGGTTAGTGGTTAAGGTGCTGAACTTGACAACTGGAAGGTTGGCAGGTCAGCAGTTAGAGACCCGAGTACTGCACAATGGAGTGAGTTCCCATCTTTGTCCAAGCTCCTGCCAACCTAGCAGTTCGAAAGCAAGAAATTGCAAGTAGATAAATAGGTACCACTTCAGTGTCGTCTAGTCATGTCCATGGAAACATATGCAAACACAGACAGTGTTGGCTCTTTGGCTATAAACAGAGATTAGCACTGAACCCTAGAGTCAGATATGACTGGTTTTCGAGCAAGGGTGACCTTGTTAGTAACTGAAGAGTTCCTTCTTTACACCTCTGGCAGAGAAGAGAAGAAATGTATTTTCTAAGACTCTTCTCTTGCCTCACTGTACTTGGACAACAAAAGGTCAAACTAGAGAAGATGCTCTCCTTACATTTAGAAGCAGCTAGCATGTATGTCTTCCAGCAAAAGTCGTCTTCCAGCCAAACAACTGTGTGCCCGAGTAAACAGACTTAAAATCAAACCCTGTTTGTCTCCCGATTACTGAAACAAACCAAGATTACACTAAGTTATATATCTTTTGCCACTTAAGTATCTGCATCTAAAGGTAAGCTGAACATCTCATCTAGATGGACCTAAATGGTGGAAAAAAATGCCCTTGAAATAATCACACAAAAGTACATGCACTGGTAATGACTGTATAGTTCTATACAGTCATAGGGCTAGTGGTAGGGGATGGTAATGGAGCCCAACAACATTTACAAAACACTTTCCCACTACCTTTTCTGGTTCTAGAAGTCCACCTGTCAAGTACTGCACATGGATTTGTGGGGAACCATTCAAGCAAAAGGTATAGCCCTTGTGTGCTGTGAGGATCAACTGAGCTTTAGGCATTCATTCTACCTAAGAGGATTTAAATCAGAAAAGTGATGAAAGCAAACTCCCACATTTTTCCACAATTCCCACCATGACATTTCAATAATTTATGCTTAATGATGATTGGGGGGTGGTGGTGGTGGTGGTGGTAGTGGTGGTGAAAAAATTGACACTGCTGTAAATCTGACCTATTTCTGTTCATTTTCACCACTCAGTCAGAGTCTTCAAATCTTGATTCTACAATAACACACACACACACACACACACACACACACACACACACACACACACACACACACACACACACACACACACTATATCAGTGATGGGCAGTCTTGGCCCTCCAGCTGTTCTTGAACTTCAATTCCCAGAAGCCCAAATCAGCACTCCTGCTGATCAGGGCCTCTGGGAATTGAAGTTCAAGAACAGCTGGAGGGCCAAGACTGCCCATCACTGCCCTATATACTGATGTGCAGCTCAGTGAAACTTCAAGGCTAAAGAGTTTTTTCCACTGCATGTGCAAATACTTTCAGAATCTAAGCCTAAGTGTTGATCAAATCAACTTTGTTCTTAACTGCTCTCTGATTCACATGCTTTCCTTAGGTTCCTCTTAAATAATAATTTATGATTTATGTTCTGTGGGAGATTAGCTTTGCATTCCCAACAAGGCACACTTTTATTGACTAAAACTACAGCTTTAAAGAAAGCATGTGTTTCTTCTGCTTTGTTTTTGAGTGCATATCAGCTCAGATGGCGCATCTGGTTTTCAATGAAGCCCTGCTTCCAACTCAGTTTCCCATCTGTGTTGACTAAGACCTAAGAACGACAAGTATGTAGCCTGAAACCATACAATGCATCAGTAGTTCAGTTTGGGATTAGAACCCTGACCTGCTTGGCTTTGAATAGTTTCAGTTTGCTTAAACTGGAAAACCCGTATTGCATTTAGAATGATTGGTTTATATTCTATTTGTACTAAATACAATGCAAAGGGGACATTCCAAGCTGGCCTTTTTCTTCTCTTTTAGGCTTCACTTGAAATTCATGCTTTCACTTCCAAATTTCATAGTTTCCTCATAAAGATCACTAGACTTGAGTTTCTCTGCAGAGAATCAGTTTTCAAGATCTCATTTTTAAATATTTCTGTAATAAATGGCAACTTTTCAAGTTTTCAAAGAGTGAGAATAATATACTGTATAAGACATAGCAGCAGAAATGTAATTGCCTGTCTTGGTAGCCTGCAACAGCCTTTAGTCCTAACCTTATAACTGCTTTACTATCACATAAATCCTTAGCTTAACATATAACAATAGTTACTATCACTAGGTAGCTGTTCACATGGACGAGGAACATTTGTTCCTCTGTGGGTAAACAAATTACAGTATCTAGAAGCTCTATGAAAAAGATGAAAAAAATATGATATGTACTTTACAACTGTATAACCAAAATGAGGAGTTTTAAAAATGTAATTAGCTTCAAAAATGGGGTACTAAAAAAGAGCCTTCTTGAAGATTGTGTTACTTTTGAACCACAATTGGGCGTACCCTGCTGATGGCAAATTTGTGTTGCCGGCTATTCTTTCTCACACTAGGTCAGCCGAAAGGAACTGCAGAATGAACTCACCAAAAGGTGCCTTCATTTTGGCAGTTTCACGTCTGGCCTAGACATGAAAAAAGAAGAAGCTTCAGAAATCACATTCTTATCTGTGGGACAGTTTTGTCTCCAGATGCATTTTCAGGGAGGTACACTTATGGATGTTCACCTATAGTGTAGTGGCTCCTCCAGGAGTATGTCAGATCCCAGCCAGTTGCCATTTTACTGTTTTCTTTCAATAAACAACAAATATAAAATATTATTGAGCAAAACATAAAAACCAACCCTCATCAAATTGATAAATGTTTGCTATTTAAAATGCAGTATGGCTTAGAGACAGGGGCATGCTGGCTACAATAAAAGGGGATGGACAGGGAGGGAGGGGGCACCACCTATGCGGGATACTGGATGACATCATGGATTGAGTGCCCGTCTCGGGTCCCAGCTCCTGCCAACCTAGCTGTTTGAAAACAAGACAATAGGGACCACTTCAGTGGGAAAAGATCTTGGGGACATGAAAGGAGCCTTCTTACTGTTTCTTGGGGTGCCAGTGACTCCACTGTGAACACTTTGCCTCCTCCCTGAGCTGGCTGCAACCGTCACCTCCACCATCTGCCCCTCTGGAGAGTGGCACTGGGGGTTTGAAAGCAAGAGACCAGGGCCCTCACAGCCTTTCCGAGCCCTGGTGACGCTCTCCAGTGGGGAAGAAAGCGGTGGTGACAGTTGCAGCCAGTTGAAGGAAAAGGCAAGGCACGTGCAGTGGAGTCGTCCCCCCCCACTGGCCCCCCCAACCCCCCCCCCCCAAATGTGCATGTCCTCCTCTTGTGGGGCGATGGCACCGGCATCCAGTTAAATGGAGGCATGTGAGTGTGCTTTCATCATCAAACAGCGGCATGACCTCGCCCCATGTTTAATTTTTTTTGAAAAAATAAATAAATAATAAAATAATTAAAATTACTATGGGTGCCCGAGGGTGCCAGAGAGGAGGGCGCGCAGGGATTAATCCCTATGTCCCTGTGGCCCAGCGCATACCTGCTTAGAGATTGTAAGTGCACCATTGGACTGAAGCAGAGGCAGGCATGCCTCATCACCAGAGACAGAAAATCTGTTTTTGTTCAGCTAGAACCTATAAGACTCCTATTCTCTCACCCAGCTCTCACCAAGAATAGTGCTGATACATTGTATTAAAAATAAAATTTATTTATTGTATTGCAAAAGAAGAAGGGGCGGCCAAAGATGAGATGGCTAGATGGTATTGTAGACACAATGGCCACAGAGCTGGGCGGGTTGAGGAGGATGGTGGAGGACAGAGGTGCCTGGTGGGCAATGGTCCATGGGGTCGCAAAGGGTTGGAATCGACTGTGCGACTGAACAACAACAAATTGTATTAATATATCAAAACAATGCTAGCCAGTTCTGTATTAATAAAAAAATGAGTCAAGGCAAACGTAAGGGAAGGCCAGAATGCCAGGCTTATTTCAACTTAAGCTAACAAGTTGAAACCAGGCTGTTCTTTCATTCTTTCCCTTTCCCTTGCCTTTTCATCCCCTTAATGCAGAACTGGCTAACATCCAATATTTAAACACTAGCTTGTTTATTAAAAAAAAAAAACACCTCAGGGACACTCAGAAAAATCACTTGGGAGGGTGTCCATGCAGTCCTTAAACATCACACCCAAATGCCTATATCACCACACCATCCACATACACCCTGTCCTTTTACACATCGAACAGCTGCTTGCATGACAAAACGTCCATTCAAATCCTTCTGGATTTAAAAAAGTAGAAACCTCCAGCACCACAGGGGAAAAAAAAACCACTTGAGGGGGGGAGTTAATTCAATCTTTGCATCATGTGAGCAGTAGGAAAAAATATCTTTGAATTCATCCACTGTATAAGAGGAGCAAATTGCAGTGTATTTGGCCATGTAGTTAAACACTCAGTTAAACTGATTGGGAAATCTTAGTTCTTTAAATGTTGAGCTGAATATGGTTGGGAGTATGGTTACAGTTATATATTCTGCAAATTGAAACAGAGAAGGATTGAGGGAATGGGAGGACCCAGAAAATGAGGCTTTGAAGCAAGTAAAGAAAAATAAATAAATATACACATTATAAATGATAATAATGCTTTCAGCAATGGCTTTAATGGGAAAATAGGTATACAAGCTAGTACTAGCACTTCATAAGTGATTAAGAATTTATCAAACTTGTTAGCCTAAACAATAACAGTTGCCACGTGTGGCTTACAGTCAAGAGTGGGAAACTGTGAATTTTGGGTAAACAATGTGAGAATGAAACAAGACTTAACACTGTGCTGTTGTTAAGTGCTATCCAATTGTTACTAACTTTGTGGTGACCTGTGAAGCAATAGCCTCCCAATGTCTTGCTGTTAACAGCCCTTCTAAACTAAGGACCACTTATTTTTTAATTGAGTCAATCCATCTCATGTTAAGTCTTCCTCTTTTCCTTATGACTTCAACATTTCCCAGTTTAGCTGTCTTTCCCAGTCAGTCCTGACATTGTTTCAGAAGTCCTGCAATACTCCACCGGCCACCCCCACCGCCTTGGCCCCGCCCCCTCACCTTCGGACTTAAAAGGCGAGGGGGCGCCCAGGTGAGCCACTGCCGCGCGTCCTGGCCCCGGTTGGGGTGAAGAGGCCACTTCACTGGCCACCCCCACCGCCTTGCCCCCGCCCCTGCCCCCGCCCCCACACCCACCCCCTCACCTTTGGACTTAAAAGGCGAGGGGGCGCCTGGGTGAGCCACCGCTGCGTGTCCTAGCCCCGGTGGGGGCGAAGAGGCCACTCCACCGGTCGGCGTTCTTGGGCCCCGCCCTCCCCCTTGCCTTCGGACTTAAAAGTCTCTAAAGGTGGTGGATTTCGTGGGGGGCCTTGGATATTTCTTGTTATTTACTATTATTAATTGTATCTTTAATATTGTAGTTTTTGAATATATTGTTGTTATACTGTATTTTCTGAATTTTGCATCTGTAATATTGTTTCTTTAATTTTTGTAAGCTGCTTCGAGTCGTCCATTGGATTGAGGGAAGCGGGATATAAATAAAAACATTATTATTATTATTATTATTATTATTATTATTATTATTATTATTATTATTATTATTATTATTATTATTATTATTATTATTATTATTATTATTATTATTATTATTATTATTATTATTATTATTATTATTATTATTATTATTATTATTAGTATTATTATTAGTATTATTATTATTAGTATTATTATTATTAGTATTATTATTATTATTACGGGAAGCTGTGTGAAAGAAGTTTGTAGGAGGTAGATCTCAGATGGTTGGTTAAAATTATCATGCTTCTCAATGAAACAGAGATGCCCAAACTGACGTTGTCTTTTCTCAGATCAATGTTCTGAACATTAAATGTACTTGCGTTAACTGTCTGTCTGTATCTTCTGTATAGGGCATTACATATTCCGAATCCCAGTAGTATTTTATAATAGGGGAAATGCAGATGTTCTCATCTATTGCTATTGTGATTGCCCTGCATCATTGCTCTGTGAAGGAAAACATGGCTGCCAAAATGTTCTTGGCATATACAAGTATAAGTTGTTTGCAAAGTATCCCAGGTACTGATGAGATATTGCTTATTATTCGTCAGCTGCTTTCCTGTTGTGTAAAACTAGTGCCAGAATGGCGATGTTGAACTTCAGGCTATGCTCATTCTCTTTTGCCTGGTCTTCTGACCACTTTTTTCTGCTGCTATGCTACATACCACAATGCGTTTATTTAAAAACTGACTCTTTCCCTAATCTTGTGACAGAAATATAAACAGTGCATTTAAAATGCATTAAGCATAGTTCAAATGATAATGTGTGTGCTCCCCCTCCTACTGGAAGGATATGGTCATCCATCAGTGAGGAGAATATATCAATCTGCTGAATCTAGAAAAGGGCTTGTGGAGACATAGTGGAATATATTTACTTCTGACCACAATTGTGTAATTGTGATGCAATGTCTTCTATCATGTGTAAAACACCATGTTTAGGCCAGTCCTTTCATTAAGAAGGTGGAACAGCCAATTCAGGCAGAAGATTTTGGATGTTGTTAGTAGGTAACAAGATATCTACTCCATTGTTGTATTTTTTAATAATTGGTGTTGAAGAGAGGAGCCTGTAGAATCTCCTCCTTTGTGTAGCAAAATATCTTGGCTAGTCTTGGTTATTGTTCTCCTTGGTTTAAGATGCTGCGTATGTTCTGTTTGCAGTTTTGTCTCAGACAGCAAAATATTGTGGGCAACCTCTGTGTACTGTGATAATTCAAACCATGTACATACCATAAGCTTCTGACAGACAACTTGGTTTATTCCTATGAATATGGCTGGGGCCATAATTCCTTTATTATAGTTATTCATATAAATAAGGAATAAGTATAACAAAGGAATTATGGCACAAGCCATAACTTAGGCTGAGGTTTATGTTCAGTTTCTCTTAATATGTCATGTGAATATCTAATTAAAAAGTAAAAAGTAATCTGATATCCTTTAAAAAAGTGATCAAAGAGATAATATCGAGTTTGCTATGTCTTTGGTGTTCCTGAACAGCAGCATGTGGAAAATTTACAACGCTCAATAACCTTTTGGTTCCATTTAAAAAGCAAGAATGTCATTTGTTTTGGAAAAAAGTGTGCTAGATAAAAGAAGATAATTCTCTTTGAACAAAGTTGAAGGAAATAGCCGGGTTCCTTTTAGCTTTGGAGAGGATTTAAGTATATCAGTATTCTTGAATTTAAGATATCCATGTATTTTGTATAAATGGTAACATTTTTTATTCAGTCAAATTCTGTTGGGTTTAAGACATGTGTCTCTACTTAGGCCAAGAAGACATACTGTATTGTTCTAGGATGAGGAAAATTTTCACTTAGATATTTTGTCTTTTTAAAAAAATCCTGTGGCAACCATCTAAGTCTAATGTTTTAATAATAATAATAATAATAATAATAATAATAATAATAATAATAATAATAATAATAATAATAATAATAATAATAATAATAATAATAATAATAATAATAATAATAATTTTTAATTTGTACCCCACCCTACTCAGCACAAGGCCAACTCAGGGCGGCATTACAACATATTAAGAAACAATATACAACTAAGAAAAAATAATAATAGTAATAATAATAAACAATCGATATCCAAAATAACATACAATAAAAATATACAATACAATTCCAAGGTGCAAAGTACAATATGAGAAGAAAGGGGCGCAAACGGTGAAGAGCTCAACTAGTGAAAAAACCGTTTGGAGAGATATCTTGGCTAAGAAAAGAGTACAACCGTCGTATTTTCATAAAAGTCTTTATAGGTGTAAATATGGCCAGAAACGTAATAACATAAAAAATTCCTCTATGGGTAGAAACAAAAACTATAGCTGATCGCTGGTAAATCGGAAAATAAGCCAAGATGAACAAAAATGAGCTGTACAAGCATGGAAGTGCACAGAAATAGCGATGTAGTTCTCTAAGTCGATACTAGTTATAGCGACTTTTCGAATAAGAAATATCTTCTTCAAGGAGATCTATACATAAAAATTACACATAAACAGAATGATTAACATGGCTGAATATAAATAACATAGGCACATAAAAATACAATGAATGTACAGAATGAGAATACAAGCTTACCAATGTGTAATGCTGATTTCTTAAACCCGCGTCCTGCCTCCGCTCAAATTATTAGGTGCATATGGACGTTGAAAGGTGTATGAGAAACAGCTACCTTTATCACAGTTGAAAGCTGACTCATGTGTAGCCGATAGCTAAATTAGAGCTCACCCAGGTGATGAGGATTGTACTCCTACAGAAACGCTGCCAAGTCGAGCTCCTGGTTTAACCCATTAGGATACATTGTGTCGAGAAAATGAATGAAGAATGCTTCCCTTTGTCTCAATCTTTTGTAAATGTCACATCGTTCGAATAATTTTGGTCTAACAATCTCTAATACCACAAAACGAAAGTCCCTATCCGTATGGCGCTTTTCAATATAGTGAGAGACCAAAGGGGCTTCTTTAACCTGATGTCTGATTTTGGACCTATGTTCCGAAATCCGCTGTCTGAGGGGTCTGCTGGTAAGACCCACATAGCGCTTCTGACAAGGGCATTCCCACATGTAAATAACACATTTACTGGCACAACTTGAGAGTGATTGCAAGGTGAATGTTAAACCCTTGTTGGGAACCTCAATTTCCTTAGTTTCCCAAGAAAATTGGCAAACCGTACACGAATGGCATTTGAAATGTCCTGTGGGAAGCAATTTTTCAGTAGATTTATATCTAGCAGTATGATCTGATCGTACTAGCATATTACTGATAGATCGCGCTCTCCTAAACCCTATCAATGGTCTGTCCTTACAACCTGGAAGGTCTTGAACCAGATGCCAATGTTTATAGATTATATTCTTGACTCGGTTGGCCACTGGTGAATATTCAAAGGAGCACCTGATTAAATTGCCCCCACCTCGTTGTTTCCTATCAAACAAGCACTGTCTGGGAGTATCCCTGACTCGTTGGAATGCCGAATTAATGATATGCATGGGATAACCCCTATTGTTAAGTTTAGATAGAATTTCAGAAGCAGATGTGTGAAAGTCAGCGGGTGTAGAGGAATTTCTTTTAGCACGAGCAAAAAGCCCAAAAGGGATGTTGTTCCTAACAAAGGCTGGATGATGGGAGGAGTATGCTAAGTATGGGTTTCTATCTGTTGGTTTCCTATACAATTTGACCGCCACCTTTCTAGATCCTGAAATGTAAACCTCCACATCCAAAAAAGGGATGGAGGAAGTATGGTAATGGGGGGTAAAGCGTAAATTGTTGTCAATGGAATTAATCCATTGTACAAATTGGTCAACAATGTCATAGGAATCAAGAATAAAGAATAGGTCGTCAATGAATCTGCCATAGTATATGATGTGACCTAAATGGGGATTGGAGGAGTGATGAATGTAAAGACTTTCGAAATTATTCAAGTACATATTGGCGACGGAGGGGGCCAATGGGGACCCCATGGCCACGCCTCTTACCTGTAAGTAGAATGATTTGTCGAATCTGAAATAATTGTGTTCAAAAATGATATCTAATAAATCCATTAAAAAATGAGTTGGTGGAAGTAAAGATGCTCTAGAATCCAACTTATCCTGGACAATAGCCCTGGCCTCCTCAAGGGGTATATTGGTGTAGAGCGCTTCCACATCAAGTGTAAGGAGCACCCCCGTTGGAGGGACGACCAAGCCCTCTACCTGAGAAATAAAATGTGTGGTGTCTTTAATGAATGAAGGGGTTTGTCTGGCATATGGGTTAATGAAAGAATCCAAATACTTAGCAATGGGTTCGAGGGCGGAGTTTACGCCGGAGATGATTGGCCTCCTCCAATCCCCATTTAGGTCACATCATATACTATGGCAGATTCATTGACGACCTATTCTTTATTCTTGATTCCTATGACATTGTTGACCAATTTGTACAATGGATTAATTCCATTGACAACAATTTACGCTTTACCCCCCATTACCATACTTCCTCCATCCCTTTTTTGGATGTGGAGGTTTACATTTCAGGATCTAGAAAGGTGGCGGTCAAATTGTATAGGAAACCAACAGATAGAAACCCATACTTAGCATACTCCTCCCATCATCCAGCCTTTGTTAGGAACAACATCCCTTTTGGGCTTTTTGCTCGTGCCAAAAGAAATTCCTCTACACCCGCTGACTTTCACACATCTGCTTCTGAAATTCTATCTAAACTCAACAATAGGGGTTATCCCATGCATATCATTAATTCGGCATTCCAACGAGTCAGGGATACTCCCAGACAGTGCTTGTTCGATAGGAAACAACGAGGTGGGGGCAATTTAATCAGGTGCTCCTTTGAATATTCACCAGTGGCCAACCGAGTCAAGAATATAATCTATAAACATTGGCATCTGGTTCAAGACCTTCCAGGTTGTAAGGACAGACCATTGATAGGGTTTAGGAGAGCGCGATCTATCAGTAATATGCTAGTACGATCAGATCATACTGCTAGATATAAATCTACTGAAAAATTGCTTCCCACAGGACATTTCAAATGCCATTCGTGTACGGTTTGCCAATTTTCTTGGGAAACTAAGGAAATTGAGGTTCCCAACAAGGGTTTAACATTCACCTTGCAATCACTCTCAAGTTGTGCCAGTAAATGTGTTATTTACATGTGGGAATGCCCTTGTCAGAAGCGCTATGTGGGTCTTACCAGCAGACCCCTCAGACAGCGGATTTCGGAACATAGGTCCAAAATCAGACATCAGGTTAAAGAAGCCCCTTTGGTCTCTCACAATATTGAAAAGCGCCATACGGATAGGGACTTTCGTTTTGTGGTATTAGAGATTGTTAGACCAAAATTATTCGAACGATGTGACATTTACAAAAGATTGAGACAAAGGGAAGCATTCTTCATTCATTTTCTCGACACAATGTATCCTAATGGGTTAAACCAGGAGCTCGACTTGGCAGCGTTTCTGTAGGAGTACAATCCTCATCACCTGGGTGAGCTCTAATTTAGCTATCGGCTACACATGAGTCAGCTTTCAACTGTGATAAAGGTAGCTGTTTCTCATACACCTTTCAACGTCCATATGCACCTAATAATTTGAGCAGAGGCAGGACGCGGGTTTAAGAAATCAGCATTACACATTGGTAAGCTTGTATTCTCATTCTGTACATTCATTGTATTTTTATGTGCCTATGTTATTTATATTCAGCCATGTTAATCATTCTGTTTATGTGTAATTTTTATGTATAGATCTCCTTGAAGAAGATATTTCTTATTCGAAAAGTCGCTATAACTAGTATCGACTTAGAGAACTACATCGCTATTTCTGTGCACTTCCATGCTTGTACAGCTCATTTTTGTTCATCTTGGCTTATTTTCCTATTTACCAGCGATCAGCTATAGTTTTTGTTTCTACCCATAGAGGAATTTTTTATGTTATTACGTTTCTGGCCATATTTACACCTATAAAGACTTTTATGAAAATACGACGGTTGTACTCTTTTCTTAGCCAAGATATCTCTCCAAACGGTTTTTTCACTAGTTGAGCTCTTCACCGTTTGCGCCCCTTTCTTCTCGTGTTATCGTCATGGCGGTTGATGACAGAGGATTTGCATATACAGATTTACAGAGAGAACAAATTTTAGAAAAAACTTTGTCATTAAATATGGACATGGACACACAGAATAGCGATTTCTCCACATTAGAGACTCTAAAAAAGAAACAGGTTAGATTCCAAATGCATGCATCATTTTTGGCTGATTATCATCGTCTCTCCAGGATACCTCGAGGACTCAGAATTAATAAGGGACCCACCCTATTTAGACACAACAAGGAATTCACGGACAAATGGGCTGCCATTTTAGACCGTTGCTCATTCGATCTTATTTTACTGATTATTGAACAATCACATAAAGAATTGGAAGTGGTTCAGGAGGATATTCAAAAGCTTTCTACTACTCTCCAGACGCAATTAGATCAGCCCACGTTCGACAAATCAGTAGAGGATCTCAACAATAAGATTCACCATTTCCGGGATTCCCTAGTACAATTCAAGAAGAAAAAGTTTTCTAGGGATACCCAGGACTATTCCTCTGATAGAGTTTACAGGTGGAGCTTTCAGCAAGGATCTTCTCGACCTAAGCGTGTCACTTGGAAAGACCAGACTTTCTCTTCGGATTTTGAGACTTCGGATTCCGATGCCCCATCTACCTCCTGTGATGAGTCCCAACAAAAGACTTATGATTTCAGAACTAGGAATCGACAAGGCTTGCCGCAACGCTCAAATTCTTTTTTAGGGAAAAGAAGGACTCTGCGGGGGGGCAGGAAAACATAGTTTTCAATTTGTCTTCCAGACCGTTGGCTAACAATGAGGTACGTCTTCTTTCGCTGGGTCTTACTTTTGTTCCCACTCCCCATTACCGTTCCTTCAACACTCGTGTTGATGTGTTTAAACTCATTAGATTGCTTAAATTGAAGGTCTTTTTTAAGGGGATAGATTCACAGTCCAGGGACATGTTTAAACCTAAGTCTCAGTTTAACCCACCAGTAGACGACCCTGCAATTGAGGTTTTCCACAAACAGGTACTCCGGGATTTGTCGCATATTGAGAAGAGCCACACCAAAGGTTGGCATAATTTATCTAAACAAGACTATGCCACCTTAAATGAGTTAGCACACGACTCTTCTATTGTCATAAAACAGGCAGATACTGTTACCAGAAAAATGGCTACTGGATACAGTTACAACTTCGGTTCGAGTCACTGGTGGAGCCCTTCTCCCAAGAACGAGGAAGCGTTTAATATAGGCAAAAATTAAAATTGGTTTATTGAAAAGGGGTTTAAGCGTCACTGGCCTGGTGCCGGGAAAAGCCCTAGTCTCAACCTTTTTGCCTATTAAAGTCCCTTAAGTGAGCAGCTCTTTTTGGTTCCGATGTCTTGCGTGCAAATGTGCTGTGAGAGCGCTGATGACATTTTCTATCAGGAGATTTTTATACCCTCCACCCAAGGGAGCCCAACTAGTTCTACTGCTAGCTAACAAGTTTACAAAATAAGAGATTTACAATGGTGAACAAAAACCCGGCACCAGACTCTTTTGTTACATTAAAAGGTCAATCATACAGAGACAAAACAGGTCAATTACATAGAACAAAAGGTGATGGGTAGAGCAATTGCCCTGGAAATGACAGAGTTCATAGTCCAGCAAATGCAGGTTGTGACATCATTCAGGTGACATCCAATGGGCACCAGGATTGTAATTTGGCACAAATCAGAAGTCCAGATTTTGAATCCAGGTTGAGAATTGACCAATAACGAAGATGGGCATGCTTCAGACTCCCCTGAGGAGGAGCATTGCTTTGAGGCTCTTGGCAAAATTCCATTCCCACCCAGCAATTACTTCATCCTGTCTCATCCCAAGCACTATCTAGGATAATCACAAAAGAAATTTCAGTATCAATGGATATGCAGACTTCCCCCATGTCCCAATTCTGATTGACCTCTGGACTGCCTTTCTCCATTATATCAAAGTATGCAGGTGATAGTAAGCACAATAAGTGGCAGGAAAACAGGAGATTGAGATGGAATTTCTGAACTTCCAAGGGCTCAAGTCGCTAAGACGCTGACTGGGAAGCGGAAGGTCAGCAGTTCGATTCCCGAGTACTGCAGGACGGAAATGAGCTCCCGTCTTCATCCCAGCTCCTGCCAACCTAGCAGTTCGAAAGCAAGAAATTGCAAGTAGATAAATAGGGACCACTTCGGTGGGAAGGTAACAGCATTCCGTGCACTCCGGTGTCTAGTCATGCCTGCCACATGACCACGGAAACGTCTGCAGAAGCAGACAGCGCTGGCTCTTCGGCTTAGAAACAGAGATGAGCACTGCACCCTAGAGTCGGATACGACTGGCTTTAGAGCAAGGGAAACCTTTACCTTTACCTTTAATAGTGATATTAGACACCTCTGATTACACGGCGGAGGCAATTAGACAATTGGGCGATGAGTCTTCTTATTTAAACATCAATCATGATCCGACTCACCATGTCATGAATATCATTAAAACGGTTATATTTGAGGGCATTTCTTTGGGCTACATTACACATAATACTGCTAAGTTTTTGTATAATGAATACCCTAGAACTCCTATCTTTCACCTGATTCCCAAAATCCACAAGCCCAGAATTCAGGGCATGCCCACCCCCGCCAGGCCAATCATCTCCGGCGTAAACTCCGCCCTCGAACCCATTGCTAAGTATTTGGATTCTTTCATTAACCCATATGCCAGACAAACCCCTTCATTCATTAAAGACACCACACATTTTATTTCTCAGGTAGAGGGCTTGGTCGTCCCTCCAACGGGGGTGCTCCTTACACTTGATGTGGAAGCGCTCTACACCAATATACCCCTTGAGGAGGCCAGGGCTATTGTCCAGGATAAGTTGGATTCTAGAGCATCTTTACTTCCACCAACTCATTTTTTAATGGATTTATTAGATATCATTTTTGAACACAATTATTTCAGATTCGACAAATCATTCTACTTACAGGTAAGAGGCGTGGCCATGGGGTCCCCATTGGCCCCCTCCGTCGCCAATATGTACTTGAATAATTTCGAAAGTCTTTACATTCATCACTCCTCCAATCCCCATTTAGGTCACATCATATACTATGGCAGATTCATTGACGACCTATTCTTTATTCTTGATTCCTATGACATTGTTGACCAATTTGTACAATGGATTAATTCCATTGACAACAATTTACGCTTTACCCCCCATTACCATACTTCCTCCATCCCTTTTTTGGATGTGGAGGTTTACATTTCAGGATCTAGAAAGGTGGCGGTCAAATTGTATAGGAAACCAACAGATAGAAACCCATACTTAGCATACTCCTCCCATCATCCAGCCTTTGTTAGGAACAACATCCCTTTTGGGCTTTTTGCTCGTGCTAAAAGAAATTCCTCTACACCCGCTGACTTTCACACATCTGCTTCTGAAATTCTATCTAAACTTAACAATAGGGGTTATCCCATGCATATCATTAATTCGGCATTCCAACGAGTCAGGGATACTCCCAGACAGTGCTTGTTTGATAGGAAACAACGAGGTGGGGGCAATTTAATCAGGTGCTCCTTTGAATATTCACCAGTGGCCAACCGAGTCAAGAATATAATCTATAAACATTGGCATCTGGTTCAAGACCTTCCAGGTTGTAAGGACAGACCATTGATAGGGTTTAGGAGAGCGCGATCTATCAGTAATATGCTAGTACGATCAGATCATACTGCTAGATATAAATCTACTGAAAAATTGCTTCCCACAGGACATTTCAAATGCCATTCGTGTACGGTTTGCCAATTTTCTTGGGAAACTAAGGAAATTGAGGTTCCCAACAAGGGTTTAACATTCACCTTGCAATCACTCTCAAGTTGTGCCAGTAAATGTGTTATTTACATGTGGGAATGCCCTTGTCAGAAGCGCTATGTGGGTCTTACCAGCAGACCCCTCAGACAGCGGATTTCGGAACATAGGTCCAAAATCAGACATCAGGTTAAAGAAGCCCCTTTGGTCTCTCACTATATTGAAAAGCGCCATACGGATAGGGACTTTCGTTTTGTGGTATTAGAGATTGTTAGACCAAAATTATTCGAACGATGTGACATTTACAAAAGATTGAGACAAAGGGAAGCATTCTTCATTCATTTTCTCGACACAATGTATCCTAATGGGTTAAACCAGGAGCTCGACTTGGCAGCGTTTCTGTAGGAGTACAATCCTCATCACCTGGGTGAGCTCTAATTTAGCTATCGGCTACACATGAGTCAGCTTTCAACTGTGATAAAGGTAGCTGTTTCTCATACACCTTTCAACGTCCATATGCACCTAATAATTTGAGCGGAGGCAGGACGCGGGTTTAAGAAATCAGCATTACACATTGGTAAGCTTGTATTCTCATTCTGTACATTCATTGTATTTTTATGTGCCTATGTTATTTATATTCAGCCATGTTAATCATTCTGTTTATGTGTAATTTTTATGTATAGATCTCCTTGAAGAAGATATTTCTTATTCGAAAAGTCGCTATAACTAGTATCGACTTAGAGAACTACATCGCTATTTCTGTGCACTTCCATGCTTGTACAGCTCATTTTTGTTCATCTTGGCTTATTTTCCGATTTACCAGCGATCAGCTATAGTTTTTGTTTCTACCCATAGAGGAATTTTTTATGTTATTACGTTTCTGGCCATATTTACACCTATAAAGACTTTTATGAAAATACGACGGTTGTACTCTTTTCTTAGCCAAGATATCTCTCCAAATGGTTTTTTCACTAGTTGAGCAAAGTACAATATAACAAAATACAATATAAAGAAAAACTCAGCTTCCCCGGCACATACCAGACCGGGGAAGGAGCTGGACAAGGCAATAGCAGCAGATTTTACAGTCCGTGCTGCCGGGGACCCAAGTAAGCTCAGTTTCCCCAGAGCCAGGCCGGGGAAGGAGCTCTCTTGTCCCCCACAGGGGCTGACGCAGGTGCTACCATTCCTCCTGGTTTGCCAAACCAGGAGGAGGGGCACCATGTCTCTGTCTCTCTCCCTGCCCCTGCTCTCACCAAGGGTGGAAAATGACAAGTCCAGCAGCTCTGACATCAGTGAGGTCTTAAAGGCATACCAGTCGCCCCAAGCTGGGCAGACTCTCCCCACCCCTGCTCTCACCAAGGGTAGAGGGCCAGAGAATCTGTCAACTCCGGTCGGCTGGGTTCTCCACCCCCCATGAACGGCTGGGCCACAGGAGGGAGCCAAAGATGCTGGCATTGGGTGAGGCAGCGGCAGCTTTTGAGGGCTCCGCCACGATGGTCCACAGCTGGGCTCGGCAAGGCTCCCACCCCCATGACCGGCTGGGCCTTGGGAGGGAGCCGAAGATGCTGCCGTTGGGTGAGGTGATGGCAGCTTTTGAGGGCTCCGATGCGATGGTCCACAGCTGGGCTCGGCAAAGCTCCCACCCCCCTGTGACCAGCTGGGCCACGGAAGGGAGCCAAAGACGCTGGCATTGGGCGAGGTGGCGGCAGCTTTTGAGGACTCCGCTGCGATGGTCCACAGCTGGGCTCGGCAAGGCTCCCACCCCCCATGACCGGCTGGGCCATGGGAGGGAGCCGAAGAAGCTGGCATCGGGCGAGGTGGCGGCAGCTTTTAAGGGCTCTGCTGTGATGGTCCACAGCTGGGCTTGGCAAGGCTCCCATCCCTTGTGACCGGCTGGGACACGGGAGGGAGCCAAAGACGCTACCAACCAAAATTATGTAATATATTAGACTTCAGAATGGTCAACCAAGACCTACCAGTTCGTGTTCTCTCCTGTTCATGTCTCCCCATGAGAGATATGATGTCACTAAGGATTACGCACAGGACAGGAAGGGATGGGTGAGAAATTGTGTCAGAGGATGCTCAGTTATTGTGAGAAGTAAGATTTTTCTTCCCCACAGTATGAGAGTCTGTTTACTTGGGTGACTTGTGCAAATAAACATAGAAAATCAGGGCCATAAAAATAAGTATTCCGGGTTTCTTCATGAGGAAAAAAAAAGATATTCCCAAGTTAAGAGTCTCTATTTAATGCCTCCAAGACATTTGGTTCTAGAAATCCTAAAATATAGAAAATCAAAGACATAAAAAAGAGAATATTTCTTTATGAGAAAATATATACCCAAGTTGGCAGGATCCTTATAAATGTCATCAAAACTGCTGAAGTCCTATAAGACAGGTTAGTGGAACATAAATGCTCACAGACATTGACAATTCATACACTGCAGAGCCCAGCTTATGACTATAGAGAGTTAGGTACAGGTAAAGGTCACCCTTACTCAAAAGCCAGCCATATCTGACTCCAGGGTTCAGTGCTCATCTCTGTTTATAGCCAAAGAGCCAGCTCTGTCTGCATTTGCAGACATTTCCATGGACATGTGGAAGGCATGACCAGACATGTGGCAGACATGACCAGAGTGCATGGAACACTGTTTATCTTCCCACCAAAGCGGTACCTATTTATCTACTTGTAATTTCTTGCTTTTGAACTGCTAGGGTGGCAGGAGTTGGGGCAGAGATGGGAGCATACTCCATCATGTAGCACTCGAGTCGCGAACTGCTGACCTGCTGACCTTCCAGTTGTCAAGTTCAGTGTCTTAACCACTAAGCCATCTCTAAACTACAGAAGCATTATTTGGGGCTCATCTTAAAAGTGTAACATATCTAATATTGTCAAATTGGCATTTTACCTATATAATTCTGGAGAACTTTTACCCACTGATATAAACATACTTGGCCCTCAACCTTCATGTGCTGCTATGGTCTTATTATACATTCTTTGTTCCACTGTACATTTTGAATAACCCGGGTGATCGTTCATTGGTTACTGTCCGTGTGACGTCATGGATCGTCACGCCCATCTTCTCCAGGTGTGGTGCGGCGGGAAGGTTTCCCGCCCTTCAGGTATTCAGGGGAATCTGTATCATGTGAGCTGGATGCTGCTACTGGCACGAGCAGTATTATCCTTAACAGCTTGCTACAATGTGTCTCTGATTAGTTACAATGGATACCATTGCCGGATACAATCAGTTAAAGAGTACTTGTCACATTCTATTCAGTACATAACATCCCTCCCCCCTAGGTGAGGACGAAGTCCTTTAGCCATTGAGGCTTTCCGCACATTCGCTTTGGGCGAGGGGTGGCCGCACCTCGGGCCGGAGTTCCTGCATTGGAGAAGAGTGACTCGTTAGCGATTGGCTGTGAGTCATGAGCCGGGGATTGGGAAGGTCTAGGTGTGGGAGTAAACTCCAGGGATGTGAGACCGGGGGCTCCAGGGACTAAAGAAAAACCCCGCTCTTCGCTTGGATGGGTGGGGGACAACTCCGAACCCCCCGGGTCTCCTAACTCAAAATCTAACAATTCTTTGGGATCTCTCTCTTCCAAGTTGTCCCTGTTACCCGGGGGGTCAAAAGGATATGGGTTTGTCTCATTTCTCTCCCCCCTGTGGACTGTGTCTCCCCTTTGGGATAAGCGGGTGGGGGAGAACCCTAACGCTGACCGCTCCATTTGGTCACTCACGTCTTGCCTTCCCACTACTCTACTTCGGAGTTGGTCAGCGTGCCTCCTCCAGAGGAGTCCTGTGCCTGTCTCGACATTGTAGGAGACTGGCCCTGTCTGTCCGACCACTATTCCAGGTACCCAAGTGAGGCCGCCAGCTGCGTAGTTTCAGCAATGTACTGGCTGGCTGATCTCGAAACTCTTGATGCCTCCCGTTTCTGTGTTTCTACCCATGTCCTCCACCCTGGTTGGGTCTAATCTCTAGAGGATCGTGGCGGGTTTCCTCCCCATGAGGAGCTCGGCGGGTGATAGCCCTGACGCTAATGGGGTTACACGGTACCTTAATAGGAAATGGCAGAGCTGCAAGTTCAATTCCCCAGGGACCATCCTACGCAGTGCGTCCTTTGTTGTTCGCACCAGGCATTCCGCTTGACCATTTGTAGCGGGGTGAAAGGGGGCTGCAGTTATGTGGCGAATTTTGTTAATCTCTATGAAACCCTGGAACTCTGCTGACGTGACAGTTGTGGCGTTATCGCTCACAAGTCCGTCAGGTAAACCGAAGTAGCTGAATACTTTGCATAATTGCTTAATCGTTGCAGCTGATGATGTACTGGCCATCGGAATTACCTCCAACCACTTTGAGTAGGAGTCCACTATTATAAGAAAAAGGGTACCCCTGAATGGACCCATGAAGTCCACATGTAGATGTGACCCCGGACCCCGGGCTGTGTCCCATTCTCTGTGTGGAAGTCAGGACTCCTCAGGCCGGGTGCTCTGGCAGCTCTCGCAAGTGCCTACCATGTGTTCAATATCTGTGTCCAGTTTGGGCCACAAGACGTAACTCCTAGCTAGCGCCTTGGAACGCACGATCCCCGGGTGACTGATATGCAGCATCTTGAGTACCCAGGACCTCAGAACCTCGGGGATTACTACCCGCTGCCTCCAGAGTAGGCAGCCCCTTTCTAGAGAGAGCTCGTCTCTCCGCCTACCGTAAATCCTGAATTCCTCCGTAGGGGAGGTTGCTGGCCAGCTTTTCTGTACCCATGAACTGACTAAGGCCAATGACTTGTCTTTCGCTGTAGCCTTGGCAATCTCAGCTGGCAGAATTGGGGGTGACTCTAGGGCTTCAATCAGGAGCACCTGGTGGTCCTGTTCTACCTCGCACTCGGGGTCCCCTGCCTGTGGGAGGGGTGACCTGGAAAGGGCATCGGCATGGCTGATCTCCTTGCCGGGGCGGTAGGTCAACGCGTACTGGTACGTGTTGTGGAAAATCGCCCATCGCAGCATCCTTGGGGACAAGATCTGCAGGGTTGGCTTATCTGTGGTGAAGATTCCTAAGAGGGGCTTATGGTCAGTCATGACTTTGAATGGCCTGCTATAGAGAAAATCGTGGAACTTCTTGGTTCCTGCAACAATCTCTAGGGCTTCCCTATCTCTTTGTGCATAGTTGCGCTCTGCCTTGGACAGGGATCTCGAATAGTATGCCACTGGGGCTTCTCGCCCGCTCTCTAGCATGTGGCAGAGGACTGCCCCCACCCCCACCGGTGAGGCATCGCAGACCAACACAACGGGTTTCTTTGGGTCGAAGTGGGTCAACACAGCCTCGGAAGATAGAAGCTGTTTGAGCCCCCGGAATGCCCGTTCCTGGCTGTCCCCCCACCGCCAAGCCACATCCTTTTTGAGTAATCTATGCAGCGGTTCTGCTACTGACGCCTTTCCTGGGAGGAAAGAGTGGTAGAAATTTAGGAGTCCTAGGAAGGACTGTAGTTTGGCCTTGGTGGTGGGGCGAGGAGCATCTTTCACTGCCGCTACCTTGGACTCTGCTGGTTTTATGCCCTCAGGGGTTATTCGGAAACCCAGAAACTCTACCTCTTCAGCGAAAAACACACACTTATCCTTTCTCAACCTGAGCCCCACTTTCTCGAACACTGTTAGTAACCGGTCTAACCTCTTGACCAATTCCTGTTCCCCTCCCACTGTTATCAGAATGTCATCAAAGTAGGGGAAAACACCTGGGAGCCCATTCAACAATCTTTCTACGAGGGACTGAAAGATCCCCAGAGCCGAATTTACGCCGAATTGGAGGCATGTCACTTTAAAAGCTCCCTTGTGAGTAACAATTGTCTGAGCGGCAGCTGTAGCTGGGGTTACCGACAATTGCTGGTATGCCTGGGCCAAGTCTAGCTTGGTGAAACACCTCCCTCCATGCAAGGTTGCTAGCACGTGGCTTACTACCGGCACCGGATACGCATTTGGGCGAATTGCCTTGTTAATCGCGTGCACTTGTAGTCAGCGCAGATTCTGACCTCCCCGTTAGCCTTAAGTGCCATAACAATGGGGGTTTCCCACTTGGCGGAGTCCACGGGCACCAAAATCCCCTGACCCACCAGTTTGTCCAGTTCAGTCTCTATTTTGTTCTTTAGTGCGAAAGGCACTCTTCTTGGCTTCATCCTGATGGGTCGGATGTCGGGGTCCAATTCGAAGGAAACTGGGGGCCCTTTGAACTTCCCTAGCCTCTTCTCAAAAATGGCAGGGTGTGCGTTACACACCTCCATGATCGGGTCAGCCTGTACGGCGTATATGCCTCCAATGAAAACCCCCAGGGGCCCAAACCACTGTGTACCCAGGAGACAGCAGGACCCTTCCTTTAGGACTATTAAGGGCAACTGCGCGGAGCACCTTTTAAAGTGGACCTTGAACTCTCCCACCCCCAACACTGGTATACTCTTGCCCTGAACGTCCCGCAAATTAGTCTTAAGGGCCTTCAGCTTGGGGCGTGACTTTGGGGGAATGCGCAGAAATTCCCTGTGGGAGATGATGGAGTACAACGACCCTGAATCGATCTCCATCCTTATTGGGACCCCCTGTACCAGTACCTCAACAAAAAACCAGGGAAGCTGCAACTGCACGCTGTGGACCGCTTGGTCGCGGTCATTGGGGACCCGTTGAGGCACGCGGTGTTCCTGGGACTCATTGTTGTTGAAGATGTGCCTGACCCCATCTGCCTTTCATTGGGGCTGTTCCGCCTGGCCCTTGCCGTTGTCTCGACGCTGCCTGCAGACCCTTGCGATGTGCCTGCGCCACCCGCAGTTGTGGCACTCCGCCTTCCGGAATGGCCATCGGCTCCGGTCGTGGGATGCCCCGCATCCGTCGCAGCGGTGGTCTTCTCTGGCGCGGTCTCAAACCTCAGGCCTCCTCTGCACCCGCTGCACGTCCTTGTCCTTGCTGAAGTCAGAGGTGGACGTGGTGGACTTGGAGGGCCCCTGCTCTCTGTGGGAGGAACAGCTGTGGACTGGGACCGCCAGCGCCCCCCCGGTGGTCCTGGCCCGGCACACCTGTTCGCCTTGTTGCACTAACTCGGCAGCTTGGGCGATGCGCAGGACATTCTCGAACGAGATGCTCTCATCTTTGGCCAGTAGTTTTTTCCTGGCCCCCTCATCTCGCAGGCCCAGCAGGAGCCTGTCTCTCAGCGCCTCGCTCAGGGACGCTCCCCTCCAGCAAGGCACGGCAGCTACCTGCAGGGCTGCCACGAAGTCTGCCACGGACTCACCGGCCCGCTGGCCGGTGACAACCCGGGTGATAATTCATTGGTTACTGTCCGCGTGACGTCATGGATCGTCACGCCCATCTTCTCCAGGTGTGGTGCTGCGGGAAGGTTTCCCGCCCTTCAGGTATTCAGGGGAATCTGTATCATGTGAGCTGTATGCTGCTACTGGCACAAGCAGTATTATCCTTAACAGCTTGCTACAATGTGTCTCTGATTAGTTACAATGGATACCATTGCTGGATACAATCAGTTAAAGAGTACTTGTCACATTCTATTCAGTACATAACATCCCTCCCCCCTAGGTGAGGACGAAGTCCTTTAGCCATTGAGTACTTGTCACATGCTTGGGTGCATCCGCTCTTTAAGAAACCAGCGTTCGTTCGACCCAACAAATATGGCCAACTATTGGCTGGTATCCAACCTCCCCTTTTAGGGAAGGTTTGGAGAAGGCAGTGGTGCAGCAGTTACAGGGGGTTCTGGATGAAGCGGATTATCTGAACCCCTTAAGTCAGGATTCAGGCCTGGATATGGTACTGAGACTTGTGTTGGTTGCTCTGTTGGATGATCTCTGGCAGGAGTGGGATGGAGGTCATTCTTCTGTCCTTGCTCTTCTTGACCTCTCAACGGCCTTCAATTCCATCAACCATGGTATCCTTCTGGAACGGCTCTGAGGAGTGGGGATCCAGTGCACTTTGTGGTCCTGGTTTGCCTCATTTCTGAAGGGCTGGACCCTGTTGGTGTGGTTGGAGGATGGGATGTCCAGCCCTAGGCCTCTCCAGTATGGGGTGCCTCAGGGCTCGGTGCTCTCACCTCCCCTATTTAACATCTACATGAAACCGCTGGGGGAGATCATCTGTTTCCACAGGATGAGGTATCATCAGTATGCTGATGATATTCAGCTATACATCTCAGCCTGTGGTGATCCATGCAATGCAGTCGGAGTCCTATCCAGGTGTCTGGAGGCTGTTGGATTCTGGATGGGGGGACAATGTGCTACAACTGAATCACAGCAAGACTGAGTGGCTATGGGTCGAGGGCCCCATGTTATCTCAGGAGCTACCATCTTTGGTTATTTTGCCCCAAACAGACCCAGTGTATAATCTGGGGGTCCTCCTGGACATGCGACTCCTGCTCAATGAGCAAGTGGCAGTCATGGTCAGGGGGGCTTTTGCACAACTTTGTGTTATATACCAGTTACGCCCACTCCTAGATTGGGACTCCTTGTTCATGGTCACGCATGCTCTAGTTACCTCCAGACTTGACTATTGCAATGCGATCTACATGGGGCTGCCCTTGATGACCATTCGGAGGCTGCAACTGGTCCAAAATGTGGCTGCCCGGGTGTGATGGGATGCAGGTGGTTGCCGGTGCCTTGCCACTGCTTCAGGAGCTGCACTGGTTGCCAGTGTGTCTCTGGGTGCAATTCAAGGCCAATAATGATGACCTTTAAAGCTCTACATGGTAGTGGGCCAGGATACTTCGGAGACCGCATCACCCTGAGAACATCTGTCCATCCCACCAGAGCAGACTGGAGAGGCTCTCTCATTGTGCCATCTGTTAGGGAGGCTCGTCTCCCTAGCACCAGAAGGAGGGCCGTCTCTGTGTCTGCTCCGGCTCTTTGGAACCTCCTGCCAATTGAGCTGCGTCTCCAGACGGAGTTGCTGTCCTTCAGGAAATGGCTAAACACCTGGCTGGCAAAGCAGGTGTGGGACACCAGTGATGTGATGACCCCTGCTTGCTGGCTGATTTAGTAAGAACACTCTCTCCCTCTTTTAATCTCTTTTAATCTGTAGGGGTCGGAGTAGTTTTTGGTGGCAGTTTTAATGGTTTTTTTATTGGTTTTTAAAAATGTGATTGGTTTCATTTTTTGTGATTCACCCAGAGTCTTCGGAGTTGGGCGGCAATATAAATCAGAGAAATAAGATAAATAAATAAATAAAATAATTTATACATTCAACTGGGTGGGTGGGGTTGGGGGGTTAGGCTCAAGCATCTCATAGGCCTCTCCTAATCCCATTCTATGATTCAGGAGAAATTCTGATCTGTGGATTTAACTGATCTCCTCTTACAATCTGAGCACTTCTGAATAGACATGAATGCTCAATTACTGGACATGAAACGAGAATGCAGAAATTAAACATACATGATGGTCTGATTGTGAATGTTATATGATATGTAATGGTAAACTGAGATCTTAGTTAAGGGTTTGCCTGTTTTGCCCTCTGTGGGAATTTATCTGGTTTCTGTCTGCCTGCCTTCTTCACATTTTGTAAACAAAGGTCCCTTTGTTAGGACATGAGATGACGCTTGCTTTGGTACATGCGCAGAAAGTGTGAAAAATGCTGATTCACCCTCCATATATGGGTCTGAGATTCTGATAGGCTGATGTGCGTATGACTCTTGTTTTCTTATACTCTGTTTAATAAAGAGACGCCATGATTCCTTTGTTGAGCTCTAAGAATACAGTCGTGTCTCTTCTCTTTTCTGCCTAATGAAGCTGGCCTTCATAAAAATTCCTAATTCTTCCCTTGTTTATCTGGGGCTATAAACTGCTCTTTATGAGGCTGATTAGATCTCTACATGCTTCGAACGCCGATAGTCCTCTTAAAGGATGATAGGATAAGAAGAAATTCATTCATGAACTCTGAGAACAATAATACAGCAGGGTTAACCCATTCTTAGATGCATCTGTTCCTAGTCTAAAATCAGTTCCTTCTGTTGTGTGCTTGCAACTTCCTGATTTAGTAAGAATTGCTTCTTTTGTCTGGTAGGGGTGAGTCACTTTTGCATGGTGAGAACCTTGGAAGCCTTAAACCAGGAGTTCTCAACCTTTTGAAGCCGAGGGCCTAGTCACGCCCCCTCAGACAGCTTTAGGGGCTGGACAGCCATTTTGTCCTTCCTCCACCACATGACACTTCCTGGTGTGGTGGAGTTGGTGGGAGGCTGTAGGAATCGGGGCCGCTAGGACGGCCGTTGGGTCCCGGAGGAGACTGATCAAGTAACGATACGAGGCAGTATGGAGCGAGATCAGATCAGTGGTTTATTGAAGGAAAAGTATCTACATTTATAGATCAGAAGGCAAGGCAGAAAAAGCCGTCATCAGACAGAAAATCACATCACCTATTAACTCAGGTTAATGGGGAATCCTTCTTGGGGAAGTTAATTACCGGGGGCAAACATTGACAGGGGAAACACCATTGTTTAGGGCTTAGACTGGGGTAAATATGGCTTCTATTTGCACCAAAGATTAGGCTGATCTGTGAGTCAGTAATTGCTTAATGGGTAACGGAGGTTAGCGATCTGCCCTCTCAGCAGAACCGCCGGTCAGGTCGGGTGTGGGTGAATAAACCCTTATGATTTATACTATTAGTTCGCTCCCCCAATTTCCGTACTGGCAAGGGCCAGTGGCCAGGAGCCTGCTCAACTGGTTTAACCTCTGCCAAGGTTCCGTGCCAATTGGGCATGGGGAAACCGCAGGAGGCCCACATGAAATGGTTCCATGGGCTGCATCCAGCCCATGGGCCACAGGTTGAGAATCCCAGCTCTAAATTCCAATATGGAAACCAGCAGAACTCACCAGTTTTATATGGAGTTTTGTCTTGCACATACTGGAAGAATGTTTGCAGGTCCTGCCAATCTCTCGTTCCTTACTTCCCCTTCCTGGAATCTCCTCAGTTTAAATTTTAAAAGGTCTTGTTGCTAGGCAAAGGGAATTGGCCTTGATACCTTGCCTGCTTGTAATTATTTTAGCACAGGGGTGCCCAAAATTTTTGGCTGTGGGCTGGTCACGTGGTTCAGTGGGCCAATCACTATGACCCACGGACCGGATCCAGCCCCAGATGCCAATTCATCCAGCCTGCAATACCCTCATTGCTTCCGGAAGCAAAAGAAAAATGTGCCCCATACAGGAGCATTTTCCTTCCACTTCTGGGAGCAACGAGTGTCACAGGCATCGGGGGCTGAATCCAGCCCATGGGCCGTAGTTTGGGCATCCCTGACTTAGCCTAAACTGTCATGATCTTTTGTGATTAGATCACACAAAAGAGTGAACTTCCTCTTCTAAATGTAGGTTTTTAGCATCTGAATTCACACTTGCGATGTGTGATGTTGCCCCCCCCAAAAGGGACATAGTTTTGGTGTTCATCTTCTTCTTCTTCGTTTTCTTCTTCTTCTATGTCTAGGCCAAACGTGAAACTGTCAAAATGAAGCCTGTGCTTCATGTAGTTAATGAATATTATGCTTATGCCAAACCCTGAAATTTAACATGGCATTATCCTTAACAGTATAAAATATTTTTGAAGTTAAGAACACTGTCCAAACATCTGAATCTCTTACTGCTGGAAGCATCCAAAACTTGTGAAACAGAAACTGAAGAAGGAAAATAGTATAAAATTGTAGACAAAAGAAATTCCTTGCAGCTATCCCTTGAAAAACTATGAATGAAATTACTTTCCTTTCTAGTAGAAAAATGTGGTAAACAGCTCCCAGTTCTAAGATCAACAAATTGAGAAGAATCCAAAAAATCATTACAAACACATTTTCAAAAAGTCATCTCATTCCCAGTATTATATTAAAATTACTGTACTACTTTTGGCTATTTCACTTGCATCAAAATGTAAAAATCAACTGATCATGGCAGTTGGGAAGAATGATGAAATGCTTTGAATAGGATCACTTAATAGCTATAATTTTCTCTTCCCTTCTCTAAGAAACAAGCATTCCCACCCACCAAGATTATATTTTTAATGTACTACTCCATACATGGTTCACATCACACTATTTTGTGTAAGTAGATATAGGTTGGATTTAAGTCATTCTTGGTGGGAATGGAATGTGAAAATACTCATCTGAAGAGGCATGTTACTCAGGACTGGCCCAAAATGTTTGGCCACCTGAGGTAAAAGATTGCCCTCACAGCTTCCACACAATCCTATGGGAAGCTATGGCATATAGCCACATATCAAGTCCTATTTGAAGTGGTTTTACACATCACCATAATGATTGAGATGCCACATTAGATTAATAAGAGCAGGAAAAAAACCCATGATAAACAACCCAGTAATTCAAGCTGAAAGCATATGAATGTGTGAGAGAAGTGGCTACGGCAGTCTTCCAGGTTTGTGGAATCATATTGAAATTTTTTTCCTGCTCAAGTCCTAAAGACTAAGCAGTAAACAAAGCAAGCTGGTTTGCATATTCCAGAAAGTAAGAGAAGATCTTGCTGTGACACCCTGAAGCTTTCATTAGTTGAGGATGCATGCCTTTCTAATCATGTACATATCAGATAAGAAAGAAGACCAAAATGCTGTAAGTACTACATTTAATGTGAGCTTTCCTGGATCAAGTCCACTTCTTCAGACATAGCAGTGACATAATTATATTGTTGTCTTCTTCTTTTGTTTTGTTTTGTTTCTTGACTGATAATCCTCCACAGACTAGCACAGCTAACATATCAAAAACTGTAAGAGGGGATATCTGTTTTTGCCCTTAATATCAGGAGTATTTGATACTAGTTTATATAACAGTTATATATTGCATTCTGTAACTCATTCATAGAATCATAAGTATTATGTAAATTAAACCTTACAAGGCTATGAAGACATCAAGTCCAGTTATGTCACTATTTTCCACAGCACTAACTAGCAGTAGGTTTCTCTGACTCTTTGGGGTTTTAGATAGAAGTATTTCCTTGGTTGTGCCAGCTAGGTGATTCTGGAGAAGTAGTAATGTTTCCATGTTCTGATATATACCACCCATACTCAAAGGATTTAGGAGCTGAATCAGGAATATTGTGCATGCTAAGCATGCTCACTGCCACCCAGCTATTCTTCATACATAGCAATAGAAATTACAGTACACATATGGCATCCTTTGTTGTTTAAAGCACTCTCTGAGTGGATTACAAGGTACAATTTCCCCCCAACAAGCTGAATATTCATTTTACCAACCTTTAAAGGATGGAAGGATGAGTCAACCATTAGCCCATTGGAATTGAACTCAGATCATGAGCAGAGTTTTGGCTGCAGCACTGCAGCTTAGTGACAGCACCACAGGGATTTTCTGGAGCAGAGATATTTTTGCGCAGTTATGTAAAATGCTTAAAATTTAGATGCAAACAGTTGTAAGATAAGAGCTCTCTTTGAGCATGATCTGTTTTGTACCAAATTGAACAACTCCAGGGCTGTAGCCAGCCCCTCTCCCCCCCCAGGACCATGACAAAACTCCTCCTGAGCTAACAGTACCCCTCCCACCCCATTGGCATGGTGCCAATGTTATATATGTGAGTGTGACATTGTTGCCCCTGCTGCAAAATTTTTACCCCTCCTGAACCCCCCCCCCCCCGAATTTAGAATTCTGCTTACGGCCCTGAACAACTCAGATAACGTCTTAAGAGAGATTTTTTTTAACTGCAGGCTACACTGAATGCTTTATGTATACAGTACCAGGCTGTAGCCACTCCAGAACTTCAGCTGGTAAATAAATATTGTAAACTAGCTTGGCATGACCAAAATTCAAGGCTCTGTGGAAGGCAGAAGAAATGAAAATGAAAACAGTTCTGCCCCAAAAACATTTGCATAAAAAAGGAAGATAAATAAATAAATAAATAAATAGATAGATAGATAGATAGATAGATAGATAGATAGATAGATAGATAGATAGATAGATAGATAGATAGATAGATAGATAGATAGATATAAATATAGCTTTATGATGCCTTTTCAGCAACTGTTTCTAAAGTGCACACCCTTATGTAGTAATATAGCACCCCTCCTTTCCATTTCTTTCAAAAGAGTGGTTTGTTACACACACACACACACACTGTGTGGAATATCTAAAATACATTTATCTTTGGAAGAAAATACAAAAGGCTGTCTTGGTTTTTGTAGAAAAGCCACTTGGTGGCTGGCCTTGTTTTTTTTTTAAATATATATATATATATATATATATATGCATAAAACCTTTAAATAATTTGAAACTTGGTTGGATTAGTCTGAGGAAGTCTTGCACTTTTCCATGTGGATATATTGGCCATGGCTGAGTTGAACAAAGATATTTGGCTAGATCCAGACTCAATTATGAATATGTCAAGGCTAGCATTAACTATATCTAAGTCTAGATCCAACCAATTATACAGGGCCGTAGCCAGGATTCTAGATTTTTTTTGAGGGTGGAATTTTTTTTTCAGGAGGGACAACAATGTCACACACACACATATAACATTGACATCACAGGGTGGGTTCGGGGGGAGGGGCAGTTAGCTCAGGAGGGTTTTTGCCTTCTGCTCTGGCTATGGCCCTGTGATTATACCTTAAAAAGTAAAAACCAAAAGGAGGGGAAAATACAAATGTGCATGTATACAGGCAAGGGAAGTATAATGAATGAAAATGGGAATCTAGTACAGTATTTTCTTCTGTGAGCAACAGGAGTCTATTCATAGTTGGTTCATTGGCTTTCCTGCTTTGCTTGTATGGAGCTGTCATGGACTCTTTTAGCTCCGTATTATCTAAACCATGGGTTCTCAACCTTTTCAAGCCGGGGCCCGGGTCATGCTCTCTCAGTCAACTTTGAGGGCTGGATGACCATTTTGCCCTGCCTGCACGACAGGGGTGGCCATTTTGTCCCAACAGCTTCAAAGTAGTGGCCATTTTGTTTCTTGAATGCCCTTGGAGGAGTGGGGGCCCATATAAAATGGCACCATGGGCCAAATCCAGTCCACAGGCCATAGGTTGGAAGCCCCTGATCTAAACAGTGGCAGCAACTTCTTATTTGGTTTACAATCCAGGATAGTTAGAATTGCATGCACAGTAACCTTTTAAGAACATAGTTAGTTTATGGTTAATGTGTGGAAATCTGTTTGTGCCCTAAATTCAGTTGAGGTGTTGCGGATTCCGCATGCACAATTGGCACAAACGGCCTCTGGCAGAGGTTAAACCAGTTGAGCAAACTCCTGGCCACTGGCCCTTGCCAGTATGGAAATTGGGGAACTTAATAATCATAGGATTAATTCACCCACATCTGACCTGACTGGCGATTCCGCTGAGGGAAGCAAATCGCTAACCTCCGTTACGTATTAGGCAATTACTGACTCACAGATCAGCCCAAGCTCTAGTGCAAATAGTGGCCATATTTACCCTGGTGTAAGCCCCGAACAATGGATTTCCCCTGTCAGTGTTTGCCCCAGCTAATTAACTTCCCCAAGAGAGATTTCCCATTAACCCAGGTAAATGGGTGATATGATTTTCTGTCAGATGACGATTCTATCACACGCTGCCTTGAATTCCTATATATGACAATGTTTTTCCCTCAATAAACCACTGGTCTTCGCTCCATCTTGTCTCGTGTCGTTCCTTGACCAGTCTCCTCCGGGACCCTAAGGGCCGCTTCACGGCCCCAATCCAACATCTGGTGACCCGCGACGTGATCTTACCCGAGAGTAAGCAATCAACGCGGTCCAGTTCTACGCTAAAACCGTGTCCGATCATCCCGGAGGACAGCGCGGCAGCCCGGTCGGAAAGCCAGCCGATTGGGAAGACAGCTCCGCGACGAGGCATTTCAGAGAGGCATCCTACAGCTTGCTCCGGCTTTCGCGGCGGCTTGCAGCACGGAAAAATGCGTTCCGCTCAGGGTCGGCTGTGAACCCCTGACAGCGCAGAGGCCACCGAGGGCCCGTGGCAGCGGTCCACCCAGAGATTCGTCACGCAAAACCTATTGCCTGAACTTCAGACGCGTCGACTCGTCCCGAGAAGGAGACTTCAAAGGACCCTCGCAGGTAATATGGGGACTTGTCCTCAGCGGCAACGTCCGTCCGCTAGTCAAAGAATTCATGAGGATGAATTCAAAATCCTGGCCAGGGTATATCAGTTACGCTTTCACAATGGAGAACTAGCGCGACTTTTGGTGTTCTTGAGGGAACACTGCCTGCTTTACTCAGAAGCAGGTACGTTATCCCTTCAGCTCTGGGATCAGATAGGAGACTGCATTCAGCAACCCCCGAAAGCTCCAGAGGGCATAATTCGCACGTGGGGCAAATGTAGGAAACTTTTAGCAGAGGTAGATCCAGTCCGGGTAGAGGCTAAAGAACCCCCAGCGTCAGCAGAGCCATCGGCGCCCACGGCGCTCTATCCGTCATTTCAGTTTAAGCAGAGTAGTGTAGGGAGATTTCCCTCAGTGACAGCTGCAGACGTCACCGGTGGAATGCATGGAATGGTGAGCGCTGGCGCTTCTCTGATAGCTACAGGTTCCCGAACTACCAAGAGTGCCCTTCAGCGCACAGTTGAGGAAGAAATCAGGAAGGGGGAATTGCCAGCAAAAGAGCTAGCTGAGCTTAGTCAGATTTGTCCAATTCGCTTGGAAATGGATGCCCTCACAGGGCAGCAGCAGGTAGTTCATTCACCAGTCCCGTATAAGCTCCTCATGGCTATACGGAAGGCCATTTCAGAGACAGGGCTACAGAGTCAGTTCACTAGGGGCACGCTTCAGCAAGTGTGCGAGAACACCATGTTCATCCCGCACGACTGGAAAGCCGTCATGCGGATGATGCTCAACCCCAGCCAGTATATGTTATGGGACAGCGAGTATCGCCTCGAGGCTCAGGCAAGGGCTGCCAGGATGGGAGGGGCAGTACTTCCTGACCAATTATATGGCTCAGGTGCCTTCGAATCCATCGATGCGCAGACCAACTTGCCACTTGCCACTCTTCAGATGTCAGCTGAGGCGGCCTTCAGGGCTTTCCTCAAAGTCCCAGCAAGTGGCAAAGCGGCCAAAAATTACACCGCAGTCAAACAGGGCGCCCAGGAGTCCTACATGGACTTTATCAATCGCTTAGAGGAAGCGATCAGTAGGCAGATCGATAACGAGCAGGCCCAACAAGAGCTCATGATGAAATTGGCTAAAGACAACGCCAATCTCGACTGCCGTAAGATCTTGCAGTCACTGGGCAACCGTCCCGACTTGACTCTCACGGACATGATTAGAGCTTGCGCCGACGTTGGCACAGACTCTTACAAAATGGGTCTGCTGGCAGCAGCGGTGCAAGGGGGTAGAAGACCGAAGAACAAAGGGGCATGTCACAATTGTGGCAAGGTCGGTCACTTCGCTAGGAGTGGCGGACAACATTACGGCCGTTCCAAGGCTCCAACCACCCCATGTCCGAAGTGTAAGAAAGGCTACCATTGGTCCAGATTCTGTCCGAATTCGGGAAACCGGAACGCGGGCACGTCTCTGGCCCCGGTCCAAACAGAGACTTCCTTTGCTCTGGGCGAGCCAGAGCTGGATTAGATTCCATTCACATTCCAGGCGTTGCGAAGGCGCAGGCCAGCCCCAAGGGTAGTACAGGGCTAGAATTGACTTGCCAGGCAGACGTCACATGCGACTTGCCAGGCACAGTCTATCTGGTGGATTCCCAGTACATGGGACCCCTGCCCAAAGGCTTCATAGGTTTAGTTTTGCCTCGCAGTGTAGCAGGAGCACGCGGAATTCTTGTAATTCCGGGAGTCATTGACTCAAATTTTTTGGGTGTTCTCCAAGTTCAACTCTGGACACACCTACCCCAAACCATTCACAAGGGAGACACGTTAGCGCAACTGATTATGGTTCCTTGTAACTCGCCAGCAGACAGCCAGGGAAGGCTCAGGGACAGCGCAGGGTCCGGGTCAGAAGACCGCTCGAGCGCAAGTGAGGCAGTACAAGGATACCAGGTCTTAGCGACAGTGGAGACCAACATAGAGTGGAAACAGCGGCCAGTGATTGAGGTATTTTTGAATAAAAAATCATTCTCAGGGCTGCTCGATACTGGAGCTGACGTCAGCGTGGTCAGCCGAAGCCAGTGGCCACGAGAGTGGGCCATTGAGCAGGTCTCCGATGTGTGGGGGGTAGGCGGCATCCAAGAAGCGTTTAGAAGCCGGGAGTGGATGGAAGTCACAATCCCCAAGGCTGACGGCACAGCAGTCATTCGGCCGCACATTCTGGACGTGCACATCTATCACACGCTGCCTTGAATTCCTATATATGACGATGTTTTTCCCTCAATAAACCACTGGTCATCGCTCCATCTTGTCTCGTGTTGTTCCTTGACCAGTCTCCTCCGGGACCCTAAGGGCCGCTTCACGGCCCCAATCCAACAAGGTGTGCCATTGGTATGCAGGCATACATTGCTCACTTATTGTTTTTTCAAAGCATTGTAAATATCTGGGTTTCTAATATTTAAGGATTTTTTTAAAAAATCCCTCAGTATTCCGGGCAGGACCCCATCACCCCGGGTGTCTATTAAATGTAGAAGGTCTGTAGCAAATTTACTAAATTTATGAGAACTGGTTTTATTTTATCTTTTTAGCAGTTGGACTCTTTGAAGGTTTAGATCAGTGCTGGGATACAAATGCTACAAAACAGGCACCACTATGCTACATTTTCAAAAACATAGCAGCAAAATATATATGTACAATACTAGAACATTTTTAACATAAGTAAGTTCCATTGACAATAATTTAGCTTCACCTGCATATACAACCATTGAAGTGTGGGAAATGAATACAGTATAATCTTCTATGACCATATCCGTGGGCTCGAATTAATGGCTGTCAGATTTAGTAAGAGAGGGTTTGCTGACAGACCTACCAAACTTTCATGTTCAAGGAATGAAGAAGCAGACGAGTGAAGTAGTGAAATTCAGCTCTTTATAAATGGGGTTTGAACACAGTTTGGATGGTGCAAAACTTGGACTTATATACACTATAAACAGTAACAGTAACAATAATACAACAAGCCCATTGGCTAACAGAGTGTGCAATTTTTCGATCCACTTATTTGCATAAGAATAGATACATGAGAAAAGATACATTCCGCTCCTGTCAGAAAACACAGTTAACATACATAACACAAACTGAATAATATTCTTAGCTATGATCCAAAGTGAAATACAAAGGAGCCTTGAGGTATGATTTGACTGTCATGACAAACTTCCATCTGTTATGTAAAAAGCTGCATAACTCATAGAAAATCATTTTGGAAAAATGTTACATTAGGCTTCAGTAGGGCTTGCTCAGCTAAAAATGGCCTTACTTCTGCTGTTTGCATATGTTCTAGTACCAAACCTCATAAATAAATGGTGTGCACAAATGAAAAAGAAATGGCATCATTCCATGCAGAATAATTGGTGCAGCTAGATGTTTAGAAGTAACTAGCAGAGGACCCGGCATTGCCCTGGTGTACCCTACCCGGGCCAAGGAGAGACCTGGGCCCGCCGCCCGCCGCCCGCCGCCCGCCGCCCGCCGCCCGCCGCCCGCCGCCCGCCGCCCGCCGCCCGCCGCCCGCCGCCCGCCGCCCGCCGCCCGCCGCCCGCCGCCCGCCGCCCGCCGCCCGCCGCCCGCCGCCCGCCGCCCGCCGCCCGCCGCCCGCCGCCCGCCGCCCGCCGCCCGCCGCCCGCCGCCCGCCGCCCGCCGCCCGCCGCCCGCCGCCCGCCGCCCGCCGCCCGCCGCCCGCCGCCCGCCGCCCGCCGCCCGCCGCCCGCCGCCCGCCGCCCGCCGCCCGCCGCCCGCCGCCCGCCGCCCCAGCTCCCTTACCTTTTTGTCTGCTGTCGTCGCGGCCGGTCTCTCAGCTCCACCGTGAGGTGCTGTCTCAGCCTGACTCTGGCCACTGCCGCTGGCCTCCCCAGCGACTACAGTCAGTGGGTAGCCATCACAGCCCGGCCCCTCCATCCTCCCGTGGGTTGTGTCAGGTGGAAGGGAGGCTCCATCTGGGCAGGTGGGCAGAGGACCCATTTTGGGGGAGGGGCGGAGGCCTGCAGAAGGTGGTGGCCCAGTCCTGTCCTCTGCCCACCCCTGGCTGTGGGTTCTCCCTTCCACCCGCGGTGTGCCTCAGGAGTGCAGAGGAGCCATGCCATGGTGGCTGCCCACCAACAGTAGTCGCTGGGGCAGGGGTGGCCGTAATGGCCATAATTGCAGCTGTCCATACTGGCGGCTAGGCCGTGTGCCACCTGGAATGCCAGGCAGACTTTGGCACATGTGTGGAATTTCACGCATGCGCCACAGCCCAGAACGCCAGGCAGGGTTAGGCACATGCATGGATTCTTGTGCATGAGCAGTCACCTCTCTGGGTCACTTCTGCCAACTGGTTGCTGGGCTTTGCAGCCCCTTTTCAGAGGCTAGGACCCCGAGGCGGGCTGCCAGTTACCCACACCGGCCACCCCAGACGTTGAAGGTTGGCATGCACGCAGTTTCCAGCGCAATCAGTGTCGCTTTGCATTAGGGAGCCCTATGATGTCACAGAGCCACAGATCTGGTCAGCTGGAAATTGGCGATGACATCACAATCCCCCCGGTTGGCTTTTTCCCTTGTTGGTGGGGGTTCCCTTTTGTGGATTGATTTAGGAGGCGTACCCCTCCCCATGGGGATTGTCACCCCCGCAGTGACCATCTCTTTGGCCTAAGGTAAATGTGTGCCAAGTTTCAGCACGATCGGTGCAGGGGTGTGGATTTGTATAAGGAACATACAGCGTCGGACGTTGATTTTAATTTTATAGTTGACAACAGCAAGCTTCACTGCTGATAGGAGAGATACTCTGATGCTCTCTGGAAACTTGGGTGCCATATCTTTCACATATCAGTAAACAGAGTAAAAATATTTTCAAAACATTAACATTGAGTTGTAAAATCAGACATTTAAAAATAGGCTTTAAGAATACCAAGTTGATGAGAGAAATTGCTTGTGGTTGTAATTGTTACATGGATAAATGGTGCCATGATAAGCCTCATATATTTTATTTATGTTTTTATGGTGATCTCATGAAATGTTTTAAACATAATCCTTTTTACCTGACTCCCGTGCACAGCCATGCAGGGAGAGATGCAGAAATGTCTCTACTTAAAATCATGTTGCCTTAAAGATACCCATCCTCCACTTTGAGAATCCTTGGTGAAATACAAAGTCCTCTTTAGGCTGAAATCTTGCAATCAGATGCCACACTTAGAATCAGAGGTCTGTCTCTTTCAAGAAAAAGAGGCGTTTCTGTTGGCAGCTTCCTTACTGGATTGATGGAGTGCTATGTACGCCCATAAATACATATTTATATCTCAAAGTTCCATGTCAATGTTTCTGTTCTCTTTCTGCCAAGAACCAGCTCGCCCTTATGTTTGGGTCCATGTGAAAATAGTGTGCAGAAGGTGCTAGGAACAGGATTGCTGCCCTCAATATGTCAGTTGACTTACACGCAAGTAATTTCTGCATTGCTCTTTGTTTGATGAATGGTGTGTGGAAATATACCCTTCTCACTGATGCCTGGGATGCATAGTTTAGTTCTCAGTTTTCTAGACATAGGCAATATAGGCGGAATTGCTAGGGAAACTGGGGAGTTTTAATACATATATACATATATACATATACATATACATATACATATACATA